>OX375865.1:98347556-98947556 GCA_947359475.1 Heligmosomoides polygyrus bakeri
GGAGAGATACCGGCCTACAAATTCATGGGCAAGCAGAACGATTAAGGTGCTTTACGATGACATGCTCATAAGTCCTCAGTTTCCTAAACCGCTTTAGCCCCAGCTGCCATTTTAGGGCGATGGACTTAGCATTGAAGTTACCTGCACCCTTACTCGCCCATATTTGAGTTCTCGACACTCGCAATAACACCGTTAGCTTCAGCACTAAAAGTTCTATCGAATGGTGTTACTCTCGACTAATTCTGGAAAAAGCATTGTTTACGGCGCACTCCAAAGGCAAGCTGGACAGGCTAGAAGCATTTCCTAAGTAGAACGGCTGGAAATTTCGATAAAACTTCTTAAACGGTCTCTCTACAGGTTCTCGCGCCCATTCGACCTCACTCTGCGAGTGGTCGCGCCCACTCGATTGATAGGTTCGATTCTATATGGATTGTTCACGGCGCACTCCAAAGGCAAGCTGGACAGTCTTAAGGCAATTTCTGAGTAGGGCGGCTGGGAATTTCAATAAAATTCCCCAAACTGTCACTCTACAGGCTCTCGCGCCCACTCGATTGATTATGTCCGGCCTATGCACTGTTCAACTCTATTGATTTATACGTCGAAAGATAGAGCTTGGCCTGCTGAGCTCAAATATATGTTTCTTTTTACAAGTGCTTAATTTTAAGGAAAGTTATTTAAAAAAGCCGCTTTGGAACGCTCCAAAGCGGCTTTTTCGGGAATTGACCAAAAGACATGCGCAGTACTGTAGTTAGTTAGTTCCTTACCTTTTTTTGTGGAAAACAACTGTTTGTAGCTTATTTTAATAGCAAAAAAGTGGCAATCTTTAATGCTAAGAAGTAGTCCGCCATGCACTTGTCCAAAACGTCGCGAATTTTATTCAGCTGATAGCTAAATTACTGCTCGCATGCAGTTTCACGCCTGTATAACAAAGGCAAATGTAAAAAAAAACACATATTCTCACTTTGATACTTCATGTAAGCAGCGTTCACACTTTCAATCCAATAAAAATCGTGACGAGCTTTTCAAGAGAACGGCGGCGCGATCTAGTCTTTGATGCACTAAATGATTTTGCCCTTTTGCATAAATGATTTTGCCCTTTTTTCAAAATAAAACTTGGTTTTATTTTTTTAACAAAACAAAAATTGCATAAAATTATTACACTCGTTAGGGCAGCTGAACTAAAAGAAGCTCAGAAAAAGTTATAGCAAATTTTTCTTGGACAGAAAATTATTCCACCCTTACTGGATAGTTTGTAGTCTAACTTGTAAGAAGCACGTTTCAATTTGGAAGACGTTTAATTTAATTTAAAATTCTGACTCTAGCTTACAATTAGAAGAGTGTCCAATTTGATTAGAAAAGTGTCCGATTTGATTTCAAAAGTGTCCAGCTCGACGTGAAAATGAAACATGTATGTATATATACATATATTTTTTTGGAATTCCTGGCGACTGGGGAAAGAATTATAAGAATTGCGGAATCGGTGCCATCTACGCAATCCGTAAAACCTATTTTCTATTTTTGCTATTTAAAATAAGCTACGAACAGTTATTTTCCACAAAAAAAGGTAAAGAACTAACTAAGTAACTCGTTGCTTCACTATAAATATTTTTTAAATAGAAAAATAAAATAGAGTCGGTCGGGCTTGACAACAGCTGCTGAAATATATTTTTGTGAAGCTTACACACTGGCCAACAAATTCATGCTATGATCTACGCAATCCGTAAAACCCAAAACTCATCAAGATTTGGCAACCTGGATCGATAATGGTGAGCTGCTTAAAGTGAAAAGGCCCGTAATTACGAGGAAGAGAAATGAGCGATTCGTCGGTCATGTGGCCGAGTGCAATGTCTCTGTAGGGCATGACAGGTCATTATGACCGAAGAAGGGCTCCGCATCGGCGCTCGATCTGAAGCGGCAAAATATTGGCGTCCGATCTGGTTGAAAATTTTCAGCGAAAAACTCCATAATTACAATACTGAGCTTTCCATCTTTCATTCTGCAAAGACTGGACATGAAACGCTAGAGAAGCTCAGTCGCACTTTTGAAAGAAGTCGTCACTTTAACCAGATGAAATTCTGCTATCTTTTTACCTGGCTTCTCGACATTTGACTTTTGGAGTCTCTACATTATGTATGGTTAGCGGACAGATTTTTAGGCTAGCTCATTTGCTTAGTTCGTTGATATTCACAGCTAAAATCGGCGATAGAGAGTGCTTTTTACCAAGATTCACTCGCAGTTTTGTCTACTACTGTAACCATTACGCAAATGCTCAAAATGAACTCAAAACCTAAACTTCAATGTCATTTTCATTCCTTAAAAATGAGTGGATAGTAAGTCCCAGTAACAGGTTTTAGACTGAGAATTCTTCTGTTGGAATAAACGAAATCGATTGAAGCGGCAGCACTCTCAGTGCATATCTTCCTGCCAAATTTGGTACCAAATGAATCGTCGCAGCCAGGGGAAGATCATAAGCGACAGGGAAATAAAATTTAGTTAGGTTTAAGATTTTTAAAATTCAACTGGGCAGCGGTAATTCTGCCTGGGGACATAATTAGACGAGACTCGGCGACGGTGTTGCGTCGGGTCACAGTAATTAGGACCCTCCTTAATTGCGGCACTGGTTTTCAGGCTTCCATCCAATTTTTAATGGCGGTCGTATGCCCAGTAGTAGGGAAGATGATGGCAGGAGCCCTTGTAAATTTTGGTGAGAAAAGCTTTACTTTGGAGAAAGTCATCATGATGCGACGCAAAAAACGCGTTTTTGCGTCGCAAACGTCGTTTGGTTGAATGTTTAGCGGCGGTACTGTAAAGCAAAGAAAGGAGTAGGTGGCTCCAGGCGAAGAAGAGCAGATATCAAAAATGCTGATTTTTGCTTCATGGGCTTTCCATTTCCAAGCTTAAAAATAACAAAAAATAACAAAATTATTCTAGAAAGAACTAACACAGTTTTGTAGAGCGAAAAAGTACTTTTTAATAAGTACAAACAATTGTCGAACAAAAAACAAGACTTTTAAATAAAACTCTTCGGAGAAAGCGCTACAAACTTATTCATCACCTTTTTACATACCATGTGGGAGCTCTAGGCACGAATTCTTGGTTAATTCCGCCTTTTTCTTACTATCGCTTCTAAGCTAGGTAAAGCACTTCTTCTCTTCCACCTTCGGAGTTAGTCTGCCCTTACTCCGTGGTTTTCCCGAGATTTCTTCGTTTCCTTTGGAAGTGATTCGGTACGATGTAACAGGCTCAGCGATCGTCCTTTTTTTTGGAGCGACTGGCCAGAACAGCAACACCTCGTCTTGACAAGGTACTGCAGACGATCCTTCAGAGGGTTTTCCACAACCCGAACTGCCATCTCTGTCATTGTTCTTCAGAAGAAATCCTTGCACAGTGAATCGACTGCGCAGAAATGCCTACGCTTTTATCGCTCATCCAAGGCTTCAGTTAGCATGATGTCCTGTTGGCGGTAGCTTTGCCGAAGAACTTAATACGAAGATTGAGCAACTTGGTTGGACGGTTGGTCTGGTTGGATGGTTGGTTGAAAGTATACCAGCATACTGCAGTTGCGTAGTCGTCATGAGGCTTCAGGTAGCGCCACGAATCGGCTGGAGGATCGGGTTCTGCCCAAGTCAACCACTAACTTCGGAATTTTGTTACCCAACGTGTTTGAGAGAGACAAAACACTGTAACGTAATGTAGCGCCCATAATTTATTGCATAGACATAGCTCGCCTTCACCCAGCCGCCTCCTCGACATTCCGCAGATGAAGAGTGCGCGGCACACGCTCAAAACGTGGCCAGGTGATGATATCCATACCATACCATTATACTCTTACACGCTACCAGCATCATCATCTGAATGCTCGCGGCAGCAAACTAGAGAGGGAAGCCGATGATAACAGTGATAACAAAGCGGAAGATACGACTCCCAATAAAAGCGTTTTGCGGGAGGTTCATGCATTCTGTTAGTTTTTTTCATAGAAGTTAGCCGTATAGCACCATTGTTCAAGGTATGTCCGTCGGAACGTCAAGTCGATGTCAGTGATCACAGGGATGACAGTGACAGCGTCTGGTAGATATGTTGCTGGGAACGTTGTCAACTGACGACACCAAAACCGTTTCAGATGTTCATAGAAATCGAAGAAACTGTCTGTTTTATTGCTTCGTTCCTGTACGGAAAGATTCCAAGGAGGTATGTTCTCGGCCATCGCAAAGTTAAGTCCTAGGCTCCAGGATGTTCGGAAACCAACAATTCCGAGAAGATCTGGAATCAGGAATGAGCAGAGATGAAGATGGCTGTCTGACGGTTCTAGTCTAGTACTCAACTTTGCCAAGTCTCAATCTGAGCACATTCTGCTGGCTTAATCCATAGACACTTGGTCCAGTTTGGGGAGTTTGCAATGCACGGAAGAGGGGACAGTCCATGGGGTTCCACCTAGCAGAACGGATCGCGGTTATTCTTCCTTCGCTACGCCGCGAGCGCTCATCGCACGCACGCACCCGCCGCAATATTCTCACGCATCTTTGCGACAGAGCGCGAAATCATTCCTTCATAGCTGTGCGCGCTCAGGGGGAGTGCGCAGCTGGGGTTCTCGCAGCATCCAGGGTGTGTGCCATCCAAACTGCCCCTGTGGGAACTGCTTTTGTCGCTCAGGGAGAGTCCGAGGATGGATTCTGCGCTCTTCGAGCGCAGAATCAGGCTAGGGAAGGGACTCCAGGGTGTGTGCCATCCAAACTGCCCCTGTGGCAACTGCTTTTGTCGCTCAGGGAGAGTCCGAGGATGGATTCTGCGCTCTTCGAGCGCAGAATCAGGCTAGGGAAGGGACTCCAGGGTGTGTGCCATCCAAACTGCCCCTGTGGCAACTGCTTTTGTCGCTCAGGGAGAGTCCGAGGATGGATTCTGCGCTCTTCGAGCGCAGAATCAGGCTAGGGAAGGGACTCCAGGGTGTGTGTCATCCAAACTGCCCCTGTGGGGACTGCTTTCGTCGCTCAGGGAGAGTCCGCGGAGCAGTGAGCAGCCACCGACCGACCATCGGCCGCCTTCCACATCGACTGACCGCGCTGACCTCGTTTTCCACGTTTGCCACGTGTCCGCGACGCGACCGCTCGCGGCGCAGTGAAGGAAGAATAGCCGCCATCAGCAGAACGTGGGGCGCAATGCAAGGAACAAGGGGGGGGGCAGCCCATCAGTACTCAAACACAAGCACGAGGTGACGGCATTGGCATTTCCCGCTTGAAGAACGAGTTTTTACCCGTTTGGTTGGCCATGACGTACCGTATGGTCTAAGCCCCTCTCGCTGCAACATGCATTTTACGTGCGTACATGCCAGTCTGCGCACAATCACCACCTATATATAAAAGTTTGTCCGTCGAGTGATCTAACCTAGGTGAGATACGCCGCATCGTCCACAGCGAGCGCGGTCGAGTGATCTAACCTGAGTGAGATACACCGCATCATCCACAGAGAAATGATTTCGCCATACGGACGCAATTACTGCACCGTAATCTCTTGCTATCTGCGCCCTCCTAGCTTAGAGATCGCTCGTCGGCGTCCGCGTTGAGATACGATCGATGTCTTGTGTGCACGCAATGGCTCGGTGCGGGCACGCGGATCGTGGTGCAGTGGCTAAGGGGGTCGCTTCATGCGACGGAAGTCGGGGTTCGGTTTTCCTGCGTTGTGGTGTACTTGCATTTCAGGTGATTGCACAAGATTTGAAGGTCTTGACGAGTACGTGATCGTGGTGCATTTTTTGCGCATTTTCCAGCCGTATGCGCTTCGCCGCTCGAAGAGTGCAGAACCAGCCACGAACTTCCCCAGAACGACAAAAGCAGTCTCCTCACCGGTAGCTTGGATGGCACCCACCCTGGAGTCCCTTCCCTGTTCTGGTTCTGCAATTGTACAAAACACACCTCACCCAACGCCTAAAGTTACGGTGTAGATTTTGTGACCGTGCAGTGCACGCGAATCATTTTCAGGGCGATAGTGTGTCATGTTTTCAGCTTCTCAAGAATCTTCGTAGTTATGCGTGTGAGAGCGTGCTTCTTGATATTCTTCAACGCCGTCCTCCGCGTGTTCCTCACCGCAGTGTTAAGAAATAGCTTGTCTGAATGAAAAGGCCCTTCGACATACAATGCGTTCGGAGTTTGAGACAATAGCTAGGTCTTACTTAGACCTAAAGCGGCTTTCACACTGCCGTTGTTGCCGTTGCGCAACCGATGCCGTAATGATGAAGCATACCGCAAACACGCAGAGGAGCAGCAGCAGCAACGAGGGGGCTTCCACGCCTCTGTTGCCGCAACCCTGCATCAGCAACACCGGCATCGGTTGCACAACGGTTGCGCGGCCTCAGCAACGTGGAATGATCGCCATCATTCCTTGTTGCTGATGCTCGTCAACGGAGGATATCACAGGTCTTATCCCATTATCTTATCTCACCGCGTTGCGGCTGCAAGAAACGAACTCCGATCATTTTTCATTGCTCGTTGCAGCAACAGCAGCAACGGCAGTGTGAAAGCCGCTTAACCAAATTCTGCTGATGCACTCGGTGGCGGCTCTTCTTCTTTCTCCAAGCCGCGTGCGGTCGACGTGGCCATTTTCGATATCCACCGACACCACGGTCAGTCGATGTGGAAGAGGGTCGTTGAGCGGTCGGTGGCGGATCGCGGCTCTTCCACCGCCACTACAGGAGAGCCCTGGGAGACGGGAGCAGTTCTCGCACGAGCAGCTTGGACGCACCCCACCCTGGAGCCCCTTCCCTAGCCTGTCTCCGCGCTCGAAAAGCGCAGAACCCAGCCGCCGACTCCCACGGAGACGAAAGCAGTTTCCATACGAGCAGCTTTGGTGGCACACTATACTTATGCTCGAATGACCCATTCGAATAGGTATTCGAATGATTTTCATTCGAATTTGAATATTCGAATTCGAGTATTCGAAAAATCGCGTTTTTCGAATGTATTCGAATTCGAATGTTCAAAAAATCGCGTTTTTCGAATGTATTCGAATTCGAATGTTCAAAAATCGCGTTTTTCGAATGTATTCGAATTCGAATATTCAGAAAAATCGCGTTTTTCGAATATATTCGATTTCGAATGCTCGAAAATTTTCGGTATTCGAAACCATTCGAATATTCGCAATTTCCCAGAAAGCAAAAATTATTCAAGTATTCGAAGAGTGTCATTCGAATGCCCAACAAGAATTTGTGTATCGGCGTATTTTAAAAAGGCGTGGTGGTTTTCTCGGGTAATTTGGGTCGCCAAAACGGTTCTGTCTGTGAATCAAAGCTGTGGTACGATGGTGGCTCGGTGCCCGGATACTGAGCGCCTCATCGATACTAGTCACTTCCCGAAAAGCCTTCCTGTCAAGAGGGAGAACTTCCACAACGTCTTACAATGTTGAGTTGCAACAAATTTTCCACGGAGAATCGCTGCAGTGGTGAATGGCCGATCGGGGACCAGTAATCGTCGCCACCCCGATTGGTGAACTCTGAGAGAAAACCACTTTCACCGATAAAAGTGTGGATAGTATCAACCGATATTGATTGCCTGATCCATCTGTGACATGGTCTTCTGAATTAAGGCGCTCGCTGGAGACGTCTGGATATTTTCCAGTATTTTGTGTACCTATTCTACGCTAATTTTATGCACCTGTTCCTGTCAGTAATTTCTAACGCATCGACGATCGACAGCTCTTAGCGCGCTCCTATATAGTATCAGACGTTTTTTTAGATCTTAGAGTATGGACATAAGGGTTAGTTTGATCTGGACCAGTTTTGCATTCCACTCAAGCAGTTCTGGAAGCTATTTTCGCCGTAAACGTAATAACGTAAAGGATGAAGGACATCAGAAGGAAGGATAAAGGTAAATTCTTGTTTGGGAGGTACCAAGCATTCCACATTTATTACTGCGCCTGTGCAAAGCGGCCGATGAAGAGTAGGAATTGTTAACAAAAAAATTTGAAAATGATGGTTCAAGCGGCGTTTCAAACGGACGTTATTTGTCCTTCACGCTGCAGTTAAGAGTCTGAGACCACAAGCTAGCAAATGTCTGCAGGATGGGCCTGAGAGTCAACAGGGTGCGCTTCTGTCTTCTGCCACGTCGGATGTCTCCTGGTGCAGAAGAGTACCTCATGAAGTCGGCTTTGTAATTTTCGTTACGCTATGCTCTTCTGCTTCTCCGTGGTCTGAATGCTCTGCTTCTGGATTTCGTTTCTGCAACGACTACAGTTCCGCAAAAGCTATATTATAAGGTAGGACTTCACAAAGGGGAGGGGCGTAGGTCGGCCGGATGTTATCGATCGATTTTATCGATTTTTGTTCTGAATTCGACATTTGAAGTGGGATTCGCATGGATACGTCGGCCGTATGCCGAACTTCACAAAGTGGAGGCGGCGTAGGTCGGCCGGATGTTATCGATCGATTTTATCGATTTTTGTTCTGAATTGGCCACTTGGAGTGGGATTCGCATGGATACGTTGGCCGTATGCCGGACTTCACAAAGGGGAGGCAATGTATGTCGACCGGATGTTATCGATCGATCTATTTTTCTGAAGTTTACCGTAGTTTATCAATATGTTGGCTGGAGAATAATTACATTCACAAGTTCATCGCAAATAAGAAATATTTATTCCTACCACTTACTTGGGTGAATCACCAGAACGAAATGAGACTGGCCCTCATGGGTAGCCTATTCCTAGCTACTTGTAATACATTTTGTGGCCGCAAAAATCGACGGTGTGATATTTCACATTTGTAGATGAGCAGGACAGACTTGCTACAGATTTACATGTAGTACTTTGTCGTCAGTCCTTCATTAGCTGCCTCTAGGCAAAAGCATTGTTTCATGAAAGTTCTTTAACAGTCGGTCTGCCACCAATTTCAAAAAGGATTGTTTTAAAGTGACCTAGAAGCTTACAGTGGCTCAACCAGATAATGTTCCCCTCAAATTTGTTGTAAACCTTTCGTTTGTTCCTCATAAGCAGCAATTAACAAAACACTAGTATTCCTTTGAGAAAAATTCGTATTCCAGTAAGCAAGGAAATTAGACGCTTCCATAAGCCCTTTGATCGTTCTACGTGTAAGTTCTCTATCTCATTTTTACGACTCACATGGGGGTTTATGAGATGCCTGTCGATAAAAACCTCGTGCTTAACTAGGAAGGGATCCGTTATGTATTGCTTCCCTTTCTCTTCTGTGTTGCCTTCTATCATGTCTATAATACAGCCTGATGTTTCATTCGAATTCGAATATTCGAAAAATCGCGTTTTTCGAATGTATTCGAATTCGAATGTTCAAAAAATCGCGTTTTTCGAATGTATTCGAATTCGAATATTCAAAAAATCGCGTTTTTCGAATGCATTCGAATTCGAATGTTCAGAAAAATCGCGTTTTTCGAATATATTCGATTTCGAATGCTCGAAAATTTTCGGTATTCGAAACCATTCGAATATTCGAAATTTTTGGGAGAGCATAAGTATATGGCACACACCTGAGGCCGTATTCATGAAGCGGCGGGAGCGGGAGATAAGCGATATCATAGCGATATCATCTCTCGTCTCTCCTTCCTGCCTCGCTCTCTCGCCTCGATCGCTTCCCGTGGGAAGCCGGGAAGATCCCGGGAACGTTCATGAATACGGCTACTGGAGTCTCTTCCCTTGCCTTGTTCTGCGCTATTCGAGCGCAGAATCCAGCTGCTGACTTCCCCTGAGCGACGGGAGCAGTTCTAGCACGAGCAGCTTTGATCGCACACAGCCTGGAGTCCCCTCCCTAGCCTGTCTCTGTGCTCGAAGAGCGCAGAATTCAGCCGCGGACTCCCCGTGAGCTTCCACACGAGCAGCTTTGGTGGCACACACCCTGGAGTCCCTTACCTAGCCTGGTTCTGCGCTCGAAGAGCGATTATCACTGGGTGACGAACGTGCTCCAATGACAACGGCTCGGATGGCTTGAGCGGGCGCTGGCACTTTGCCACGTCAGCGCCTGGTTAGGTCCAATAGCTATCGCAGCCACGCGATTCACTTCCAATTCTGTATGAGCCACCTACTCAGCACTGCATTTGTGCACTGTTCTGAGGTGTTTGTGCAGATCTTTCCATCGCAGCTCCCTATCGTATTTCTACCAGATCAAACCTGCAGGCATCACCACGACTTTTAAAAACGACCCATTCTTCTTGATTACGACAGCGCTCGTAGACATATTTTATAAAAAGAAATCTGTGAATTCTAGAACGTCTATGGTTAAAGTCCCAAAAATGATTGCAAGTATAGAGCAGGGGCCACCCTAATAACATCCGGGGAAATTGCCCAAAAACTTGTAGAGTGAATGCGCTAAACGTGCGTGCCTATGTATCCACTATAGTCCTAGAAGAACGCATAACTTTGCTACGGTTGGAATAAAGCAGTCAGAAGTAGAGGAATTGTAGGGTGGACTTCGCTCCCAAGGCCACGGGAGGTTTCTTATATGACTCGCATTCGCCGCTCCGCTTTAGATCGTTTCCTTGTTAACGCTGCTGTGCCACAAAGAAGAGCTTGGGAGGAGAATTGGAAACATGCTTCGGTGTATCCGTGAATGCTTAAACGACTGTTTCAGCAGAGTTGATTCATTCGCGGAGGCCGTGGCGAATGGGCTCGTCGGCCGAATTTATACACGAACCGAACCGCTGAAATCGTACTCGCTCGTGGTGAACGTCGACGACAGCAAGGATAACCTGATTGAGGAGGTACTAGAGTGTCGCTACAATGCTGGTTTGGGGAACCAAGTTCAGTTAGACCTGCTTCCTCCGGTAACGCGACAGGAGGTACACCCGCCCCTGCTGGAGGGCGTCGCGTCAGGAGATACACCGCTGTTCTGCGGACCGGAAACTTTTGTTTTGCGTGTCAAAGGTTTCGCAAGGCAGCCATTAGACTTTTGGTGAAGCCTAGGGGGTTGGGGTGGGTGAGCAAGGAGGATGAGAGAAGGTCGCACGCCTCCCAGCAGAGGGCGGGTGTACCTCCTGACCGTCCCACGCTTCCTTCTCCTATGCGACACCACAACTTCCCTTGCAATTTTTCCAACCATTCTACATCACAAAGCAGCCATTGTGGTTTTAAGGACTCAAGGTAATTCTAGTACGGAAAACAGTGCATCGTTTCCACAAATCAGTTCTGGACATAGCGGTAGACGCATCTAACACGATATCCAGCCGTCGGCAAACATTTTGAGGAACAGGAGTCTAAAGCAACTCATCTAAAGACTTTCTCGACTCTGATTCATCAACGAATTTTTGGCCGGTAACGATGGAATTTATCATCGATATTCATAGCTTTTATAACGTCGCAAAGGCAGGCAGCTGAACTAATTTTCCGTCTCTCCTACATTCCGGTGCCTGCGTTTAACTTCACTCGCCGCATCAAGTAGACTTCAGCGGTAACAACTGTCGGATTGTCCGGAAAGTTCTCAGCGTTTTGCGTGCTTTACTTTGAATACCATAACTTTCTCAAATCTTATTGGATTTAGTCAAAATAAGCACCATTCGAATAAGCACAGTTTTGCCAACGGGCCACCGGTCGCCTTTTCCATCAACGAAAAAATTAAGTTGTCGAGGTTCTACAGAATCCACGAAAGCTGTTTTCTCTTGGTCCTGGCAGGTGAAGGTTTTTCCAGCGAGAAAGTTCTGAAAGTGTTTGAAAAGGTGGTAGTCGGTTGATGAGAGAACTGAAAAATATGGCGGGTCAGGCAGAACTTCAACCCTTAACTCGTTTAATTTTCCAATAATGATTTGTGAAACTTGTGGGCGGGTGTGCAACTTGTGTGCAAAAGAATCGGGCCTCCAGTAGAAAGTACAGTGGGAAGTACAGTAGGACCCTGCTGTGATCGCTTGGCCTGGTGCCAAAAAGCTGCAATGGATCACATCAGCCGCCAATCACCACACAGTGACCGTTACCTTTTTTGGTGGAGGTTCGACTTTGGAAAATTCCTAGGGGTTCGTCGGCGTCCAACCACTGTCCGGAACGTTTCCTGTTATCATCCAGGATCCACTTTTCATCACAAGTGCTGATTTGATCCAGAAACGGGTCAGTTTTGTTGCGTAAACGTGGAGAAGAACAATCTCGAAACGACAATTTTTGCCGTCCACTCAACTCGTGGGGCACCCACCTTCGAGCTTTTTCACCTTCCCGAGGCGTTTCAAAGCATCCGCAACAGCAGTTTTACTGACGTCTTCCACGGTCCCGCGAACTGTTTCGGATGATTCAGCTTCCACCAATTCCTTCAACTCGTCGCCCAGGATTGCTCTAGGTCGACCGCTACGAAGTCGTCATCGGGGCTGAAATCTCCAGTCAGAAATTTACTGAACCACTGGCGCACGGTGCTCTCTCCAACACCATTAGACCCCACACTTGAATGATTTGTTGAGCTGTCTCGGCTGCGGGTTGTCCCAATTTGAAGCTCCTTCGACATACTTCAATGAGCCCTTCAAGAACAGGAATATAGAGCAACGCTGAAACGTTACTTTTTTAGTCAGATAGAGCGAAATTTCTGTGCAGAATACGGCATTAATGCGCAATGCAAGTTGAATTTTTCATAATAATAGACGAATGAAAAATAGTAACACAAAACGCTGAACTTTCCAGCCAACCTCATAGAAAGGTATACGACTACCTTCTGTCGCATGACTTGAAATCCTAGAAATGTTCTTATAAGAATAAGTGTAGAAGCTTTCGAAACACAGTTTGAAGTCAACACCTTAACCTAACAGTTCAGGCTGCCACCTGTGCGTTCGTCTCGCCACGCGAGCTTAGCGAACTGTTGCCGGCCAACTTGATGCTTGAGCTTCGTGAAGGATCCGTTCATGCTGTGAATGCTGACACCGGAAATGTGAAGTGTATATATCCATCGCCAGGAAGCATCAATGGTGCATATTTCATTCCGTTCATCGTTACAAGGTTCGGGAGAGATGAAATACATGGAGCAACGCTTTGCAGATAGCACTCGCCGCAATGGTCGCCGCCCTTCAGGTCGCTCAGTGGATTCTCGTCGACGTCCATGCTTCCGAGTAGAGTTCGCCTATCCGAAGGGGAGTGAAAAAGACGAAAGAGCAGTGGCGAAGCCTAATTTCGAAGTGGGTGCTTACGTTTTTCTGGCACTATAAGGCTACGGCTACCATTGAAGAAGACGATATAGGTTGAGCGCAGCGAGCAAATCTACTCCGCTCAAGCTTTTGCTGCTACCCGGTTCGGATCGACAAAGCTGAAGACGTATCAGGTAATTGCTTTAATTGCTCTGTATTGTTGACTTTAAATGACTTTTCACTTTTCTTTCAGTCGTCACAGTGTGGAGACAACGGATACGGACACCACCCATTTACAATGCCTTCAGTTTACGCCTATTTAAGGTAGCTTGCTTAGCTAACCCTATGTAGTTTCAAACAACGGGGCTTCGACATATCCTGAAATTTCGAGGTACAAACGATTGCTCCGCAAAGCTCCATGGTCCGATGTTCCATTGTGTTTAGTGACTTCCCATAGCGAAGCCTAATGATACGCTCCCATATCGACTCATCGCGCGATCGATATGAGAGCTTATCATTGGGCTTCGCTCGGAGTGAGCGGTGGTATGACACAGGCCTAAACGGGGCTTAAGGCCCTCACAGAGTTCTGCGGCAACGCCGCTCGCCGCTATGGTTAAGGCCTATGGTATACTCCCGCGTCGCTCCAGCGACGGGCGCGGGGCAACTGTCAACGGCGCGCCCTCGCTGCAGTGGCGGACGGCGCAGTGGGGCGCGGTTGCCGGTTGACGCGCCATCGCTCCCGCGATGCATCGCAGAGGGGTGTTATACCTCCGCGGCGCGGGAGTGAAACATACTCCCGTGCGACGGCCGTCGCAGCCCGTCGCTCGTCGCAGTGCAGTGCGCTGCGACGAGCGACGGGCAGCGATGGTCGCGGAGGAGGGAGCGCTGTCGTGCCCTATTCTATGCACTTCAGCTCACTTATTTCGACACTTCATTGGTTCGTGACCATGACTCACCATGACTCATGACTCATTTTGGGTTTTCTTGACGGCTTGAACGACTCGTTTTTTGAGGTGTTTTTCGAGGCCGATTTTCTCACTTTTGTGCCGATAGTCGCATTTGTTTCGCCTCTGAATTTCCTCGCCGGCACCGAAATCTACATTTCTGTGCCGGACAGGTCACAGGGAGTTTCTTCTGACATGTCCGGCACAGAAATATGCCAACTGAACGACTCGTTTTTTGAGGAGGTGTTTTTTGAGGCCGATTGATCTCACTTTTGTGCCGAAACCCTCCTGGCTAAACATCACTTTCCGGAAATTGGGCCACAACTGGGACGTTTCCGTGCTAGGCACGTCACGAGAACCCTCTCGTGTCGTGTTGAGCACAGAAACGTGGGTTTCAGTGCCTGCGGGTGGAATGAAAAACGAAAGAAATGCATGAGTGGCGGAACAAAACCAAACAAAACAAAGAATACAAGAAAAAGATGCACTGAATCAGCTGACTCGCTAAAATTCTGCAGAAGTCTCTGTCTGCAGAACTGCGTGAACTATGTCAGCCTCAGCGATGGCGATGGCTTGCGACGCGCATCGCGAGCCGTCGCGTCGCTGTGCACTCCCGCGTCGCAGCAGCGGACGGGAGTATACCATAGGCCTAAGGATAGGGCAGGACGCCGGCGGCGGCGAGCTCTGCGTCTCTGCCCTATGGTTAAGCATAGGGCCGCGGCGCTGCCGTAGAACTCTGTGGGGGCCTTTATCGCCTGCACCTCATTGATTGATGCGTTGATCCTGGCCGGCTTGCCGTCGCACATCGACGTATGATGCGACGAGCGCTGGGAACTCCTCATAGTTTCGCGTCGCTCTGCAAGACTCATCGCCACGATGGAATCGCGGAAGTATGCAGGTGGCTTCACGACATTATCTTTGGTCATCTCAGACACTCAACGGTCAACTGGGGCCGAATTCATCAGCTACTTACATAACTTTAACAGAGAATTCACGGCGGAAAGTTCAGATAACGCGGCTTATCGCTCACCATATCGCTTGAGAAGCCGCGTTATCTGAGCTTTTCGCCTACAATTCTCCGTTAAAGTTACGTAAGTTGTTGATGAATACGTCCCCGGGATTGCAACACGGCACCTATAGTTCAATGGTGAGTTTTCACCGGTATGTCGATGATATCTCATTCGCGGTGGAAGTAACCGCTGCAGGTGACAGTTTGAAATGAGTTAAGGCCCCCGCAGACTTTTGCGGCCAGCGGCGGGCGGCGGACGGCGAAATCGATAAGTCACGCCGCTCAGCGGCGACGGCGAGGTACTGTAGTCTTTCTAGTCCGGACCAACTGGTTACGCGCCCGTTCCAATGCGACGCTAGCCGCCCCTGCTCAGAAAATTTTGAACAAGTTACTTGCAAGCTGCATGCAAAATTCGCATCGATTAGTGGATTTGGATAACCGGCGACGATTGCTTGGGATCAGAAGTGCTCTGTGTACCGTCGCCACTTGTCGTGTTGCCACAGCCTCGCTTTACTTAGCCTTGCTCTCCGAGCGTTGTTATTGGACTCGCCATTTGAATGCTGTGACCTAGGCGATATTCTTCCTCCTCCCTAGACTTGGATCTCCTTCTTTCTGGGAAAAGGCTGTGAGATAATTTCTACCAATTAGGGAATGGATTTACAAATGCAAACAGCCAAAAGAGGTAAGGGAGGAAACAAGGAAGATGACAAAAGAATGGCAAGACTGTCCGGCTCGGTAGAGCAGCTCCGATTTCGAAACATATACCGTACGACCGCGTGCGCGTGTGAGGATGCTACCGAATGACCGCGTGCGCGCGTGATGACACAACTTACTGCAGTGCAAGCTTGCAATACAGTTAGTTGCGTGCAAGTTTAAAATTCCTGGGTGCAAGCTTGCAAGTTACCAGGCTGTCCAATAATTCCTGTCCGACAATTTTCAAAATTCTATAATTTTCCTTAGAAGTGTTATAATATCAGGCAAGTGCAAAAGCCTTCTAGAAGGTTCTGCAGAGTTCCACGCTAGGGGTATATAAGGCGCAGTCGCTGCGTCTAGCTACCAGTACAAGCTAAAATGGACCAAGGTCGAATTCATACGTTCGTGTACTACGAGTGGCTGCTGGGCAACGACACGGCCACCGCGGTCGCCAACATCTGCAGAGCGTGCAAGGAGGATGCAGTGTCCCAACGCACAGTCAGGCGCTGGTTCAATCGTTTCAAGAGCGGCGACACGCGCCTCGAGGACAGGGAGCACAGCGGGAGGCCTTCTACGGTGGATGATGACGAAGTCCGTCGCTGTATCAAGGAGAAGCAGGAAGCCACCACCCGTGAACTGGCGACGACGCTCGGCTGCAGCAAGTCCACCATCCACAATCGACTCATCTTACTCGGCTACCACAAAGTTCTGGCCCGTTCGATCCCCCACCGTCTAACGGACGCCAACAAGCAGAGCCGCGTGGCCGTCTGCCAGTCCCTCCTCCTTCGTCTGCATCGCAAGGAGTTTCTCGAGGACCTGGCCACTGAGGATGAGAGCTGGGTCCTCTACGACAACGTCGCCCGCCGTGCCGACTGAATCCCGCGCGGAGAAGAGCCGCCGACGACGCCGAAAGCCGACCTGCACCCGCTGAAGATCATGCTCTGCTGCTGGTGGAACGCCAAGGGCATGCTGTACTTCGAGCTGCTCCCGCAAGGCAGGACGGTCACCGCCTCCATCTACACCGATCAGCTCGAGAAACCAGCCGCCGCCATCCGAGAAAAGCGTCCCCGAAGGGCCTCGGTCCACCTGCTGCATGACAACGCGCGCCCCCACGTGGCGAAGGAGACCCAGCAGAAGTTGGCGACGCTCGGCTGGGAGACGGTTGCCCATCCGCCGTATTCCCCGGACCTCGCCCCCTCCGAGTACCACTTGTTCCGCCCGCTGAAGCACCATTTGGCCGGAAGAAAATTCACCAACTACGACAACCTCAAAACCGAGATCGCGGACTTCTTCGAGTCGCAGCCCCCGGAGTTCTGGGCGAAGGGCATCGGCGACCTGCCCAATCGATGGGCCACTGTTGTGGATAACTGTGGTGATTATATTGTTGATTAGACTTGTTTTTCAATAAAGTTGAAAAAAAAATAAAAATGGTGAAATTCTCGGACAAGAATTATTGGACAGCCTGGTAGTTAACCGCGAGCGATAAGTCGAGAGTAACTTGTTTTCGAGGTTTAAACGCGCAAGTAACTTGTTTTGGAGCTCATAAGGCGCAGGTAACTTGTTCAAAATTTTCTGAGTGCTCGACGACGACCGTCCATAGTGCACCTTCCGTCCGCGGATGTCCCTCGGATGCTCCCGCGGGAGGACATAGGCCATACCATCGCTAAAGGACGCCTAATGATATGCTCCCATATCATTAGGCGTATCATATCGTATCGATCGGGCAGCGCGATATGATCGATATGCGAGCATATGACTAGACCTGGCTAGAGGTGAGCGGTGGTGTAACAAGGGCCTAAAATTGATTGTAAACGTCATCCCATGACACATAACTACTTCTTCTGAGTTTAAACAAAACTTCTGTCAAAATGGGACAGCAGCTGAAGCTCTTGTAGCAACTCACGCAAGAGAATTGAGATGCAAATCACTATTCGCCCGCCTCCTTCGGTTAGAATAAGCCCTGATCAAGACTTGCTGAAATTCCAATGCTGAAAGATAGGTCTTAAATTCTTGTCATTGAAATTTCGTTGAATTTCTGGAGAAATATTGTCTATCTACCGATGCAGTTTCAGTCGACTGATCCGACTGCTACGAGTGTCTCTGATCTTCCGCTTTCAAGAGCAGTTGATAGCTAGAAGTTTTCGCCTCACTGTTCTATTTGCAGAAAACAGGGCGCCTATCTAGGACAGTGGAGCAGTGTTTTGTGTTCTTCTCATCATTTTTTTTTCTAGACTGCTCGTATTTCTTAATGCGGTCGCATGTGCGACCATGGTACATGGAATCGAAGAGGACATTAACACTCAAAAGTCTGAAGAGTTTTCGGATGATGAAAAGGTGAGGTGCGTTTATGACTAAGAATCAACTGTTGAAACCGTTCACAACAAACTAGCTAAATTGTCTATAAGAACTCTATAGAACGTGCTATATCTCCATAGAATCCGTAGTCATTAATAGGCAATTACCTAATCCTGCCGGTATCATTTGAACGCTACCGTAGCATCCAAAAAGGTGGACAGTCGTGAGTGGTTAATCGAGACGTTAGTAGGATATGGAGCAGCAGAATCTGGAGGTTATTGTCTCGCAATGTAGGCGTTCCTAACAGGCAAATCTACAGATGCACTCATACGATTACGGTAGCTTTTAAATGAGGCTGGTGATTCTCGTAGCGCGTGCGCATATCAAGGTAATTCCAGAAACGACTGCTCGACGATGCTCAAGGGGATCGTTCAAGCAGTGGATTCGTCGACGACGACGACCTCAGCAGCGATCGTTAGTTGACAACCTGTTTCTCTTCGCAGCCGACATCAGCTGCAGCATTTCCTCGCTAGATCTATCCTAGTCGGGAGAGGGAAACCGTATCAGTTGTGGACGTCATCCCGTGCCAAGCAGTATTTACTCAATTTAAAGGAAAGCCCTCTCATCACGGGACAGCAGCTGAAGCTATCGTAGATGCTGAGACAAGGGGGTTGGAGACGCAAATCACTATATGCCTCCTCTGATTAGGATACATCCTCCTCGCAAAGCGCATAACAAGGCATAAATGGAAACAGTGAAGGGAGCCATGGTTGGATATGTTTAGAGAAAACACTTTCGTACCTTTCTCGTCAGGAACCAAGATGTGTGGTCACTATAAAGAGTATAAGCATTATAATCCCAAACTTAGCCGACCTTCCTAGCAAAATCTTTGGGATTGGCCTTCATCTACTGCCTTCACGTCTACCGCCGAGTAACGGGACATATTTATATACGCCGAGTCCCGCCTGGCGCAAGAGTTTTTATCGCAACAAAACATCCTGTAACAACATATTTACAGTACCGGACATGTTCCTCTGTTCATCCGCCGGAAATCCCGGAAGAGCCAACATAGGCCGCTTTGGAACAGTCCAAAGCGGCCTTTTTAAATAACTTTTTTTTTAAATCATGTACTTGTAAAAAGATACATATATTTGAGCTCAGCAGCTCAAGCTCTATCTTATGACCTATAGACCTCAGTAGAGTTGAACAATTCATATAGGCCCGACAGAATCAATCGAGTGGGCGCGACAACCTGTAGAGCGATCGAACGACAGCTTGGAGAGTGAGCGCCTGAGGAATTTTATCACAAATTTGCAACCGTCCTACTCAGGAATTGCTCTGAGACTGTCCAGCGAGCCTTTGGAGTGCGGCGTGCACAATGCATATAGGATCGAAACGGTTCGGACTTGACAGTGTTATTGCGCTCCGAACACGGCCGCGTGTGCAATTTGCAAGCGGTCGCTTCCACACGATTGATAGGTTCGATCCTATATGCATTGTGCACGGCGCACTCCAAAGGCTCGCTGGACAGTCTCAGAGCAATTCCTTAGTAGAGCGGCTGCAAATTTGTGATAAAGTTCCTCAGGCGCTCACTCTCCAAGCTGTCGTTCGACCGCTCTACAGGTTGTCGCGCCCACTTGGTCGATTCTGTCGGGCCTATATGCATTGCTCAACTCTACTGAGGTCTATAGGTCATAAGATATAGCTTGAGCTGCTGAGCTCAAATATATATATATATATATCTTTTTACAAGTACATGATTTTTAAAAAAGTTATTTAAAAAGGCCGCTTTGGACCGTTCCAAAGCGCCTATGTTGGCTTTTCCGGGATTTTCGACGGATGAACGGAGGAACATGTCCGGTACTGTATATACCATTTTCACCCAGAGGTAGAAGGGTAACGTGACCTTTATACCATTTCTACGTCCAATTTAACGCTTCAGGTCAAGCACGACATCTTCCAAAGCAAAACGGGCGTCTTCCGGATTGAGCTAGAGACTCCACCTCCTTCGAAAATGACAACAATTTTTTTGTCCTAGGAAAAATTAGAATGGCTTTTTTCAATTTTCTAAATTCATCTTTTCCTTTAAATGAACGTACTGTTCGAATTTTTATAAATTTTTATTTACAAAAAAAAAGAATAGAGGACGGCGTTATTCAATCCATTTGGGGCGCACCAGCGTTCTACCTACTTCTACGGAAGTCGTTGAGCCGACTTAAATGCATGTTTGGCCAACGACCTGCGGTGACTAGCCGATGAACACGTCAGCGCTTTGTCCTTCCCAGACAATTCTGGTACCAATTCACCAACCCCGGAGGGATGGAAGGCTTGGTTGGCCTGGGCGGGAAATCCGAACCAAGAACCTGGGGCTGGATTCATCAACGACTTACAGCAATTTAACAGAGAAAATCCATTCCAAATCTGAAATAGTGCGGCCAAATGTTTCACAATATCGCTTGATAAGCCGCGCTATCAGGGATTTCGGCTGTATTTTCTCTGTTAAATCGTTGCTGCTAATCGTTGATGGATCCAGCCCTTGGTGTCGGAAGCACTCGACATCCAGCATCACCTCCGATTGCGTTTTACGCGGCGAAAAAAATCGCCTCTCGGCACCTTGGCAGATCAGTGTTTAGTCTCCAAGAAAAAAGTAATCGCTTTAAAGCGCAGTAAGTCATTAATCTCGCAGTGTTTCAAAACAGAAGGTCACACCATGCAGTCGTCTAGCACGTGGGGATTTTAATTTGATTGATAGTGTGAATGCAACTTACTTGAAGCACCAAAGTAAATATGTGTGTTTTCTGCACTTCTTTTTGATGCAAATACTAATGATTATTGAAGACAATATACGAAATGCTGTGTAATCCCAGCGAACGAAATATCTGCCAAAAATAAAATAGAAATTGCGACGAGAGAGACAGGTGCATGGCGCGATCTCTTTTTCAATATACTAGAAACTGTATTTTTCATCTTAGAAATTGAAACCACATTTTTACTGTCAAATAAACACTGTAAAATTTTGAAGCGTGTGTTAACATTGCAGGGGAGGTGAATTTAACAAGTTCAAAGAAAGCCATGCTAAATTTTCGGATCTGTCCTTGTCGGAGGGGGCACCCTTAAAGTGTTAATTGCCTAGGTCATCCCATACCACTAAACCACATCTGCAGAATTTAAGTGAAAGCCTTCGCATAATGGGACAGCATCTAATGCTCTCGTAGAAACTCAAGGTAGAGAATGAAGACACAAAAACAGTGTATGCGCCCTCCTCCTCTGTTTACGACAGATCCAAATTTCCTTCAGACAAAAAATTATTATAATCTACCCTGAGTCTCTAGCTTAATCTAGAAAACGCTCATCTTGATTTGGATGATGTTGTGTTTGATTTTTTTTTTGAAAAATGCCTATCTTTTTGGAAAACTGTGCAGTTCCATTCGAAAAGTGACAATTCGTCGTGAAAATCGTACAAATACGTAGTCGCTGTCACTGCGGTCATCGAGAACCGAAGTTCCAGCCGCCAACAGCTGCTACCAACTCACGTCGTCGTCGCCGTCTTTTGCATATGCCCCCACGAATGGTAAATGTAAGCTTTTCCTGGCCCTGAGCGGTAGAAGACCACCTCAACTGTCCAGTAAAATATATCCTCAGGGAGACAATACTCTGATTTGAAGAAATCGGCACGGGGACTGGCGTTCACCGACATAGACTCCAGTGTTTGGGTTGGAATAGGTTCAAATAGCAAATCTCACAGCTGTTGATGTTTCCCCTTCCAAGAGGGCTGATTGGGGCACACTCACTTTATAGTGTCACTGGTCAGGAAGTGGGGAAGTTGGAAGAATTTTTTTAAAAAAGGCTCAGTGACGACATCTTTCCAGACATAACTGCTATTCTCTTTCAGCCGCCAACGAAAAATCGGACGTCTCCTGATGAGACAACGGAGGACTAAGTCTCGTTTGACGAATCAAGATTGGTTAATAAATATTAAGAGAACTATTGGGTTGTTGTTGGACGTGTCTGGCACAGTTATTGGAATGCAGCACTCGCAGAATTGCCCTTTTGACCTCAACTTTAATCAGTCTCTATGAAACGTGCTGGCATTTTAATGAATTTTTGTAGCGAGCGTTCTCTCTGGAGGTAATTTCTTAGCGTTAAAAATGAAGAAAATAGTAGAGTAGAGTAGAAGAACCTTTTCAAAGCAATGTAATTTTATGTTGAATGTTACGTTCGATCAAACAGCTCCGATGAATGCAATGGCGTGGAGCATTCCCGTCGGGTCAGCAGCAGGTGAGGTTCGAGTCCCGCCTGGCGCTAGGATTTTGATCGCAACAATGACCATTGTTATGAAAACTTTTTGATACCAGGCGCTTGAGGTTTCAAGAAACTGAATTGAATGTGAATTTACCTCCACGGCGTGCGAAGTGAGACGAGTCTGCCAAAAACTTAACTAACATTAAAGCGCTATATGTGTGGCGCATAATGGAACGGCTGGTACTTTGACCCCTTCTCCTAATATCCTTCACCTTCATAACGTGTTCGCGAGCGAGACTGAGCATTAAAGGGCATTTTTCCTACGTGTTTTTCGTCTAATTGGCCGCGTCCATATTGAAGAGAATGATATTTAATGCGCGCTCTAAATAAGCAAAGTAGTGCAATAAAGTGCCTCGTAAGGGAGTACTTAACCACTCTCTTGAGCAGAGAATCGAATCTCTCAGGAGACTGTCAAATTTAGGGATCGGTGTTGAATGGTCAAAGTTCGAAAGAAGAATTCTATAGAGTTGTTTGCAAGGCTGCATCACTTCCTCTATATTTCACCGTTTTATTTTATATCAGACGTTCGCCAAACGTCCGATTGGGGGCTTTGACCCCAAACCTCGAGAATAGGAGAGCCCCAATCTTCATCCTTTCTTTTTTAGACCCTCCCACTTTTATTACAATAAAAAATGTTTCACTATACAGTTTAGTGCAGCGGGATGTGCTGGGTCAGAATCTTCACTGCTCATACGAGGCCCATCCACACTCTATCGCGCGTACTCGATTTATTCTCCGAAGTGCCTTTTCTCTACGTGGTGAGAAACAGCTAATGAGAGTCTCAATCCGGTGCTTAATCTGCAAAAACCTATTTAAAATTATTCGGTATTGGTAGCCACTGCTTGCTGTCCGATGGCAATAATACTCCTCCGAATCCCATAGTCACTCTCACTATGTGTTCCCCCACCTCAAGCTTGTACAAGTGACACTTAGTACCGATTCACGTGTCACCACGCTGCCACGACGTCTATGACACTCCTGCACTCCTACACACGTGTCGCGACTTTTGTAATCTGTCTTCAGAAATTTGTTACACACTGAACAGTGTTGAGGGAAAATACTGCCCCCCTTATTCACCCTCTCCCCTCTATTGGTCCCCTTTGTTGATCCTCTCCTACTGGTCTCCCTTACTCGGAATCCTTACTCAAGATGGACGTCTGCGGCACGTCTTCTGAATACCTACGCACGATGGACGATGTGTGCGGCACGTATTCTGAATCCGACTCACGTTGAACGACGTCTAGCCCACGTCTTCTCAATACCTACGCACGATGGACGACGTCTTTGGCTCAAACCCTGATGCACATTGGACGACGTCTTCTTCAGGTCTTCTGAATTCCGACACACGTTGGACGACGTCTGCGGCACGTTTCCTGATTTCCGACGCTTTGTATATGATCCTCATCCCGCTCAAATTATCGTAAACTTGGACGATCTGCAGCCAAGGATTGAGTTCGCCAGCAATCTCCTTCCCGTGGTTAAGTCCAAAGAAAACTCAGTTAGCATACGCCGCACTGTCCTAGGCATCTCTTGGCTTCCGTCCCCCGTCCCGTGATTGAGAACGTGACCGACGGATTAAGTGAATTATATATAGTAGGATATAGGAACAATAACACACTTTGCATATCTCTGCCAATTAAAGGTACTGGCAAGAATAAGTAAGTAAGGCCTACGGAGTCCCAAGCTTCGTCGACGTTCGGAGATCACAGACGCTGTCGCATAGGCAAACTTGTCGAAAATAAGGTGTTTCGGCTACGTAACGGACTTCGTAAACACCCGCTACGAGAACCGTCATCGAGTGGATTTTGGGGGTTACCAAGAGAACACCGGGACACCCATCAACGCGCTGGTCGGACTTCTTCGTGACGGCACTGAACGAACTCTATGATGCTTTTTGTGTCTCTCGAGCGAGGAGGATTCATTGGAGCACTCTGGCACGCAACAAGGACTAATGGTGACGCGGCTGGCGCTGCTCGAAATACTCGATAATCAACGGGATGACAGGTGACACAGCTGATACCTGTGAAGAATCCTCTAGTTGTAAACAATTTTGCAGTGATCTAGCGAGCTGTCGGAAAACATTTTTGACATTATCTTGTATACGGTGAAATTTCTCCTTTCAAGGCTTTCTAAGAACTCCATGGTTATAACGCAATGGAAGCGAGGTAGCCGTAGATCGAACATAGTATACTGTAAGCTTCAAATCAAAGTCCTACATTTTTTCTAGGGATGAAGTCAGTTACGTGTTATTTTGAGTTCCAATGGGAAGAAACCCTACCTCTTTTTGCCAGAAGAAGAAACATCGTAAAGAGGATTGTCGAGGATACAATACCCTCACCTATATTCTGCGTTACGTTAACACATCGTTTTCTAGATTATGTTTCGAGGACTTTAGAGGAAGGAATTTTTAAAAGGATTTTTTTCCTTTTATGGAGAAATAAAAATTTTATAAAATTTCATACAGATCATTCAATTATTAGGGTAGGTGATATTCAAAATTTCAAAGAAAGCTGTGCTAAATTTTCCTTGGTCAAAAAACTCTTTTCACTTTTGTCACAGAGTGTCCAGTGTTACGTGGACGAAGTTTGTTTTCATTTGGAGGACGTTAAGTTTAATCTCGAGAGCGTCATGCTTGCTTAGAAGGCTGTCCAATTTGACTTCAATACTGTCCACACTGTACTTGGTTTAAAAAGTGTTCAATTAAGCTAGAAAATTGTATAAACCGGAAGTAAAAGCAGAAATATTCAACGCACTAAACGCGGAAACTGACAGGGAGAAGGAAAAAGTTCGATCTCCTTCTGCTATACAATATAGTCCATGGGCAGACAGGCCGCATAAATAACTTTTGTACAAAGAGGTCCTCTAACTAGGGCGGGCACCAGAGGTGTGCGTTTAACGATTAACGATTTATCGATTTACCGGATTTACCGACATTTTTCGTTAAAAACTTTTAACGAAATTTAACGACGAAAAAATCCGCTGCATTTTGGACGATTTTTTGGATAAGTTTCCGTTGGGATAACAAGGAAATCTTCTAATTCCTTGGCTCAGGCAATCGGTATCGTCGTGCTTAGAGAATTGCTGGCAATTTTCTTGCTCCGTGACCAATTTATTCGCGAGCTGCCCTACTTTTCTGTGCCGTAATTTTGCATTTTTGGACTCCTTAGGCCGTTTCTCGCGTTTGATTCCTACATAGCAGTTCTGCATACTTACCAACCAGTCAGCTTTTTCATTTTTTTTTTGATATTTACTTCATAAGTAGGATTGAAAAGGCGCAGAAGAGCTGCGAAATACAAATAGTGCGAGAAAACAAAAACGCCAAACGGAACTCGGTTAGGACAAGAATTCTTCTTTCCCATCCGTAATTTTTCTGGAAAGTTGAAGGAATTTTTCGTGCATCATCGCCCGACTATTGTCTTACTACGTTAAGGTTGCCTTTTCGTCTTCTTCGATGGCTCTCTTGGAAGCTTTCTTTAGGGGAAACACACTCAGCATACATAAGAAAAAGTGACCATATGTACACGAAAGCAATAAAATTATATAGCAAAGAAAAGAAGCCGATGATCACCACTCTTCGTCAATGATTATATTTGAGGTTAGCCCAAAAGCTAGCAAATTGCATGCAGCCCGTTGCATGAAGATTTTTTAAGCTCTACGAAAAAATTATGTTATACCTTTGAAGATGCAGGGGTGGCTTTAGCAAGAAATTTCCTTTATATCTGTAGATTTTTTGTCTAATTTGCGATTTTATTATAATACCGTTCTTTCGGCGCGTGTAGCGCGATCGGAGGAGGCGCCGACTGTCGCGTGCACCCGATACCTGGTTGCTGGTTCAGATTTCCCGCCCAGGCCAACCAAGCCTTCCATCTCTCCGGGGTCGGTGAATTGGTACCTGAATTGTCTGGGAAGGATAAAGCGCCGAACTGTCCATCGGCAGACCACCGCAAGTCATTTTTTGGCCAAATATGCTTCAATTCGCCTCCACAACATGCCGTTGGAGTAAAATGCGTGGCGCAATCCAAAAGAAATTCAGTAACGCCGTACTTTATCCTTACCATATGTCTTCAATCCTTCTAAGAAATCCCTTGTTGATCCCTTGACGGACGTCGGCCACGTGGCGCTTTCTTCTACGAGGGTTTATGGGGATAAGATTGATGGACCGTGACCTCATTAAGGTGTTGAGACGCACACTTCTGACGTAACAAAGGGAGAACATGGGCTCGGGCTCTAAGGAGTTTTGAGCGAAAAGTGGCCTAATCTGTACTGACGTATTATGCTTCAGAGCTAGAAATAACAGAAGTTCCGAGGAGATGATAGACTTGTCTGGGAAGGAAAAATCCTGATGTGTTCATCAGCTGTCCACTGAAATTCATTGTATGGCCAAATACGCACTCAAACCCCGCCTCCACGACATCCCGTAGAAGTAGAATGCGTGGCGCATCCCAAAGAGAGATTGAGTAACGCCGTTCTTTATCATTTATCCTTTACCGTCCTTCAATTCAAAATGTACCCCAAAAATAGGAAGAAATTGAAAAACCCAAAACTTTACATTCAAGCAAATGCGTTTCACAGTACGGGACCAGTTTCCGAAAAAATCAGAGCTGTCTTTTGAAAAGTTGTGAAAGAGTTATAGACGGTGGTGAGCTCTATATGGAGAAATTAGGAGGAATAAAGGCAAGATGGACTACTTTTAATATAGGACGAAAAATGCACTTCTAAACACGCGTTTCCCTTATGCATTTTCTTGAAATACGGAAAAGAAAAGCTTAGGAATTGAACTCTACGCTACGTGGGTGGCGAAGACGAAAATACTAAATGTAGAAAATTTCGATCCGATTAAAATTTGCTGATGGGTCCATGTCTGTTTGTTGGATTCTCTACTGTCGTCTGCACTAAGAACAGAACATGTTGGCAGAATAATTCTTCTCTGAAACAGGCAGATCTATGGTCTTTGTAAATATCTTCCAAAGTCGGACTGTACCAATGAATTCGCTGTGGTTGCTGCCTGACATGAATTCTTCATTAAATATTATGGCAGTAAACAAGAATGTTAGGCTGAGCCTTGCTTACTTTGGATCTTCCCTGAAGCTTGACAACTTTTCTCCAGCTGGGCCAACTGGGCACTTAAAAAATTGGTTTAATGGTTTTGATGTTACTGTTTAGTTTCAGAATGTTAATGACAATTTTTTTTACCAATTTTGCTAATGATAGATGGACTGCGGTTATTTGGTGTAAAGATGAAGACGTAGACATATAATTAGGATAAGGATGAAGGACGGCGTAACTCAATCCCTTTTGGGATGCGCCAGCACATTCTACTTCTAGGGGATGTCGTGGAGGCGATATGAATGCGTATTTGGTCATACAATGACTTGCGGTGGCCAGCCGATGAACAAGTCAGCGCTTTATCCTTCCCAGACAAGTCTGGTACTAATTCACCGACCCCGGAGGGATGGAAGGCTTGGTTGGCCTGGGCGGGAAATCCGAACCAGAAACCTGGTGTCGGGTGCACGCGACCGTCGGCGCCTCCTCGGACTGCGCTACACGCGCCCAGACATATGACTGCCATGTATATAATAAATGGGAAAGAAGAAAATCAATAAAGAAAAGATTTGGCTTTCTTCATACACAGCCAAACTGACTGCAGCTAAGGAGAAATTTATTTAACGAATTTACCGACTTCACCGATTTTAACGCAAAAATTTTCCGCTGAAAATGGTCGTTAAAAATTTACCGAAAAGAAATTTAACGCTCACCCCTGGCGGGCGCGTTGAAAACTGTCATCCCGACCTCTCGAGAAAATTGGAGGTTATACTTTTTATTGACAGGGTATTCCCAATGTACCTACGTCTTAACAGAAAAGGAGCAATTCCAGTGAGTATTAATGTATTCAAGAAAGTGGTAGGCGAAATTCTGGAGCCATGACGGCATTCTTGTTACTCCTGCTCTGCTTTACTTCACGTTCCTTCAACTTTCTGCTTAGTTGTTTTACGCTTTCTACTACGTTTCATCCTTTGTTGTAGTTGGCATGTTCATGTTCGTTTTTTTGTACGTGGAGTTTTCTTCGACTCCTGATTTATAAGTTGTCTTACATGGTGTGTCCATGCAATATACGAAAAAAATTCGTTGCAAACTAATTACAGTAAATTCCCCTACGGTAAACATTTATGTCGACCTTCTTAGAGAGTGTTTGCTGTAATCTGCACAGACATTTCTCTGATTTGTAAGGAAGGGTTCCGTCACCCACGTTGCAGTGCGAAGCCTTCCGATTGCTCCATTCGCGCGTAGCACACCAAGGTCACGGCCCGGATGACGACCCTTCATCGGCCATCACGCACGTCCCACAATTTTTTCTTTCTTTTTCATTTTTTTTTTTTTTTTTGGAATCTGATTCAGACCCGGGCCTCGTGCGGGAGTTGCGATCCCGACGATCCGTGCGTTGTAACTCACTTTTACTCATCGCCCGATCTCATCATTTTCAGATTCAGGTCTGAATTGACCCTTACTGAAGACATCGACCCACTGCGCCACGGCGGCCCCGCCGACCGCCGCGCCGTATCGCGCGCGGGTTGCCAGGGCTGTTTAACATGAATGGAAGGCGAGGCCACCGCCAGCGATGATAACATCGTGCGGCCGCTGTTACGCCAGAAGACTGACTACCGAAGGGTCAACGATAGCGCAACGCGAACCACGGCAAAATTAGAAGCAAGTGTGACATTCGGCTGTAAGGAAAGTTCAGCCGTTTTAGTGCCTTGAATATTCGAGTATTGTTTCCGTTTTTTTTCTCTCTCTCACTTCATAGGAGGTTTTGATACACTTACGTAGAGGAAACATTTAGTAGTGAATAAATATGAAGCATATGATTTTCACGTCGAATTGAACGCTTTTGAAGTCATATTGGACACTCTTCCAATTGTAAGATAGCCTATGACTTTTAAAATCCGAGCGAATTCTTCCATATTGAAATGGGCTTCTTTTACATTAAACTAAAGACTCTTCAGAAAGGTTAGAATAATTTTCTCTCCGAGGAAAATTTTAGTACAGCTTTCTTTGAAGTTTTAATTGATCTACCCAATAAATGAACACATTGTTCGAAGTTTTGTACAATTCTTATTTTTCGAGGTTTGAAGCTTGTTTTAAAGAGCACAAAAGCGGCTCCATTTTAGTGTCAGAGGAACAGACGGCACCATGCTCTCTTCCAAGGCGTCGCGATATTTGTTCGATTGATAGCAAAACTCCTGTCTGAATGGAATTTGACACTTGCTAACGACACAACGAAAACAGCTTTGGGGAACAGACATATCCTCACTTCGATGGTTCGCGTGAGTGGCGGTTACACTCAAATAAAAATTGCAGTGAACTTTTTGGATGCATGGCACGATCTGATCTTTTAATGTGCTATATGTTTGCTTTTGCTGTGCTTTAAAACAAATTCTAACAAATTCTATTTGTTATTTTTCCACAAAATAAAAATTTTATAAAATTATTTGGCTTACAGGGCGCGTGAAGCGCAGTCGGAGAAGGTGGCGGCTAGATCATAAAGTGGTATCATTTGCAGATTAGCATCTCATTTATATGTCTGCAAGATTGGCCTCTTGGCTGTTTTATTGCATCCGGGATTTTACTGGGTTGGACACAAAGAATTCGCTTCTAAGTAGATCTGCATTGCTAGTGGCTGGCTCCTAGTTAGAAGACGGTATTATCGATCAATCGATATTGATTGGGCGATCGATAATATGCACTTGTTGTGAAACCTGCCTAGCTATCCTATTAACAGGGTTCTCCCTTTTAACGGCCACTTCTAGGCGAAATAAAAATTTTAAAAATCGATCGTTATTTATTGTCGGTTCGATACTGGTCACTAGCGGAAGCCCGTCAGGGCAAATCGTGCTCGCGTGATTCAACTTTAAATGCGTCACGCTTGGCAGCGACCAATGACGTCGATAGACGTGTGAAGCCTTTCCAACAGCCAGTAATTTTGCGACGCAACTACAGAAGGACATCGTGACAGAAACGGAACATCCATTTCATATTATGAGCAAGATTTGCTAATGCGAAAACGACTCAGCAGATAATAAATTTTAATATTTACTTTTATTTTGAAAATTTGACACCTAGACCACACAGTCAAGTTTGTCCATTTGACCGCTAGACCACCTCAAATTTTTTTAGCTCACTTTATTCTATGGAGCCGCCTTATCTAGATGATAAAGATAACGTGGAGATAAATTGAATGCGTATTTGGCCTATACAACGACTTACGGTGCCGGCCGCTGTCCAAATCAGCGATTTTTCCTTCTCAGACGAGTCTGGTACCTATTCGCCGACACCGGAGGGATGAAAGGCTTGGCTAACATGGTCTAAAATTCCAAACAAAGGTTTTGGAATTGGATGCACGCCACAGCCGGCACCTCCTCTGACTGCGGTACAACGCGCCTGTCTTCCTACGTAAGCCTTGGAATAGAAAGTTCTTTCAGGTGTTCTTGGGAATCGCTGTGCTCTAGGCATTCCGCCAGGCCTCACACGGAACGAAACACAAGCCATGCCAAGCAAGGACTGGATTCTGCGGTTTTATTCGGGTTTAGCTTTAGGGCGCGTGTAGCGCAGTCGGAGACGCCGACTGTGGCGTGCACCCGATACCAGGTTACTGGTTCGGATTTCCCACCCAGGCAAACAAAGCGTTCCATCCCTCCGGGGTCGGTGCATTGGTACCAGACTTGCCTGGAAACGACTGAGCGCTGACTTGTTCATCGGCTGGCACCGCAAGTCATTGTATGCGCGAATACGAGATACCTCGTAGAATTAGAATGCGCTGCGCATCCCAAAAAGGATTGAATAACGCCTTCCTTTATCGTTTATCCTTATTAGGCTTATTGAAGCAGGTAAACTAAAAAATATACAGAAGAAAGTTATAGCGAATTTTCAATGAACAAAAATAATACTAACCGCCTTGTAGAGTCCGTTGTTTAACCTGTAAGAAGGTCATTTCGATTTGGAAGTGTTTGCTTTGATTTCAAAAGTCCTAGGCTAGAAGTACAGTGTCCAATTTGAATTTAAAAGCGTCCAATTTAACGTGACAATTGTATATACCATTTTCAAGTCACCCTGGACACTGATGCCTCTGATATCACAGTGAATGTCTTCCAAATCGAAGCGATCTTCATACAGGTTAAACTATGGATTCTTCAATATGGTTAGAATAATTTTTCTTCGAGAAAAATTGGTATAAATTTCTTTAAATTTTTTGGCTCAACTGCTTGAATTTATTTATTTATTTATTTATTTATTTATTAGTAATCCACTCAAAAAGAACAGAATTTTAAAAGTCGTCACAGAACGCAGTGAATATAAGCAGAAAAAAAGACAAATAGTACAACAACATAATCGATCAAAGCAGATCGCTAAGAAAATTTCTGCAGATACCTGTCAACGAGGATTTTCCATTGCCCTATAGAATTTGGAAACCCGTTTTTCTGGAAAACTGTAAAAATGTTATTTTAAACATTTCGAGAAAAAAAATAATAAAATAGATGTTGCTTCGAAACAAAGCAGCAATCATTCAGTGTATTAAAAGACAATATAGCGCCGTGCACGTGAAAAGCTCCTCGAGATTTGCATTGATAAAAAACACAATTGTGAAAAAACACATTTTCTCAGTTCGATGCTCGATGATATAAACACTGCTTATATAAAGCATCAAAGTGAGGATATGTGTTTTTTTAATTTCGAAATACTTTTTGTTTATTATATAGAACGGATTACGGACCCAACTAGGTTTGCGAAGCATTATTATGGGACCACTTTTCTCCAACCATAATTCGCAACGAAATTTAGTGAGCAAGCCGAAAAACTAGAGCAGGTTATGGTGATAAAGATCCGTGAACAAGGAACAAAAATGTGCCGAAAACGTACCCCTGCTTTGATAGGCAACTTACCGAGCGGTAACTATTAAGTTCATCCGCACAAAAGCTCTAGAATGCGAAGTAGAAAGCTATTTTCGATTTTACGTTATCTTCATACACAAAGGTTTAACAGCACTATTTTTTCGTATTTCTCAGATTGTTTTCAGAAGAGAATGCCTACCGTGTAAAAGAGGAACACAAAAACGCCTTCAATAATACATCAGCTCTTGCTGTCCAATTGTTCACAGCTTAAAGGTGGCTGCTGGCGGATTTTGTTGGCAGCAGTACTCTAGGTTTCATGTTGCGTTTCGCCAGCACTGAGACCTTCTTCGGCGGTTTAGCATCACGTCGTCGGAACTTGTTATTTCTGACACTGCTGCATAATACGTCAATACAGCTAAGGTCACTTTTTGCTCAAAACGCCTCAGAGCCCATGTTCTCCCTCTATTACGTCAGAAGCGTGCTTCTCGACACCTTAATAAGGTCACGTCCATCAATCTTATCCCTATAATCCCTCGTACAAGAAAGCGCCACGTGGCCGACGTCCGTCATGGGACCAACAAGGGATTTCTTAGAAGGATTGGAGGCCTATGACAAGGATAAAGGATGGCGTTACTGAATTCCTTTTGGAATGCGCCGCGCCGCGCATTCTACTTCTACGGGATGTTGTGGAGGCGAATTGAATGCGTACTTGGCCATACAATGACTTGCGGCGACCAGCCGATGGGCAATTCAGCGCTTTCCCCTTCTTAGACAAGTCTGGTACCAGTTCATCTGCCCGCAGGGATGGAAAGCTTGGTTGGCCTGGGCGGGGAATCCGAACAAGGGACCTGGTATCGGGTGCAGGCGACAGCCGGAGCGCCCTCCGACTACGTTACACGCACCCATTGGAGGCTTAAGATATAGAAAAGAATAAGAATAAACAAGAAAATAAGAGGTTACTTTGAATAAAAAGCTGTCTAGATTTGATTTAGCTTCTTTCCTCCTCACATTCGCTAAGAAGTAAATTTGAAAGAACTCTCAATTTAAATTTCTGCGACTTTCAGTGGCAGTCTATATCATTTTCTCCTCGAATTGGTCACATTTTGGGATGACCTTGGATAATTGCATACTTCTCAAATCGAACAATATACTTCTCTAAGAAGGCTTAACTCTTTATAAATGACACTGCACATATTTCAAATCAAACCATCCCGACTGATTGACTCCTTTGATGTGTCTTGATTGGCTGCCACTCTCCCACCTCGCAGTGCTGTGCGCCTTCGCGACATGTACCCCCTCCGAGATGGTTAGCATAATTTTGTTAGCCAAGGAAGTTCGGTATACGTTTCTTCTAAAAAGTTTAATTCAATTGCCTCCACGCTGTTTGTAATTTCATAAAAATTTCGTTCTTCAAAAAAAAAGTAAATAAACAAACTGCGTATTCCAAAACGCTGCCAAAACTAAAAGTAAGTAACTCTGCAAGGATAACACGCCAAACCATGTCCATGGAAGAAAGGTACTTTCCAACCTTCTACCCAACCCGTTGGATGTCACCCTGTGTTTGTTAGATCCGTTTTTTAGATTCTTCTAGCGATGCCGACCCCGCTGGGATAGATTCCATCATCCTCCATGTGCCATCCTACCGCTTCATACCATTATTTGAAGATGCAGCCTATCAGAAGACATCCCTCTGCCATCCCTTAACTGACTGACTCAAGTCATTTCCAGCAAAGTGCAAGACTCATCCTTTACGGATTAGCGCTAGCCAGCATTGCCTAGGGAATCTAAATAGTACAAGCTCAAAGAGATCCTATGAACGCTTAGTCGGATAGACCCAGAGCATTCAGCTTTGACCACGCTTGTTCTTGTTCTTGTTCTTGTTCTTGTTCTTCTTCTTCTTGTTCTCCTTCTTCTTCTTCTCATTCATCGTCATCATCATCATCATCATCACATCATCATCATCATCATCATCATCATCATCATCAACTTCTTCTTCATTTTTCCATCTTTTCTACTTCGCCTTATTCTTCTTCTCCCAGTTTATTTTTCTTCCTCTTTGTTTTCTTCTTCATCTACTTCTCCCTACTTTCCCCTCTTTTTCTCCTTCCACATCGTCTTCTTCTTCTTCTCCATGTTCTTCTTTTTCGTTTTCTTCGCTGGTTCCTTTGTCGTCGACTTCTTTTCCTCTTTTTCCTCTTCTTCTCTTCCTTACTCATCGCCTTCTTCTTATTATTTTCCGTGTTCTTCTTCGCCTACTTCTTCATTGTTGTATTCTTCTTCCACTCTTTCTTCTTCGTCTTCGTCTTCCTCTTCTCGCGTTGATCGTCCGTTAGGACAATGGGTCTAACCTTTTGTCATGGGTCTGTCATTTTATCTACCAGTGCTTTTGAGTGGCGAGTTCTGACAGATTCCGAAAAAATCAGGACAAAATGGGAAATGGTCATCTGTGAGCTCCATGGTTCTGAACGGTTTTTCCGCACTTATTATCTTTTTCTCCACGGGTCGATGGTAAGGAGCTCACCAAATCAGGTAAGCTTCCCTTAAGCTTAGAGCTTAGAGCCTTTAAACTTCGGGTCATCGAGCAGACTTCAGACCAAAGCATATGGCTGTACGGGCTGAACAGCCTTGGCAGAAGCCAGTAGACACTCGAATTACTACGCCACTCTGAGGAATTCGGAATGGGTGGCTCACCCAGAAGGGCTTACTTCCAGCTCTCTCTCTCGGTCATTGTCCTTGCATAAGCAGCCAAGCATCAACCCATAGACTCAGGATGGAAAGGCTAGCTGGCTTCGTTGACGACCTTTATCCCAACCACCTGGCTATACCACTGCCTCAGTACTACAGAGTAGGACCCTTCCCAGTGGGAAGCTCAGGGTTTCCTCGGATCGGATTCAATAACGCATCTGCGGGTATGCAGATAGGGGTGGACGTACCCAAGGTATGGCATTCGTGATGAACCTTACCCGTCACATCGTGGGTTGAGAAAACCCATCGATCGTCGTGGGTAGGTCCACATAGCCGATACCATTTTGCGTGTCATTTACAAAGATCTCCGCTGAGATCAGCTGTTCTCCCGAGGTCCCGTGAGAAGCTTCTTTTCCTGAAAATAGGCTCATGAAACCTCCTGAAACTACGTCATTAAATTGCGAACGATTAATCTAAAGAATTAGAAAATTCCGATTGAATTAGCGATTTTTTTAATATTTCTCCAAGTCGGAGAAAATTCTGCGTATGTGGCTCCTCATCCCCCTCCCTCCCCTAACTTGGGAAGAATTTTTCTCCATATCGATCCACTCCATATTGGCAGTGGAATCAGCAGAGTGCTAGAAGAACAACTTTTCTGGACGTCTGCTAGGGTCCTTATCCCATATCCTCGATTCGTTTGATGAATACGAATTGTACCCTATACCTACCGCGGGTGAGTGCTGGCGTTACCCTCCGGTACTTCTAACCCGATACTTCTACCCATATGAATCCGGGCCCTGGAAACTCCAGTGTTCCACGGGCCGCTCGGATTTTGCCCCGCCTTCTCGATCCAAAAGGAACTCTCCGTCCGTTCGAAAGAAGCTCGTCGACCTCGGGAATGCTCCCTTCCCTGCTCGTCGAGGTGGTCGGGGTGCTCTGCGTCTCTGCGCCCGCCCGGTCATGCCGCGGACATCTGCGTCTCCTCCGCTCAACACATAAGTGCACACTGTCTGCGCGTGGCTCTCGTCGTCGGCGCTCCACCACACCGACATCAACGACGAACCAGCCAGGCAGACCGACGGGATTCCGGGACCGCTTCCGCTTCTCAACGACTTTCGCCCTATCAGTGGTACCTGTCCCCTCGGAACGATCGATACGATCGATTGGACTCGACCATCGATCCGTTACGTGCATTTTTCCCGCGACGTCCTGGAAATTTTGAGCTGCTTTTGCTTTGCATTCGAGAAATACATGAAAGCTCACGATGTGCGTAAACAGACATTTTCCCCGATTTGCCTGATTTTCACGCTATAGGTCGACTGACTGATCGATTGAGCTGTCGGGTGCATTGTTTGGATAGCGCCGTTTCGACTTCGCGAAACACGCGAGCTTTGTGTCCGGCGCTGCTGAGCTTCTGAAATTCAGCCGGCGGAACGGAGAACTGTAGTTCTACCGTACTTCAAACTTCATTTCATCACGTCTAATGGTTCAGCCTTTTTCAGGCTTCAACCCAACAGTTAGTCTTGCGACGCTTTTCTGCCATTGGGTTTTTCGGAAAGTTCTCAGCGTTTTGAGTGCTTCAATTTGAACTACCATAACTTTCTCAAATCTTATCGGATTTAGTCGAAGTAAGCACCGTTCGAATCAGCACACTTTTGCCAATGGGCCGCCAGTCAACTTATTCCACCAACGAAAAGATTGGGTGGTGGAGATTCGACAAAATCCGCGATAGCTGTTCTGGCTTGGTCCCGATTGGTGAAGGTTTTGCCAGCGAGAAAGTTCTGAAAATGTTTGAAAAGGCGATAATCGGTTGGTGAGAGGTCTGGAGAACCTGGCGGAAGAGGTAGAACTTCAGCCCTCAATTCGTTCAATTTTCGAATAGTGATTTGTGAAACGTGTGGGCGGGCGGGCAAAGATTCTGGCCTCTTCTGTTAACCACTGCTGGCTGATGTTGAGGCAATTTTTGGTGCATTTCGTCGATTTACTTTCAGCAGGACTCTGCTGTGCTCGTTTGGCCTGGTGCCAAAAAGTTGTAATGGATCACACCAGCCGCCGACCACCACACAGTGACCATTACCTTTTTTGGTGGAGGTTCGCCTTCGGAAAATGCCTAGGGGCATCGGCGTCCAACCATGTCCGGGACGTTTCCTGTTATCATCTGAATCCACTTTCATCACAAGTGATGACTCGATCCAAAAACGGGTCAGTCTTTTGTGTAAAAGTAGAGAAAACAAAAAAGTTACAATTTTTGCCGCCCACTCAACTCGTGGGGCACCCACTTTTAGAGCTTCCTCACCGTTTCAAAGCATCCGCAACAACAGCTTTACTGACGTTTAGCTCTTCTGCGATCCCGCGAACTGTCTGGGATGGTTCAACTTCCACCAATTCCTTTTCTCGTTGTCCAGGCCAGGATTCATCAAGCAATGGGTATAGGTAGAGATACCGCAAGGGAATCATACCCACTACCAGCAATGGGTAGTGGCTACGAACGTATTCATGAAAGGAATCAAGGATTAAGCACAACTAGGCCTTTCGCGAAAACAAATGATCTCGCTGGAGCGTATGTTGTCAATGGGGCGCGAGTGAGTCGCGGGTATACGGATGTACCCACAACGATCGGCAGGTTTTCTCTACCTACTGATATACCCACGATTTGGCGGGTAACGTTTATCATGAATCGTGGGTATGTCCACATCGTGGGTATGGCTACTTCCATACCCAGCATGCCCATGGGTATGCGCGTTGATGAATCTGGGCCCAGAACTGCTCTAGACCGTCCGTTCGGGGGGGGGGGGGGGATCATCTTTGCGGACGAAATCTCCCAAAATGAAGTCAGAATGAGATGTTGTTCGGCATGTTCCGTCGATATACTTCAATAAGCCCTTCAAGGCCAGAAATATAAAGCAACGCTGAAACATGAGTTATTTAGACAGATAGAGCGAAAATTCCAATTCGGAAAGTAGCATTAATAAACAATGCAAGTTGATTTTTTAACTTAATATTAGACGAATGGAAATGGCCGTTAGTGAAGTGTGTGTTAGTATTTTATAAAACGCTGAGAACGTTCCGGACAACCCAATATTGACTCTGACCGGATGAGCACAGCACACAGAGTAAAAATTTAAAATCGCGGCACAAAAATTGGAAATGGCCGGTAGTAAAGGTGCTTGACGGGATGTTGCCCTTGCGATTTTACTATAAAGAATAAAAAGGATGAAGGGCGGCGCGTTAATCATTCGCTTTGGAATGGAATGCGGAATGCGCCAAGCATTCTACTTCCACGGGATATCGTGAAGGATTGGAGTGCGCCAAGCATTCTACTTCCACGGGATATCGTGAAGGCAGTTTGAATATCCCGTGGAAGTAGAGCCTCTTGTGAGAAAAGAAATATTGTTTGTTTTTTTTTAGTGAAGAGGGAAAGCACAGGTTGCGATTGGCATTCCATCTCTCAAGGTGCGGAATCGTAGAGTACAGATGGAGTGAACTTCTTTCTTTTCTCAAGCTCTGGACGCTAAGTTATTGAAGAATAACCCATGCTTTGTTTTTGCTTAAATTTCTGGACAGTAGCCTCTTCTGAACAAGGTTTTCCACCATTTTAAAGTACTCTGTCTCTGATTCGAGACGACTCCTGTCTGTACATCACTGCTGTTTTTTTTTGTTTCGTTTCATGACTCCTAAATTTCGATTTAATTCTGTCTTAGTGTGCTCGAGATCCAAGCCGAAGATTGGACTTTTCGTCTTTTATGAAGGTTGTGTTAAACTCCTTATTTTTGATCGACATGCTACATACTCTATATGTGTGCAAAACAACATGTTTTTTCTATCTTCTGCTAAAAAAATCTCCTACATATATGAACAGTGGAGGTTAAAGATCAGTCAGAGGTGGGAATATTCAAGTCACTGTAACGGCGAAAAGTACTTGGCTACCTCACTTTTTTCATATGTCTACGGCGTGCTATAACCTCTTCTGCTGGTTTAGCACTTTTTAGCTTCTATATCAGCTCTTGAACTCCAAATTCCTTCGATAAGGACGCCGAGTGCACTCTGACCCGCTTTGATTTCCCTGGAGAGTCGGCCTACGAGAAGTGCGCTGGAGACGTTCTGAGATGCAAAATGCATGTCAACATGTCGATCGTGGAATTCCTCCAAAATACGTATCGGCGATCTAATCAATAACCTCTGTGTCGCGCGTAGCTGATCAATAAAAAGGCGTGGGTTGTCATGGCGCGCAGTGGACTAATCAATAAATGCTGCGTTGCGCGCGGCAAGCTAATCAATAGTCACTGCTTCCCGCAAAGGAAGGTCATTCTTTTTGCGCACGCTCTTTAGCGCTACTGCGGAGTGACGTATTGATGCTGCTACCCGCACGTTGACGTCGTCTACAGGGCGGTTCTAGTCCTTTCGAGTTTCTCCCTTTCCTGAATCCACTTCCGCGCCTCGTCACCCAATTCATTCAGGTTTCTGGAGAACTGGCTGGCGTGCTAGGGGTTCTCCTACCATGATGAGTGGTCGGAGACGTGCCGTTCCGGCCGATTTCTCTCATTGAGCGCGGCCACGGTGCCGAAACGAACTTTGCTTCGATGATTGGCGCACTGGTTGAATGTACTTCTGCGAAAAACCGGCATCGATGCGCTGCAGCGGTCAACGTTCTCTCCGTACCCGCGTCTGCTCTTTGCTCCTGATGTTTCATTTTTCTCACTTTCATTCGAATTTGAATCGGCTCAAAAACGCTCATTAGCTGTCTCTCTATAGCTACTGCGTAGTGCACCAATCAACTTGCACGCCTTTCAAATGAGCTTCTCTTCTTCGGGACAGTCAGGGACAGTTCTTTCGTACGTCCATGCATCCACGCAAATTTAATTGCCGCTCATCACATCGTGCCGTCAGAACGAACAAACCTATATACCGCTACTTAGATCGCTTGCTGTGAATACGTAAATTGCTGAGCATGTCACGCATCAATTCAGCGAAATCGATATCGATCGGCTTTATTAATTTCTGCACGAACTGGTCGCCTGAAGGGAAATCACTGGAAATGGATGGTCGCTACATACACTTTTTAGCAGCGAAAAAGGCTCAGAGAGAGAATTATTTATTATTTATCTATTTGTTTATTATTAATACATCCATAAGGATGTGCCAACAGTGATCGAGAACAGGCAATTAGGCAATTATGGGATGGTACATGGCATTAGTCCTTATCGCGTGCCAAATTAGCCCAGCCGTATTCTTTATTGAGCTGACAGGAATAGTCTTGCAACGAAAGAGAGATAAGCCTTCCGCACACTTTTGCGGCAGCCGCGTACGCGGCAGAGGCCAGAACAGCCTCGTACGTGGCTTCCACTGCCGCGTGCTAGAGCTTACGCGGCACTTTTCGCTCGCTCATTCACCAACGCGGCAATGCGGCAACAATGCCTTGAAGAACTACTGCCGCTGCCACCGCGTCTGCCGCGTAGGCGGCACATCAGCTGCAGACCGCGCGAGGCTAGTTTTGCCTCGCGCGGCGACTCTGCGTCTCTGCCCCATGCTTAAAGATAGGGCTGTCGCGTTGCCGCAAAAGTGTGCGGAGGGCTATAGAGTCACTCGTTCAAGTAGAAATATACTTTCAACCACTACCGGTTTCTTTGCACTCCATTGATTTCGACTGTTCGGTCTGTTGAGCGGCCATTAATTTTTCGCGGATGGACGATCTCATCTTCGGGCAAAATGTCGTTTATAGTAAGATCTCCAACTATGAATGATGACACATGTACCGTCTTTCGTTCTACTCGTCGGATTGAAGAGACTTGGGCTACTTCAGCATTAATTCCTGGCAAATGCCAAAGTAGCCCAGAAGGTCATCTCCGTTCAAAGGACAGGAAAGCGCCATAGCGCTCGTTCTACGAGAGGCGCATCTCCAAGATGTGATTACAAGATGTTCAGTAGAATGGCGCGGTTTAACCTATTGAGTGGCCAAGAATTTTGCGCAGACGAACGGACAGACTCCGCATCGTTCAAATTTATGGAATACTTTGCTCCATGTCGCGAGAGTGGGCAGCATTAGGAGAAGGGTATGCGCCAGTAATAAAAACGCTTTTAACGAGCGTACCATTCGGAGAGGGCGTGTACGTTCAATAACCTGATTGGCTTGTGTTTGAACGATAGGTGCTCTACTTGGTTAAAATTGGCTGGTGCTTCCCAATGCTGCCCCAACATGGTCTATTACTTCCGGAGTGGAGGATTTCTCATTATATAGTGTAGAGACTTATATTACATTTCCTCCCGATGGCTGTCGAATAGTTGGAGCGGCATCAGTAACTTCGGTATTAGTTCCAGCCGCGTGCCAGACTGACCCAGGTGGTCCTCGTCCTCCTAACTCAAGGGCGAGAATCGTCTGGCATTCATGCTTTCAATGTGAAGTCCGACCTATCAGAGTCCAGTGGGTGACGGCTCTTCTCCTACAGGCTACAAGGTTCTAGTCGTAAATGTAGCCTAGATGGAGACGCGTCGGCCAATCATAACCTGTCAGCTCGTCGAAGGGACGCTCGTACTGTAGGGGTCACCACGCACATACTGCAATGCGTCCGCCACCCCAACCCCATGCAGGCCGCATTAACGACTAGTGCCCTTATGCATTCAATGTTGTTTCCATGTTCCGACGGAATTTCACATCGGCGAAACCTTTGTGGTCATCGTCGCGATTCGATGTTTGTTTGACGTGTGCTTGGGGTTGTATCTATACCTAACCGGTAAGTAGCCAAAGTCAGGCTGCCCGACTCTGGCTGGACGCTATATAAGATGATAGAATGAACTTCTAGCGAGATTGTGCCTGCTCTCCCTGTCGGTGTGCCTGTTCCGTTCATTTCCGTTCTTTGAACGATTTCTAGCCGAGGAGGACTTCAGCGTAGTCGTCCTCGGAGAACATCACCCCTCTAATGAGTGGGCACGATAGGTAGAGAGGACAGAATCTGCAGCAGCATCGGCAGCATCGGCATGCTTGCACTGAAGAGCACTTGGCAACTTTCAAAGTACGAGTTGCCCTTTGCGTCTCGAAAGGCGGCCGCGTTGCTACGGAGACTACCCCGCTGTTGCTGCCGGCGCTTCGTTCCGGCGGCGGCGAGAGTCATGCTCCACTGCACGAACTGCCCTGCACCAGGTGCACTTTGCCAGCGAGTCCCTTTGTGGTTTGTTCTTGCAGCGCGCTCGTCTTTGACGTTCAATCGCCGATCTCTTGACATGCCGATCATCGTTCAGTTTCGCGCTGAAGAAGGGTATCGGCCGGCGTCTGCAAAAAGGCTCCAGCGGAAGAGAGATTCCCTTCGACATAACCTCTTATCGCGATGAACTTTGTCCGCAGGTCTTTAGAAGGCTCTGTTCGTCACCTAGAACCACTGCCAAGGAGCCGAATCATCAGCCATTCTGGAGACTTTTTCCAAGTCCCCACCTTTCCTAGTAGTCTTCTTGTTGTTTTATAGCTATTCCCATGCTTCCTGCTTCTATTTAGTCCTGCTCTTCTAATCACTTCAGAATTCTTCAAAGTCCTGCCCTTCTGTTTTTACTGTGAGCTGTCGACCTTGATGATGCACTTGAAAAAAAAAATCTTCAAAGCCCTTAATTAGCGCGACATACCTACACTTCATCCGCTCCCGAGCTTTGTTTATTTATTCTCTTTGGTTGAAAATCCAAAGTTGTTCGTTGAATTCAAGGTGCAGTTCGACTCTAGGAGGCCTTTTAGTCGTTATTAAACCGCGCTTGTCAGCCGTATGTGTTTTACACTACTGGTCAATTTTGGCACCAAACCGGTCTATAAAGGATGTAGTGATGTCAAAGCAGATCACCAGACGTAACCCGAAGATTATGATGGAGAATTATGTCACTTTCCTAGATCGATGCGGGGAAGGCAACCCAGATGTGGGTTCGTTGTATCGTCTTGAGCCATTGGTCTCATCTCATCTGGTCAAGTTTGGCACAGAAGTAGTATGCAGAGGAGGGGTGACTCTGTGCAAGTGCAGTTTTATTCCAAAGGTCATAGTAAGAGGAAAGCTGCCGCTCAATAGTAAAACGTTTTCGTAATTGGGGGGGGGGGGGGGGAGTGCTGTTTAAATGTGTGTAAAGTTGCGTAAAACTTAGAACAACTTCCATCCAACTGGGATAGTCTCATGTGCATGGCGAAATAGCACTATAGCCAGCCTTTGGGGTTTCGGGATTTGACGGGCTAGTGAGATAAGAGATCCTTTATGCATATGTTGAAGGATAAAGGACGGCGTTATTCAATCCCTTTTGGGATGCGCCACGCCGCTGCTTCTATGGAATATCGTGGAGGTGATTTGAATGCGTATTTGGCCATACAATGACTTGCGGTGGCCAGCCGTTGAACAAGTCAGCGCTTCATCCTTCCCAGACAAGTCTGGTACCAATTCACCGACCCCAGAGGGAAGGAAGGCTTGGTTGGCATGGACGGAAAATCCGAACCATTAACCTGGTATCGGGTGTACGCGAAGCCGGCGCCTCCTCCGACTACGTTACATGCCCCCATGCATATGTTAGGTATATGTTATACTTCGGTGACACGTTGCCGTCGGCGCCTGCGACAAGTTGGTGCAGCACAGCACAGCTACAAGGTGTCGCCGGCCGTCGGGCCGCATCTGAAAACGGGAGCATACTTCAAGATGCGGCACATCCTGATTTGTTCGAGAATTCCGTGCATGTTGCTTGTGTATTCATCTGCTTTTCTTCATATCTCGATATATTTCGACCGGTCCTTGAGCTCTACAATGCTTTCATGGGCAGTTGAAGCCATTTTGGGCGATCATTGACAAGGGAAGGGTCTGAAGCGGATGTCCGAACAGGGAGAGCGAGTCATATAAGGAGAATCCCCACCCCTAATTAGTATGAAAATGTGTTTATTTTCTGCAGGGTCGTTAAACCCAAGGAGTAGGGAGTCCTTGAAATCACAATAGAATACGTCGCATCACGAGATTGAGAGTCTTGTACGCCCGCGATGCCTTTGCCGGCAAGCGGATCCGAGCGCAGTGGAAGTGATGTTGCTTCGTGCGGGAAAGGTCGGGGGTTCCGTTCTACCGCGCTGCTGCATTTTTGCATTTCAACTGAATGGTTTAGATTTAGAAGATTCTGACGTCTATATCATTTTCAGACGTTTTCTGCGTATTTTACACCTGCATGCTGTGGTATTCCACGTGATGATGTGTGTTCAACATCAGTGATACACAGGTACAAAGTTCATGAAGCAGCACTCAAATGAGAAACGACGTGTGCGGATTCCGCAAATTAACCTAAACAGCATCGATACACTTTTTCCCTCATCTTTGCCCGTCACCTGGAAATCAGATGCTGCTGAAGATTTTAGAAAACCTAACACCAACAATGTCCGCCGACGGTCGAGTGGTGAACCACCTGCTCACGCTGAATTGCGGCCCACCTTTAGACAATGAACCTTCGAGAGAAGAAAGCAAGCTGGCCGAACGGATGGCCAGCATACTACAGGACTTCGAAGCACGTCAACTTGAAGTTGACGAAGACGTTGGGGCTAAAAAAATCGGTCAGTAATTAACAAGCCGCAAGGAATGCTCCCCAACATACAGCTGGAAAATGTGCAGAAAACGTCTGAAAATGGTATAGACGTCAGAATCCCTAAATCTCAACCAGTCAGTTGAAATGCAAAAATGCAGCAGCGCGGTAGAACGGAATTCCCGACCTTCCCCGCGCGAAGCAACATCACCTCCACTGCGCTTCGAGTCGCTTGCCGGGAAAAACATCGCTGGCGTACAAGACCCCAACTCGTGATGCGCCGTTTCCGTTGTGACTTCAAGAGCCCCCTACTCCTTAGGTTTATCGACTTGGTAAAAAATAAACACATTTTTATACTAATTGAGGGGTGGGGATTCTCCCTATATGACTCGCTCCCCCCGTTCAGACATACGCTTCAGACCCTTCCCTTGTGAGTGACATAGGAGATAGAAGTTGCTGCAAGGATATCTAGTTGCGGTCAAAAGTTTTGCACCAGATGGGACTCGATGCGTGGCGCCCGCGCAAAAGTTTTGGCCGCAACTAAACATCCTTCTAATGATTGTGAAGACCATTCCCCTGAACACCGTTTCATCTTACAGAACAGTCTTTCTGAGGAAATTAGATTCAAGATCCGATAAAACTCACCAAAAAATTACGGCGATGTCGCTAGGCTACCACAGACATCTGGCTGGCAGAGCTGCAGGGCTAGCAAGCAGTCGACTTGAGTACTGTTGGGTTCAGATCAAGCGGACCAAAGACTCGGTTGTTTTACTGGCCACTCACTCATGGACGGGAGGCCTGTCCGTTTCGAATACGTACTTTACTAACAACACAACACGATGTAAGCCACCCAGATGTCCTACAATCCCTTTCCCTCCGACTAGGAAAACTAAGCAAGCAGTAAAGAAGGGGTCAGAATTCCTTCCTGACTTTTCATGTGCTTGTAATATTGGAGTCTATATGGCCTACTGGCGTCCACGTTCGGCGGCGTTGATCACATTTTCATCCTTTTCTGGCGTCCGGGTCATTGATGTGTCGCGGGACGGAAGACACGACCAGCTTTCTCCACTTCTCTACGTTCGTGTTTCTGGCTGATTACCAAATGACGACATTGAGACGCGCTCCAACGCTACAAACGCAATCCGATGCGCTCCTGTCGGCGACGGCTTCTCGGCGACAGATTGTCGGCGACGGGTCGCCGACGCTGTCGGCAGCCCAGTATACAGTGCAGTTAATGGGTAACGCCGACTTTCATTGTTAACGCTCTGCTTAACTCATTGACGACGTTGCGTATTCGACAGTGTTCAGTGCGTGGGATAATCGTCTTTTAAAATAGCAGCTGCGTGCGTAAATTTTACGTTGCGTATTCTTCCACCCGATCGCTTTCTTGTCATCCTTATAATGAGAAGTTGAGCTCACAAATATTTATAAAATTTGATGTCCCTCAACCCCGGGAAATGAGATCCTTTTTTAGATTTTTTAGATGTAGGATCCAGCCAACGGATGAGTTTGACAGACGCTTCAGAAGAAAGGTTCCCGATAATTAGCGACTTTGAGGATGATGTGTGCGGAAGCGATTCCAATCAGTCGTAGTCGTCGTCTATTATTAGTACATAGCTGAAACAAATGATGGTGGATCGGATGACAGCATGGTCAGATGGGGATAAAGATTTCGAATTCAGAGGAATAGAATGCAGAGCCTATACATCCGCATGGTTGTAGGTTATATTAACACCGATCTGATTATGAACACTAGAAATACGATATCCTCATGCAGTCCCGTCTGGAAAATGAGCACAAATATCGATTTTAGGATCTGGAGTAGCGATGAAGACAAGCACCCTATGCTTCACTTCACTTCACATCTCCGACAGTTTCGTTTATCTTCTTCTCCTGAGCGTTTAGTCCCGCGCAGTCGCAGGGTCCCCTGTTCTTGTGATCTGTCGCCACCTCATCCTATCAAGGGCGTCATCTGCCGTGGCGCCGACTTCGGCAAGATCTCTCTTGATGACGTCCTTCCATCTTTTCCTTGGGGCTTGCCGGGTGCCTCGAAATCTAGGGCAAACCTTGTGGGGTGATCCTCTGGTCTTCTTAGGACGTGTCCATACCATCTCAGGCGCTGCTCTCCCATCTTCAGCTGGATCGGGGCTGTCTTCATCACTGCCCTAACATCCTCGTTTCGCACCCCGTCCCGACGGGTCCACATGACAGTTTCGTTTATGGTTTGTCGTTTTCACTGCAGAACTTATGTCTTCCACAGCAGTTTTCATTCATATTCGTTTCTCCTTTTCTCTATTTTTCAATCGCGTTGTCGCAAATCCCTTCTTGAGAATAACTATATAATTTCCTAGTGTTTTTCATAACAAGGAAGATTTCCCAACTCAAGGTGAGCTTTTGCAATGCTATTTTGACAAGATGTAGGACCCAGTGAGCGGAGTTCAGAAGGAGAGGACACAAGCGCTTATATCTCCACAGATGGCATCCAGTAGGATCTCCATATCTCCACAGAGGCGTCTAGGAATCTAGGAGGTGTCCTTTTATGACATCAACCGCAATCTCTCTTCTTGTCGGAGATGTGAAATCCGGTGTGGAGGTGGAAAGTAGTCGGCCGACAACACTTTCAGATGAGAACGACATTTTTACTGCACTTATGTACCGATATGGCCCGCGTTCATATTATTCAATCGTAAGGTACGCGTATCGGTGTGTAGTTACGGCAATATTGGTGATATGGTATGATGTGGTGGTGCAGACAGTCATTGTTGAGAAGCTAGCCCAAGGCGCAGGCGCAAACAGACAACCTTGGTTTGTTGTAAGCATTGATGGTCTACAATTGACACTTGTGATCATTATTAGCAACGCCAAACTAATATTTACAAAACTACTGGCAATACGTGGACTCGAACTCAAAACCCCTCCAGTGTGCTTCTATGAGGCGGCACTCCTACCAACTGCGTCGCCGAGGCACACATCGTTATGGGGTTGATGATAATATCACGCTTTTCATACCTACTTTTCAGGTCTTTAAAAAAGCCTTCAGCAAAAATTGACTGTGGTTCTGGACTCCGCTCACAGGGCCCTACATCCTTTCAAAATAGCATCGCAAAAGCTCACCTTGAGTTGGGAACCTTTCCTGGTAAGCAATATAATATCCTACTATGTATAGAAGAGCTGGTGTTTGCCCTTCTATTCGTCTGTCCTGCTTTTCGGGGCATTTTCAAGACATTGTACCAGCATCTTGGAAAGCGTCTCGAAAGACGTCGTCGGAAGACGTTCTACGAACGCCGTGTCACGAGGATCTGACAATATTCATAACATATTACTGTACTACGTCAATTAAAACATGCTCTTAAGAACTCGTTACACACCTCGCAGAAGCAGAATAGCACTGATTAGTGCTGAACTTTCTTCTTTGCTCCATAGCCTTCTAAGAATAGATTATAAGAATGTCGCGCTTTTTTCTGTCTCGAGTTCCATGTCATTGCCTTCTGAGTAGGGAGATGGACTTCATCAGAAGCTTAGCCATTTTCTCAGGACTCGCTACTGCTATTCTAATCCTAATCCTTAATGTCTGAACGACTGTGATGGTGAAGCCCTACTGTTTATTCTGCAAATTTTCTTCGAAGAACTAGGGCCTGTCTGTCTAGAAAGGCTATTATCCTAAAGCACAAAGGACTCAGTACTCAGTACTATAATAATTACGAGTTAGCTGCAAATTTATCCTACTAACCAGGTCACCCATGGAACTAAACAGGACCCCTAAACGCAACTCCACATTGCTTCCTACTCCTCCTATTTAGGACTGTTTTTGAAGTATTTTATCCTCGATCTAGAAAAAGAGTGAGGAACTCTAGGCGAATTCTGTCTCAACAGTGTACGTTGGTCTTTTTGTTCGCACTTCCTTTCCTGTTTTCTTTAACCTTCTTGTCCAGTCCTACGCTGTGCTTCTGTTTCAATTAGCTCAGTATTTATTTGTCTTTTTCTATAGCGCTCTGCTCGTTGTCTGATTTTTACAAACGCTATGTGTAGGTTTTGTCAAGGGTTTAAAGGGTAAAGGATAAAGGACGGCTTATTCAATCCCCTTTGGGATGCGCCACGCATTCTACTTCTACGGCATATCGAGGAGGCGAGTTGAATGCGTATTTGGCCATACAATGATTTGCGGTGGCCAGGCGATGAACAAGTCAGCGCTTTATCCTTCCCAGACAAGTCTGGCACCAATTCGCCGACCCCAGAGGGATGGAAGGCTTGGTTGGCCTGAACGGAAAATCCGAACCAGGAACCTGGTATCGGGTGCAGGCGACAGCCGGTGCGTTCTCCGGCTGCGCTCCACGCGCCCATGTCAAGGGATTGTCCTAATTTAAATATCTCATTTTTTGTTCTATTTTCAAACAGTCACGTAATACTGGTAATTTTTAGATATTTCTTTTTTGCAAACATTCTTGGATGATTCGATCTTTAAAACTTAATTACCTCTAGCGACATGGAATTCGTTGGGAGAACGGAGTCTCTGCTGTTAAAGAGCAATGCTCTTTGCCCAGTCGATTGTGAATGATTCTCATTTCCTGTTGGTTCCTAGTTCTTCGACGCTTTACTGTCCAATTCTGCTTTTCTATTTTTTATTTTGTATTGTAGTTGCCTGCTATTCAGGATTCTGATTGTTCCCATATATGTAGCTTAAGTCTAGTTTTGGCGCGTCATTAGCGACGTAGTAAATAAATAAATAAACAAATATTCAAGCAGCCTTATAGCGTCCCATAAGTAGATGAATAAAAGTTGACGCTATTGCGCGACCTAGTCCTCTGTCACTCTGAAATGCTGTAGAGTCAATGTGTTGACTACAAATACGGTGGAGTACGGTAGGTTACGGTAGGAACGGGGGTAATCGCCTACAGCCTCAGTCGTCTGTACCTATTGTGACCTACCTTGGTCTACCGTAATACCAAAAGCGTATTCGTGATCAGTACCCCAAGTAACCCCCATAGGGGAAGAATGGGCGAACTCGGTGACCATGACTCCGACAGCCTTACTCACCCGTACCTACCGTAACCTACCGTAATAGGCTCAAATTTTGAAAAGGGGTGTCAGATTCGTGATCAGCACCCCAAATAACCTCCTTAAGCAAAGTTTGGGTGGTAAATACTGATGTCTGTTGTGTTCCTTTCCTTTGGTTTTCCAGGGACCGTTTGAACCGTTAGGACAACGTCTAGGAAGGAGCAACGAACTATCCTGTAAATGAAGAAGTTGGGGACGGAAATTGTGGTATTGTTCTGCTTTAAATCTTCTACTTAATTTCTAAACTTTCCAGCGGCTGACTCTATGTGTACGATCAGACGGATCCATGGGCAAAGAGATGGATAAACGGACGTGATTTTGAGCTAACTCAGCTCTCGGGATACTCTTTAGGAGTTTTACTAATGCAGCGCCAAACAACTCACCGACCTTGGTAGCATAATAATATGCTTTCTTAACACGTTGACGACAATCGCGTTTTGCGGCAGGGAACCGCCTGGGACACGCGCGCGTTTTTACGCGCGCGCTATGAGCCACCGGTGGCTCATAATGTCCCTCGCCGACCACTTTTTGTCTTGTGTGTTTTCCTATCAAACTTCGGTCTGAGGGGTTATTTACGGTGCTAATCACGAATCTGATATTCGTTTATGAAATTTCGGCCGATTACGATAGGTTACAGTGGGTATGGGTGAGTAAGGCTGCCGAGATCATGATCACCGCTTTCCCGCAAACGTCGCCCAGGGGGGTTATTTCGGGTGATGGTCACGAATCTGGTATCCGTTTTTGGTATTACCGTGGAGTACTGTAGGTTACGGTAGGAACGAGTAATCGCCGACAGCCTCAGTCGCTCGTACCTTTCGTAACCTACCTTAGTCTACCGTAATATCAAAAACATATGTCGTATTCGTGATCAGCACCCCAAGTGACCCCCATAGGCGAAGAATGGGCGAACTCGGTGACCATGACTCTGACAGCCCTACTCACCCGTACCTACCGTAACCTACCGTAGTAGGCCCAAATCTTGAAAAGGGATGTCAGATGTGTGATCAGCACCCCAAGTAACCTCCTTGAGCAAAGTTTGGTGAAAAATACTGACTTGAATTTATTTGATTGTAGAATTGGTCTCCTTCCTCGTAATTTTTTAATCCGACATATACCTAATGAAAGCAAAGACAATTTTCTCGCTTGTTCCTGTTGGACATTCTCCTATCACAAGTAGTTAAGGCAGGGAAAACATCTATTTAAAAAACCTTAGCAGGGGTAAAAAATAGCGCGAAAAGTTATGAGCCACCGGTGGCTCATATTGTCCCGCGCGGGCAGACACAGATGAGCCACCGGTGGCTCATATTGTTCCACGCGGACAGACACATATGAGCCACCGGTGGCTCATATTGTCGTCAATGTGTTAAGATTGTGCCAGTATTGTAGTTGATTTCTACCTACGTTAAGAGGCGAACTTATGAATGAGGTGTTTACCGTAATCCTTCCAGTCCACGTGAAGTGCTAGTGCCGCTTCAGTAACGGAAATAGTGACTAATACTGCAGCAACGAGAGAACGATAAAGGGGACCTTCTAAGAGTACTACGCACTCTCTGTTGCAGTGAACATTCTAAGGTCATTCAAAGGGCACAATAGGCGCGGGAACATTTACCTCTTTTGCAAATGCAAACGCCCACCTACAAAAGCCACGAGCAACATGTCACGGTACATGTCGCGTAGGTGAGCAGCATTGGTAAGTGGCAGCGCGCCAGCCAATAATAACTAAACAGAGCACAGCTCGAACACATGCCAGCCCATCAGGGTATCTACTGAATACGCCCTCTCTGAACGGCATACCCATTCAATGCGGTCTGATTGGTTTAGGCGTTCCAACCTACCAGTGCTGCTCACCTACGCGACATATACCCATGTCACATTCCTTTCTTGTGTCGCGGAGCAATTTTACTGCCAACAAAACCCTAGTCAGGTGAATATGGAACATTTTACGGGAACATGTTGCCCGTGGGGTGGCTGTCCTACATTTCCTCTGGCTCTCTCCTCTTGTCACGCTGCCTCACTGATGGTGAGCTTTTTTCTCAATGCTCTCGCTATGCTAAATCTGACCATTGAGTATCCATTTCTCTTTGTTTCTTAGTATTGTTCGTGTTCTTCTAGAAACTTCGGCACTATTGTACTTTCATATTTCCACGGGTCGAGGAGAGGTCGAAAAAATTTTCGCCCAAACTTGGTTTAGGAGAGTTATTTAGGGTGCTGATCACAAGTCTGAGATCCGTTTTTAAAATTACGGCCGACTACGGTAGGTTACGGTAGGTGCGGGTGACTAAGGCTGCCACGGTCATGGTCACTGATTTCGCCCAAACTTCGGCTAGGGGGGTTATTTGGGGTGTTGATCACGAATATCCGGTTTTCGTTTCACGCTGGAGTACGGTAGGTTACGGTAGGTACGGGTGATTAGAATGATTAGAATGATTATGATTTTTTGATTAAGACTACACCAAAACAACAATCTATCATCAACGTTTTCCCTTAGAAACTGGAAAGATGCCGCCACAACTGCTGTGCAAAGGTGAGATACTTCTTCAGATATTCAGGCTACCACCAGCAATCCGTTCTGAAGCGTTCCTTACCTGCAACCTACTGTACTCCAGCGTAAAACGAAAAACGGATGTCACATTCGTGATCAGCACCCCAAATAACCAGCTAGCCGAAGTTTGGGAGAAATCGGTGACCATGACCTTGGCAGCCTTAGTCACCCGCACCTACTGTAACCTACCGTAACCGGCCGTGCGTTTGAAAACTTCGGCTAGAGGGGTTATTTGGGGTGCTGATCTCAGATTCGTGATCAGCTCCCCAAATAACCCCTTATCCGAAGTTTGGGCGAAAATTTTTTTCGTCCTCTCCTTGACCCTTGGAGTTGTGAAAGTACAATAGTGCCGAAACATCAAGTTGGAACATTCGTAAGGTGTATTTATACCACTTTCACATCGAATTGGACACTTTTCAAACCAAATTGGACACACTTCTAAGCTAGTCCAAGACCTTTGAAATTAAAGGGAACTCTTCCAAATCGAAATGACTTTCTGCTATATGCATTAAACTAGAGGCTCTTCAAAAATGTTCGAATATTTTTTTGTTCAAAGAAAGTTTTAATACAATTTTCTTTGAAGTTTTAATTTACTCCCCGACAAGAGAACGCATTGTTTGAAATTTAAAAATTTATTTTTTGAGGAGAAACCATCATTTAAAGTAGGTTTTGAAGAGCAGGAAGGCGGCCATTTTACGTTGCCAAACCCCCGCCGGAAACTTCGCGATTTTTATTCGATTGATAGCAAAATTTCTGTTTGCATGCTGTTTCACTCCTGCAAGCGGTGCAACATAAAGAATTGTAAAGAAAACCCCACATATCCTAACTTTCCTTTTGCGTTTAAGCAGTATTTACACTATCAATCAAATAAACTTTGCGACCTGCTTTTCGAGTGCATGGCGCGATCCATTATTTTAATGCACTGGTTGATCGCTGCCTTGTTGCGCCCTAAAACAAGGTTTTTATTATTTTTTTTCAAAAATAAATTATTTATAAAATTATTACACCAAAAAAATTCTAACTATCATAATGAGTCTGTAATTTAATCTGCCTAAAGGTCATTTCAATTTAGAAGAGTTCGCTTTGATTTCAAAAGTCTTAGGCTAGCTTAGAAGAGTGTCCAGCCTGATTTGAAAAGTGTCCAGTTAGATGTGAAAATGGTATATAATAAAATGAATTTCACTTAAAGGTTGCATTCTGAAAATAGGTCATCTAATCAACATCTTTAGCATCTACTAGCCGCCTTTCACTTCGTCGGATCGATTGATCGCAAATATTTTATTCATTTTTCGGGGCACGAAATTGAAAGAGGTCTTTCAAAAAGCGGCGGAAAAGGCGTTTTTTGCAAAAAAAGATACGGCCGGTATTGTAGGCTGAGCTCTACGGTACGCCTGCGGAACTAGATCGTACAACCAGAAAAACGAGCTTCATTGTTACGGCTTTAGACTGACCGAAAACTAACGTCGCGTCACCGCCACATTCAATGTTACACGAGGCGATGAGTAAGCGCCGTACCCGGAGTTATCCTCCCGATTTTGGGCGGCGGCGCCGCAAGAGGGACAGCGGCAATAATGATTCATATCATTATTACTGCCGCAGCGATCTGTCTGCGCTCTAGCCGACAGGAATCGGCTAGAGCGAAGCAGCTTGCCGCAAAAGTGTGCAGTGGCCCTAATGATCTCAGGCCGCTGTTTAGCGAAGATGAAGACCTAGTGTACGTCTTTAGTCAACACAGCATATTAGTTTATCAGACGTTAGTTTATCAGACGCGCGTCGCTTCACTGTCTTCTTAGGGCCTGTTCATACTTCGCGACAAGAGTGAGTCGTCGCGCGTGCAAATCATGCACATCGAGTAGAACCAAGCGTGTGCCTCGAGAGTTCATACTCGAGCGCCGGCGCTGTCGCTCCATTCGCTCTTGTCGCTGCTGTCGCCTGTTCATACTTAGGCCTATGTTATACTTCGGCGACGCTGTTGTAGGCGACGTCGGCGGCAGTATTGAGCGGGTGCTACGCAGTGCGTACACACAACAGCCGACAACAGCGTCGCCGAAGTATAACATAGGCCTTACTCGCGCTCAGCGCGCTGCGCTCTCGTCGCTCTTGTCGCGAAGTATGAACGGGCCCTTATTGGCACTGCCACGAACGCAGTGGTTTTTCGTGTTGTCCTGCAGAGTATGAGCATTCCAGAACGGGGGTGCAAGCGGCCGAACGTCGGTCATTGCAGTCCAACTGCACGCAGGGTTATCTCGCTGAATGGTGGTGTCCTTTGCGCCGGACATGTTCACGCAGTCTGTTAACACCTCCCACCCACCGCATTCGCCTTTGGTTGTTGCCCTTTGTTTCGTTGCGTCCAGTGTCCCTACCGACTACGGGGTTCTTTTTCGCTGCTTTCACCGATGCACACAAGGCCACACCGCCACCGCGATCCAGTTCTAAGAGGCGTTGCTCTCAGGCGTACAAATCGATCTCGACTCGATCTTGACGGTTCGACTCCGCGGCTGCTTAAGGAACTTTTGTGGAAATAGGATGTATGGCGTAAACGACCCACACCTCTTCTTCAGCGTCTGTCCCGCTCCGCAGCTGGGTTCGCTATTCTGGTGTCACGACGTCACCTTTCCTGATCAAGCGCTAGATCAGGGTGGACGCCGGCAGCGTGCAAGTCCACATGTAACGTATCAGACCAGCGCTGCTTTGGACGCAATTTAGGTCGCTCTCCATACAGTTCTAACCTAAGGCCTACTTGCGAGCGCTGTCTTTTGAAAAAAAAGGTAAGCAACCCGCACTAACAAGGCCAATTTTGATCATGTTCGCTTAATTTTTGTTGCAGTTTCTTAGTCGTCAGCTTCTGCAATTAGAATGAACCCCCTTCGAGGTCGCAGTGAACGTGCCGATTCGACCGTTTATGTTTCCAGCACTACTCAGTCTCCAGGAACGCGATTAATTTGTGACTGGTCGGCTCGTTAGCATACAGTACTTCTTTGGGCGGACGCATCAGATTGGCACTCACTGGTTGATGTGCAGGTTTGCGGGATACTGTAGCGTGCGGCTGCTGCCGCTACCGTGGATCGTGTCGGCGTCTCTTATACGCGATCCCAGTATGCGGATCGTGGTGCTGAGGATAGTGGCGTTGCTTCATGCGACGGAGGTCGAGGTCGGGTTCTCCTGCATTGCGGCATTTTTGCACCACATCCTGGAGTCCCTCCCTAGCCTTGTCTTCAGCTGCAGACTCCACCTGAGCAACGACAGTAGTTTCCACACGAGCAGCTTGGATCGCACACATCCTGGGGCCGGATTCATCAACGACTTATGTAACTTCAACGGAGAATTGTAAGCGAAAAGCTCAGATAACGCGGCTTATCGCTCACTATATCGCTTGATAAGCCACGTTATCTGAGCTTTTCGCTTACGATTCTCCGTTAAAGTTACGTAAGTCGTTGATGAATCTGGCTTTGGTGTCACTTCCCTTACCAAGGCGCGTGTCTGTGATTGCATCTATTTTGACGGTGCCAATTTGATGCGTCCTTCCCGAAGAAGTCTTGTGGTGAGCACATTCTGCGGAGAACTAACTCATGCGAAGGGACCCACTCTGCCATGTACTCTGAGGACTTCTGGAAACGGTGGTGGCGCAGCATCAAATACGAAAGGGCCGCTATAGCGCTTGCATTTGCACTTGCAAGACTCTTCAGTTATTTTTCTCGAGCTGATCATGTCTTTCTAGGATTCTAGAAGTTCAGCTTTTGAGTTGAGCGCAATGGCAGGCTTAATTGAGTTTCCATTAAATCTCACTTTGATATCAAGAAGAAGTTGAATGCATGGCGTATTCCTACGGCGCCAAACAATACCTTTTTTCTTTCTCCTTTTTCTTTTCTCCTTCGCCTATCCGATTCATGTGACCTTTGGTGTCTCTCACGATCTGCTTTCTGCCATTGCTGTATCCGTGCTATCACGTTTCTCGCGTGTTAGGCGCGCTGTACGCGTACCCTCGTTGCTAATCGATGCCAGCTCACTGAAAACGAAAGCGCTGCAGCGTTGCCTAAGTTCATTGCATCCTTAACATGAATTTCACTCCTACATCCTAGGTAACCGCGAAATTCTGCCGTAATCTAGGAAAGTTGTCTACGCCATAAGTTTGCGCCGCGCACTTCACTTATTTCTTCTTCGCGCAATCTGACCATCTCTAATGGTCCATAATGTACTTCAAAACTCTGTTTGGTTCATTCGCCCTTAGACTCCCGATTCCTTCTCGCTATCGCTGCACTTTTGCTGAAAAACAGCGTTTTCAATTTTAGGTCAAACATCAAATCGACTCAGCTGTTTCACGCGTGCGTGTCGCGAGCGGCCACTGAAGTTTACCACGTTCTTACGTGGTGTTAGAACGTGGTAATTGTTTGTACAGTATATCTTAGCATGGTTTGAGCGGACGTCGAGTTTTCGGTCCGTAATTACAGACTGGTACAAATAAGTATATGGGAGCTGCTAATTCTTTTTCTTTTTTCATTATCTTCTTCACCATGTTACTATTAGGGGGGGGGGGGGGGCAAAAGTAATGAGACACCCCATGCCGTTTCCATATATCTCGTGGCTGGAGTCTGGTTTCGTGCTTATCTTATTTGTATGTTTGTATGCTACTTACTGAAGCCCATCTGAAAAGTTACCACTTCCGCCCTTTCCAGAAGCATGCCAAAACCCCAGCCTGCCTCATGCCGAAACCCCAGTCTGACGAGTCGACCTGTGTCGCGCAAATCTCCCCCAATTCCCAACCCCGAGCAGCCTGGGCTCAATATTCACGCAAGATGAGAAGTACGTCTTCTACCTTAACCCTGCCAAGCAGCGAGTCTGGATGAGGCCTGGTGACCTGTTACCGACCTTCGTTCGGCGAGATATTCACGGCGAGAAGCATCTTTGGAGCTTTTGGGTCTGCGCCCATGGATCGGTTTACCGGAGGCTGTTTCCCAAGAGCACCGCGATGAACTCCAAGGCCATGGTGAACGAAATAGAGGAGATGGGCCGGCGACTCGCTCTTATTCATTCGCAGCGCTTCAAGAAGGTTCTCCTCTTCGACAACGCCGCACCCCATCGGGAACAAGTAACCACGGATAAGCTTGGCCAGCTGGGCTACGTTCACATGCCTCACCCACCGTGTTCGCTGGACATCTCTCCATGCAACTACCACTACTACTTGAGCCTACAGGACTTCCTAGTCGGAAGGGACACAAAACCCCAAGGAGTCCTTGACAACCATATCGAGCAGTTGATCAACACCAGGCTCAAGCAGTTCTGGAAGGATGGGATCAGGAAGTTGGCTGAGCGATGGCAGCAAGGTCCTTGCCCTTAATGGCAAATACATTCCTCAGCATCGTTGAGTTGTAATTGAGTTATAAGGAGATAAAGATTTTTTTCATTTTGTCTCATTACTTTTGGCCCCCCTAATATTGTTTTGTCTATGTTTCTGCTGTTGCTGTTATTATTATTATTATTATTATTATTATTATTATTATTATTATTATTATTATATTTCATTGCTACTATTGTCATATTATTGTTTTTATTATCACATCCATTATTTTTTGTATAAATATTATTTAGCTTCTATTGTTATTTCGTTCATGTTATTTTGCTGTTACTATAGTTTTATTGATTTGATTGTTATTAAGACTACTTTTTTCTCTTCTTAAACATTACCTTCTTTTGATTTTTTTCCTATTTTGATGATTTCCTGGTGGGTGCGCACTGCAGAGATCTCGTATCGCAGGGTAGGCGAATATGCGTAAAAGCTGTATTATTGATCGGAATTGGTTTCTGGTATTATCTTTTTGTTATGTAGCATGTTTGCCAATCACCATACACTTCCATTGGCCGGCTCCAGGACCTAATTCCAACGCGATGTCGCGAGCTAGCCGCCTGCGACGTCGCGGCGCTGAAACGCGGACGTGCGCTCGGTGACGCATGGTTAGCCGCGGAGCACGAAACCTTCTCAGTGTTTAAGCTCCCAGACCACATTTCTAGCAAGGAACCTAAGAGCCCACAGAATGTGGTAGGCAACAGTCTGCAATAGGACAACTGATCCGAGAATGAGTGATAGTGACCTATTTCGGTAGTATACCCATAATCACGGATAAAAATTGGCCGAGATAGTTGTAGTTGGCAAATACTGACGCTAGAAACCATCCACATGACCAGGATTCCTGTATAAACTGTCGCTGATCGTCCCATTGAAACCACGTTCGTATACCAGCTCCAAGAAACAATGAAATAAGGCAAAGGCGTGCTGCAAGTCCCTGTAGGAAGCGTTTCTAGCCGTCGGAAGCATCGGACCGCGACAACTCGTCCAATTTTGTCGCGCAATGTGCGCGACGCCAGGATGGTTCGCGCGGCGTTGGAGTTATGTCAGCCCCCGCCATTGGCCAGCTCTGAACAAAATCAATGGTATAAAGGCTAAAGGACAGCGTTACTCAATCCCTTTTGGATGCGCCACGCATTCTACTTCTACGAGATGTCGTGGAGGCCATTTGAATGCGTATTTGGCCATACAGTGGCTTGCGGTGGCCAGTCGACGAACAAGTCAGCGTTTGATCCTTCTCAGACAAGTCTGGAACCAATTCACAGACCCCGGAGGGATGGAAGGCTTGGTTGGCCTGGGCGGGAAATCCGAACAAGGGACCTGGTATCGGGTGCAGACGACAGTGTGCGCCTCCTCCGACTGCGCTACACGCGCCCATATTCGTCGTGGTATTGATAGATATTGATTGGACAATCGATATTTTCTAACAGAAGTCCTTTCCAGTGACCATATTCATATTCATGAGAATTCATTGTTTGGCTTTTACCTGGTGATGCTCATAAAGCTGCTGTTATTTTTACGCGGACGTACATACAGACAAACAGACGAATCATCTTGCCTATATTTAGCAGGATTTCTCTCATTTTCGTGATTTTTGGGAAGACTTTCCCCACTAATTTCATTTTCACCAATGCAGCCGTCTCTTTCCTGCCTTCGTGACCGATCGTCGTTCCCTTGGATTGAAGCCAACAGATTCTTTGAACCTTTCGTTGGTTTCCCTATGGTGCCGAACTAGATCCATCCATTCAACGCTCCCACACATCATAACACGGATCGCGTTCGGTTTTTCGGTCTCATTCCTCGACTGTAAATCACCGCAGCTCGTTCCTGGTTTCTCTCTGTTGCATTGAGATTTTTGTGTTGTCGACGGCGATAAGAATAGCGCTTTGTGTGTTTCATCGCTATCGTTTATCACAGTTGTTGGTTGTTTGAAGGAAAGAATTCTAATGAATGGATTGCAGAAGTTGCGTCAAATTAATGGCCAGGCAGGAAGCGCACTTAGGATGTTGCAAGCGATTTGTCTCGTTGTCATCTCTCTTCATCAGATTTACAAGGAAACCTTATTTATATCATCCATCATCAATGTCGACGTCAAAGTAATTTCAACTCAAGGATAAGTTATCAACATAAACGGCCATGAAGAAGAAAAATAAAGACAAGGCTTTACATTGTTTTGCTCTTTCCCTCAGGCGATTGTAGAAATAAAGAATCTTTGAATGAAGAAAGATTCTCAGGAGCTCCTAACGATAGCTAAGGAGGAAGATGCTTAAATAAATTGAAGTTGCTCGCGAATTCGGAAAGAGAAAATGCCAGCGATAATTGGGATCAGGGGCGAGTGGAGCGCAGTCAGAGGAGGCGCCGGCTGTCGCCTGCACCCGATTAAAGGTTCCTGGTTCGGTTTTCCCGCCCAGGTCAACCAAGCCTTCCATTCCTCTGGGTCGGTGAATTGGTACCAGACTTGTCTGGGAAGGATAAAGCACTGACTTGTGCATCGGCTGGCCACCACAAGTCATTGTATGGCCAAATACGCGTTCAACACGCCTCCACGACATCCCGTAGAAGTAGAATGCGTGGCGCATCCCAAAAGGGATTGAGCAACGCCGTCCTTTATCCTTTTTTTAAATTGGGATCGTAGCTATCGTAGCTTGATCTTTACAAGGTATGGATACATACCAGTTCGCAGTGGTGCTCTGTGGTGACATGTAGTACTGACTTGGTAGAATCTGCGCTCCTTCTTGGCGACGTTTTCATTGCTGTTTTACACTTTAAAAACTTTGCTTGATCATGGTGGGTCTTTTTGGGAAATGCAAAGCTCCTGCACCATCTGAACATCGAACCACAAAACTCCCCGTTTTACCACGCCACCTCTCTATCCATTGCGCCACCACTGCTCGGCGTATAGCGCTGTCCTACCTTCTTAAGCTCGCCCTCTGTGATTGGCAGGTAGGTTAGTCCATAACTCCGCCCCTCATTACCGTATCAGATAAGGAACGCATATTTGAAATTAGCGTTCGGAGCCGCACCCCGCGACATGTATTCCATCTCAGAGTGCCACTGCGACCTGGTATCTCTCCCTTCCTGTATGGGTTTTCCCACGAGAAGCATGTCTACCGTGACTTCCTCGGACTGCCCTTTTTGGACGGTTTTGTGGAGATCGCGGTCGCTGGGGTATCCACAACAGCAGCAGCAGTATCAGGTCAGCAACCTTCCCAGATGCGTTTCATTAGCCCAATTTCTTAGCAAACGCTTGTGGAAGGTACAGGTCCCAGTGGGTTCCACAAACGTTTCTTCATCCTTGGGTGAATAGCCTCCAATGTTCTTTGAGTGAGATTGGAGCGTGCTTCATCGAGTTCTACTTCGATATTCCAACTTTCTCAATTTTTCTGTGCACGGACTGGGCGGAGTGGCGTTCTACCCCCGCCCTTTAAACAGAGGCGTGGCAGATGTCTTCGTCTCCACTATCTCGTAAGGCAGCCACTGGACCCTCTAGCAAGCCCAGGGGGTTGGGATAGGCGGGCCAAGCCAGGGTAGAACGTTCGTCCCCCACGGATTGGGTTCCGATTAGGAAATCGTGAAATACAATACCGTCCAGCATACACGTTCCGCACTATATTAACTTTTTCTCAATACGAAAGGCCTTGCAAAGTCGACTTGCACCAGAGGTTCCTTCTTGGTGTCCTTGTGTTGCTCGCAATATGGAGAAATCTAATGAACTCGGACTGAAACTCGAAGGAATTTGGACGTGATGAATGGGAAATTTAACGCGAAAGCGCTCGCGGGCGGGGGATCCTGATGTGTTCATCGAATTCGCTTCGGAGTGTGATGGTTTTTCTGGCGAGCGCACGACGAAGTGCAGACGCCACCGTCAAACAGTTCACTCTTGTGCTCACATTCTGTCGCCACCGGAACTGTTTTCGGCCATGCGACCTTCTACAGTGCAATCCTCATCAGCCAGCCGGCTAGATTCATTTGCGAAGTAGCACTAATTTCCTTCAGGCACGAAGGTCGTGCTTCTAGGTGCTCTTTCAAGGGCATGGAATTCTATTAGTGACGTCTGAAGCTGCTAGCACTCAACAAAGTTGTTAAATGGCGGACTGAAGGGCTTATAAGTGCTTACGACACACTTCTGTGAAAATAGCAGCAGTAATGACAGCGGGGCCGGCCTTAGGGACCTTTTATACTTCTGTCGCTACGTGATTGCGGTTAGGTATAAGTTATACTCCAGCGAGCGAGTGATTGAGCAAGGCGTGCGTTAGGACTACGACCGTCAGACCTTCGGGCTCTTTGAGACCTGCGGTTCACCTTTGCCAGGGTATCCTAACTTGGGGTTCTCGATGAAAACAGCTCTCTGAAGGATTCTTTGTGGGTTTCTACAGGACTTTCACTCTGGCCTTGGAGAATGCTTCCACCACTCAGGAGCTGCGTTTCAAAGTGAAGACTGTAATCCACTTCAGACATCAGCCACTAGTCAACAGGACCATTCCAAACATCCAAAAATGCTAAGGACTCAGCTGTGAACGAGTGACTTTGCCAGGGCGCCCGAACACCAGAGCCAACACCGACCACACAATCGTTGCACTTTGTGTCAATATGCACTAGTGAGCGAGAATTGCTCGATATTCGGCGCAGAAATGGATTCGATCGAATGATTCTGCTCCAGGTGGATTACGGTAGAGGCCAATTGTTGTTGCTTCAGAGCGGAGGTACGTGTGATGGTTGCCCTATCGGCAGTCATTGTGAGTCGTGAGTCACAGTGTTCTTTGGACACACCGTCTAGCTGAGTACAGGTCAAGGAACATCGCGTCAGCGTGTAGGTGTATTTTAGTTCTTTCGAGTGTAAAGTCATCACAGTGAAAATAAGAAGCAACGATTTCGTCGAGAGGTGACCGTCCAACTTTTCTTTGGGCTTCTAGTGATGGCATATGGGTAGCTACTTCTCAAGGTCTATCCATGCTGGATGATCCGGAGAACTCAGGAGATACCCATGTCACCTTGAGCGACGTTCTCTCAGCTTCAACTTACTTAGTGTTACCTTCATCACTGTCTTTTATTCTGCTGGGTGCATGTCGCTCGTCTCGAACAGTCAGGAAACAACCCTGGCAGGTGAACAGCGGTGGCGCAGTGGATAGAGAAGCGAAATGGTAACGTGAGAGAAAATTGTGGTCGGACTCTACGCTTATGCAAGACTTTTCACTTCCTGGAAGAGATTCAGCGAAGCTCTCTATGTAAATCCGCAGCGAAAAGGTATCCAGGAAGGAAGCTGGATTCATTCAGGAGTGGAGATGTTTGTTTCGCCTAGTCCTAGCCTTGATAGGTTATTTAAGGTGCTTATTACTTATATGAGGTTCATACTCAAACATCGATCGATTACGCTACGTTGCTTCAGGTACGGATAAGTAAAGGTGGTGGGCTCAGAGTCGGCAATTTCGCTCAAACTTCGCCTAAAGACATTAGTTTTTGATTCCATGGTATGGCGTCGTTGATTGATCCATTTTGAGGTGCGTCACGCGTTCTACCTCTACAAGTTGTCGTGGAAGTAATTTGAATGCGTATTTGCCTATGCAATGACTTGCGGTGGCCAGCCGTTGAAGAAGTCAGTTTATCATTACCAGCGCCCGGATTCATCAACGACTAACCCGCGGGTATAGGGGGTAGAGATACCCACGATGAAGCCTGCGTCTCTGAATCTTACCTGATCTCTACCCATTATACACCGCATACCCCCGGGTTTGATTGTTGATGAATCCAGCCCCAGATAAGTGTGGTACCAATTTACAGATCCCTTAGGCCTCGTACATACTTCCAGTCGCCGCGATGGAATCGCGACGATGAGTTTTGCAGAGCGACGCGAAAGAATTTGAATATCTCTGTGCTCTCGCATCGCCCATCGCTCTGCAAGGGAGCGCGACGGCGATCCGTCCAGGACCAACGCTAAACACCGCGCGCGGCGCGAAAAAGTATGCCATGCCCGCGATGGGCGCGGGAAGCCATCGCGCATGTCGACCGCCACTGTTGCGGCGGCCGCGGCGAAGTTTCCTTTGACTATTCGACCGCGTGCGGCGGAATGGTCATGAACTGAGCGCCGCGATGGCATCGCGGCGATGGAAGTATGCCCCTGGCCTAAGGGATAGGGGCTTGGTTAGCATGGGCGGAAGCCCGAACCATGATCCTGGGTGGAGACGACAGCCAACGCCTCCTCCGACTGCGCCTTCATGCGCCCAATAATGTAGTATGTAGTTGGTGTGGATTATGCAGCTGCGCACCAAGCACGTAGCACATTATTATAAAAAATCTAAATCAAACCCACTTGGTTCACTGCTCTTGTTCGATAAGGATTTCTAGTTCCATTTCGATTCCTTCTTATTTTCTTGTGCGGAGTTTTTTGTTGACTCTTATCCCATCTACTAGATCTACAAGTTGAAATGATACACAAAACTATACGTGACTGCACGCTGCACATCTCACTAGACGACCTTAGTTTGTTATTTCAGCCAGCTGCATCGGTGAACTGAAAGGATCCCTATCATTGGGTTAAAAATTGACGAAAAATACTCTTCAATCTCCAGTCATAGAAATCTATATATGATAGATTTTTATGGCTTGACGCTGGTCAATTTCTTGGGCGGTAAGCTATAGGTGGGCGCGTGTAGCGCAGTCGGAGGAGGCACCGACTATCGCGTGCACCAAATACCAGATTCCTGGTTCGGATTACCCGCCCAGGCTAACCAAGCCTTCCATCCCTCCGGGGTCGGTGAATTAGTACCAGAGACTTATCTGGGAAGGATAGAGCGCTGACTTTTTCATCGGCTGGTCACCGCAAGTCATTGTATGGCCAAATACGCATCCAAATTGCCTCCACGATATCCCGTAGAAGTAGAATGCGTGGCGCATTTCAAAAGGGAGTGAGTAACGCGTCCTTTATCCTTTATTCTTTAAGCTATAGGTACCTACCCTTCCATCTGACCGCTGCGAGTGGCTCGCTGAGATCGTAAGCGTATAGCGTGTAGCATAAATCTATAACTTGGTGTCGGATTCATCAAAGACTTACGTGACTTTAACGGAGAATTGTAAGCGAAAAGCTCAGTAACGCGGCTTATTGCTCATCATATCGCTTGATAAGCCGCGTTATCTGAGCTTTTCGCTTAAATTCTCCGTTAAAGTTACTTAAGTCGTTGATGAATACGGCCCATGGTATGGTTTTTACTGGGCGGCGAACTAAACGCTGTCTGATTATATCGGGAACAGTACAGAGCAGCCCACTGGGATACTCTGGCACGCCGTGCGGATGGATAAACACAACTTAAAAAAGTCGAAAATTAATAAAGCGCTGTAGGCTCTGCAACGATTTTTTACCACCGTGACATGCGTTTTGGCCGAAATTTTTAGTACTAGTCGATAATGAGGCGTGCACGAGGGGAGGAGCTAGACCATTTAGGCCGCATCGAACTGGTTACCGATAGGATACGTGTACGGTCCTTGCCCTGATTGGCTGGCACAAGTCCGGCTGGTGCTTTGATTGCCTGTGATTAGCCGGCTTGGTCCGGCTCTCTATCTAGGCCACGTTAGCGACCAGGGCCGAAATTTTTGTGGATTTTTTCGTGTTCTGTCATATGTCGCAAATGGTTTTTCTCTGCCATGTGAAGTCGCAGGGTGTCTTTTCTAAGTTTTTGAAGGGGAGGAAGGACGTATATAGATAGCTTGCTTGCTTCGAGTGATAGCTGAAAGCATGGCGCATCCCAAAGTCATGAGTAATATGGCATCTAGAGGTCTAATCTAGAATCTGTCTGAGGAAAGCGAGACGCTAAAGTAGATATGATGCCAGAGTAGTCCGCTGGGTTCTAGTGAGCTGTTCTGGCACACGACATGGACAGAAACAGCTTGAGAGAATAGACAATTAATAAGATGCTTTTTAATGTGTTGACATCGCTTCTGCAACAGACTCTATCATCGGTGCATGTGTTCGGGCCGGAATTGCGGTACTAGTCGATAATGTGGCCTGCATGATGAGGTGGACGGACTTGTCCAATTAGACTGCACAAATCGGGCGTGTCACACAGAGAGGAAGATCTGGCATGATTGGCTTAGACCAGGAGTGGAAACACACTAGGAGACCAATAAGCTGCATCGAACCGACATGTCACCCAGAGGAGACGCATGGCCCTGATTGGTTGGCACGTGTTTGGTCGGTGCTCTGGTGGTCTGTGATTGGCCGACGTGTTCCCGCCTCGCGACGTAGGCCATATCACTATACTAGTACTAAAATTTTTCTGCATTTTTTTGCAAATTATGTCACGAATCAATTTCTTTTTCGCGCCGTTGTGAAGGCGTAAGGTGTCTCCATCGAGCTGTTCAGGGGGGGGGGGGAAGGTTCTCAGGTCACAAGCTACCATGTGAGAGCAGGAAACAACATGGCGCATCCCAAGGTTGTGGACCCAGTGGTTGAGTGGAGGTGTCTACGCTTCAGACGACCCACCAGTCCATACAAGTCCTTGATCCTGATCCTTCGCTACCGACCCGAACCACACGCTGCCGGCGGGAGACGAGACGCACGCGCTGTCGACTTTTTGCAGCGCGTCTACGTGCGCTCGGGACGGTCGCGTCGACTGCTGCCTGCGCCGGCCGCTGCCCGTTCTGGACGGCTCGCCAGCGCTCCAAAGTTCGTTCGCAGTGCGCCGGCCCGCCGGCTAGTCACTTATCGAATCGCCGTCATGTCGCCATCAGACGACGCTGTTTTCTGGAGCAGCCCTCTGGGTGGCCTCTTCTGACCCCCTTGCTCGCTATTGATTCTTTGGCCTGACTGGTGAGGTCGTCGTCGTCGTCGTCGTCATCGTCGTCGTTCTTGTCGTCGTGGTCGCGTGTGTGAAGCTCGGCCAGGCGACGAAAGGGAAGCAATTGGAGCGGAGTGCCGTTGCACTTGGCATAGTGCAACAACGGCACACACATGCACGCAGGCAGCCGGCCGTCCGTCCGTTGGTTCATTCGGTGGCGGCGGCCTGCCGGCCATCATCCTCACATTCAGCTCGCAGGGTGGTGGGTGGTGGCCTGTGCGGTGTGCTTTTCTTTCGTCCCATTGATCAATTCAGGGCGAAATTCAGCCGATTTCGCTCCGATTTTGCGCGGCCGAAGCGCTCGCTGCTTCTTCTGATGCCGTCCTGGATAGCTTTGCTATCGGTCTACGGTGCGAGATCTTCTGGAGCCTTCGACCTGTATATTCATTCACTTGACTTATCGCTAAAAGACGCTTCTGACCAGATGCTATGCAACAGTGAGTACATGTCGCGAAAGCGCACAGCATTGGAAGGTGGGCATGCGCCAGTTAAGCGGGCTGTTCGATCGGTGTCCCATTCAGAGAGGGAATGCATGGTCGGAACCCTTATCACCTGGCGTGGGTACGGTCGGTGCCGTGTTTGATTATGATTGGCTGGCGCGTTCCCACCTCCCAATGCTGTACGCCTTCGCGACATGTACCCATTATGGTTAAGGTCCTGATCCACCATTGGGCCGCGGTACCGTGTGAGTGCTGAGTTGAGATTTGTGGTCTTCGAACATTTCCTCTCCATTTCTCAAAGTCTTTCATGGAGTTTTATTACTCCAGCAGTAGGCCACCCAACGGCTTATCTGAGCGCTTTATGGGCCCTCACGTGAAAATCGATAGTAATCGATAATCGATCCTTATTGCTTTGTAGATTGACAGCGTACGATTGTCATGAATTGTATTTTGTCACCCGACCGTCAAATTGGCGTGGATCCCACTTTGAATGGTCATTTCTCGGCAAAAAAATCGGCAATCGAGCACCGTTCATCTCTAACGTCCATTAAATTTGCGAGGACAGGCATACGGACAAATGGACTCACATATTCTTTCACATGTATGTAGGAACATTTCAAGCTGAGGTGGTGTTGGTCTCTTCGGTCTCTTCAGTGAGAAGATCCTGACTCACCACTTGGTCATGCTGCCGAATGGGTGTCTTTGTCGCCTTTCAGTTTTCCCTCCGCATTCTTGAAGATCTTTCGCCCCAACTTTTCTAAAGCCAGCAGTAAGCTGGACTAGTTGTCTTTATGAACACGTTCTGGTGTTTCGCCTGAAAAGTCGATGTGATGGTGATTGATCGACATCGATCGCAAAGTTAACATTATTCGATTATCGACTTACAGTAACGATTACTTGTGAACCCTGCCCACAGAACAAGTTATCTATTTGACTTCTACACCGGGATCTGAGTGAAATTCGACGGTACTGATCCAAGCTAAGTTTTGGCCATTAAATCCCTCCGCAGCTTAACATACAGAAGAATTATCCAGTAGAGCCTGTACAGCGTGAAATCCCCGATACTTCATTTCATTGCGACTATTGTTAGTCCCTTTGAAGGTGGATCCACGATATCGCATAGAACTAAGGTACATGCTGTCCTGATTGTCAGAATGATTACTGTACTTAGGGTTTTGCCGTTCTTTAATCGGTGTGCGTCTTAACAGGGGCAGAATGCATGGAGTATCTTGTAAGACCCCGATGGTATGGCCTTTGGTACCTTTATTAATAAGTAAGGTTCATGTCGCGAAGACGGGCAGCATTGGGAGGTTAGGGTCGGCTTGCCAATCATAAACAAGCAGAGCCCTGGCTGATTATATGCCAGCCAGTTAAAACACTGATTCTCAAGCCTTCTCTGAATGGCATGCTAATTTGATGAGGTCTGAATGGCTGGAGCGTTTCCAACGCCCAGTGCTGCCCACTTTCGCGACATGTGTCAATTAATATCTAGTCTTCTTTTTTCCGCTACAACTTAGCGGAAGCGACCCTGGAGTGAGGTACGCATCCTGTGAAGGCGGAGTGTTAGTGAACCTTAATACATTTGTAAGAAAATCATGCCGTCTGTCCATTTGCTTTATGGGGAGCTAGAGGAGATTAAGACACGGCCGCTTATTCCGCGACAACATCATCATTGCTGACTAATAGACCTTAAAGGAAGAAGGCCCTGGCTGGGCCAGGGCCTTCTTAACTCCATTAGGCGTTCATCGGTCTGCGGTTCGGGCAAGGCTGAAGCGACTGTCGTGTCTAGCACCATGTGACTCAACGTTGAAACAGCCGAAATTGCCTGACGGTGGGTGCCTAAGGTAAGCTTTAGTTGCTCCTATTTCAACCTTAATTGATGTATTCATTATTTATCGATTTTTCTTTCCTCATTGTTTGATGCTGCTGTAGAAATTTACCAGCACTTTCTTTTAATAAGATTTTTAAATACTTTCTTGCCCATTCACGTTTTTTGTTAGCCACAAATGTTTTTATGAGGACATTGATTTTTAGGTTTCTTCTACCCTTTTCTGCATTATTTTATTTTATATGGGCGTACAAAATGCGTCACGTATTCTGCGTCTATGTGGGTATCCATTGGCTAGGAAACTCGTTTAGCTCAACATTCCTAAGATTAAACAGACGAGTGTAGCGAATTCGGTGGAGGCGCTAATTCTTATGTGCACTTTAAATCGATTGAGGGTTCAAATCCCGCGCAGGCCACTAGCCTTTCAACCCTCCGGTTTTAGTGAACTGGCTATATTATACGTGCTTGAGAAGGCTAAACATTGTAGCTTGTCTGTCGTCACAGCACAACAGATCATTGTATGGGCCGAGACGCATAACTGCCTCCTGAAGAAGTGAATGCATGGCGCATTCCACAAAACGGATCGACTAAGCGAGCTCATATTTTATCCTTATCTTTCTGGTCTACTACAGAATGTCAGTATTTTGGCTAGTACGCAGAGCCGTAGTGCAACGTGCCTAGGATAAAGATTGGAATAGAGAATAGAGATAGCCAATCAGTTCTTTTTGGGATGCGCCACGCATTCTACTTTTGCGGGATGTCGTAGAGCCAGATTATATGCGTATTTGGCCTGTACAGTTGCTTGCCGGTGGCCTGCGGGTGAACATGTCAGTGTTATATCCTTTCCAGGCAAATTTGCTACCAACTCACCGGTTGAGGAATGAAAGGCTTGGTTCGCCTGGGCGGGAAATCCTAACTGAAATCTTTGAATGCAGTGCACGCGACAACATGAGGTAGCGCAGTCGGCACCTCCGACTGCGCTACCTCAGGTTTTAGTAGAATGTAGAGTCTTGAAACTGGAAAGAATTCCGGTTTGTCCATGGGATGATAGAATAGATGAGAAATAAGGACATGCGAAACGGTTTCAGAAGAGCAATGGTTCTTGGTCTATCAATCCTTCGGAGAAATCTTAGGAAGGCAGATACCGATGTTCAACATCTTGACGAAGAGGATGTCTTCAGATCATGTGGCGTTCTTCGGAGCATCTAGGAGAGGTAGATCCAGGCTATGGTTGTGTTCGAACGAAAAATGTTCGGATAACTATTCAACTAATTTTTTTAGTTATTTATTCGATTAGTCTCGTACTCAATATTTCTAAATTTTCGAATATTATTCGAAAATCGAATGATTTTAATCGATCATCGAATAAACTGCAAATGTTCACATCGAGCATAGCTTTAAACGCATAGCCTGACTCGAACAAACTGTTCAACTATTCGGATATTCGAAAAAAAGAAAAGTGGGCTTATTCCATTTTCGATCATTCCATGAAGTTGATGAGCGAACAAACATTCGTTCGTTCATTCGGTCGAAATCTTTCGACAGCGAATAAATTCTTCATTCATTCGTTCGAACATTTTCGACATCGAATTTGTTCTTTCATTCATTCGTTCAATTTCTCAAAAGCATAGCTATAGTCTATACCTAATATTTCTATTGCCAAATTTCAAATTAGTTATAATTCCTTTATACGTACATGGAGAGCTCTAGTTAGATAAAATAAATAAAATATCAGGTCAGTAAACTGATAGGCAACTACGGGTACATCAATCCAATCTTCTCGAAGTTTTGTTTCCTGCAATAACGGAGTGATCGTACTTGTATTTTAAAATTGTCGTAATATGTAACTGCCTCTCGTTGTTGCTGTTGTTGTTTCAGCTGATAATTTCGTGATTTATAGTTTGCACCATTCTCTTTCCTGTCCTCTTTTCTATTTTCCATGTATGACTGCAGTATAATTAGCAGTAATACCAATAATAGTGGGGGCATGTTTGTGCAGTTAGGGAAGGACTCGGCTGTCGCATGATTACCGATTCAAGGCTTTTGGTTCGGATCCTCTCCAAGTAACCGGGCAGTCTACCCCTCCGGGCCGATGAATTGTTACGAGACTCGTTTTGGAAGAAACTTTGACCTGCCTATCGGCTGGCCATCGAAAGTCATTGTGTGGCTCAAATCCATGTTCAAATTACCTCAATCTCGTAGAAATATTAGGTTGTAACGAATTAAATGGCACTGCCTCGCGCCATTTTTTGGCGCGTCTTTACGCGTTTGATCAAGAATAAACCGTAACATGTGGCATATCATTTAGAAGCGCAAACTTTGCTCTACCGGTGAGTACCAAATTTTCTATGTAAAAGTGGGAAAACTTTAGAGTTTTATTGACTTTTTAGCAGATGGACAAAAGGGTAATCCGAGGCATTTACTTGTATGAATTCAAGCTAGGCACTACAGCTAAGGAGGCGGACGAGAAGATCAACGCCGCATTCGGTCAAGGATGTTCCACAATTCGGACGGCGTATCGTTGGTATCAGAAGTTCCGGAATGGATATGAGAGCTTGGAAGAACATGAAGGTCGTGGGAGGCATAGTGATGTTGATGAGGACAAGCTGAGAGATGTGGTAGAGGAGGATCCACACAAAGGTACCAGGGAGATAGCGAAGGTTCTTGGCGTCAGTCACAACACAGCTGCCCGGCATCTGAAGGAAATTGGAAAGACCAAAAAGCTGGAAAGATGGGTGCCTCACGAGCTGTCTGAGGAGAAAAGAAACCGACGATATGAGATCTCGTCCGCACTGCTTCTACGGAACGAGACGGACCCATTCCTTGATCGCATCGTAACCTGTGACGAGAAATGGATAATGTACGACAACAGGCGACGGTCGGCACAGTGGGTGGACAGCGATGAGAGCACCAAGGTTTTTGCGAAGCCGGAATTGCACCAAAAGAAAGTAATGGTGACAGTATGATGGTGTTCGCTGGGAATTATTCACCACAGCATCCTCCCTCCCGGTGAATCTATCACGGCAGAGAAGTACTGCATTGAAATTGAAGAAATGATGAAAAAGTTGAAGGATATCCGGCCGGCCTTGGTAAACCGAAGGCGAGTTCTCCTTCTGCACGACAATGCTCGCCCCCATGTAGCACGAATGACGTTGCAGAAATTGAATGAGCCGAGCACTGAAACTCTACCACATCCTCCGTTTTCTCCCGACCTCTCCCCAACAGACTACCACTTCTTCAAGCATCTTGGCGACTTCTTGGTAGGGAAAATATTCAAATACCAACAGGATGCCGAAAGTGCCTTCGAAGATTTCCTCAATTCCAGAACTCCTGATTTTTATGCTACTGGGATAAAAAAGCTTGTGTCACGTTGGCAAAGATGTGTAGAATCAGAAGGTTTTTATTTCGATTAACAAACTTGCCTACAAGCCGAGATATTAACTGCTTCAATTTACAGTGGTTCAGTGCCATTTATTTCGTTACAACCTAATAGAATGCGCGACGGACCTCGTAATAGGCATTGACTAACGCCGTCCTTTACCCCTCTATCGTTTAGTAATAATAATAATAATAATAATAATAATGACAATGATAATAATAATAATAATAATAATAATAATAATAATAATACTGGTTGATGTTATCAATCCCTATGTGAGTTGCGCCACACGTTCTACTTCTGAAGGATATCTTGGAGGCCAACTGAACGCGTATTCGATTTGCACAATGATGCGAGATGGTCAGGTTTGGACAGTTCGGTGTTCTGCTCGACTGAGTAGGGATAGAAGGTTTGGTTTGGCAGGGCGAGATCCCAAAACTTGAACTTTAGTCTGGTGTAAACAGCCTCTGCTTGTTTTCCATCTGAGCTACTGTACCCGAAAGAAGTGCCTGGAACAGCAGAGGTTCTTTAGAGCAGAAGATTCTCTTGCAAGATTTCTGTTGGCAAAACTGAATGTAGGGGCCTGATTATAGTAGCGGGGGAGGTGGAGTGGAATTATGGGCGGAACTGTGATTGGTTTATACTAAGCATTTAGAAGGGCGAAGTCTTTTCGACTGAGATGACGGATGATGTTCCAAAAAATGAGCACACTCTTTCAATGGTCATAAAACTCTTATCCTTAAAGCTGCAAAAGGCAGTGGCGTAGTGAGTTTGGAAGAAGTAATACTTTTCTAGACGTCATACATAATCATTACGCTATGTATTATACTTTATATATCACGGTGGTTAGTTGTTCAGAATGCAAATGTTTCTCTAGATGTTGCTTCACAATGTAAAAATGTTTTTGCACTGCCTTGGCAAGTGCATGGCGCAGCCTGAGCAAGTAGCACACATCATACGATATTTGACTTCTTGCTTTCAAACTCCAACGGTCAGTCACACCTTTTCTGAGAGTTTTGAATTCTATCTAACGTCCATCGTAGTCATCTGTTTCCCAATTCAAGCTCTGAACTCTGGCTAAGGATTTGTGAGATCGACCAATGAGGGCCACCGGAACGATGATGTTCATTTGATACGGTGCCTGTGCGTCATCGAAAATATTTGCGTGATCCTTAGCTTGAAGGGTCAGCCCATAGGATACAACATTCCCTACTGAGAGGTGAAATCTAGAAGTCCGGCCTTTGTGCGGACAGATGAACAGACAGACAGACAGACAGACAGACAGACAGACAGACAGACAGATAAGCTCTATAGATACATACATATCTGACCAAAAATTGGGCTGTAGAACTTTATTCCGGTTTTAACTATGAGAATACTGCAAGAATATCGTATTTATTCAATCAGTAAATAATCAGCAATCTTGAACGGTGACAATATATGTGTTCTGTGTTCGATCAAGCGGCGCCGGTGGTGTGATGCCGTAAAGCAGCATCCTGCCCGGTAATGAGGGGTGCGGGTTCGAGTTCTTCCTGGCATTGGAGTTTTGTTCGCAGAAAACGTCGCAGATTGACATCCGAAAACACTTTTATATTTTATATTGTTATTCGTTCTCCTTTTTAATTTTTTTATGTTATTCTACTTTTTATATTTTATACTATTTGCTCAATTTTTCATAGTTTTTAAATGCCTGAATGTGAGAACTACTTTGAGTTCTGTGCGTCCATCATTGAATCCGTCCACGCAAAATTAATGGCCGCTGGACGAGCTTCATCAGGTTTTGCGCCGACTTGGCCGTTTGCTGTGTAAAAATCGACGTGAGTATTGTCTTCACTGGAAGAAACAGCAAAAGCCAAACGATTGACCGATCAATGGGGATCGATGACATTGGTGTTTCCTTATGAGTTTATCGAAACTTTATTTTCTGGAAAAGACGTGAGAGTTTCGAAAGGCTTCATGAAGTCGCTTTGGAAATAGTGTCGAAAACGAATAAGGCATATATTTTTACTTGCTCCTGTATATCGTATATCGAGGGGCGCGTGAAGCGCAGTCGGAGGAGGCGCCGGCTGTCGCTTGCACCCAATACCAGGTTCCTGGTTCAGATTTCCCGCCCAGGCCAACCAAGCCTTCCATCTCTCCGGGGTCGGTGAATTGGTAGCAGGCTTGCCTGGGAAGGGTAAAACGCTGAATTGTTCATCGGCTGGCCACCGCATGTCATTGTATGGCCAAATATGCATTCAATTTTCCTCCACGACATCCTGTAGAAGTAGAATGCGTGGCGCATACCAAAGGGGTTGAATAACGCCGTCTTTTACCCTTTACCCTGTATATCAATCAACTGGTCAGTATTAATTGATTGCTATTGATTTCTCCACCGAGGCTCTTGTCAGTTCGTTCGATATGTCGTCAGACCGTTTTTTTTTTTTTGTGAATGCCTCGCGCTCGTCCATTGTTCCAAATTTTGCTCTGTTCTTTAGAGCGAGTGTCGGCCACTGGCTCGCTGTCGTTCCGTTTATCAGATGCTGTAGCTTTGGAATTCTAAACAACCGAGCTGCCAACGTGCGAGTGTTGCACTTCTCGCCCTTCGTTCATTCCCCAGCCAGAAGAGACTGCTCATCTCAGCGATCTTCTATGGCTTTTAGGGATCTGATCAACACCATCTTCCTGCGCTTTGACCCATAAGGTCTTTGTAGCCCAGGTAGATGTCCCCAGTCTGCCGTCTGATCCTCAAATCTTGATAAGTATTCTCAACTGCTATGACCTTCCGGTATTCTCCCGTGACGTTGCTGCTTCGTTTTCAGCGCTACCCTAACCTAGTTCTGTCGCGGATTACGGTAATCGTGCTTGCAGCAAAGGTTTCTGAAACGTAGTGTCAAATTCCAGATATGCCCAAGCGGAAAATGCTGGTGGATCCGGTGCTGGAGCCGTTTCTGGGCAAGTACGAGGACGTCGACGACTACCCGAACTACGAAAGTGGGTTTGGTGGATTCTGCTGCCGGGGCTACATCCATCCTTGTTCGGGGTAAGGTAATCATATCCCAGGGATTAAACTACCCAGGTATGTGTGCATACAGTAGAAGGATGATTTGGTGTTCATCCGCCCTTACGCCGGGTAGGTATGTCTACCCTGGGTTACACCAAAAAGTGCTGGCACAAGCTGCGGGTCCCTGGAGGGGGGGGGGGGGGAATCGTTTACTGATCGGCTCTGATGTTTTTCGTTATTTCGGGTACTTTAGCGCTTTTTTCGCGGTCTTGCAAACGCACAGTTAAACCATTTTCACATCGAATTGGACACTTTTCAAATCAAATTTGTCACTCTTCTAAGCAAGCACGATGCTTTTGAAAAAAAAACCAAACTTCTTCCAGATCAGAAACCATCTTCCAGATTAGGCTCTCCGAGACGGTTGGAATTTGTTCATGAAAATTTGGTATCACTTTCTTTGATTTTTTTATTCGCATGTCCCAAGAAGTGAACGCACTGTTTGAAGTTTTGTAAAATTTTTGATTCTCGAGAAAAAGGTTGGCGTTTAATCAAGGGTGTAGTGGTTGCAATTTTCAGCTTACTATAAAAAGAAAAAGAGAAAGCTTACTAGAAAGATCGCGACATGCACTTGTCTAGACCGTCGCAGCTTTCGTTTGACTAGTAGTGTAAACGCTGCTTTTTCGGAATGCTACCGTTGACAAGAGTGTGACTCCACGCAAACAGAGTTTCTGGTATCAATCAGAAGAAAAATACGGCGTCCTAGAGTGATGCATGGCGCGATCTTTTTTGGCTCTAAAAATACTGCCTTCATGCACTTCAAATTAACTTAAATCAATATTTCCTTTGAAGAATTAAATTGTGTAAAATTTCAAACCGTGCTCAATATAGCATATCCAATGTTTTTACTTCACCGGTCCCAATATTAGGCTGATCGATATTGCGGCAGGTGAAATAATAAAAAAAAATCCAGAGAAACTTACATTAGATTTTCCTTGGACAACAAATATTTTAACCTTCTCTGAAAGCCTTTAAAGTTTTCTGGAAGACGCTCGTCTTGATTCAGAAGGTGTTCTGTTTGATTTCGGAGCGAGAAGCTTGCTTAGAACAGTGTCCAATTTGCTTTGAAAAGTGTCCGGTTTAGCGAGAAAGTTGTACATATCTGTACCTAATGATGTAATTCCAATATTAAAGAGAGCGTGAAATCCTCCTGGGTAAAAAACTTGAAGAGCTCCATATTTGGGCTCCATACAGCTTTACCCATCACTTTACCCCAGTTTGGCTGGGTAGGGTGTATGATAAATAGCGCACCCTTACAATTAACTATACCTTCGGCGCAATCCCAAGGCAGGAGGGGGGGGGGGGGAGCACTCTATAGTCACTTGTAAATAGTATTTGAAGATAAACTCACACAACATAACATATAGAAGTGCTTACCTGATGCCTTTTCGTGAAAACAGCGGGTTCCCTCGCCAGAATATTGAAAAAATTTAATTATAAAGGCACGAAAGGGCTCTATCGCTAATTCCCGTTCAAATTCCCGCGCTACCGAATGCGTGAGCGTCGACTGATTCACCATGGGGCGATACGTAGAGGTGACCCGGGGATTGCTTTCGTTTTTGTTTTTGTTCTAATGTTTTTTGTTGGGTCTTCCCAGGGGACTCTGGTGTTGGGGGTGGGGGACACGCCGAGAGAACGAGGGATAGGCCACAAGTCTCTTATAAGGTGCCCCCCCCCCCCTCCTGCTTAGGATAGCATCCTGACCTTCTACCTTTTTGGCCGCCTCCCAGAGGTGAATGCACCGACGAATGCGGCTGCTTCGGAACTTTTTCCCGCCCACCCGACTGTGTTCTTTGGAGGGTGTTGATGACAGATGAGCCGGCTGGAAGAGGCTTGCATTGTTCGATGAAAGGGAGCGGTCGGCTGGGCTGGCCGGGCCTGGCTGGCTGACGGAAAGGGCACGTGTGCAAAAGTTCATGAATCGATTCTCGTTCGCATCGCTCTCGAGACTGAAAGTCGCCGACGTCGAAAGTCATCGACGATGTCGTCTGAATCGCCTCGCCGATCTCCACTCTTCGCCACCTGCCCAGATGGCCTTCGGGCGAACTCGGTCGCCGTCTTCCTCTTCCTCTTCCATGTCAATTGATCGCTGGCGTATCGCTAGAGGTCCCCTGGGGCCGGGACTATTCTTCCGCCAGCCACCTTCCTCTGCGGTTTTTTTTTTCGCCAGTTTTTCCACACCATCTCAGCGGACGCCTCCCTTTTCCAGCGAATGCGTCGCCGTCGACATCCATGGACCTCGGCTCCACGCAGAACAAGCTGATCTGTGACGTCTGCGGTGATGTCGCGTTCGGAAAGCACTACGGCATCAACGCCTGCAACGGCTGCAAGGGCTTCTTCCGAAGAAGGTAAGCGTTTCGTGGCTGATGTGGCATTTCTGTAGGGCGATGAAAGTGGTGGGAAGAGAGGCTCGGAAGCTCTAAGCTGTCTACTGCAGGTGGATGTGAATGGCGTGCAGAGATATGGGCTAAACTCAGGGCGTTAATTTTTTAAACGATTTTTTCACTCAAAATTGTTTAACTTTTTTGCACTATTGTTTATGTGATAAATCACTGCGAGCGTTTTATATACCGTGTTACCTAAACTGAACACTTTTGAAATCAAACTGAGCACCTTCCAAATGCAAACGATCGCTTTCCGAATTGAACTATTTAGATCTTCTTTAGAAAGGTAAAGATAAATTTTCGGTTCGAATGACGAACTATGACTTGCCTCAAAATTTATAATTGACTTGCTCAATACGTGAGTGTGTGGTAAGAACAGTGTTTAGATTGTCATAAATTGTTTCATTCGTTTAACTACCAAAATGATCATGAGCATTATTTTATAATGGAGACACCAGCAACTTGCCAGCGTGCTTCAAAAAAGATCGCGCCATGCATTCATCTACATGCGATTTTTATTTTACTGATAGGGAAAAATCGATTTCTGTAGGGTTATCCGATAGTCAATGGTAAAATGGTTTTTTTTAGAAAACAGACATATCTTCGATTTGCATTTCAAAAAAAATCTTTTTAGAACTGCCCATGTTCGACTTTCGATAAATCTTGGCATGGCGCTGTTAAACTGTTAGTGTATTGTTCTTGTTGTAGCCGTTAACCAAGATTGTTACGATCTTCTTTATTCGGCTTACGTTTCGGCGAGTTTCGCCTTCTTCAGAGCCTGGAATAGCCGATAACATCTACAAGACTTCCAGCCAAACATCATTTCATATTACAGGGTACTAGTCTTGACGAAAACAGGAACATGATCCGACACCACAGTTTCCAACGACTAATCTCTACGATAGGATGTGTCTCACACCATCCTGCGTTGTGTGCCCTAACGGGAAAGAAGGTGACTGTATGACATCGGGTGTGGTCTATCAGATGTCATGTAATGAATGTGGGGAGAATTACATAGGGGAGACAGGAAGACCCTCTGTGTCAGAATAAAAGACCATCTGGATGGCCTTAGAGAAGTTAAGATCCAGACTCCTTGGGGGGAACACAGGGTTCGATGCCATGCTGACGCGTTGAGAGAAATATCTGTGTCGATCTTAGCGCGAGAGAGTGACATATCGGCGCGCAGGGCATTAGAAGCGCATTGGATCGCAGATACGAGTCCTCGGGTCAACCGGAAGGAGGAGTGCCTGGCAGTAACACAAGAGCTGGCACCCTTCGCACAGCTCTGTGGGCTTCGATCTTCGTGATCTTATCCACAGGCCGATTAAGTCGGTTTGTCTCGGGGCCAAAGCTCATTCACCCACGTCTACGTCCATCTGCGGGTGTTGGTGGTCCGCTTCTGCATCCACCTCTGAGGTTAGTCGTTGGAAACTGTGGTGTCGGATCATGTTCCTGTTTTCGTCAAGACTAGTACACTGTAGTATGAAATGATGTTTGGGCTGGTAGTCTTGTAGATGTTATCGGCTATTCCAGGCTCTGAAGAAGGCGAAACTCGCCGAAACGTAGGCCGATTAAAGAAGATCGCAACAATCTTGGTTAACAGCTAGAACAAGAACAATACACTAACAGTTCTTTTTAGAACAGGTGAATAACAAATATTCGAAGAAAGTTACGAAAAATTCTTTAAAGCGAAGATTTGATTTAACCTTCTTGGAGAGAATCTAGATAAATCTGGAGGGTGCTGGTTTCCATCTGGAAAGTGTTCAGTAAGATTTCAAAAGCGTCCAATTTGACAGGAATATGGTAGACTTCAATTGCGACTCCACCTTTTCCCCAAATTTTCCAGTGAATCCCAGTATCTAAATCGATGTGTGAAGTGGAGCACCTCTTTTATCTCAAACTTGGTGCGGTGACCTACTACCATAAAGCTTTAATTTTTTTTGTAATTTTATTTTATTTTTTATTTTTTCTATTTGCTGCATTTAGAGTTACCTGTAGAGTGAAGTACTGTGTTTTTTTATATCTTGAACAGTGTTTTTAGTGTTTCACAGTGTTTTTCGCAGTGTTTTTTATATCTTGAACAATGCAGGGACTGGCTGGGGCACTCCATTCTAAATTTTTATCAAGAATTGGGGTGAGGGGCAGGGTTGGAGGCAAAGGCCACACTGAACGATTCAACTTGGATCTGTCACCGGTTGCTCTCCTCAAACTCCCTCGGACCGTGGTCACCATAAGACAAATCAAGAGCGGCCATTATTTTCGCAACTTATGCTATGCAGGAATTTTATACTATCTACTCTATACTATACGTCTCTTGGTTCCAGCGTGTGGAGCCGACGGCAGTACTCGTGTCGATTTGGCGGCGATTGTCCAGTGGTGAAGGAGCACAGAAACGTCTGTCGGTCTTGTCGCCTGAAGAAGTGCTTCGAGGTCGGAATGAACCCTGACTGTGAGTCGCGCTCCACTTCTACCCTTCGCCTGAAGTTTTTTCGAGGCCGCCAGTTCAATGTCTCGAACCGGTGACGTTTCAGCCGTGCAGAACGAACGCGATCGGAACGTGAAAGCCGGTACGACGATGCCGATGGCGCCGCTCGCGAACGGCATCTTCAAACGCAAAAGGATACGACCGCAGATGAACGAACAGGCTAGCCAGGTACGACAAAGGTTTCGTCGAGTAAATCACTGATTAGTTAGAATAGTTTGGACAAGTCGTTAGTGTGGCCTATACGGTAGGCGGGAACGCACAAGCGAATCATAGAAGCAAGCATCTACCTCCACTTAAGTGACACGTCCTTCAGAAGGGCTTGATTGGTCTGGTGCGTTTCCGCCCATGCTGGCCACATGGACCACTTGTACCGATACGGTCTATAAGCGTCTTTATTACGAAGTCTTTTCGGGTTGCGCCGTACACACTCCTTCCACCTGACTACACTTCAAGAGTAAATGTCTAGAAGGTTGGCTTTTTTGGCAGCTTTGAGAGCGTTATTCAGAGTCGTTTTCTACCATGTATACATGGAGGGGCTAGTTTGTCACGACATCCGCTAATGATTCCGCGCAAAATTGTACTTATTTGGGATATTTGTTATTTGCACTGTACAGGGTGTCCCAAAAAATGTAAGCACTGTCTGAAAGGTGATAGCTCTGCTGCCGGTATAGGCAGAGGAAAAAGTTAAAGCTCGTATGAACACGAAAGAATATAGAAATTTTCTGAGAGTGGGGATTGTATGGTTGAGCAGTGGGGAGTGGATGTTTTGCTTCTTTTAAGGTTAGAACTTAAAAACACCCAACAGCATGTGGTAAAATTAACTATATCCTAAAAAAATGCAGGTACTGCTTGAAAGGTTCTAACCTTGCTGTTAGTAAAGTTCTTGTAGATGTTCAAGACTCGTACGAAAGCACGTGATAGCGAAAACTCTGTGACGTGCATATGCTCAAGACTGCGCCATGCACCTGAGTGACACTTGCACTTCAGACTCGATTGGTTGTGCATTGGCTGAATGCTTGTTACAGTCTTTTTATTAACTGACCACGTTACCCTGAGTTGTGTATCTTTTAACGTCTAGCACATAACTATGCACTCCTACTTCATGTAAACCATTAACATCTCCAAAACCTTCACTACCAGCAATGGTATGGCGTCTCGTATAGCCTTATGTTTTCTGACATACCACGCATTTTGCCACTCGTTTTAGTACACTGTCAAGTTATAAACGTTAAAAGAAGCGCAGCACAGATTAACGTGGTCAATTCATAACAAGATTGTAACAATCATTCAGCCAATGCACAACCAATCGAGTCTGAAGTGCAGGTGTCACTCAGGTGCATGGCGCAATCTTGACCATTTGCACGTCAAAGAATTTTCGCTATCGCGTGCTTTCATATGAGTCTCAAACGTCTTCAAAAGCTTCACCAGCACCAGCGTTAAAACATTTCAATTAGTACCTGTATTTTTGAATTCCTTGCATTTTATCGCAGTCTCTGGTTTGTTTTTGTGTTCTAAACCTTAAAAGAACCACAAACAAATCGATAGGGCCACTTTGTGAAGAAATGTTGTCAAGTATTCGAGCGAAACACAGTCAATCGAGTGTAAAATGTAGGAATTCATACGGGTGCGTGGCGCAATCCGCACCATCATATGTCAGAAAATTTCTATCTTCCTTCGCTTTCATGTGCGCTCTAAACCTCTTCTGCACCTTTATTTGCAGCAAAGTAGTCACCTCTTAGTGCTTACGTTTTTGGGACACCCTGTACTCTGTTTATGGACGTACACCAAGCCTACTTGGAGAACAGTAAAGTTGACGGTATCAGATCAAATGCGCCACAACAACTGTGAGCTATAGCAAAGCGCAAACTGCAGAGCGAATAGCGAAGTGAAGCGGATGATAAATAAAAACCGCAGAAAGAATGGCAGTGAACAGCAAAATATGCTGCACGGGGAGGGGACAGAGCCGCAAAGGGTAAAGGACGGCGTTACTCAAGACATTTGGGGATGCGCCACGCATTCTACCTCTACGGGATGTCGTGGAGGCGATATGAATGCGTATTTGGCCATACAACGAATTGCGGTGGCCAGCCGATGAACTAGTCAGCACTTTATCCTTCCCTGACAAGTCTGGTACCAATTCGCCGACCTCGGATGGATGGAAGGCTTAGTTGGCTGGGCGGAAAATCCGAAACAAGAACCTGGTATTGGGCGCACGCCACAGCTGACGTCGCCTCCGACCGACTGCACTATACGCTCTCGACAAAATCATACGTGCGGCTTTAGGAGAACGACATACAGGGTGTTCTCAAAAAAATGTATACACTGTTTGAAAGGCGATAACTTTACTCACTGTAAGTATACTGAAAATTTTAAGGACTCATAAGAAAGCTTAAGAAAATAGAATTTTTATATATGATGTGGAATGCGCCATGCACTCGTCTGAAATTTCCCATTTTACATTCGATTGATTGTGTACTGCACCTGACTGACCAGTAAAGTTCTTGTAGATGTTCAAGACTCATATGAAAGAGCACGCGATAATGAAAACTCTGTGACGTGCAAATGGTCAAGACTGCGCCATGCACCTGTCAGTCAGGTGACACCTTGCATTTAAGACTCGATTGGTTGTGCATTGGCTGAATGCTTGTTACAATATTGTTACTGCTTGGCCAGATTAACCTGTGCTGTGCTCCTTTTAACGTTTTCCGCCGCCCAGTATCTGTAATTATGCCGATTAACCTGTCCGTTCAGCTTGAATGTTGCTTCAACAGTCCACAGAATCTATCTTGCAAAATTGGGATCCTGCTCAAATTTAAATTATGCAATCAATAAACTCGTGTCTCTAACGTATTTGTCAAGTTCTAGCCGTTAAAAGAAGCACAGCGCAGGTTACTTTGGCCAGGTAGTAACAAGATGGTAACAAGTACTCAGCACAAGCACAATCGATCGAGTCCGAAACGCGAGATGTCAGGCGGAAGCATGGCGCAATCTTAACTATTTGCATGCCACAGAACTCTCGTTACCCTAGCTTTCATATGAGTCTCAAACATCTTCAAAAGCTTCAATAACAGCAATGTTAGAACCTTTCAAATAGCAACTGCTCTTTTTAGGATACCCTGCATTTTCCGCAGGCTATAGCGTATTTTTGAGCTTTAAACCTTTAAAGAAGCACAAATCAATCGATTGGCCACCTCATGGAGAAATTATGACAAGCATTCAAGCGAAACAAAATCAATCGAGTGTAAAATGCAAAATATAGGACGAGTGCACAACGCATTCCATACCGTTATGTCAAAATTGCTATTTTCGTAAGCTTTCATGTGAGTCTCTAACTGCTTCATTATCTTCATTGTGAGCCAGGTTATCACCATTCAGACAGTGTATACATTTTTTTGAGGCACCACGTATACCAGTTTCTCTGTCCTACTCCTAAAACTGTGCAAAGACATGTTTTCCAACTATGGAGACCACATATTGGTACTAGTGGCTATAATTAATGACTGCTCAACGAAGTTCGTTTCGCAAGAAACGATCAGTATCGATCGAGAGAGAATTGACGGTTTCTGCACACTTTTCAAGATCAATCTGCCCATCGATATCGAGGTGGATTTTTGTCTAGATTTTATCGCCTAGTATATGAATCAACCAAACATTATGGCTGCTATACGCGCTTCACAACTCGCAGACAAGATTGTGATGTCTTTGAGATGTTCTTTGTGAAATGGGTCATTTATCAGTATAGAGAGTGCAGTTAATCCGTCACTTTTTCCGACGATGTGTCGGCGCAAAAATAACGGTCGCTCCACGACTGTGTTCACTTCGTGTAAAACGGAACAAAATACCTATAAACATCGACCGATGCAGAATTGATTACTGCTGCGCATGCTTCACAACGAGTAACCGATGCGCGTAGCTGCCCGATTTATCATTATCGATCGATATTATCGAATTTTTGCCGAGCCGTGATAGTTTTGACGGAATGTGGAGAACGCCGGAATGACGACAGCTAGAAGGGCTTCAAGCTAGGCAGCAATGCCAATCTGCTAATCAACATCTTTCGCCTATCGATCTATCGTTGTCGATTCTGGGTCAGATTTGGTCTCATGGAGAGAGCAGCAAGCGAGTGTGACGTGCTTTTCACCAGGCAAACAAGGCCGGCTAATTGATAGCAATCGATGTTATCGTTTCTTTTTGGACGAGATCTAACCGCTTGTGACAGAATGACGGAGACCAATAAACTGGTATCGATCGATATTGATTGACGTTTGTCCGGGATTGGCAATTCTAAAGAACTTGCTGCTGAACGCGTTTCGCAACTTCTGTCTGCCTCGCCGAAGTAGAGGGTGTGCCGTATCCCAGAAAGTTATTGATTAACGGCAAGCCTTGTCCTTTTTTGTTTATACCTACCATTTTCTCGGTGAACACTATTCACGTCAAATTGGAACCTACTAATTCAACCCTTCTACCCTTCTAACCGGGCCTAACGCTTCAGAAATCAGACTGAACATCTCTCAAATCGAAGTGAACTAGAGACTGTCCAAAAAGTTTAGAATAATTTTTTGTTCGAGGAAAACGTTAGTATGACTTTCTTTGAAATTTTATCTCACCTACCCAACAAGTGAACAGATTGTGTGAAATTTTATAATATTTTTATTTTTTGATGAAAAAATTCATTTAAAGCTTGCTTTACGAAGCAGGAAGCCGCCTTTCTTAGTGCCAGAAAAGAGCCTGCGCCATGCCCTAGTCCAACAAGTCGGGATTTTTATTCGATTGATGGCAAAACTTCTGTTTGCATGGAGTTTCACACATGTAAACGATGCAACAAAAACAATACATATCCTCACTTTGGTGCTTTATTTGAGCAGCATTTACACTGTAAATGAAATAAAAATCGCGACGAGCATTTCGAGCCATGGCGCAATCTCTTTTAATAAATATTAGTCTTTTAATGCATCAAATGATTTCGGCCTTGTTCCGCTTAGAAACGAAATTTAATTTACATTTTTTGATTTAATTCTTTTTCAACTTAGAATTTAATGCGTTGTTTTTTTCTCTCAAAAAATGAAATTTCGAGCTAAATATTTTGAACTGAAAATTTCAAAGTTACCAAAATACCAAATTTTCTTTGAAAAATTATTCTAACTATAAAATTTCGAGCTAAGAATTCTGAACTGAAAACTTCAAGGTTATCAAAATACCAAATTTTCTTTGAAAAATTTATTTTAACTATCTTCGAGAGTCTGTGGTTTAATTTGTAAGAATTCCCATTTGGAAGACGTTCGCTTTGATTTCAGAAGCGTCACTTTTCTTCAGAATAGTGTCCAATTTCAAGACGTGAAAAGTGTTTACGATCCCCAACTTCAGACGGGAGCGCGTGTAGTGTAGTCGGAGGAGGTGCCAGCTGTCGCGTGCAGGTTCCTGGTTCGGACTTCCCGCCCAGGCCATCCCTCCGGGGTCGGTAAATTGGTACCAGACGTGTCTAGGAAGAACAAAACACTGACTTGTTCATCGTCTGGCCACCGCAAGTCATTGTATGACCAAATACGCATTCAAATCGCCTCCACTACATCCCGTAGAGGAAGAATGCGTCGCGCATGCCACTAGGGATTGAGCAATGCTGTCTTTTCTCATTTCTTATCCTTCAACTTCAGACGGATCCACCGATGAGCCCGACGCAGTTCTCCGAGCGACCGGTGAAGGTCGAACGGGTGTCCACGCCTCCTGAATGCCACGACTTACCTACACCGAGCTCCTACGACATGTACACGATTCCAGAGACCCTAATGGCGCTAGAGAATCAGGTTTGGCGAACAGTCTAACGACAGCGCATCGAGTAGGTATTGATTAATTGGCGTTTCATTAGGTTTTCTCGCACACTCCGATCGAGGCCGATTACTCGATAAATGCGACGAAGACGCAGGTACGACTGCTAGTCCCCGAAAGAGCCGTAATTTTCAATCGATTATTTATTCATTTTTGTAAATTTTCAAATCTCCATGATTTTCCGTGACTTGCTTTGTTTCTAGATCAATTTGCCGTTCGAGGTCGTGTTTCGAAGACCCATGCTCGTCAGCCCACGCTATCCGATGAGGTTCACCGGGGAGCGTATTCTGACACCTGAGGACCTTATCGATGGTACCACTACACTTACTGATGCCTTTATCGTCATTGATTAATTGATTGACGTTTTCTAAAGGTTGGCGCCGACATTTCATCTACTATTCGGACTGGTGCCGAGGCCTGGAGGAGTTTCAGATGCTCAACGAAAAGGACCAGGACCTACTGGCTAGGAGGCAGCTTAATCTGCATTGCTGGTAAGGGTCAAGACATTTTGTGGTACTAGTCGTTAATGTGGCCTACATGGTGAAACAAGGCAAGGGCGTTGCACCCAATCACAACCAATCAAAGCGCCGACAATACAAGTGCGACCAATCAGGGTTCCGACCGCACACTCTCTTTTCGGAGAGAACGTCCATTTGATTGCGACCTGATTTGTCTGTCGCGTCCTCCATCCTCCTCCTTATATAGGCCACATTTACCGCTAGTACTCATTTTGTGAGATAAATAAGGAAAACGAGGTCACCGTTTGCTTGTCTGAATGTGCTATCGTACGTCTGTCCGCGCAAAATTACCGGTCACTCGGAAAGGCTTCCCAACCCCGCAGTCGATATTATTGATTCCTGTTTAGAATTGGTTGATTCAGGTGGGAACCAAGTGAGAACAATGGCAGCTTGGAGTTCTCCTCAGCAAGCAGCCGTAGTCGACGAACTGATCAATATCGATCGATAGTTTTCGTCTTTTTTGAAAATCTCTTTTGCAGGCTGAGTCACTCTTACTACTCGATGAAGTGCGGCGCGCATGGACTGTGCTTCGCGAACGGGGCCTTTCATCCTGTGGAAGGAGGCCATCCAAGGTGGGTATTCTAAAACGTTCCTTATGATTAGATTCTGTTAGGATTCGGTTCAATCTAACGATATGGCCTGGCCTTTTCAGCATCGTCGATTTCTACAAGCAATGCATGCCTCGTCTGATGACCTATGTCATCGGACCGATGCGCTCGATGGCGATGGATGATGTGGAGTTTGTGCTGCTGAAGGCGATTGTCTTCTTCGGTGATGGTGCGTTGAAACGTCTTCATTAGTTCTGTTATAGGGGCAGTAACGAGAGGCCTATTCGTAGATTCTCCACCTAAAATTTGATAATCTTCTTCTTCTTCAGCGTTTGTCCCGCTTCGAAGCAGAGTTGAACACCAACAACCTCCAAGTCCAAATGTAACAACGTATCAGAGCGGCGCACCTGCCCCGAAGTTAAGGCCAACGTTGGCCAATTAGGTCAATGTTGGCTATACAGTAACATGCGGTGGCCTGGTGATGGACAAGTCGCTGTTTTTCTCTCCAAAAGTTGGTCACCAAACCATCGACCTCGAAGGAATAGAAGGTGGAAAAATCGATATTATGGATCTGCATTGATGGGTATATATTATGTTGTCCCATAAGTCTCCCCCATTTTTTTTTCAACGATTTGTTGCGGATTTCACCAACGGTCTCTTGCATAGCGCTATACAGCTTTCGAAAGAGAATGATTTGCTCTATCAGAACATTGTATTGCATTTCTTTTTTCATCCTGAATTTTGTCAATTTTTAGGTCGTTAAAGTGAAAAGTGAAAAAGTGGCTATCTGCGCGGTTGCTTCTCTCAGCTTAGGTTTGGAATTTTCGCGCAGTTTTTTTTTTAAATAACAAGACAGAAGACAATATTTTGTTCTACAAGAATACATGTTGGCCCTATTTGTTCACTTATCCTTTATTGATTTTTAGGCCATCAAATTGAGACATTCGACTTTTCCGTCCGAATTTTTACCGAAACTCCTGCTCTGTGGTTGGACTTTTTTGCTTGGTGTTGGAAGTAGTTTGGAAGAGAATGTCATGCTCTATAAGAATTTGTGTCGCGTTTATTGGCTCATGCTGATTTTTGTCGAATATTAGCAAAATTCCAAAAAGAGAAATATCATCTTCACCAACAACTCCTTCTCCTTGTTCAATTGTTGATACAGAAGTCAGCATGAGGCAACAAACGCGAAACAGATTCTTATTGAGCAAGACATCCTCTTTCGAACGACATATAACACCAAGCAAAAAAGTCTAACCACAGAACCGAGCTGTCGGTAAAAATTCGGACGTAAAAGTCGGACGTCCCAATTTAATGACCTAAAAATCAATAAGGGCAAATGAGCAAGTAGAACCAACACCTATTCTTGTAGCGCAGAACGTTGTCTTCCAAATGCTAGGAAAAACTGCGCAAAAAATTCTAAACCTAAGCGGAGAGAAGCGACTGCGAAGAGGACCACTTTTTCACTTTTTACTTTGACAAATTAAAAAAATGGCATAAAAATTGGCAAATCTCAGGATGAAAAAAGAAACGGAATACACGTTCTGATAGAGCAATTCATTCCCTTTCGAAAACTGTGAAGCGTTGTGCCAGAGACCGCCGACGAAATCCGCAATGAATCGTTGAAAAACGGCCGGGACTTATGGGACAACCTAAGATCTTAGTTTATGCGTGGGGTCTTCGGCGATAATACTTTTGCTCTCGGTAGCTCTCAGTACATAGACTTCACATGTAGAATAAGTGCCGAGCAGCGACTGAACTTTTGGGGCCGGATTCATCAACGACTAACCCGCGGGTATAGGGGGTAGAGATACCCACGATGAAGCCTGCGTCTCTGACTCTTGCCGTATCTCTATCTGACTCTTATCTTATCTTTACTCCTTATACCCCGCATACCCGCGGGTTTGATTGTTGATGAATCCGGCCCCTGGTAAAGTGGAAGGACAACTACTCGGCGTGTGAGCTTCATCGACAGGTTTTCGCCCAGTGGTAACCGACTTTGCTCCTCTCTTTGGCCTTCAAACAACAGCCTTCTCAATTGGCTTCGCAAACAGGATTTGCAATGTGACGCCTCTATGAAATTACACATGTCACTTCAGACCACCAAAGGCACGAGGGATACATTTAACGGACGACGATTTTCACAAATTACCGCCATTTTTCGTTAAATTCTGGTTTAATTGGCCAAATGACCAATTGAACCAGATTTTAACGAACATTTTGGCCAACATTTTGACATAACCGCCTTCTTCGGAGTCTGGTGAAGACAAGAGAAGTTTGAGAAGTCGTCTTTCAACGTTACATTTCCGGGACGAAAAGGTGCAACATTCAATGGCAGCCGAGTGGGTATTGCATCATGACGAAACAATCATAGGCCCATGAAGGCGAGCGCAGTGATTGTATCCTTGAAGAACCGCGTCGGAAGAGAAAAGTTGTGACAGAAGGACTACCGAAGTTTCTTTGGGACTTTTTGAAACCTAAAAAGGCGACGAAGCTAAACGGTTGTGCAGGGGCATATTGTTGGGTGCCCAGAAAGTATCTTCAGAAATACGATTTTTTTTTTCAAAATGACACAATTTTTATCAACATTTTATTAATCAACCAAATAATTTTCATCAACATCGACTACCTTCCGCCAACGCTCCAAGGACATCGAATTCTTCTGGTGTAGAAATCCGGCGACTTGGAGGCGAAAAAAGCTCGGAGGTCATTTTCGAGGTGGTCACGATCTTCATAATGCTTCCCTTCCAGATGATGCTGAAGTGATCGAAAAAAGTGGTAGTCACTTGGGGCCATATCTGGGCTGTACGATGGATGAGGCAGAACTCCCCATCCGAGTTCTAGAATTCTCCGAGAAGTCGTCTTCGCGATGTGTGCGCGCGCGTTATCGTGCAGCGAGCGAACTTTGTCGACCCTGGGCTGTTCCTTGCGCATCCTATCGGCCGGTCTCTGCAGTTGGGCAGCGTAGACCTCGGCAGTGACAGTCCTGCTGTCAGGCAGCAGCTCGAAATGGTAGCTCCCATAACCTCCCCACCAGACGCTCAGCATGACATTCCTCGCATGAATTGCACCTTTTACGAAAGATTTCGGCACTTCATCGCGTTGGCACCACGCACGTTTACGAGCATGGTTGACGTAGAGGATCCGTTTTTCGTCTCCTGTGACGATGGTATCCAGCCAGTTGAAGGTGCGACTTCGGGAGAGCAGCTGAGTGCATATGTCCAGACGTCTTCGCCGGTTGGCGTCGGTCAGTTCGTGTGGGAGCCACTGACCGAGCTTTTTAACCATTCCAAGAGATCGCAGTCCATTGTCCACGGTGGACCGGGAACAGCCAAGAGCAGCAGCAAAATGACGCACACCTTCATATGGATGCTGCTCCGCAGTTTCCTCAGTTCATCCAAAGACATCGTTGTTAGTCGACCAGAGCGAGGCTCTTCTTCGAGACTCTTGTTCCCGCTTCTGAAGCGTTCGAACCAGCTATACACAGACCGTATAGAAGTATCTTCAGAGCCGAATACACGACACAAGTTTCGATAGGCTTCTGCAGCGGAGTGCCCATATTCAAACTCGTAAAGGAGTTCGTGTCTAATATGGGTAGACAGTTCGGACATCGTACAGCGAAATAGGCAGAGAAGACGGAGCTGGATATGCTATGCAGATACAGCAGGATAGTGTCATTATATAGCACTTATGTTGAAATCTTCAGAACATTCCAGAAAAAGTCTGGAACATTGCGAAGTTTTCTGCAGATACTTTCTGGACACCCTATACTATAACGTTCTTCTTTTTCTTCACAACCAATTACGTGCATCCGTTGAATGTACCTTTCCTCTCCATTGGAATTATTCTAAATGATCGACACTGGTTATTCTTAAGTTGCACTGGCTGTATGTATGCATTCAAAATGCTCATCGTTCCAGATTTTGGCCTCAGTTCTGAAGGCAAAGCAGTGGTGGCGAAGGGCAAAGAACGATTTCTGAACGCCCTCTATGCGTACGTTCGGAATCAGAAGGTCGACAATGGTCCGCATGCGACTTGTCGAGTGGCCAAGTACATGTTGATGCTCTCTGCGCTGACGGTGAGCATGCTCTTCCTTCTTCTCGACGCTTGCAGCGCTTATTGTGACGAATTCCAGGCACTTTGCCATCTGCTGAACGAAGAGGTGCAGATGACCAGCCTCTTCAACATCATCGAGTTCGACGAGTTGATTCAAGCCTGCCATAAGACAAGCCCGCCGCGGTCTCGCTAGGCACATCTACGATGATTTTTGAGGGGCTAGAGGTCACCTTAGTGTCCGGCTATCAGGCACTTTGTAGACGTCGAGCTTATCGTCAGGTCTACGGATAGACAGAACACGCAAGGATTGCTCGCACTGTCGTCGAATTTAACGGTTCTTCTCGTCGTCAGTTCGTTCACTAGTCATAAGTCGAACGCCTTGCTGGGCAAAGTGGTTCGTCTAGTCACGGGTCGAGTGCTTGGTTGATACAGGTGTTCTCAACGTTATTTTGACGAACTTTAGCAGGAAGTCGTTGTTCTCATTATACTGAGCTGATCCAAGGGACCAGGCTTGTCTCGCTAGACGCCCCAACGGTTGGAAACTAACAATAAGTCTCTGCCATTTTTCTACATGTTATTCTGAATTTTGCCGAAAGTTTTTTGTCATAATTTTATGCAAGGTTCAAAATAGAAGTAGAGAGAGATAGCTCTATGAAAAAGTATATTTCGCTGTTTTCTCATTTGATTTTTTGTCGATTTTTAAGTTTTTAAAATGGAAGATCAAACTGAGAAAAATCTTCAGCGACAACTCCTCTCTGCTTACGTTTCAATCCTTTCGCACAACATTGCAGACCATTCGAAAGCGAATGATTTGCAATGTAAGGACATGTGTTAAGCTGTACCGTTTGTTTAGATTTTCGATACTTTCAGGGCATTAAAGTGGAGTGTCCAAAGGAATTTTTTTGGACAGTGTTCTACGTCGCTCGAAAGCAAATGTTTTGCTCTATCAAACCGTTTCCTGTGTTTCTTTGTTCCTGCTGATTTCTATCAATTTTTTGCGAAATGTTAAAAATGACAAAAATGAAAAGACAACATTTTACCAATAGCCCTTATTTACCACTCCGCTAGAAATTGAGAAATATCAGCATTAGCAAATAAACGCAAGGAACGATTTTATAGAACAAAGCATTCCCTTTCGAATGGCACATAACACAGTCGAAAAAAATAACCAAGCAAAAATCCAAAATTATCGGAGTAGGAGCTGTTGGTAAAAATAACTCATCTCTTCTGGACACTCCACTTTAATGCCCTCAAGAAAGGCAAAAATCAAAATTAATGAAACAGACATTTTTGTAATGAAGGCCAACCTTTTTCAAGTAGGGTATAACGTGATGCAGAAAATAAATCTCGAACGTATTTTTGTCGCCTGAAAGTTGGCAAAAACGAAATCGGAAAAAGCGAAGCACACTTTTTATAGAGCAATCATATCTTTCGAACAGAGTATCGTATTGATCGCGTTTAACCCCCCCCCCCGTGCAATCGATTCGATCAGGTGTTCGCGGTGGAGCGCGGAAACTGCGCGCTGGCTCTCTCGAACGCTTTTGTACGCCCGCGATGGCATTGCGACCAAGCGGCTCGGGGCGCAGTGGGTAGTGGCGGCGCTTTGGCGAGTGAGTCGGGGGTTTGGTTGTCTTGCGTTTTTACATTTCAACTGAATATTTGAGATTTGGGGGTTCTGATGTCTACACAATCTGCTGGCGTTTTATGCGCATTTTCCACCTGTATCGCAGAACCTAGGGCGCGTGGAGCGCAGTCGGAGGAGGCGCCGGCTGTCGCCTGCACCCGATACCAGGTTCCCGGTTCGGATTTCCCTCCCAGGCCAATCAAGCCTTCCATCCCTCCGGGGACTTTTCTGGGAAGGGTAAAGCGCTGACTTGTTCATCGGCTGGCCACCGCAAGTCATTGTATGGCCAAATACGCATTAAACTCGCCTCCACGACATCCCGTAGAAGTAGAATGCGTGGCGCATCCTAAAGGGGATTGAATAACGCCATCCTTTATCCTTATCCTTATCGCAGAACCCAGCCGCGGACTCCTCCCGAGCGACAGAAGCGGTTTCCACACGAGCAGCTTACCTACCCTGGAGTCCCTTCCTCATTCGCAGAAAGTTGGACGACATCGACGGCACGTCTTCTGAATCCCGACGTTCAGAAACGCTTAGAAACGCTGCCCCCAGCAGCGGAAGATCCAAGCGCGTCGGACGCCTTGTCCCTTGGCTCCACTGTGCGGTGAGCAAGCGCGCTCCATCGTGAACAGCTGACCGAATCGATTACACGAGGGGGGGGTTTAAACGCGATCATTGTGTACTATCCTTTAGCAAAGTTCAGAACAAAGTGTAAAAACAAAACAACAGAGACCTAGCTTCCAACCTAACTGTGGGGCAGATGAGAACTACCAATAGTTCTGGCAAAGCTCTTGCCTACCACGGCAGCGCTCTGCATCCCTGAGTTGCGAAAAACAACTATTTCTCAGTTCGCCGTAATGTGAAGTGTGCCTAGCGACGAGCATCCCGACTGGGTTAGGCTTTAAAGTGTCCTGTTTGTGTGTGTGGTTCGCCTGTCTCTTTAAGTTTTGCCTGCGAAAAGAGCATTTGATTCTCAGCGAACAACTCAACGAATCCTCCGTTCGAGTTGGTCAGAACTGCCTGCCATGTAGGCGACGTTGTTCCCGTATGAAGTACTAGATGTAGAGTTCGAGAGTTCCAGGTTTCCTCATGTTGTTTTAACGGTGAGATTTGTCTGTGGTGTTGAGCTATATTAGTTCCTCGTGTCTGAAGATTCTAGTGAACACTGATTCTGTGATATTTGTGTGATGATTCGCGATTCTTGATTCAGATATGCAATGATGTCCATAGGAAGAGTTAATAAAGCAGATCCTGAGATGCCTTGTTTCTTATTTTGCATAGCGCAGATTATGCTTAGCCAGACCTTCGGCGGGCTAAAGGCCGCCAAACGGCCTCTTGTTTCTTAATTTTCTGTCTTTTTTCACCATGATCGACTCTCAATGAACCTCGGCATTGTGAATTGCTGTTGTGCGTGGTGAGCTCTACACGAGGTTGGTAGACGGATTTATTTACTGGCCAACGTATCGGCGAGATCGCCTTCTTCAGAGCCTGAAAAGGACCAAATCAATAAGAAGTTATCCCACCAAATGTCTCCTCAACCCTACTAAGTTCAGTGCCAAATTTAGCGGATGGGACCAAAAGAGAGAGAGTCCGAGTGCCGTACCTGACCGTAGTCCACCGAGGGACCAATAGAAGCAGCGCAGGACAGACGTGGGGTGCGGGACAGCAACTACCCCTGTTCAAAATGCGAGTCTGAGGTAGGGCTTGGTTCTCTCGTCATATATAGGCACTCCCCCTTCCGGTTGACCTTGGGGTCTCTGCAGTATATCCAGAATGCCTCAAGGGCTTTGCGCGCAGATGTTTGAACCTCGTGCCCCAGAATCTCCACCTTGACCTCAAAATCATCCCTCTCATGGCAATGAATCCTATGATAGCCTAGAGCATTCGAGGCTCTGAGCTTTTCCTTCCCGTCGAGATGTTCCTTGATCCTCACATGAAGAGGACGTCCAGTTTCCCCGATGTATTCTGCTCCGCAGGATTGGCATGAAATCAGGTAGACCACACCAGATACGGTGCAGTCACCTTCCTTACCACCAGGGCAGACCATACAATTAGGCGTGGCGCAGAAACGACCATAAAGGGCCTGTTCATACTTCGCGACAAGAGCGACTGGAGCGACAAGAGCGACTGGGGCGACGGACATAGTGTGGTGTACGTAAATAATTGCGTATTCCACACTCCGTCCGCGACGAATATAGTGTGAAATGCGTAATTATTTGCGTACACCACACTACATTCGTCGCCCCAGTCGCTCCAGTCGCTCTTGTCGCTCTTGTCGCTCTTGTCGCAAACCATGAACAGGCCCAAAGGCGGTTTCGAATTAGCTGTTGCTTCAGATTACTGGGTGGAAGATCCACAACCGTAACTGAGCTGTCCAACCCCGACCTCCTCAGACACTTCCGAATGGAAGTGCCCACTTCATCGGAGATAAACGGCACTAGAAATGAAATTTTAGAAGATGGTCCAGCGCCGTTTTCTGATATCCTTCCCGCCCTGAATTTCCGCGGAGCTTTTTGGAGAGCTGTTTTTGTCTTTTTTCGGCATATGCTCCTTTGAAATTCTTACTCCAATTACAGTGGAGAAAATGTGATGCTTTCTTTCGAAAGCTGTACCACATTCACGCCAAAATGGACGCTCTTCTAAGCAGGTTTTACTCGTTGGTGGAGCAAAACATTTCCTTTCGAACACAAACACTTGACCAAAGAATAAGAGCTATTGGTAAAAATAATTTGTCATCTGGGTTCTCCATTTTAATGCCCGGAAAATTGACGAAAATCGAAATGAGCAAAGAACCCCAATGCTCGTTATTGTAGAGCAAATCACCTTCTTTGGAATGGTTTATAACACTGTGCAAAAAAATCGAAGAAAAATAAAAACGAATGAAAAAAGAAATGTTTATCCATTTCATTACAAATTAATTCATTCTCCCATTCACAAAGCAGCTAGGAGGTGACCAAATTGGCCATGGGGCTATCAATATTACTGTAGCATTCCTCTTCCCGAAGGTGAGCCGACTTGAAACAGACCTACAGTATCGGTCTGTTCTGTTATACGGAAGGACTTTATGGTACATTACTGTAAGAAATGCGATAAGGAATTGAAAAAAATGGATGTTTATTGAGAAGAGAAGCAGGCAAGGGTGCGCGACATAGCAATTTCTAGACGAACTTCGTATAGGCTTTCTGTACTCGTCAGGTTGCTTTATGTTTAACGAACCGAGTTGCAATTTTTAATACAATACCAATGCTCAACAAACAGACATTCTAAACTAAGCAAAAAAGGGTCTCAGGCATACATCTCAACGGCGAAAGTCGATACCACTGCGAGGGTGTTCTAAGTCCCGTTTCACCTTTCAGTCATAAGAAAAACACTATCTATTTTTTACAAACTCGTTGAACCTACGGTATTAAGGACAGCAAAGCTTAATTACTTTATTCTTTAAATAGTGCACTCGCACAGAGCATTGGTTTCCAATTATAGGATATGCGGAAAAAAGCAGAGAAAAAAAGCAAAAATACTCAAGGTGAAGGAGCTAAACACCCGATATATATGACACAGTATTTTTTGCATTCCTTTCTGCATATTCTTGGAAAATATTGCTGTATGCGAGTCTGATATCTATCCTCCAGACATGAGTGAAGGATAAGGAACGGCGTTACTCCATCCCTTTTGGGATGCGCCACGCATTCGATTTCAACAGGAAACCTTGAAGGATATTTGAATTGTCCATACAATTATTTGCGGTGATCAGACGATGAACAAGTCAGTGTCAGTCAGAACAACATCCTTCCCCGACCAGCGTTGGTTGGTCTGGGCGGGAAATCCGAACCAAGAACCTGCTTGGTGCTTGGAAACAGCAGGCATCTCCTCCGATTGCGCTACACGCGCCCTTCATCGGATATGCAAAAAAAATGCAAAAATACTTTTTCGTAGGCCAAGGGTTGTAGCAGTGCTAATGGCGTTGGTGGTTCAGCTGATCAATTCCTTGACCTTACGAAAAATGTTTTTTGTTCGGAAGGAATATTGCATTGTGCCACTATGCCATTCCATAATAAATTTTGAGGCCCCCAACTCGTTAGGTTCAAGGGCTTTGCAAAAATGCAACACTTTTCTGCTACTTGAAGGGTGCAGATTTTCGAAGTGCCATGAAAGTTCATTTCTTCATTCAGGTATACACTTGATACCCTTTCATGGCAGAAAAACCTAGGCATCCACTGCATATCAACATTCTACGTTATTATTGAGTCAAAGCTTCTGAATGATTCAACCACACACAAATTGAGGGAAATGAATTGAGGTCGCCTCAGCTTAACGGCGTTCGAAATGTGTTCATAATCAGAACCTGTGGTGAGACTGATATTGGTCGACTAAAAGGACATCAGAACATTCACTTCGTCCCAAGAGCGCGTCCGCTTCGGTTATATATACCAGCCGCCACGCCGTACAACAGTCCGTCGATGAGGCGGATTTCGTTCGGATCCAGATGATGCATGCTGATCAGATTCTCGTGGAATATCGACGATCCCTAAAAGCATCACGAAGTCTGCTAGTTGAACTCCAACTTCTCTTTTCTCCAAACCCTGACATTGTAAGCTGCTAGTCAATTTCGTTTTCTCTGCCACTCGATTTTTCAGGTGAAACATTATTTAGGAGAGTCTAAAATCTCTATTTCTCGTCGTCTTCAAAGGCTTGATCTACCAGTTGATAGATTCCTGAAGCCACTTCTTCGAGTGGTCTTTGATGCTCGAACAAACATTCGAATAATTATTCGAATAGTCGTACATTCGATCTTTATAGATTTTCAAATACTCGTTCGAATTCGAGCAACAAAAGGGAGCCGTATTCGAATAATATTCGAAAATAGAACAGTTTTAATCATATACCGAACAAACTTCAAATCTCCAAGCGCAACACCAGGCTCGAACAAATTTTTCCACTATTGAATATTCAGGTAAACGAAAAATGGGGCTTGTACAAATTCGATCGCTCGTCCGAAAATTTTCGACATTCAATTTACCCGTTTGTCCATTCGTTCGATAAATTTTCTCAAAAGCACAACTATACTAACCACTGAGAAAGCTAACGCTTACCCAGTGCTCTACCGGATCCATGAGAAACGACTTCGTGAGATCAGCGTTGTAATGCTGTTCGGGTTTCCACGGTAGAAATCGCTGCCGGTTATGCTTATCACGAGTGTCCACCGGGTAGATGCCGACACTCGCCAGACACCTGGAATAATTACGTCAAAATCACTAACAAGGGAACGGTCTGAAGCGTATGTCTGAACGGAGGGAGCGAGTCATATAGGGAGAATCCTCATCCCTCAATTGGTTCGAAAATGTGTTTATCTTTTGCCAAGTCCTTAAACCCAAGGAGTAGGGGGTCACAATGGGATACGGCGCAGCACGCGTTTGGGGGTCTTGTAAGCCCGTGATGCTTCTGCAGCCAGTGGATCGGAGCGCAGGTGGATAGAGGGTTGACTTATGCGAGAGAGGTTGGGGTTCGGCTCCTCTGCATTGCTGCCCTTTCGCATTTCAACTGATTGGTAGAGATTTGAGGAATTCTGACGTCGATACTATTTTCAGACGTTTTCTGCGCATTTTTCCGGCCGTACGCTGTGGTATTCAACACGGTGATGTAAAAATGTTCAACACCAGTGGTACACAGGTACAAAGTGCATGAAACACCACTGGGCACCTTACGGGTAGCGTATAAAGGCTACAGGCTCCTCATAGTCTGTTTCCATACATGGACCAAAGGCCTCGGGAAAAACCATTCTGCTCGGATTTTCAAAGGAGACCACGTTGTGACGTCGGAGATGGTTCAAGTGAGAAACGAGGTGTGCGGATCCCGCAAATTAAGCTAAACGGCATCGATACACTCTTCCCCTCATGTCCGCCTGTCACCTGGAAATCAGAGGTCTGCTGAAGGTTTTCTAGAACCTAACACCAACAATGTCCGCCGACGGTCGAGTGGTGAACCACCTGCTCACGCTGAATTGCGGCCCACCTTCAGACAAGGAATCTTCGAGGGAGGAAATCAAGCTGGCCAAACGGATGGCTAGCATACTCAAGGACTTCGAAACACGTCAACATGAAGTTGACGAAGACGAACAGCTGAAAGTGGTGGAAGAAGAAGAGGAAGATTGGGATCAGCAAGATAAACTGATGGACGTGGAGAGGCAAGCAAGCAGTGGGCATATGATAACGTTTTCGGGTGGAACTCTTGTTTCGGAGGAAAGGGTACGTCCTCAATTGGATTTGCTCATAACCATGAAGGAAGATTCACTACACAGGCACTTTGTACCTGTGTATCACTGGTGCCGTACATTTATCACCATGTTGAATACCACAGCGTACAGCTGGAAAATGCGCAGAAAACGTCTGAAAATGGTATAGACGTCAGATTCCCCCAAATCTCCACCAATCAGTTGAAATGCAAAAACGCAGCAGCGCAGAGGAACCAAACCCCTGGCCTCCCTCCACGAGTCAACCCTCTACCCACCTGCGCTCCAATCCACTGGCTGCGCCGTATCTCATTGCGACCCCCTACACCTTGGGTTTAACGACTTGGCAAAAAATAAACACTTTTTTACTATTTGAGGGGTGGGGATTTCTCCTATATGACTTCAGACACTTCAGACCCTTCCCTGGTAAGGGAAAACTTTTTTTTTTGAATTTAACGCAAAAATTTTCCGATAAAAATAGCCGTTAAATACTTTCCGAAAAAAAATCAACGCACACCCCTGATTCAGGGTTCATATGAACACTCTTTGGATGCCGACAATTTCAGCACAACACCAACCTGGCCACTGCAAGGTCCTCCCACTCGTGGTAGGGACAGAGCGATTTTTCGTGAAAAAGGCGATCTGCGAAAATCTTCATCGCTGCTCGGCTCATCGCGTATCCACTTCCACCGGCGTTGTATCCGTGCTGTGGCTAAAGAAGGACATTAATAGCAAAGAAACGACGATCCTGTAAGCATTGAGGAAGACAAGCCACTAATGCTCTGCTAGCGGCATCTATTCGTAAGTATAGACTCATCGACAAATGAAAACGGATTCTTTCTGGAGCGATGTAGAATTTGGTGTCTAGTTGTTTAAACTTCATTTTGGTGGAGGTATTGACCTCCATATTCAGAATTTTTTTCAATCGATACTCCAGGAATCGATCAGTGTGGACACCGCTACCAAAATTTCATTTTCACAGCATATTTTTTCAACACATTCATGACATAAACTGCGCTAGTGTTAACATGGGGCGCGTAGTTGGAGGAGGACGTGCTATCATGTGCACCAAGGTTCTTACGGTTAATTCGAACCCCGCCCAGACTAACCAAGCCTTTCGGGATCTGCAAATGTGTACCAGACCTGCTGGGAAGGGTAAGAGACTGAATTCTGGATCGGCTATATTGACTCACTGTCTGAATTCGTTCACTGTATAGCATTGTTGTGCTCGAATTTTTCGAATATATTGAATTCGATTATACGAAATTTGTGAGCATTCGAGGCCAATCGGATATTTGCAAAACGCATGGCGCACTCCAAACAGAAACTGATTAATTCCTTCCTTTGTCCTTCACCCTTTGTGTGTTAATGAAGAAGAATAACATGCCATTCCGTTCGTCCCCCTTAAACATGGAACACCATGGGATTTGTCGTACAAGAGACCATGTGTGGCGCTTGTTTTCAAGTTCTCCACCCAGCTGACTTTTTGCAACCTTTGTTTGGGCATTCTATTCATATCTAAATCTAAATGTTAAATCTATCTAAATCTATCTAAATGTTTGGTCTTACATTCGAAGGCGAGCAGCATTTGGACCTGACTACGCAGCATCCAATCAGGCCGGATCGAATGGGCGTGTCATTCAGAGAGGAAGGGTGCGGTTGGCACCCTGATTGGCTGGCGGTGTTAGGCCGATGCCCTGATTGGTTATCATTGCTGACCTCCCAGTGCTGCCCCTTTTTCGCGACGTGGAGCGAATATTTGCAATAGATTAATGAAGTTGTCATAACGATGTTTTGTTGCGATCAAAACTTCTAGCGCCAGGCGGGACCCGAACCCGCACCTTCCTCTGACCGAGCGGGAATGCTCTACGCCTTTGCACCACCGGTGCCGTTTGACCGAACGCAACATGCACACCTCGTAGGACCGATCAGCACTCACCCGTATCGGGGATGAGCTGGCCGCTGATATCATCATGGAACCAGTTAAGCTGATGGTCTTGATCGAAACAATTCTAATCAGTTTCCGTAAGCCTCAAGTGGTTGGTATCGAGGTTGTAAACCGTCACAACGATGTTTTGTTGCGATCAAAACTTCGAGCGCCAGGTAGGACTCGAACCTGCACCTCCCTCTGACCGGGCGGGAATGCTCTACGTCTTTACACCCCCGGCGCCGTTTGTTCGAACGCACCATTAATTAGGGTAATAAATCTTTCATGTTGGAGTGCAGTAAGAGCTAGTAAAACTGTCCAACTCGATACCATTCGTCGTTTTAGTCGGAATCCGATATAGTGAGGTTCGTTCGGATCGAAGGTTGCCAGATATGAGCGCAGGTTCTCCATGATGACGTAGGTGTCATCATCTGACTTGTAGTACCTGAAATAAAGAGATTATAGAGTCTTAACAAGTAATGATGCACCGTCACTCCAAAAAAAAATCTGTATGAGGCGTTGTATGAGGTGGGGAGCAAGGGCTCACGCTCTGATAGGTGCTCCGTTTTGGATTTGACTTTATGTTGCTGAACTATTGACACATGCCTCACTTTTGCCTTGCCCATACTTCATGAGCAATAATAGCTCTACTATGGAGCGAAAAAAAAGCAAAAAGCAAAATTTAGTTTTTTTTCACATGTCGGATACTGTAATAACAGGGATTAAACCTTTGGAGACATACTTATGTATGTAACAAGTTATACATCTTTGAGAATCCTAAGTTTGCCGAAATTACCGTAATCAACGTGACCAACGGGAAACGCCTAAAATAAGTGGTTATTGCACCGCTCAACTTCTTGATGGGAATGTATAGAATGGCAAGATTACACGTAGTTTTTGGTGCTTCTGCTACTGATGAGCTCAGGATAATCAAAAGGGGAGGCTCTATCCTAATCGGAGGGATTGCATGTAATGATTTGCGTCTTCACTCATTCCATTGAGTTTCTACGAGAGCTTCAGCTTCTGTTCTATAATACGAGGGTCCTTATTTAAATTCAACAAGGCATGCGGTGGTATGGTATGGCAGGGGGGGGGGGGGCAGGTCGACACCTCATCAATCTGATATTATTTAAACTTCTATGAAGACATCTGTATCGTTTCTGTGACGCCAATGATGTAATTCAGAAGGGAATTTTTGCGTGTTTTCTTGCAAATTCCTCCTAATAACGGTCGAAAATCGAATCAGCTTCAACATACCAATCGTACTGTGATGATATATTCCTGTACACGTAGTAGAGAGCCAGCCGTGTTTTCCAGAAGAGTTTGAAGTAGCTGTCGGGTAGCTCCGAAAAAACAGTGTGATACGGTGTGAGGTTGTCGAGAAATCTATCACTGTTAGTGAGAAAGTGGGCAGCATCACAGCGTTGTAACCACGTGGAGTTGATGGCGCGAACCTTAAACATTTGAATATGCTTCTGATTTGGTTTTATTGATGTGAAAAACAACATCAATAAAAAGGCTATTAAATACCTAAATAATCGTAGTGGCGCTAAAATAGAGCCGTGTTTTCGATGTATTTTTAAAAATCATCTCGGCTTCACTAAAGAAATGCGGATCGACTTCTGTCCTCCTTGTGGAAAACTGAATTTGAGCAAATTCTTAGGGCGTACATCATTTGTCTGCTGTGCATCAGCGATTCAACTAGTTTACTCCAATGCATAGACTCATGATGGGGCAATTGGATGAGGCGTTGCCTTACGCCTGCACCCCAATCCAAAGTTCCTGGTTCGGATCCTACCCAGACTAGCCAAGAATTTCATCCCTACGCGGCCGGAGATTTAGCACCAGACTTCTAGGTAGGAGAAAACAGTAAGTTTTCCACCGATAGACCACCACAAGCAATCACATACACCAACGCAATCAAATTGCTTCCTCGACATCACCTAGGAGTAGAACGCGAGGCGCACCCCACAAAGGAATTGATTAACCCTTCCCCTTCTCATCACTACAATTCCAATACATCCAGCATTTGGTGAGCTGGATTGATAAGAGCGCAAAATAGAAAGGAAAAATCTCATATGGTACCCAACAGAACATTGGCTACGAAAGCGAAAAATTAGAAAGTTGTGTACGAATCTCAATAACTTACCCGAGTCTTGTGGTAAACAGACGTTGTCATCACCCAACACAATATCGATCCCGTTCGTCTCTGTGTCAGTGCCGCTTCGGAAACCTTCACATTTCGAAGGAGACTTTCGTTGTAGATACTGAAATACATCTAAAATTACAGTCAGTTCGTGACAGTTGTAGGGGATGATGGAGGAATTTGTGTGGTGAGTCCGTTTTACAATGAGAGTACCCCCTGTTTTGCCTTTCTTCTTGTTGGCAGTCTCTTTCGAGGCCTCGCTGTCCCTTGCCCTTCTCTGTTTCAAGACACGGGCTTCCGGAGTACGGACCTATGTGAGTGAGGATAAAGGGCTGTCGAAGACAGCCACCCGGACGGTCGAGGGGTTAGACATAACTCCAACGCCGCGCGACCCCCCCCCCCCTCCCCCGCCGTCGCGCACGGTGCGCGACGAAATTGGACGAGTTGTCGCGGTCCGACTGCTTCCGACAGGGACGACTAGTGACTCGCGCTAGAGCGCTTAAGTCTATGCCGATGACGTCGACCGCGCAGCAGAAGAAAGGAGACATGAGATGAGGAAGGAACAATAAGGACCTCCGTATAGCTTCAGTAGTTTTGCAACCACGTAGCGCCACAGGGAAGCTACAGGAACTGCTGCAAAGGGTTTACAATGCGTCACAGTACACAAAAACTAAATCAATAGTAATTTAGCCCAAAGTCGTTTCGTGAAATCTGATTTCTTGAAAGTCGGCTACAGCAACGGAGGTACAGAGTTTATACTCTTCCGACCAAGTGAACAGCATAGCCTCTCTCTTTCTGACTCGACGGAGATGAAAATATATGACTTCCCCCAACGAAATAAGAAAATGCTGTCTTCTTTGTTTTACAGAAATGGAACTATCACTACAAGACAGTGATGACGAAATCGGCAACTCTGCATTTCAATTCCTCGTACTTGCTGAACTGAAGCATTGAAAATTAAACACTAAACTATACCTAAGAAACCGTATGCTTCAAAAAATATAGAAGATCTAAAGCGCATTGAGATAAGGAAAACAGCAAGAAACGTCAAAAATCTAGGAGAGGAGCTTAAAAACTGGTAAGATTTCGTGCACCGCGGCTAACCATGCGTCACCGAGTGCACGTCCGCGTTTCAGCGCCGCGACGTCGCGTTGGAGTTACGTCCGTAGGAGCCGGCCGGTCGAGGGAGGAGCGACTGGTCCCACGAACCCGGCCAGTCTCTTCAGCGCCGTACTTCTGCTCGGTTCAGCGCCGCGACGTCGCGTTAGGCCTATGTTATACTTCGGCGACGCGTCGCCGACGCTGCGACACGTCAGCGACGGCCCGTCACCGACGTCGGCCGACGCTGACGTCACCAGCGACGTCGCCGACGTCGCCACAGACGTCGCCACAGACGCAGCCGACGTCGCCACAGACGCCGCCGACGTTACTTACTTTGCGGAGTCTTTCAGTGCAATAAATCATGCAATTGCGAGATGAAAGAAGCAACACCAAATGAGTTTGCAATTAGCAGAACTGCCATGTACTACCACAAAAAAGACCACCCTGGTACGCTCGTAACGGGTATTTATGTCCGCCATGAGCAGGGCTACGCCCCCTGGCATAGCTGCTATAATTTGCCTATAGCAGGCTATCTGACCCACGATACCCTGAAGTCACTGCCCGCGATATGCCGCGGGGTATACGCCATTGGCCAATAGCCTTTTCCGCCGCCCAGTAGCTGCAGTTATGCTGATTAACCTCTCCATTCAGCTTTAATGTTGCTTCATCAGTCCCCAGAATCCGTTTCGGAAAATAGGTCTGCTGCCCACATTTAAATTCTGTAATCACTAAACTCGCATGCTACGTGTCTTTCACGTCGTTGTCAAGTTCTAAACATCAAAAAAGCAGATAAAAACAGACGTGTGCATGGCGCAATCTATACGTTCATACGTCAAAAAATTCCTATTTGCTTAAGATTTTATATGAGCATTTAACTTCTTCAGTACCTTTTTGTGACCAAAGTTATCACCTTTCTAACAGTGCATTCATTTCTTGAGACACCCAGTATTGTTAGAATTAGGCAGTATAAAAAACACTCACTTCCGTCTATCAGGTAGAGATACGTATATTTTTATGCCTTTTTTCTGTTGAAACTCTGTTATCTGCCTCAATTTCGTTGTTTGTTAAAGAACACACCAAAGTAACTTTTTACATATTTTTCTGCAAGCCTTAAAGAAAACATTTTTCGTTGGAATAGAACTGCTACATATTAAAAACCACAAGAATTCTGTGAAGTCCTCATGTGACTAACTTTAAATGGACATGAAGAGTAAAAAAGGCACCATTTGTGCCCGCAAGATGGGCGTTTTTGCACTTTCGATTTCGTAATTCGAGGTCCGCCGAGGATGTTGACAGTGCCGGGAACGAAGAACCCACCCACAAACAAAATACTCCCTCTGAGCGCATTTTTTCCCAGCCTTGAATGAGGCCGGCGACGGCCCGTCGCCGTGCACAGCGCGGCGACCGACCCACGGACGACGTCGCCACCGACGTCGGCGGCGGAAGTATAACACCCCCCTGCGGAGCTCTCGGCGACGTCGTCGGCGACGCGTCGCCGAAGTATAACATTGGCCTTAGAGTCCGTCCACCGACCAAGCCGACGTTCGCCAACAATACTGTAGCCAGTGACCCCTGCTATGCGATGTCTACATGCTTTGTGTTGTGCCGTGTTAATTTCTGTCTCGTCGTTCCATGCTTTTGGCACATCGCTGATGAATATGCGAATCGGATTGATTTTGGGTCATGACTAGAGGATGTGGAACCAAGATTGTTGCTCAATGAGGACAACTCGTTTGAATAGGTATTGTTCACTCAAAATCCACTACCCGTAGGCGGAATTTTATTCATTGCCCTGATAATAAATTATTTTTTGTACTGTGCTTGCTAAAGTCTCATTTATATCAAGCGTACTAATCAGGATATGGATAAGATATGACGTTCGAAACACAGTAAACCAGCGGGGAAAATAACACTTGTTGTAGGAATTTCAGACGAGACCTAATTACCTTTCTGTCTCTTAAGTTAACTGCAAAGGGGGTGTACATTAACCACCTCCACACACTTCTGGATTAATGGCTAAATCCTAGACTACAGTGTAGACTCACAGAATCTGTTACCCGCCGTAGATTTGGCACCTTTGGTACACTCCCGCGAAATTCTCTGTTATGGAGCAACCAACCGCCCTTTTGTTGGAAGCCAGAGGTTTCCTATACGGGAAACGATTCCGGAAACGATAGCCATTAGCCGGGAACACCTATCTCGCACAGTGGCGGCGGGCGACAGTCGTGAAGAGGAACGTCGGCCCACGAACTCCCCATGCTGTTTTCTGTCTTGTTCGTTTTCTTATGGAGAATTGCAGAGCTTAAGGCATTATTTATGGTAGTAAGTCACTGACTCTTTCCATACATGTACTTCACTAATTGTCCATGGACCGATTTTATTGCTTATTGACATCCTCATTCTCGTTTACTATTTGTTGCTATGCTTTGCCTGTTGGCACAGGAGCTCAGTACTTTTCCAGATACTTAAGTAGTGAGTGAGGTATAAAGCAGACCCTAGTTTACAGCTGCACCGAAAAATACAAGATATCAAAGTATATCAAATAGCTAAACTACATATCAAGCCGCCTCAAGGAACGCAGATATGAAGGGTAGGCTGAAAAGAAAATGTGCCACCAGCGGAGGGGAGCAAAGAAGAAGTTCACAAAATGTATCATAAACAACTTCCCAAATAGTATGACCTATCAGTGAAATCGACGTGCAGCTACACACACACAATTCTCGCCTGGCATGGAAATTACAAAGATGGGCTTGTGAAAGTTACCACTATCGACCCTCTTTTCGTTGGTAGTTTTTACAGCAAGCGAACAAAGACAAGCCAAGTATAAAGCCTATAGTATACTTCCGTCCACCGCAGCGACGCAACATTGCACAGCGACAGCGGTGCCTCGCGACGAGCAGTCGAAACAAGTGCAAAATATTAGGGGGGAGGACATAGTAATGAGACACCCCATGCCGTGTCCATATATCTCGTGGCTGGAGTCTGGCTTCGTGCTTGTCGTATTTGTATGTTTGTATGCTACTTACTGAAGCCCATCTGAGAAGTTACCACTTCCGCCCTTTCCAGAAGCATGCCAAAACCCCAGCCTGTCTCATGCCGAAACCCCAGTCTGACGGGTCGACCTGTGTCGCGCAAATCTCCCCCAAATCCCAACCCCGAGCAGCCTGGGCTCAATATTCACGCAAGATGAGAGGTACGTCTTCTACCTTAACCCTGCCAAGCAGCGAGTCTGGGTGAGGCCTGGTGACCTGTTACCGACCTTCGTTCGGCGAGATGTTCACGGCGAGAAGCATCAAGGCCCCCACACACTTCAGCGGCAACGCCGCGGCCCTATGCTTAAGAATAGGGCAGGGACGCAGGGCTCGTCGCCGGCGGCGTCCCTGTCCTACCCTTAACCATAGCGGCGAGTTGCTGCAGAAGTGTGTAGGAGCCTTTTAGGTTTAACACTCCTCTGCGACGTGTCGCGGGAGCGACGGCGCGACAATTGACAACCGCGCCATACACTGCACCGTCTGCCATTGCAGCGAAGGCGCATCATTGACAGTCGTCCCGAGCCCGTCGCCGGAGCGACGCGGAAGTATACCATAGGCCTAAATCCCGTTGCCGCGTTGCCTCTTTCGTCCGGATAAGTATGGAAGAGAAGCGCAACAAAATTGAGTAATGATGTGTCTCGCCGATCTTGATGCTACGCCACATTTTTCTCGATTCTCGATTCGCCCGCCTGCAAAATTGTCACGAGGAGTGTTTGGGCGCCGAAAAAAAGATTATAAATACACAGATTACAGATTACAAATATGACTGATGGCGAGATAGTTATCTCATTCGTTTGTCATTCTTCGGCGACAAAACTTGTTTCGTTGTGGCATTTTTTCATGGGTGTAAAAAAGTTGTCTTAGGCTCTAGCGTCTGATCGGTATGGTCCGCATAACCTCTTCATTATAGAAAACCATTTCGCCCACAAGCATGTGAGGTAGTTCGAGGCCTTGGAGAGTTCGAAAACTGTGGTCTGAATGCACAAGAATCAGAAACTATGTCAGCAGTATCAGGCGCAGTCGCTACAATAGGATTGTAAGCTCCACAGCAAAGAGAAGATCAATGCACTTACTCGAAACCACTGTCGTCAATCGGTACAAACCATAGCAATTCAATGCCTGTCTTGTACTGAACTTCGTATAGAATGTAGAACACTGTTAGTAGTAGCCACGCAGATATTGCGTAAGACGCTTTCCATCTTCGCATTCGATGCCAACGCGTCCGAGCGATCGCAAACGCCTGCAATAGAAAGGTCATTTTTCTGTTAATTGAATTTCATTAGATTTCTTTATTCGTCAGAAACTATCTTGAATTTTAGGACAGAGGGCCATTCCTGATTTAATACGCTGCCTTGTCGACAGAATTAGGTGCAAATCAACACCTATGTCAGAGCGGTTCTCTTTCTGCCGCGTCGCATAGCTAATGGCTAATGTATAAACTAGGCCTAAGATGATGAACAAACTATGCCTTCCCTTGGTGAGCTTTAGAAAATTCCAATGAAATGAGCAGTTGACCAGAAGATACCTACATTCCTCATTGTAACCTAGTAGGTTATACTTGGATGTCACAACTTACGGAGATCGAGGCGAGATGGATGAGTTTGAGTGGCATGGTTTGTTCATTGGACTGGTCTTAACGCCTCTCTGCCCATAGCAAGACCAAACAGCCGCAGTGCAAGTGCAGCGATATTGTAGACGTTGAGCAACTGAACATCGACAATTTACTGGAAGAGCTACATATTGAGCATGCACGATTCAAGGAGTCGGGTATTAAAGTAAAATAAATGATGGTCAAAAGAAGGAGAATGACAACCTTATACAGGGTGTTTCAAAAAAATGTGTACACTGTTTGAAAGGTGATGGCTGACTTTTCTCACAGTGATGGTACTGAGGAAGTTGACTTATCATACACCATGTGATGTGACATGGGTCTTCGTAGGCCGGCCTGTCACAAGGGCCTGTCGCCTGTTTCGAATGTCCGTGGTTAGCTTAGCTCGCAAAGAATGCAGTTTCCAGTGGCACCACGTGGAGGAAGGGAATCGCCACTGTGGAGGAAACAGAAGCGGCTCTAAAGAAGATGAAGCCATGCAAGGCGACAGGACCGGATGATCTGGCAGCCGATGTTTGGAAGTGGAAGCTCTGGTATCCTGCTGAGTTGTTGGCTGAGTTCTTCAACCAGGTAGTAAAGGAGAAGAAAGTACCGGAGTGTTGGCACAACAGTACGACGATTCCGACCTGGAGAAGGAGGGCAGTCCTGCAGACTGCTCCAATTACCGTCCGATTCGCTTGCTTTCGCACAGCATGAAGATCTTCGAGCGAATCCTCGATAGAATAATCCATGAAATCGTCAAGCTCTCCGACAACCAGTGCGTCTTTGTGTCTGGTTGTGGGACCATTGATGGTATACACGCCGCCCGCCTCCTGGTGGAGAAGCATCGCGAGAGACAGACGCCGGTGCATATTGCCTTTCTCGACCTGGAGAAGGCCTTCGACCGCGTACCGCGTGAGGTTAAATGGTACGCCTTGCGACGACACAACGTACCTGAGGAACTTATAGAGTGGGTGCGGATGCTCTACTCTTGCCCAAAGAGTAGAGTGCAAGCTGCAGCTGGAACCTCAATGGAGTTTCCCATCTCTCTTGGGGTGCACCAGGGTTCTGCGCTTTCTCCACTCCTCTTTGTTGTCGTCATGGATGCCATTACGCGAGACCTTCAGAAGCCTGTCCCATGGACATTGCTCTATGCTGATGACGTGATGCTCGCTTGCGAAGAGAAAGACGATCTCGAGCGGCAGGTGCAAGCTTGGTGCGACCGCCTGGCGAGGTTCGGACTCAAAATGAACGTCGAGAAGACCGAGTACCTAACGACTGACGTGAACGAGTCCGGCTCCATTAAGATTAACGGTACTGAACTTGCACGCACTTCGGTGTTTAAATACTTGGAATCAGCAATAGCGTCTGACGGCAGTCTGATGGTTGAAGTGAACTCACACGTGAGTGCAGCTTGGTCCAAGTGGCGTTCGCTGACTGGCGTGCTCTGCGATAGGAAGATGCCAGAGCACCTGAAGTCGAAGATTTACAGAGCCGTCGTCCGGTAGCGATGTACTGCGCTGAATGTTGGCCTTCGACTAAGGAAGTTGAAACACGCCTCAGCGTCACGGAGACGAAGATGCTACGCTGGACGGCTGGAGTCACCCGCATGGACCGCATTCGAAATGATGCTATTCGGCAGAACTTCGGTGTCGCGCCGATAGCGGACAAGATGCGCGAAGCTCGCTTGCGATGGTACGGCCACGTTCTGCGTGGGAAGGAAGACAGCGTCCGCAAGATTGGCCTTGAGTTGGAAGTATCTGGAAAGCGGCCTAGAGGACGCCCGAAGCAGCGTTGGTCCGATACGTTACACACGGACATGAAAGTAGCTGCTGTCCATCCTGATCAAGGGCAGGATCGGGAAAGGTGGCGTCGTAACACCAGAAGAGCGGACCCCGCGACGATGCGGAACAAACGCTGAAGAATAAGAAGAAGAAGAAGAATGGTACTGAAGAAGTTAAGGACTCATATGAAAGCCTGAGAAAATAGAAATTTTCTGACAAATGAGCGACATGCAATGCGTCATGCAATCGTTGGAATGTTTTCATTTTACACACGATTGATTGTGTCTCGCTTAAACTCATGTTATAATTTCTTCACAAAGTGGCCGTTTTGATTGATTTGAGTTTCTTTTAAGGTTCAAAACTTAAAAATATCTATGGTTTGCGGAAAATGCAGGGTGACATAAAAATGCAGGTATTGTTTGAAACGCACTAACATTTCTGCTAGAAAAGCATTTGAAGATGTTTGAAGCTCCTATGAAAGCGCAGGGTAACGAGCTTGCTGTAGCGTGCAAATAGTAAAGATTGCGCCGCGCAATCGACTGAAACCCTGCATTTCAGACTCGATTGATTGTGCATCGGCTGAATGCCTGTTACAATCTGGTTACCGCTTGGCCACATTAGCCTGTGCTGTGCTACATTTAACGTTTTTCGTCGTCCGGTAGCTGCCATTATGCCGATTAACCTCTCCATTCAGCTTGAATGTTTCTTCATCAGTCCACATAGCGCGTCATGTAAAATGGTGTCACATTGGCTCCTGCTCACATTTAATGCGATCTATAAACTCGCATCTCACGTGTCTTCTACATGATTGCCAATTTCTAAACGTTAAAAGAAGCACAGCACAGCTTAATCTGGTCAAGTAGTAACAAGATTGTAGGTCGCAATCAATCGAGTCTGATGTGCAAGGTTTCGGATGGGAGCATGCCGCAATCTTGACTATTTGAAGCCACCGTAATCTCGTTAGCCTGCGCCTTCGTGTGATCTTCAAAAATCTTCAAATGCTTCACTAGCAGCAATGCTAGCACGTTTCAAATACAACCCGCATTTTAGGACACCCTGCACTTTCCGCAAGCCATATTGTGTTTTTAAGTTTTAAACCATAAAGGAAGCACAAATCGATTAAAAAGGCCACTTTGTGAAGAACTTATAACATGTATTCAAGCGAAACACAATCAATCGTGTGTAAAATGCAAACTTTCAAACGTGTGCAGGGCACTTCCCATGCCGCTCATTTGTCAGAAAATTTCTATTTTTCAGGCTTTTATATAAGCCACTTTAATACCTTTACTGTGAGCAATGTTATCACCTTTCAAACAGTGTATACATTTTTTGAGACACTCTGTATAACATTTTTTTAAAATCACATGACTATATGTATAATCAAATCCTTGCGTGTGGAAATGCGTCCGTTTCCAGCTTCAAAAGGCTTAAAATAGCGAGAAATAACAACGCAGTAAAAGTGTTAGTAGACGGCTTATGATAATAAATCTGAAACCAGCTTTAAACACATGAAATGGAGCGAAAAGGAGCAGTAGTCAACTGTTGCCGTGTGGTATCTCGTGCATCTGAGATCGAGATCTAACAAGGTCGTACAGTTCATCCCGATCAAGCAAAATTGTCGTAGCGCTTCCGTCGAAGACCCAACGCGTTTGTTCAAAAAAGCACCCCTGAAAATGCACAGAGAACGATGAACACGTCTATGCTAAGAGGCTTTAGGCTGTACCTTACCGGTGAATGGCTGACCTAAGTGGGATTTCTGTTTCATTAAACAAGGAAGATAGTGAGACAAAGACAAAGACACGAAGACAGTTAACCCTGTCTTATACCCGAGCCATAAGAAGGCGTCATGATTTTTCCCAATGCTAAAAGCGGATGCTGAAAGCGACGAAAGCACACGCTCGTTGATGTTTGCCCCAGACAGGTCATTCCCTACTCCTAGCCAGTTATTGTCAGAGACCACCATAGTTATGTGGTTACGCACCTCGTGGGATGTACACACTCTTGGAAGCCTCTTGTTCAGTTTGGTCATAAATCAGCATAACAGACAATGAACATCGTGACAGGAAAGACCATTAACTGCGGTAAGTTCCAACCGAGGGCGGGTGTAGCGTAGTGGGAAGAGGTGCCGACGGTCGCGTGCACCCGATACCAGGTTCCTGGGTGGAATTTTCCGCCCAGGCCAACCAAGCCTTCCATCCCTCCGGAGTCGGTGAATGGGTACCAGACGTGTCTGGGAAGGATAAAGCGCTGACTTGTTCATCGGCTGGCCACCGCAAGTCATTGTATGGTCAAATATTTTTTATATTTATATATTTTCTATATATTTTATATTTTTTATACTGTTTCATATACAGATATAATCTACAGGTTGCTACATTTAGATATGCTTTATTGCAAGTTGGTTAGACTAACTCAGTTCCTATGGAAGCAGCTTCGAATGGAAGCGTAATGAAGGCCTGGGTATGACCGGAATTAAGACCGGACTCCCAGGTGCTTCCTTCTTATAAGCTGCTCGGAAGTGATTTCCCTATTCAATCGGAATCATGCCATAGCTATACTGGTTGCCTAACCAACCTCTGCACCGTTATACCTGAACAAAAATAATTATAAAACAATTACGTAACTTTGAGTGATTAAATTACTTATTACTATATTCTCACGCTACGACTACCCATTGGTTCAGGCTCCTTGTACTTGAGCTTTTGAATGGCCGGACAACACTGAAAAATTACAGAATGCAGCGCATAGTGATACTACGTTTCTCATTGTTGTTCCGCGTTAGATTGTTGCAGTTGTAAAAGATTACTTGTTCGTTATCTCCTAGTTTGAGCGCACTTAAGGTGCAGTTATAAATAAATAAATAAATAAATACGCATTCAAATCGCTTCCACGACATCCCGTAGAAGTAGAATGCGTGGCGCATCCCAAAAGGGGTTGAGTACCGCGGTCCTTTATCCTTTTTATTCTTTAAGTCCCAACCGAAGTGCGACACAACGGGCTCAGGGTTTGGACTAATGCTCACTATTGCCGGTCAATTCCAGTCCCAAAGAACAACAGGAGCTGTGGGATAATTGTGATACCCATTAATTGGTCCATATTAATTCAACGGCGCACAAGGAAAATGTATCCTTAAATATTTAGCAGAACGATAGAATGGAATGACAACACAAACGAGCCTAGTATGCTCGAGGGATTTTGACGCAGATGATCTACTTCCGGTGATACCAATGAGAAAAAATGTCTTGCAAATGTTCTTCCACTGTCAGTCGTATGGGGCAAGGTGTTATGCATAACTGAATACAAACAAATACATTAGCAATCGAAGAGTTTTAAATTGAATCAAGGGCTTGACACAATGCCTGAAATACGCTTGTTGCGCTTTTGAAACGTACACTGAAGTTTCATTAGCGTAGGCTTACCTTCAACAATGAATTATTGAAATCTAAACTAAGCCAGACGTTCAGCGGTCTACTGCCCGCCAAACGTCTGGTTAGGGGCTTCGCAGCCGAACCCCGAGAATAGAACAACCCCAATCTTCCTCCTTTCTTTTTTAGGCCTTTTTACAGTAAAAAACTGGTTTTACTATATAGATTAAGGCAGTGGGATATGGTAGGGCAGAATTTTCACTGCGCATAAAGCTCATTCACCCTTCGTCACATGCACGCGATTTATGCTCCGAAGCGCTCGTTCTCTACGTGTCGAGAAACAGGTAATGAGATTCCCAATCCGGCGCTTAATCAGCAAAATCATAATTAAAATTAATCGGTATTGGTCGACATCGCCTACTGTCCGACGGCAATAATACTCCTCCAAATCCCATGTCACTCTCTCTACTCCCCCCCACCCCAAAGGGTGACGGCCGCAACTGCATTAGCAAAAGGCACCAATTACTTTTGGCCGCGTCAGGAATGAATGCAAATCGTCCGCGAATTGTCTGACGATGCTGTAAATATCTCCCTATTATTCCAATATTGCGAATTTTTTGCAGTAATGGATATTAGTGGTTTTCTTCTCGAACGAAAGCAAAATGTAGCCATGAAAAGTCGCTAATAGGAATAGAGGTCTGAGTCGCCGGCTAGTTGTCACAAATTTACGAAATACATGAACGTAGCTACGAGAGACAATATGATGAATGTTTTCCAAACGCAGCGGGGTGGCTCTTTTGTCTTTTTGAAAAAAATCTCTGCGCATTTGATGGAAGATGTTCTCCACCGTAGATACACCCATCTTAGATACCAGACCAGTTGGCCATGTTGCCTCATAAGGGCGATAAGTATCGGACACGTGCGCAATTGGATACGCCCGATCTAAACTCCTAAGAACGGTCGCGAAGAGCGCTCGACGCGACGTGCCCGCTCGCCCGAGTCGAACACGTGAAAAAAAGTGAAAAAGGTGAATGAATGCACCTTAGTCAATCAGCTGTTTCGAGTGCATGAGTCGGTTTCCTACTAAGTTAAGCTGTGTATGTATGTATGTATGTATGTATGTATGTATGTATGAATGTATGTATGTAGTAAATATGAAAACTATTAGGCTGCATCCTGAAGATGTCGGTCAAAAAGCTTTTTATATTGCCTTAAGGAATTGGGTATGATGTGTTTTTTTAGATAACTTCAAAAATTCAGAGCCAGCACAGCAAGTGAAAAATTGAGACCGTATACTGCTTTTTACTCTGGGAAACTGGATCTTCCACTGGCCACCCCTTGTGTTCGATGAAGAAAAGGTGTAGAACTCCTGAAGGGGAATACGAAAAAAACCGTTTATCATCTTATATATCGTAACTAATACGATATCTTCTCCTACGACGTTCAAGGGAATGTAGATTGAAAAATCTGTTTCGTGAAGCTGGTGAAGGGATGGTGTTGTGATCATACCCATGTTCTTGTATCCAGAGCTTTCTTGTGAAGCTGTTTTGCACAGATTCCAGCCTCGCGATTTTTCGCTTATATTTCGAACTGAAGATTGCGGTGCCATATTCTAGAATAGGTCTAACATACGACTTATAAGCAGTTAACAGGTGTTGTATTGAATTTCTCGCAAACATTTGAAGAGGCTGTGCACAATTCGTTCAGCGTTTTTCGATGTATGTATATATGTATGTATGTATGTGTATGTATGTATGTACGTATGTATGTATGTGTGCATGCATGTATTTATTTATTTAATTATGACTACATGGATAACCATGCACAAGAAAAACAGAACAAATGCTATTATAAACATAAGTTAAAGTCATTGTAAACAGGAAAAAAACAAAACAAGCAAGAAGAATCCACCTAGTAAATATGAAAACTACTAAGCTGCATCCTGAAGATGTCGGTCAAAAAGTTTTTTATATTGCCTTAAAACTGCCGATCTACCCTCTTGTCCCTAGGTCATCGCAAATATAATGCCTGCTTAAAGGGCTGTACTATTTCGTAGTCGATATTAAATGAATTGGCCGCCGAGCGTAGAAAATGAACATACTGGGTGATACACATGCTTTACAGGAGCTAATCAGTGTAGATCGATTACAATCTACCTCTAGCTTGCCTAGACGTCCACGGTATCCAGAGAAATTGGATTAAACAAAAAAGGAAGAAGTGCATAGAACAACATGAGATGACTCAAAGAACAAAATTGCCGTCATGATACAAACAGCTGGACGAGTTGTCCTGAGCAGGTAGTGAAAACTCGCCCAGGTGGGTGCCAAATGTAGTCCTCAATAAGGCAACAAAAATATGAGGGCTTAGAGCTGCTGACATATGGGAAAATGTAAGGTATATGTATGGGAAAATGTAAGGTGCATTATGGGAAAATGTAAGGTTCGTGTAGATAAGTAGTGGTGATAACCGCCAGGAATACGGCACCGGCCCAGCATTCAGATTTGAATCAACGTCTGTGAACAACCCAAGTCGGCGAAAAAACTGCTGCAGAGTTGCTATCACTAAAACAACGCGAAATGGAAGAAAATGAAAAGCAAATGAATGGAAGAAGACCAGCTGTGTTAACTTAGGGATTCACCGGGATCGATGACGACAGTAGGTCGACTTTGATCGTGTAGGATAACGGCGGCGCCAGATCCGTTCTCGTGGCCTGCTTTCACTTCGGCACCGCCGACGTTTCCCAAGTGCTTCTACTGCAACGTGAAAGGCCTTAGAATATAGAACATGACGGCTGAAGAAATTAAGGAAATTCGGGATACGCCATGCGTTCAACTTTTACACAACATTGCAGAGGGTATACAACTCGCGTAAAATAGTAAATTAGTAAAATACTGACTTGCGGAGGTCAGCCGATGAGCGAATCAGTAGACTGTGATTTCCAGATATGTAACAGATCTGCAAACTGATCATAGCGACTAGCAATTACAATGAAAAGAAACTAAGCCATCCAGCCATTGGCAGCTAGCCATTCTTATTTTGTGCCTTACCTACGGCAGATGGATAGACTAGCAGTTATGTATCTTTATCTTTACAGTTAGTTTAGCTACATGTACATGTTAATTATCTTTTATTTCTTTATTTATTAATGCCGTTTTTACGACAAGTGCGACACTTTTCAAATCAATTTACATACTTATGGAAACCATAATTAAACACTGTCCAAAGCAAATTGAACACTTTTCACATCAAATTATACACTTTCATAAATGCTGCGTGGTCGAAATTCGACAAGAGAATATGCGTGATTCCGGTAAATGTTTTTGGGCCTGTTCATACTCCGTGATGAGAGCGACGCCAGCGACAGGAGCGACAGTGCAAAGCATACGTATCGATTATTGCCGAGCGACTGCAGGGAAAAATCGATACGTATGCATTTCCCTGCCGCTTCAATCGCTAACGCCGTTCCAGTCGCAAAGTACGAACAGGCCCTTTGTTGTACCGTTTTGTGTATGATTCCACGCAAACAATTTTGCCATCAATCGAACGAAAATCACGACATCCAGGAAGAGTCCATGGCGCGATCTCTTTTAATACGCCAGAAAATTGCGCTTTACCGGCACTATAAAATGTGCCTAAATTTAAATCATCATCAAAATTAAATAATTTTTTAATAAATTTTTAAACCCCACAAACTGTACTACAAGCTACGACTACGTGTCCTTCAAACTCAATAAGAAAGTGAATTTTAAAAACTTCAAAAAAAAGCCTTACCAAGTTTTTTCTTAAAAAATTACTCTAACCTTTTTATTTTCATGAAGTGTCTAGAACAATCTGCAATCCGCGCATTTTGATTTGGAAGATGTTCAGTTTGATTTCGAGATGTCAGGATCGCTTAGAAGGGTGCTGAATTTGATTTGAAATGTAAAATTCCACCTCAAAATTGTATATATTGGAGCCATAGACATTGCGTGGACGGCACGGCTGTCCCGCTGCTAAGAAAAAATCAGCATGAAATAGATAACGTTGCTAAAACTTGACGTTAGAATGCAATAGGGCGCTCTTCAACTGGATGTGAAACTATGCTACTGGGACTGTGCGAGTCCCATGCTCCACCACCCTTCTCCGGAACTCGTTCGAGAGCTCTAAGTTATAATCAGGCAGCCGCTGAGCTGTGGATTTCGGAGTAATTTAGGAGATGGTGTAGTCAAAATAGATATATGCAACTTTTGCATCAGATTGGGCGCATATGAAGTTGAACTGACAATCTTCCAGATCAAAATGGTTGTCTCCCAGATTTCCCTAAACATTCTCTAAGAAGGTTAAAATCTTCGAATTAAAGAAACCTACTGTGTCTTTTTAATTCGAAGAATTTAACCTTTTTAGAGAATGTTTAGGGAAATCTGGAAGACACCTGGCCTAAGAAAGTGGATACAGCGATCTGCTAAGAACTTTTTACTTTTTCAAAAATACAAAATAAATGCCCAAAATTATTCCAATGTGCCGGAAGGCAGCGAGTTCTCTGGCATCCTCACCGATGGTCAGCCTTTACTGCCCATGCTCTTGCCAGTCAAGCCTGAGCATTGAGAGTTTTTCCCTCGTGTTTCGTACTATTGTTCGTGTTCTACGAAAATCATTGAGTTGAACGTCCGTATGGTTTATAATAAATAAATAAATAAGCTTTCTAGTGTAATAGAAAAATAAATCGATTCATGCACTCATCCACTGGTTTCATTCGATTGATAGCCTGTTTTCTACCATTTCTGGAACATGTCGTGAAAATACACAGTGACATACCGGGAACGATGCAGCGGGGTGCGGAAGCGAGCCATAGCTCCTACCGCACCCGCCAATCAGGAGCCGCCTGTGCCGCACAGCACAGGCGGCACATGATTGGCTGCCATGATTATGGCGGGAGCAATGGCTCGTTTCTGCTCCCTTGTTTGAAATTTGAGGGCGCATGTGACCCATCACGGTGGGCAGACGATAGAAAAGTAGGTGTTTTATCCTTCACAGACAAATCTGGCACCAATTCAGTGTACAGTGTAAGGGTAGAAGTCTTGGTGGGACTGAACAGGTAACGAACCAAAAACAATGAATTGGCGTTACACACGAGACCCAGTGCATCTTTCCAGTGCGCTACCCTCTACTAAACGTCGTCAGTGACGCCTCTAATTATTTTCCACAGCTTCCCATTGCGCCTCTAAGTCTTTCTTGGCTTCCACCTCAGGAAACGCGGAGCAAGCGAATCTGCGCGTAAGGTCACGTGCGTGTACGGATTTGCGGACACAGCTCATGCTTCACGCGCACATCTTCAAATCGCTGCCGTTTCAAAAAAACTTCTGTTGGACCTTCTTGTTCTTCGCCCTGATCTCTTAGTATGGAGCCCATATTGCTGGGCATAGCTGAGAAACATTTCATCGTTCAAGGGTTCGTCGATGGATGCCGAAACGATGGGAGAGGGTGAGTTCCTCGCGTTGTTCTCTTAGAATTTTGCAAATTGCTTTATTTTCTTTACCTTTTCTCTTCGATTACTTCTTTGTTCTACATTGCAAGTGAAGCTTTTAGTGCTTTAACTAACTTACTGTTGCACATACATGGATTTAGTGCTGAGTGTTTGAACTTCGCACCTCGCTTAACGTATCCGGTCATTGAAACAAGAATTTCTGCAAAAGCAGCACTATAATTGAACGTCTTTGATGCTTCACTGTCATTTATGCATTCAACGGCATCATCTTTGTTACATGACCAACAGTCAAGGTGTGTAAATTTTAGTCGCCTCTTTTGGGCGCAATCCTAGTTGGTGGTGGGCGCTCTTAAGCGTTTTAACGACATAACGAAACATGACAAATGGGCAACAAACTATAGAAATAAGTTAACTATGCCAACTTGGGGTAGGAGTCAATAAAGAGTTACAGCAATTTAACGGAGAAGATACAGCCGAAATCCTTGATAGCGCGGCTTTTCAATTGATATGGTTAAACATTTCGCCGAGCTATGAGAAATTTCGGCTGTATTTTCTCTGTTAAGTTGCTGTAAGTCGTTGATGAATCCGGCCTCTGGTTGCCCAGATACAGTCAGTTTCCGGATTCCTAGTCGGGAGAGGGAAACCTAAAAAGGACCATTCTCGGCGCAAATATAGTAAGAGAGGAACGGATCATCAGGCAGCTAAAACAGATTAGATCAGTGAAATATAAGCCATAACACCATCAGTCAACGTTTTGGACAGAGGCAAGGCAGTGTGTTTTACTTCCTAACAAATTGCAGACGTCCCGATCTAACTCACAAATGCTATATATTCTCATTTTTTTCCGTGTTATTCATTTTTACCAGACGTTCAGCGGCTTAGCGGCCACCAAGCATCTGGTTGAGGCTTCGCCCCCCCCCCCCAACCGCGAGCCCCCTTTCCTCCAATCTCCTTTTGGCCTTCCTACTTTTTTTAAGTAAAAAACCGGTTTTATTAAATATATAGATTAGTGCAGCTGGATATGTTAGGGCCTTCACTGCGCCTATGAAGCCCATCGACGCTCTATCGCTTGTACACGATTTGTTCTCCGAAGTGCCGGCGAGAAACAGTTCAATTGGTCAACAGGTGGACACAGTTTACGGTCCGACAGCAACAATCCTTCTCCGAATCCTGAATCCTATAGTCCCCCTACTTCTCCCCCCCCCCCCCCGTTCTCCGCTAACTCCTTGCCCATGTACTGGCAAAGAAACGCAGTGAGAGTTAAGCACGCACATGTGACACTGAGTCCCGACTCACGTCAAAAACCCGACGCACGTTGGACGATATTGAGAGAAAATACTGTTCCCACCTTATCCCCCTCCCCCTCTAGTTGCCCTCCTTTGCTCCTCTTCACTGGTCGCCCTCCTACTGTTCCCCTTACTCGGAATCTTTACGCAAGTTGGACGACTTCAGCACGTGTTCTGAATCCCTACGCACGTTGGACTACGTCTTCAGCACGTCTTCTGGAGCTTCACTCAAGTTGAACCGTAAACGTAAACTTGGACGATCCGCCGCCAGATACAGTTCGCAGCAATCGCCCATGGTTAAGCTCAAATAAAGCCCGGCTGGCATACGCCACACTGTCGTAGGCATCTTTTGGTTTCAGTCCCCTCCCCGTGGCGGACACGTGACATTAGCCGATTATAAATATAGTAAGATTCCGTTGGTCCTGTTGTCTTTTGAGGAATTTGTTCAATTTATTCAGTACCGAATACATTCAAATCTTAATTGTTTAATAGTGGCCACTAGCAGCTAGGATTGCACCCTCATTCCAAATATTGGCTATCCTTAAGGCCCCGTTTATACTTCGTCGCGCCGCGACGCCACGTATAGTGACCACACTGATTGTGCGACGCGATCGATCAATTTGGCCGCGCCGCGACGAAGTATAAACGGGACCTAAGATACGCAGACCGTTTCGCAAGGTTTTGGGAGCAGCTTTCAACGCAGACGGCTGTAATTACCCTGTGATGATTATTTTTCGACTTTTTAAAGCTTCACCATAGAGGTTCTTTCCTTCTAGCTGATGTGTTTTGTTTAGAGTCGAAGATTTTCGACCGATGTGGATTGAGAGCCCGGCGTTGAGCACGACAAATGGTTCTGCCAGGGTAAAGATCGACACCACTGATATCCTAGTAAGTCGTTTCCCATTTGTTGTCTTTTAGAATTTTATTGTTTCTCTTTTTTGCTTGAAGTTGTCACCTGGCTCGTCCTGCTCTTGCCGTTGCGGGTCTTTATTTCGCCTTAGTTTTGATGATTCTGTTGGTACTATTGTTCTTTCACGACTCCAAAGGTCGAAATGAAAACAAGAAATTCGCTCAGACCTTGCCCAGGGGGAATTATTTAGGGTGTTGGTCACGAATCTGACATCCGTTTTTGAAATTTGACTGATTACGGTAGGTTATAATAGGTACAGGTGACTAAAGCTGTCGAGGTCATAATCATCGATTTCACCAAAACCTCGCCACGGGGGGAGAGGGTTCTCTGGGGTTTCGATCACGAATCTTGCATCCGTTTTCTACTCTTACGCTGAAGTAGGGCACGTAATGGTAGGGAACGCTTCAGAATAGAAGCCTGGAGGTACACAACGTATGGACATTTGAGCCTAGAAGATTCCCGAAGTCGGACGGCAAGTCTGATTCTAGTTCTTCTTATTCGAAACATCATCTTTTCCACAAAAAATTCTTTCATCTGTTAGTGCTCGAAACTGATGCCGAACTCTTTGCGACTGGCATCGGCTGCAGTTCAGCTCTAAGGCAGAATTTATACTTCGGACGCCGTGAGGCGTGGCGTAACAAAGATCCCACAGACTTAGACAAAAATCGATTAGTGACCGAGCATGGAAGGGTTCGGAACAGATTTACTGCTCGATTTGAATCTTGTTGTCATGTCTCAGACACTAAGTCCGAGCACGAAAGGCTGTGCAATAGCAACACATGCGGGGGGGGGGGGGGGTGGTCGCCTACTAACCAACCTAGTGTCTCAGACCCCACAAGGTTCAAACCGAGCAGTAAATCTGTTGCAAACCCTTTCATGCTTGGTTACAACCAACTTTTGTCTGACTAAGGACATCGAAAAGCCGCCGGATCGTTAAGCGTGTTTCAAAATAATGACGAGTTTATGTATTCGATAGAGCTAGTACTGTTATATGAATGGTTTTTTGAAATAAAACGAAATTCTGACCAAAATTTTTCCGCAAACCAGTATTATGCGTCAAATATGCGCTAAGAAATCGAATCTTTGACACATCTTGAGTCCGTTTTTTTTTTGCGTTTTGTTGCTGATGCCATAGCGATACCTTCATCTCTACCTCAGTTTTATTTATTTGCTTATTTATTTATTTATTTCGTGGTCTCATCCTCATGCCTTTTTCCTAGGTAGGTGTGAAATGCGAGGTTGTGGAGTGTGAAGACACCGCTTCAGTGCCGAATCGTCTCCAGTTCACCGTGGATCCATCGTGTTTAGCGGCAGCACGAACAGAAGGTGAGCTACAGCACTCCTACTCCTGTGGTAGACGTGGCTCTACAGCGACTCGTTACAGCCCGTGGTGGAGAGTACTTCACGGAAGCCCTGGCCGATGTCCTCGAAGAGGCTTATCATGGTTGCGGCGATGTTATCACTAACATGGATCGGTTAGCGCAATTGTTATGTTTTAGGATGCTGTTGACTTGCTAACTATTATATTCAATACGCTACATAAGGTAGACATCAGACGTTGCGTGCACTGTATAGCTCAGAAACTGTTATATTTTCGTGGAACACCTGAAAAGCTGCTGATAGAGGCAAAGATCGGGTTCTTTGCGACAAGCGGGCTATTACGAAAGTCGAAATATTATTGCTTAATATGAGGGGTGCAAAATTGCTTCTTTCCTAGTGACAACGGTACAGGTATAGCGATTTAGTACTTGTCGTTGATGTGGCCTGCATGAGGAGGCGAGGACGCACAATTTCTACTCGCTCTAGCCAGTCGCGGCACTGACCGTACAAGCCCACTCTGCGTGATACACCCGTTCGATGAGGTTTGATTGGACTGCTGCTTCCCCATGTGGGCCACATTTAGACTAGAGTCAGCCGCTCTAGTGCAGCTAAGTCAAGTGGACATAAAGCTGCTATATTCTTTTCGGCTGTCGAGAGGCAACTTAGGGATCTGAAAGAGATTCTCGATGGCTGTGGCTCTTCGTAGCGACCGCAACAGTGCGATCGTAGAAGCGTACCTGGCCCTGCTAGCAAACGTAGTGCAACCTTTTCTTCGAAAGGACCCTATGAGAATGGTCTCGAAGTGACATCTTGCTTGCCTTGTAGCAACCAAATGTGGCCATTTTTTGGGTGGACCCTGCATTAGGTGTGTTTCAGAACTTCAACTGCAACCAACCTGCGCGTTTTACTCGTAGCATTAGTACTACCATTGTCTTAAAAATGCGTTTCAATTTCTGGCACTTCAGAAGGAGAAGTTTTTTTCGCGAAAACGATTTAAAGGAGGTGTCTGAGCGTGTGGGAATGCTAGGACGGCCATGTTCTTTAGGACATCGGGGATCTATCCTAGTCCGAGGGGCCACATAACTACAAAGTATGTAAAAAATCGACTTGGGACTTACCGAGCGAATCCTACAGGGCACGATAGAACCTAAAACAAAGAAAAAACGAATAGATAAATAAAAAAATAAAATCGCCGCGGTTTGACAACCGTATCGGCGGCAAAGAGCGACGCAGTGGAGTCCTGCCGCGTGCTGTCCACCGCTTGACATGTTAGAACCAGGATATAACATGGTGAGGAGGGCGCATAAAGCCACCCTGCGCGTGCTAACCGCCGCCTGACATAACCAGGATCTAACATGGTGAGGGGGTCACATAACCTCACCAGCTTACAACAGCGGCGAAAACATTTTTTTTGTTGTTGTTTTTTTGCTCGTGAATTTTTCTGGTTTAGGTTCTATCGGTTCTGTAGAAGTCGCACGGTAAGTCCCAAGTCGATTTTTTACATACTCTTTAGTTATGTGTCCCCTCCCCCCCCCCCCCCGGACTAGGATAGATCCAACATCGGTCCGCTTTTTCTCCTTCTTTTTGGCTCGTTTTGTGTGCACGTCGTTAATGTGACCTACATGCGAATGCGGAAACAAAACAGGCCAATCGGACCCCCCCCCCCCAAAGGGGTTGGCAAAAGCGTTCTGGATGGCCTGGTGGGTTTCCGCCTCCACCCTTGTGTGCCACATTTACGACTTGTACCCATTTTGCTGTTTAATGTAAGTCAGTGTAAATTCTAGTATATCAAGCAATGACCAGAAACCGTCAGGTGGTAAAAGAACGTATATTCGTTACAGACTAATAAAGGCATTTCTTGCTTCTTGTTCCTATTTAAGACATCTCTGTTGACGTTCAGGCTCATTCTGTCGAAGCAGTTCATGTGGAAGGTGTACGTCGACGTTGTCATACAGCAATACGGTGGAAACATTGTTGATGCGATCTTCATCGCCGTGAGTTTAGACCCATGTGCTCCTTTTCAAGACTTGTTCTTCACATATAGGGTTCAGGTTAAAGCTGCCTTGCTCGATACGAGGATCACAGTCCTCACCTTAGTTCCTCAAGACGAGGGCAAGTTCAATATCGAGTGCGATGAATCTACGGAGACCAACTATTTTCGACTGGAAGCCGCGAAGTGAGTGATTACTCTAGTCATTCCTAGCTCTCCACTTTCTCCTTATCCACTTTTAAGTCATCCAAATGTCCCGAGCATCTGAAAGTCGGGTAATAGACCATAAAGGGTTCCCCTTTTTGGGATATACCAGGCTGTCCAATAATTCTTGTCCGAAAATTTCACCATTTTTATTTTTTCAACTTTATTGAAAAAGAAGTCTAATCAACAATATAATCACCACAGTTATCCACAACAGTGGTCCATCGATTGGGCAGGTCGCCGATGCCCTTCCCCCAGAAATCCGGGGGCTGCGACTCGAAGAAGTCCGCGATGTCGGATTTGAGGTTGTCGTAGTTGGTGAATTTTCTTCCGGCCAAATGGTGCTTCAGCGGGCGGAACAAGTGGTAGTCGGAGGGGGCGAGGTCCGGTGAATACGGCGGATGGGCAGCCGTCTCCCAGCCGAGAGTCGCCAACTTTTGCTGGGTCTCCTTCGCCACGTGGGGGCGCGCGTTGTCGTGCAGCAGGTGGACCGAGGCCCGTCGGGGACGCTTTTCTCGGATGGCGGCGGCTAGTTTCTCGAGCTGATCGGTGTAGATGGAGGCGGTGACCGTCCTGCCTTGCGGGAGCAGCTCGAAATACAGCATGCCCTTGGCGTCCCACCAGCAGCAGAGCATGATCTTCAGCGGGTGTTCCCTGTCCTCGAGGCTCGTGTCGCCGCTCTCGAAACGATTGAACCAGCGCCTGACTGTGCGTTGGGACAGTGCATCCTCCTTGCACGCTCTGCAGATGTTGGTGACCGCGGTGCCCGTGTCGTTGCCCAGCAGCCACCCGTAGTACACGAACGTACGAATTCGACCTTGGTCCATTTTAGCTTGTACTGGTAGCTAGACGCGGCGACTGCGCCTTATATACCCCTAGCGTGGAACTCTGGAGAACCTTCTAGAAGGTTTTTACACTTGCCTGATATTATAACACTTCTAAGGAAAATTATAGAATTTTGAAAATTTTCGGGCAGGAATTATTGGACAGCCTGGTACCATTTTCTCGTCAAACTTAACAATTCAAATCAAACTGGATACTTTTTAAATCAAAGCGAGCGCTTTTCAATTCAAACTCAGAACTTTTCACTTCAAACTGGACACTCTTTTAAGCAAGGGTGACACTTTTGAAATCAAATTGAACATCTTTCCAATCCAAACAAACTTTTCCAGATTAAACTAGAGACTAGGAGATGGTGGGAACAATTTTTCGTAAACTAATCACGAGTTTCTACGAATTTTTAAAAATTTATCTGCACTAACAATTGAACACACTGCTTAGAATTGTGTAATTTTTGAAGGAAAACAATGAATCAAATTCTGTTTTAGAGCGCAGGGAGACAATAATCATTTAATATATTAAATAGAGATCGCACTATACGTTCGATTGGATCGTTGCGTTTTTTATTCGTTCGATAGTAAAAATTCTATTCTTGTGGTGTAACACAGATGTAGACTATACAACAATAATATCAAAGCACATATTCTCACATCGCTGTTTCAAGTAAGCAGCATTTACACCATAATTCAAATAAAAATCACGATGTGATGCTTTCATAAATTGTCGCCTTCAAAAATTTTTAATTCGTCGTTTTTCTTGAAAGATAAAAATGTTATAAAATTTCAACACTAAGTGGGTGCACTTATTGGGATGGGTGTATTTAAAACAAAACTCAAAGAGATTCATATCAAACTTTCTTGCAACAAAAAATTATTCTAAACTTCTTAGAGAGCTTATATTTTAATGTGGAAAAAACTCGTCTTGATTTGGAAGATGCCAGTTTGATTGCAAAAGCGTCAAGCTTGCTTCGAATAAGGTTCAAGTTGATTTGAAGGTGTCCTATCTGATGTGAAAATTATATTTACTCACCTCCTTCAAAACGTTGGTGATTCCTCTCGTAATGACCAGCGCTTTGAAAGAGGTGAGTATATATAATTTCGACTCATTTACCCTTTTTCGTTGTAGTTGTGTGCACTAATACTGAAATCTGTGCCCTGCCTTTGTTTCTATAAGCATGCTCTGATTCTAGCCGTTATTTCAGTGCACCTCTGTGTATTTCCGTGAACCAGATCGGCAAGTCGATCGCTGTCGACTGCACAGAAGTCGAAGAAGCGCTGCTACGCACGGCGTTATGGATTGTAATGGACCAACCGGAGAGCGACGTAAGTCTTGCTTGATGTTTGGCTGCGATCAAAACTCTAACACCGGGTGGGACTTGAATTCATACCCTTGCTTGCCGTGCTTAATGCAACGCCAACACTCGACCAGTGCTGTTCGATCAAACGTAACAACTACGACACCTGGCGCGATCAGATTATGATCTCACCAGAGAAAGTTTTCGGGCGTATGTCTAAACAGTGAAATTCACAGCTATGCGAGAATCTCTGCCCTTCATTTGGTAGAAGATATGTTCTTCATTTTTACTGGGTTCTTGAACTCTCCCGTTAGGGGTCCGATGGGTTAATATGGAATTGCATCTTCCAAACATTGAATATGCGGAAGAAATGCAAAAGTACTGCAAGGCAAGGAATGAACACCTGACCACGGGCCTATGAAACTTTGCTTTTTGTGTATTCGATTGTGAGACAGTGATGCCATTGTGAACGCTCGGGGCTCCTAACTCGGTAGGTTTAAGGACTTTTCAAAAATGGAACATATTTTTATACTGTTAACATTTACGACGGTGGATATTCTCGCAGATGTGCTCATTTTCGCAGTACAGGCATATGCTCAATCCCCTTTCCTGGTCAATAACAGCCACTTAAAAGGCTTAAATCAAATTTTTGCGTTCTAGCAAGGGAATGATACTAGGTGGCAGAAACGTGAAATATGTTTCACGTTTCTGCAGTGAACGGTGTTATGGACCATTTTCAGCGTGGCTCCATTGTCCTTTTGCTGCTCGTCGAGTCGACGAGTCACAAAAGGGCGACCTCAAGTTGCATGAAAACTGCGCTGACGGCCAAGCAGTAGTAGCGCAGGGGATAGAGGAGCGGCGTGGTGAGACGGGGTGGTTTATTGTTCACCACTTCCCTGTGATGTAGGATTCTTGCACTTCCTAAAAACGATCTGCCACGATCAACCAAAGCTCTCTATGTCAAATTTCAGCGGAATCGTCGCCAGAAAGGACTCGCCCTCATACTGATAACTTCATACTGTCACGGAGATCCAATTTATTATGAATGGTTGCTAAAAACATGGCGAGTAGGTCAAAGTCATGCAAAGAAACTCCGAATAGAGCTTCATCATAACGGTCTCTTTTAACTTCTCTGTTAAGGCTCGCATCCGCAAATCCCGGTTCGTGAGGGCCCTACCTAGGCGCTGGGATTTTTTTGTGAAAACATTGAACAAAGTTCTGGAAATTTTTGCAGTTGGTGCTCAGAACAAATCAATTGAAACATTTCACTTTGCATACTTGAGAGTAGGCGGGTACCCCTTTCAGTAGAACGATTGAAGACGATCGCTCCATCCACCTAGACTGGATGCAAATTTAAACGCATTTTTAAGCAATTCAAAATTGAAAAATTCACCTTCATCTTCGACACCTCCCATTTCACCGAAACGAAAAAATCCACGCGGCTGGTTAGTGTTCTCCTCCTCATCTTCCTGCATTGAATGTAGTATCCTCCTCTTCTGACTTTACATCGATACCTTCTTCATCCTCTACCTCGATACTCCCGCATTGCTCATCTCGCAAGATATATGCGACACTGCTGGCCGTCTTCTTCTCCTGCCTTGTAGGAACGCGTGAAGTATCGGAAGGACCGAACTCCTCCAAAAGGCACGCCAATTCAACAGCTGGTGAGAACATAGGTTGGAAGATAAGTCGGCAGTATTGCCCTTACCTCCCCGTCTCGAAAAAATCCGCCAAAGGGGGTTATTTAAGACTGATCATCCACGTGAAAGTATGGGTGGTGGGATCATGGTAATCGATTCCGCCCAAACTTCGCCATTTGACATAGAGAGCTTTGGTTGATCGTGGCAGACCTTTCTTAGGAAGCGCTAAGGTCCTGCATCTGAGGGAAGTCGAACATAAACCACTCTGCCTCACCACGCCACTCCTCTACCCCTGTGCCATGCTCGGCCGCCAGCATGGCACAGGGGTAGAGGAGTGGCGTGGTGAGGCAGAGGGGTTTCCATGCGACTTGAGCTCGCCCTTTTGTGATTCGTCGACTCAGCACGCAGCTAAAGAGCAATGAAGCCACGCTGAAAATGGTCCATAACTCCGTTCACAGATGCGCACACCAGAAACGCAACACACACTTGGAATCAGCGTTCAAAGCCACATCGCGCGGACGCATCACATCTCAAAGTCCCGTGGTCATTTAGTATACATTCCTTGTAAGTCGGGATCCTATTGGCCTCACACCACTCCAGAGTCTTCTTGGCGTGAGCAGGTGCCCAACCTTGCTGGAATATCTATGTCCTTACCATTTTCTTGTGCCAAGGTATTACACCGTTCTCCAGGATTCGCTTCTCGTAGATTTCGGCATTCATCTTGTCTTGTTTTTGAAAAAAAAACAAGCTTGGTCTTGCTCAGGCCCGACACTCCAGCCTATACCATCAAGGACTGTTGAAAATGGGCTCATCCGACGTTGACGGCTTTTGCGAATCCTTCTGGCAGCAGTTTCCGTTGATTCTGCGCGTTTTGGAGTGGTTTGGCGGTAAATATCTTCTCGTCTGTGAAGAGAACTCGGTCGCGCTTGTCACCGCGCGTAGGGACCTTCATCTTTCTAAATTTCTCCAATTTTGAAGCTTTCATTTCCTCAGTGTGGTGCTGTCCTTTGGTGAATTTGTAGGAATATAATCACAGATCGTCCCTGATCAGTCGTTTTATAGTAGAACGACCTACGTTGTGCTCCTTAGCTAGTTTCCTGATGTTTCTTGCAGGATTTCGGTGTAACTTGTCTTTGACGGCCTTTAGAAAGGCAGGAGTCCTTGCAGTTTGTCGTAGTCTTCCTCTCGGACGATTTTCGATCCCTCTAGTCTCTTCGAAACGTTTAATGACGCGGTGTACTTGCATCCGATGCAGTTTGAGCATCTTTGAAGTCGTGGAAAGGGACGACGCGCGTTTGAACATGGCGACTAGCGCTGAACGATCCTCAAGCGAAACCATGTTTACCTAAAAACGAAGAATAAGACTGACCATAGGTAGACTAAAAGATACGGAGAAAACGGATAACACCACAGCAAAGGATAAAATGTAAGAGATATTTCCAAAAATGGACTTTCTGTAGCCCGTAACACTTCATGTGGACCACCCTGTATTTGTAAATTGTAAAACATTGAGTTGTCCGTCGACTGGCTCGCAAGTTGTCGTTGCAAGGGGTGGCGAAGGTAGACGATCGCACGCAGAAAAATATAGTGTGCGGAGTGCTACAAGGGGATGGACCAACGTCTGCACTTATTTTCTACAGTTACCACTCATTACTTGCATTGTTTCAGAGGACGTCGGATGATCAAATACGACTGCGACTGGTGAAACAGATGGACCCAGGAGGAATGGATCCTCGTTCAATATCGGGCATGATCGATATGGCCATACGAGTAGGAAGAAACCTGCATTCTTCGGTGAACTCTCGACTCGAAGAGATCAGGAAAGGGGATGGTGCCCATATCCCCGGCTATTCTTTTCTGCATGAATGACAGGATTGGCACGTGGTTTTAAGACCACATCCATGTGGAACGCCTGCCCGATGCTCTTTCTAAATACCTTTTCTGCAGAGGTCTCCTCTTACCCGTACCTCCGCGGTTGTTATTGTTGTTATGTCCCTGAAAATTTGAAAGGTTGTTAGTTGTTGCGAGTTGTGCATAAGTCGTGAATGAATTATTATACGTTTGAAATAATCGTATAAGACTGCAGCAGATTCGCCGCATGCCCCTACTAACGAGACGTCGACCACACCCTCATCGGGAACAACTATCGAATTTCTAGGTCTCAAGTTAAAATTGTATCAGTTCTAGAGAGATTCTGCGGTCGCAGATCGATGCAGAAATTCCGTAGCAGGACTAAATCGTAGGTCATGCATTTTATGAAAGCCAATGTGTCATGTGTCTTCTGCCTATACCAAACCACAACAGGAAGGTCGCACATGAAGGTTCGTGATGACCTGGGTTTGGGAGCATACTTAGCATTGCCACTTCACTCCCATAAGGAATGGTGTGAGAAGGACCACATGGGCTGAAGTGTCCATGGCTGTGCTACAACACGCATTTCTAACTCAGCGTTGGCGAAAAGGTTGCGCCGGTCGAGCTTTTGTCGAAGGGAATTCGAGACATTGTTGATAACCCTACGACTCCGGACCAAGCGCGGCATGCGTCTGTTCTGCCCGCTATATGAAGCAGCGAAGGGGCTGGGGCGTACTTCGGGAGGGTTGGTGCAGCGCTACAGCACGGCAAGGGGCGATGGATTACTCATCACTGAGACCTTTCTGAGCGGCATCTTGTAGGTGGTTCGCGTTCCCGACAGTAAAGAGATCTACGGCTGTTTGCAGTGGTCTGAGCTCTGGAGCAGACTGCACCGCAAAAAGACCACTCAGCGTTGGCGAAAAGGTTGCGCCGGTCGAGCTTTTGTCGAAGGGAATTCGAGACATTGTTGATAACCCTACGACTCCGGACCAAGCGCGGCATGCGTCTGTTCTGCCCGCTATATGAAGCAGCGAAGGGGCTGGGGCGTACTTCGGGAGGGTTGGTGCAGCGCTACAACACGGCAAGGGGCGATGGATTACTCATCACTGAGACCTTTCTGAGCGGCACTTTGTAGGTGGTTCGCGTTCCCGACAGTAGAGAGATCTACGGCTGTTTGCAGTGGTCTGAGCTCTGGAGCAGACTGCACCGCAAAAAGACCACTCAGCGTTGGCGAAAAGGTTGCGCCGGTCGAGCTTTTGTCGAAGGGAATTCGAGACATTGTTGATAACCCTACGACTCCGGACCAAGCGCGGCATGCGTCTGTTCTGCCCGCTATATGAAGCAGCGAAGGGGCTGGGGCGTACTTCGGGAGGGTTGGTGCAGCGCTACAACACGGCAAGGGGCGATGGATTACTCATCACTGAGACCTTTCTGAGCGGCACTTTGTAGGTGGTTCGCGTTCCCGACAGTAGAGAGATCTACGGCTGTTTGCAGTGGTCTGAGCTCTGGAGCAGACTGCACCGCAAAAAGACCACTCAGCGTTGGCGAAAAGGTTGCGCCGGTCGAGCTTTTGTCGAAGGGAATTCGAGACATTGTTGATAACCCACGACTACGGACCAAGCGCGGCGTGCGTCTGTTCTGCCCGCTATATGAAGCAGCGAAGGGGCTGGGGCGTACTTCGGGAGGGTTGGTGCAGCGCTACAACACGGCAAGGGGCGATGGATTACTCATCACTGAGACCTTTCTGAGCGGCATCTTGTAGGTGGTTCGCGTTCCCAACAGTAGAGAGATCTACGGCTGTTTGCAGTGGTCTGAGCTCTGGAGCAGACTGCACCGCAAAAAGACCACTCAGCGTTGGCGAAAAGGTTGCGCCGGTCGAGCTTTTGTCGAAGGGAATTCGAGACATTGTTGATAACCCTACGACTCCGGACCAAGCGCGGCGTGCGTCTGTTCTGCCCGCTATATGAAGCAGCGAAGGGGCTGGGGCGTACTTCGGGAGGGTTGGTGCAGCGCTACAACACGGCAAGGGGCGATGGATTGCTCATCACTGAGACCTTTCTGAGCGGCATCTTGTAGGTGGTTCGCGTTCCCGACAGTAAAGAGATCTACGGCTGTTTGCAGTGGTCTGAGCTCTGGAGCAGACTGCACCGCAAAAAGACCACTCAGCGTTGGCGAAAAGGTTGCGCCGGTCGAGCTTTTGTCGAAGGGAATTCGAGACATTGTTGATAACCCTACGACTCCGGACCAAGCGCGGCGTGCGTCTGTTCTGCCCGCTATATGAAGCAGCGAAGGGGCTGGGGCGTACTTCGGGAGGGTTGGTGCAGCGCTACAACACGGCAAGGGGCGATGGATTACTCATCACTGAGACTTTTCTGAGCGGCATCTTGTAGGTGGTTCGCGTTCCCGACAGTAAAGAGATCTACAGCTGTTTGCAGTGGTCTGAGCTCTGGAGCAGACTGCACCGCAAAAAGACCACTCAGCGTTGGCGAAAAGGTTGCGCCGGTCGAGCTTTTGTCGAAGGGAATTCGAGACATTGTTGATAACCCTACGACTCCGGACCAAGCGCGGCATGCGTCTGTTCTGCCCGCTATATGAAGCAGCGAAGGGGCTGGGGCGTACTTCGGGAGGGTTGGTGCAGCGCTACAACACGGCAAGGGGCGATGGATTACTCATCACTGAGACCTTTCTGAGCGGCACTTTGTAGGTGGTTCGCGTTCCCGACAGTAGAGAGATCTACGGCTGTTTGCAGTGGTCTGAGCTCTGGAGCAGACTGCACCGCAAAAAGACCACTCAGCGTTGGCGAAAAGGTTGCGCCGGTCGAGCTTTTGTCGAAGGGAATTCGAGACATTGTTGATAACCCTACGACTCCGGACCAAGCGCGGCATGCGTCTGTTCTGCCCGCTATATGAAGCAGCGAAGGGGCTGGGGCGTACTTCGGGAGGGTTGGTGCAGCGCTACAACACGGCAAGGGGCGATGGATTACTCATCACTGAGACCTTTCTGAGCGGCACTTTGTAGGTGGTTCGCGTTCCCGACAGTAGAGAGATCTACGGCTGTTTGCAGTGGTCTGAGCTCTGGAGCAGACTGCACCGCAAAAAGACCACTCAGCGTTGGCGAAAAGGTTGCGCCGGTCGAGCTTTTGTCGAAGGGAATTCGAGACATTGTTGATAACCCACGACTACGGACCAAGCGCGGCGTGCGTCTGTTCTGCCCGCTATATGAAGCAGCGAAGGGGCTGGGGCGTACTTCGGGAGGGTTGGTGCAGCGCTACAACACGGCAAGGGGCGATGGATTACTCATCACTGAGACCTTTCTGAGCGGCATCTTGTAGGTGGTTCGCGTTCCCAACAGTAGAGAGATCTACGGCTGTTTGCAGTGGTCTGAGCTCTGGAGCAGACTGCACCGCAAAAAGACCACTCAGCGTTGGCGAAAAGGTTGCGCCGGTCGAGCTTTTGTCGAAGGGAATTCGAGACATTGTTGATAACCCTACGACTCCGGACCAAGCGCGGCGTGCGTCTGTTCTGCCCGCTATATGAAGCAGCGAAGGGGCTGGGGCGTACTTCGGGAGGGTTGGTGCAGCGCTACAACACGGCAAGGGGCGATGGATTGCTCATCACTGAGACCTTTCTGAGCGGCATCTTGTAGGTGGTTCGCGTTCCCGACAGTAAAGAGATCTACGGCTGTTTGCAGTGGTCTGAGCTCTGGAGCAGACTGCACCGCAAAAAGACCACTCAGCGTTGGCGAAAAGGTTGCGCCGGTCGAGCTTTTGTCGAAGGGAATTCGAGACATTGTTGATAACCCTACGACTCCGGACCAAGCGCGGCGTGCGTCTGTTCTGCCCGCTATATGAAGCAGCGAAGGGGCTGGGGCGTACTTCGGGAGGGTTGGTGCAGCGCTACAACACGGCAAGGGGCGATGGATTACTCATCACTGAGACTTTTCTGAGCGGCATCTTGTAGGTGGTTCGCGTTCCCGACAGTAAAGAGATCTACAGCTGTTTGCAGTGGTCTGAGCTCTGGAGCAGACTGCACCGCAAAAAGACCACTCAGCGTTGGCGAAAAGGGTGCGCCGGTCGAGCTTTTGTCGAAGGGAATTCGAGACATTGTTGATAACCCTACGACTCCGGACCAAGCGCGGCGTGCGTCTGTTCTGCCCGCTATATGAAGCAGCGAAGGGGCTGGGGCGTACTTCGGGAGGGTTGGTGCAGCGCTACAACACGGCAAGGGGCGATGGATTACTCATCACTGAGACCTTTCTGAGCGGCACTTTGTAGGTGGTTCGCGTTCCCGACAGTAGAGAGATCTACGGCTGTTTGCAGTGGTCTGAGCTCTGGAGCAGACTGCACCGCAAAAAGACCACTCAGCGTTGGCGAAAAGGTTGCGCCGGTCGAGCTTTTGTCGAAGGGAATTCGAGACATTGTTGATAACCCACGACTACGGACCAAGCGCGGCGTGCGTCTGTTCTGCCCGCTATATGAAGCAGCGAAGGGGCTGGGGCGTACTTCGGGAGGGTTGGTGCAGCGCTACAACACGGCAAGGGGCGATGGATTACTCATCACTGAGACCTTTCTGAGCGGCATCTTGTAGGTGGTTCGCGTTCCCAACAGTAGAGAGATCTACGGCTGTTTGCAGTGGTCTGAGCTCTGGAGCAGACTGCACCGCAAAAAGACCACTCAGCGTTGGCGAAAAGGTTGCGCCGGTCGAGCTTTTGTCGAAGGGAATTCGAGACATTGTTGATAACCCTACGACTCCGGACCAAGCGCGGCGTGCGTCTGTTCTGCCCGCTATATGAAGCAGCGAAGGGGCTGGGGCGTACTTCGGGAGGGTTGGTGCAGCGCTACAACACGGCAAGGGGCGATGGATTGCTCATCACTGAGACCTTTCTGAGCGGCATCTTGTAGGTGGTTCGCGTTCCCGACAGTAAAGAGATCTACGGCTGTTTGCAGTGGTCTGAGCTCTGGAGCAGACTGCACCGCAAAAAGACCACTCAGCGTTGGCGAAAAGGTTGCGCCGGTCGAGCTTTTGTCGAAGGGAATTCGAGACATTGTTGATAACCCTACGACTCCGGACCAAGCGCGGCGTGCGTCTGTTCTGCCCGCTATATGAAGCAGCGAAGGGGCTGGGGCGTACTTCGGGAGGGTTGGTGCAGCGCTACAACACGGCAAGGGGCGATGGATTACTCATCACTGAGACTTTTCTGAGCGGCATCTTGTAGGTGGTTCGCGTTCCCGACAGTAAAGAGATCTACAGCTGTTTGCAGTGGTCTGAGCTCTGGAGCAGACTGCACCGCAAAAAGACCACTCAGCGTTGGCGAAAAGGGTGCGCCGGTCGAGCTTTTGTCGAAGGGAATTCGAGACATTGTTGATAACCCTACGACTCCGGACCAAGCGCGGCGTGCGTCTGTTCTGCCCGCTATATGAAGCAGCGAAGGGGCTGGGGCGTACTTCGGGAGGGTTGGTGCAGCGCTACAACACGGCAAGGGGCGATGGATTACTCATCACTGAGACCTTTCTGAGCGGCATCTTGTAGGTGGTTCGCGTTCCCGACAGTAAAGAGATCTACGGCTGTTTGCAGTGGTCTGAGCTCTGGAGCAGACTGCACCGCAAAAAGACCACTCAGCGTTGGCGAAAAGGTTGCGCCGGTCGAGCTTTTGTCGAAGGGAATTCGAGACATTGTTGATAACCCTACGACTCCGGACCAAGCGCGGCATGCGTCTGTTCTGCCCGCTATATGAAGCAGCGAAGGGGCTGGGGCGTACTTCGGGAGGGTTGGTGCAGCGCTACAACACGGCAAGGGGCGATGGATTACTCATCACTGAGACCTTTCTGAGCGGCATCTTGTAGGTGGTTCGCGTTCCCGACAGTAAAGAGATCTACGGCTGTTTGCAGTGGTCTGAGCTCTGGAGCAGACTGCACCGCAAAAAGACCACTCAGCGTTGGCGAAAAGGGTGCGCCGGTCGAGCTTTTGTCGAAGGGAATTCGAGACATTGTTGATAACCCTACGACTCCGGACCAAGCGCGGCGTGCGTCTGTTCTGCCCGCTATATGAAGCAGCGAAGGGGCTGGGGCGTACTTCGGGAGGGTTGGTGCAGCGCTACAACACGGCAAGGGGCGATGGATTACTCATCACTGAGACCTTTCTGAGCGGCATCTTGTAGGTGGTTCGCGTTCCCGACAGTAAAGAGATCTACGGCTGTTTGCAGCTCTGGAGCAGACTGCACCGCAAAAAGACCACTCAGCGTTGGCGAAAAGGGTGCGCCGGTCGAGCTTTTGTCGAAGGGAATTCGAGACATTGTTGATAACCCTACGACTCCGGACCAAGCGCGGCGTGCGTCTGTTCTGCCCGCTATATGAAGCAGCGAAGGGGCTGGGACGTACTTCGGGAGGGTTGGTGCAGCGCTACAACACGGCAAGGGGCGATGGATTACTCATCACTGAGACCTTTCTGAGCGGCATCTTGTAGGTGGTTCGCTTTCCCAACAGTAGAGAGATCTACGGCTGTTTGCAGTGGTCTGAGCTCTGGAGCAGACTGCACCGCAAAAAGACCACTCAGCGTTGGCGAAAAGGTTGCGCCGGTCGAGCTTTTGTCGAAGGGAATTCGACACATTGTTGATAACCCTACGACTCCGGACCAAGCGCGGCATGCGTCTGTTCTGCCCGCTATATGAAGCAGAGAAGGGGCTGGGGCGTACTTCGGGAGGGTTGGTGCAGCGCTACAACACGCAAGGGGCGATGGATTACTCATCACTGAGACCTTTCTGAGCGGCATCTTGTAGGTGGTTCGCGTTCCCAACAGTAGAGAGATCTACGGCTGTTTGCAGTGGTCTGAGCTCTGGAGCAGACTGCACCGCAAAAAGACCACTCAGCGTTGGCGAAAAGGTTGCGCCGGTCGAGCTTTTGTCGAAGGGAATTCAAGACATTGTTGATAACCCTACGACTCCGGACCAAGCGCGGCATGCGTCTGTTCTGCCCGCTATATGAAGCAGAGAAGGGGCTGGGGCGTACTTCGGGAGGGTTGGTGCAGCGCTACAACACGGCAAGGGGCGATGGATTACTCATCACTGAGACCTTTCTGAGCGGCATCTTGTAGGTGGTTCGCGTTCCCAACAGTAGAGAGATCTACGGCTGTTTGCAGTGGTCTGAGCTCTGGAGCAGACTGCACCGCAAAAAGACCACTCAGCGTTGGCGAAAAGGGTGCGCCGGTCGAGCTTTTGTCGAAGGGAATTCGAGACATTGTTGATAACCCTACGACTCCGGACCAAGCGCGGCATGCGTCTGTTCTGCCCGCTATATGAAGCAGCGAAGGGGCTGGGACGTACTTCGGGAGGGTTGGTGCAGCGCTACAACACGGCAAGGGGCGATGGATTACTCATCACTGAGACCTTTCTGAGCGGCATCTTGTAGGTGGTTCGCGTTCCCAACAGTAGAGAGATCTACGGCTGTTTGCAGTGGTCTGAGCTCTGGAGCAGACTGCACCGCAAAAAGACCACTCAGCGTTGGCGAAAAGGGTGCGCCGGTCGAGCTTTTGTCGAAGGGAATTCGAGACATTGTTGATAACCCTACGACTCCGGACCAAGCGCGGCATGCGTCTGTTCTGCTCGCTATATGAAGCAGAGAAGGGTCTGGTGCGTACTTCGGGAGGGTTGGTGCAGCGCTACAACACGGCAAGGGGCGATGGATTACTCATCACTGAGACCTTTCTGAGCGGCATCTTGTAGGTGGTTCGCGTTCCCGACAGTAAAGAGATCTACGGCTGTTTGCAGCTCTGGAGCAGACTGCACCGCAAAAAGACCACTCAGCGTTGGCGAAAAGGGTGCGCCGGTCGAGCTTTTGTCGAAGGGAATTCGAGACATTGTTGATAACCCTACGACTCCGGACCAAGCGCGGCGTGCGTCTGTTCTGCCCGCTATATGAAGCAGCGAAGGGGCTGGGACGTACTTCGGGAGGGTTGGTGCAGCGCTACAACACGGCAAGGGGCGATGGATTACTCATCACTGAGACCTTTCTGAGCGGCATCTTGTAGGTGGTTCGCTTTCCCAACAGTAGAGAGATCTACGGCTGTTTGCAGTGGTCTGAGCTCTGGAGCAGACTGCACCGCAAAAAGACCACTCAGCGTTGGCGAAAAGGTTGCGCCGGTCGAGCTTTTGTCGAAGGGAATTCGACACATTGTTGATAACCCTACGACTCCGGACCAAGCGCGGCATGCGTCTGTTCTGCCCGCTATATGAAGCAGAGAAGGGGCTGGGGCGTACTTCGGGAGGGTTGGTGCAGCGCTACAACACGCAAGGGGCGATGGATTACTCATCACTGAGACCTTTCTGAGCGGCATCTTGTAGGTGGTTCGCGTTCCCAACAGTAGAGAGATCTACGGCTGTTTGCAGTGGTCTGAGCTCTGGAGCAGACTGCACCGCAAAAAGACCACTCAGCGTTGGCGAAAAGGTTGCGCCGGTCGAGCTTTTGTCGAAGGGAATTCAAGACATTGTTGATAACCCTACGACTCCGGACCAAGCGCGGCATGCGTCTGTTCTGCCCGCTATATGAAGCAGAGAAGGGGCTGGGGCGTACTTCGGGAGGGTTGGTGCAGCGCTACAACACGGCAAGGGGCGATGGATTACTCATCACTGAGACCTTTCTGAGCGGCATCTTGTAGGTGGTTCGCGTTCCCAACAGTAGAGAGATCTACGGCTGTTTGCAGTGGTCTGAGCTCTGGAGCAGACTGCACCGCAAAAAGACCACTCAGCGTTGGCGAAAAGGGTGCGCCGGTCGAGCTTTTGTCGAAGGGAATTCGAGACATTGTTGATAACCCTACGACTCCGGACCAAGCGCGGCATGCGTCTGTTCTGCCCGCTATATGAAGCAGCGAAGGGGCTGGGACGTACTTCGGGAGGGTTGGTGCAGCGCTACAACACGGCAAGGGGCGATGGATTACTCATCACTGAGACCTTTCTGAGCGGCATCTTGTAGGTGGTTCGCGTTCCCAACAGTAGAGAGATCTACGGCTGTTTGCAGTGGTCTGAGCTCTGGAGCAGACTGCACCGCAAAAAGACCACTCAGCGTTGGCGAAAAGTGTGCGCCGGTCGAGCTTTTGTCGAAGGGAATTCGAGACATTGTTGATAACCCTACGACTCCGGACCAAGCGCGGCATGCGTCTGTTCTGCTCGCTATATGAAGCAGAGAAGGGTCTGGTGCGTACTTCGGGAGGGTTGGTGCAGCGCTACAACACGGCAAGGGGCGATGGATTACTCATCACTGAGACCTTTCTGAGCGGCATCTTGTAGGTGGTTCGCTTTCCCAACAGTAGAGAGATCTACGGCTGTTTGCAGTGGTCTGAGCTCTGGAGCAGACTGCACCGCAAAAAGACCACTCAGCGTTGGCGAAAAGGTTGCGCCGGTCGAGCTTTTGTCGAAGGGAATTCGAGACATTGTTGATAACCCTACGACTCCGGACCAAGCGCGGCATGCGTCTGTTCTGCCCGCTATATGAAGCAGCGAAGGGGCTGGGACGTACTTCGGGAGGGTTGGTGCAGCGCTACAACACGGCAAGGGGCGATGGATTACTCATCACTGAGACCTTTCTGAGCGGCATCTTGTAGGTGGTTCGCGTTCCCAACAGTAGAGAGATCTACGGCTGTTTGCAGTGGTCTGAGCTCTGGAGCAGACTGCACCGCAAAAAGACCACTCAGCGTTGGCGAAAAGGGTGCGCCGGTCGAGCTTTTGTCGAAGGGAATTCGAGACATTGTTGATAACCCTACGACTCCGGACCAAGCGCGGCATGCGTCTGTTCTGCCCGCTATATGAAGCAGCGAAGGGGCTGGGACGTACTTCGGGAGGGTTGGTGCAGCGCTACAACACGGCAAGGGGCGATGGATTACTCATCACTGAGACCTTTCTGAGCGGCATCTTGTAGGTGGTTCGCGTTCCCAACAGTAGAGAGATCTACGGCTGTTTGCAGTGGTCTGAGCTCTGGAGCAGACTGCACCGCAAAAAGACCACTCAGCGTTGGCGAAAAGGGTGCGCCGGTCGAGCTTTTGTCGAAGGGAATTCGAGACATTGTTGATAACCCTACGACTCCGGACCAAGCGCGGCATGCGTCTGTTCTGCTCGCTATATGAAGCAGAGAAGGGTCTGGTGCGTACTTCGGGAGGGTTGGTGCAGCGCTACAACACGGCAAGGGGCGATGGATTACTCATCACTGAGACCTTTCTGAGCGGCATCTTGTAGGTGGTTCGCGTTCCCAACAGTAGAGAGATCTACGGCTGTTTGCAGTTGTCTGAGCTCTGGAGCAGACTGCACCGCAAAAAGACCACTCAGCGTTGGCGAAAAGGGTGCGCCGGTCGAGCTTTTGTCGAAGGGAATTCGAGACATTGTTGATAACCCTACGACTCCGGACCAAGCGCGGCATGCGTCTGTTCTGCCCGCTATATGAAGCAGAGAAGGGGCTGGGGCGTACTTCGGGAGGGTTGGTGCAGCGCTACAACACGGCAAGGGGCGATGGATTACTCATCACTGAGACCTTTCTGAGCGGCATCTTGTAGGTGGTTCGCGTTCCCAACAGTAGAGAGATCTACGGCTGTTTGCAGTGGTCTGAGCTCTGGAGCAGACTGCACCGCAAAAAGACCACTCAGCTTTGGCGAAAAGGGTGCGCCGGTCGAGCTTTTGTCGAAGGGAATTCGAGACATTGTTGATAACCCTACGACTCCGGACCAAGCGCGGCATGCGTCTGTTCTGCCCGCTATATGAAGCAGCGAAGGGGCTGGGGCGTACTTCGGGAGGGTTGGTGCAGCGCTACAACACGGCAAGGGGCGATGGATTACTCATCACTGAGACCTTTCTGAGCGGCATCTTGTAGGTGGTTCGCGTTCCCGACAGTAAAGAGATCTACGGCTGTTTGCAGTGGTCTGAGCTCTGGAGCAGACTGCACCGCAAAAAGACCACTCAGCGTTGGCGAAAAGGTTGCGCCGGTCGAGCTTTTGTCGAAGGGAATTCGACACATTGTTGATAACCCTACGACTCCGGACCAAGCGCGGCGTGCGTCTGTTCTGCCCGCTATATGAAGCAGCGAAGGGGCTGGGACGTACTTCGGGAGGGTTGGTGCAGCGCTACAACACGGCAAGGGGCGATGGATTACTCATCACTGAGACCTTTCTGAGCGGCATCTTGTAGGTGGTTCGCGTTCCCGACAGTAGAGAGATCTACGGCTGTTTGCAGTGGTCTGAGCTCTGGAGCAGACTGTACCGCAAAAAGACCACTCAGCGTTGGCGAAAAGGTTGCGCCGGTCGAGCTTTTGTCGAAGGGAATTCGAGACATTGTTGATAACCCTACGACTCCGGACCAAGCGCGGCGTGCGTCTGTTCTGCCCGCTATATGAAGCAGCGAAGGGGCTGGGACGTACTTCGGGAGGGTTGGTGCAGCGCTACAACACGGCAAGGGGCGATGGATTACTCATCACTGAGACCTTTCTGAGCGGCATCTTGTAGGTGGTTCGCGTTCCCGACAGTAAAGAGATCTACGGCTGTTTGCAGTGGTCTGCGCTCTGGAGCAGACTGCACCGCAAAAAGACCACTCAGCGTTGGCGAAAAGGTTGCGCCGGTCGAGCTTTTGTCGAAGGGAATTCGAGACATTGTTGATAACCCTACGACTCCGGACCAAGCGCGGCATGCGTCTGTTCTGCCCGCTATATGAAGCAGCGAAGGGGCTGGGGCGTACTTCGGGAGGGTTGGTGCAGCGCTACAACACGGCAAGGGGCGATGGATTACTCATCACTGAGACCTTTCTGAGCGGCACCTTGTAGGTGGTTCGCGTTCCCAACAGTAGAGAGATCTACGGCTGTTTGCAGTGGTCTGAGCTCTGGAGCAGACTGCACCGCAAAAAGACCACTCAGCGTTGGCGAAAAGGTTGCGCCGGTCGAGCTTTTGTCGAAGGGAATTCGACACATTGTTGATAACCCTACGACTCCGGACCAAGCGCGGCGTGCGTCTGTTCTGCCCGCTATATGAAGCAGCGAAGGGGCTGGGACGTACTTCGGGAGGGTTGGTGCAGCGCTACAACACGGCAAGGGGCGATGGATTACTCATCACTGAGACCTTTCTGAGCGGCATCTTGTAGGTGGTTCGCGTTCCCGACAGTAAAGAGATCTACGGCTGTTTGCAGTGGTCTGAGCTCTGGAGCAGACTGCACCGCAAAAAGACCACTCAGCGTTGGCGAAAAGGGTGCGCCGGTCGAGCTTTTGTCGAAGGGAATTCGAGACATTGTTGATAACCCTACGACTCCGGACCAAGCGCGGCATGCGTCTGTTCTGCCCGCTATATGAAGCAGCGAAGGGGCTGGGGCGTACTTCGGGAGGGTTGGTGCAGCGCTACAACACGGCAAGGGGCGATGGATTACTCATCACTGAGACCTTTCTGAGCGGCATCTTGTAGGTGGTTCGCGTTCCCGACAGTAATGAGATCTACGGCTGTTTGCAGTGGTCTGAGCTCTGGAGCAGACTGCACCGCAAAAAGACCACTCAGCGTTGGCGAAAAGGGTGCGCCGGTCGAGCTTTTGTCGAAGGGAATTCGAGACATTGTTGATAACCCTACGGCTCCGGACCAAGCGCGGCGTGCGTCTGTTCTGCCCGCTATATGAAGCAGCGAAGGGGCTGGGGCGTACTTCGGGAGGGTTGGTGCAGCGCTACAACACGGCAAGGAGCGATGGATTACTCATCACTGAGACCTTTCTGAGCGGCACCTTGTAGGTGGTTCGCGTTCCCGACAGTAGAGAGATCTACGGCTGTTTGCAGTGGTCTGAGCTCTGGAGCAGACTGCACCGCAAAAAGACCACTCAGCGTTGGCGAAAAGGTTGCGCCGGTCGAGCTTTTGTCGAAGGGAATTCGAGACATTGTTGATAACCCTACGACTCCGGACCAAGCGCGGCATGCGTCTGTTCTGCCCGCTATATGAAGCAGCGAAGGGGCTGGGGCGTACTTCGGGAAGGTTGGTGCAGCGCTACAGCACGGCAAGGGGCGATGGATTACTCATCACTGAGACCTTTCTGAGCGGCATCTTGTAGGTGGTTCGCGTTCCCGACAGTAAAGAGATCTACGCTGTTTGCAGTGGTCTGAGCTCTGGAGCAGACTGCACCGCAAAAAGACCACTCAGCGTTGGCGAAAAGGGTGCGCCGGTCGAGCTTTTGTCGAAGGGAATTCGAGACATTGTTGATAACCCTACGACTCCGGACCAAGCGCGGCATGCGTCTGTTCTGCCCGCTATATGAAGCAGCGAAGGGGCTGGGGCGTACTTCGGGAGGGTTGGTGCAGCGCTACAACACGGCAAGGGGCGATGGATTACTCATCACTGAGACCTTTCTGAGCGGCATCTTGTAGGTGGTTCGCGTTCCCAACAGTAGAGAGATCTACGGCTGTTTGCAGTGGTCTGAGCTCTGGAGCAGACTGCACCGCAAAAAGACCACTCAGCGTTGGCGAAAAGGTTGCGCCGGTCGAGCTTTTGTCGAAGGGAATTCGACACATTGTTGATAACCCTACGACTCCGGACCAAGCGCGGCGTGCGTCTGTTCTGCCCGCTATATGAAGCAGCGAAGGGGCTGGGGCGTACTTCGGGAGGGTTGGTGCAGCGCTACAACACGGCAAGGGGCGATGGATTACTCATCACTGAGACCTTTCTGAGCGGCACCTTGTAGGTGGTTCGCGTTCCCGACAGTAAAGAGATCTACGGCTGTTTGCAGTGGTCTGAGCTCTGGAGCAGACTGCACCGCAAAAAGACCACTCAGCGTTGGCGAAAAGGGTGCGCCGGTCGAGCTTTTGTCGAAGGGAATTCGAGACATTGTTGATAACCCTACGGCTCCGGACCAAGCGCGGCGTGCGTCTGTTCTGCCCGCTATATGAAGCAGCGAAGGGGCTGGGGCGTACTTCGGGAGGGTTGGTGCAGCGCTACAACACGGCAAGGGGCGATGGATTACTCATCACTGAGACCTTTCTGAGCGGCATCTTGTAGGTGGTTCGCGTTCCCGACAGTAAAGAGATCTACGGCTGTTTGCAGCTCTGGAGCAGACTGCACCGCAAAAAGACCACTCAGCGTTGGCGAAAAGGGTGCGCCGGTCGAGCTTTTGTCGAAGGGAATTCGAGACATTGTTGATAACCCTACGACTCCGGACCAAGCGCGGCGTGCGTCTGTTCTGCCCGCTATATGAAGCAGCGAAGGGGCTGGGGCGTACTTCGGGAGGGTTGGTGCAGCGCTACAACACGGCAAGGGGCGATGGATTACTCATCAATGAGACCTTTCTGAGCGGCATCTTGTAGGTGGTTCGCGTTCCCAACAGTAGAGAGATCTACGGCTGTTTGCAGTGGTCTGAGCTCTGGAGCAGACTGCACCGCAAAAAGACCACTCAGCGTTGGCGAAAAGGTTGCGCCGGTCGAGCTTTTGTCGAAGGGAATTCGAGACATTGTCGATAACCCTACGACTCCGGACCAAGCGCGGCATGCGTCTGTTCTGCCCGCTATATGAAGCAGCGAAGGGGCTGGGGCGTACTTCGGGAGGGTTGGTGCAGCGCTACAACACGGCAAGGGGCGATGGATTACTCATCACTGAGACCTTTCTGAGCGGCACCTCGTAGGTGGTTCGCGTTCCCGACAGTAGAGAGATCTACGGCTGTTTGCAGTGGTCTGAGCTCTGGAGCAGACTGTACCGCAAAAAGACCACTCAGCGTTGGCGAAAAGGTTGCGCCGGTCGAGCTTTTGTCGAAGGGAATTCGAGACATTGTTGATAACCCTACGACTCCGGACCAAGCGCGGCGTGCGTCTGTTCTGCCCGCTATATGAAGCAGCGAAGGGGCTGGGACGTACTTCGGGAGGGTTGGTGCAGCGCTACAACACGGCAAGGGGCGATGGATTACTCATCACTGAGACCTTTCTGAGCGGCATCTTGTAGGTGGTTCGCGTTCCCGACAGTAAAGAGATCTACGGCTGTTTGCAGTGGTCTGCGCTCTGGAGCAGACTGCACCGCAAAAAGACCACTCAGCGTTGGCGAAAAGGTTGCGCCGGTCGAGCTTTTGTCGAAGGGAATTCGAGACATTGTTGATAACCCTACGACTCCGGACCAAGCGCGGCATGCGTCTGTTCTGCCCGCTATATGAAGCAGCGAAGGGGCTGGGGCGTACTTCGGGAGGGTTGGTGCAGCGCTACAACACGGCAAGGGGCGATGGATTACTCATCACTGAGACCTTTCTGAGCGGCACCTTGTAGGTGGTTCGCGTTCCCAACAGTAGAGAGATCTACGGCTGTTTGCAGTGGTCTGAGCTCTGGAGCAGACTGCACCGCAAAAAGACCACTCAGCGTTGGCGAAAAGGTTGCGCCGGTCGAGCTTTTGTCGAAGGGAATTCGACACATTGTTGATAACCCTACGACTCCGGACCAAGCGCGGCGTGCGTCTGTTCTGCCCGCTATATGAAGCAGCGAAGGGGCTGGGACGTACTTCGGGAGGGTTGGTGCAGCGCTACAACACGGCAAGGGGCGATGGATTACTCATCACTGAGACCTTTCTGAGCGGCATCTTGTAGGTGGTTCGCGTTCCCGACAGTAAAGAGATCTACGGCTGTTTGCAGTGGTCTGAGCTCTGGAGCAGACTGCACCGCAAAAAGACCACTCAGCGTTGGCGAAAAGGGTGCGCCGGTCGAGCTTTTGTCGAAGGGAATTCGAGACATTGTTGATAACCCTACGACTCCGGACCAAGCGCGGCATGCGTCTGTTCTGCCCGCTATATGAAGCAGCGAAGGGGCTGGGGCGTACTTCGGGAGGGTTGGTGCAGCGCTACAACACGGCAAGGGGCGATGGATTACTCATCACTGAGACCTTTCTGAGCGGCATCTTGTAGGTGGTTCGCGTTCCCGACAGTAAAGAGATCTACGGCTGTTTGCAGTGGTCTGAGCTCTGGAGCAGACTGCACCGCAAAAAGACCACTCAGCGTTGGCGAAAAGGGTGCGCCGGTCGAGCTTTTGTCGAAGGGAATTCGAGACATTGTTGATAACCCTACGACTCCGGACCAAGCGCGGCATGCGTCTGTTCTGCCCGCTATATGAAGCAGCGAAGGGGCTGGGGCGTACTTCGGGAGGGTTGGTGCAGCGCTACAACACGGCAAGGGGCGATGGATTACTCATCACTGAGACCTTTCTGAGCGGCACCTTGTAGGTGGTTCGCGTTCCCGACAGTAGAGAGATCTACGGCTGTTTGCAGTGGTCTGAGCTCTGGAGCAGACTGCACCGCAAAAAGACCACTCAGCGTTGGCGAAAAGGTTGCGCCGGTCGAGCTTTTGTCGAAGGGAATTCGAGACATTGTTGATAACCCTACGACTCCGGACCAAGCGCGGCATGCGTCTGTTCTGCCCGCTATATGAAGCAGCGAAGGGGCTGGGGCGTACTTCGGGAAGGTTGGTGCAGCGCTACAGCACGGCAAGGGGCGATGGATTACTCATCACTGAGACCTTTCTGAGCGGCATCTTGTAGGTGGTTCGCGTTCCCGACAGTAAAGAGATCTACGCTGTTTGCAGTGGTCTGAGCTCTGGAGCAGACTGCACCGCAAAAAGACCACTCAGCGTTGGCGAAAAGGGTGCGCCGGTCGAGCTTTTGTCGAAGGGAATTCGAGACATTGTTGATAACCCTACGACTCCGGACCAAGCGCGGCATGCGTCTGTTCTGCCCGCTATATGAAGCAGCGAAGGGGCTGGGCGTACTTCGGGAGGGTTGGTGCAGCGCTACAACACGGCAAGGGGCGATGGATTACTCATCACTGAGACCTTTCTGAGCGGCATCTTGTAGGTGGTTCGCGTTCCCAACAGTAGAGAGATCTACGGCTGTTTGCAGTGGTCTGAGCTCTGGAGCAGACTGCACCGCAAAAAGACCACTCAGCGTTGGCGAAAAGGTTGCGCCGGTCGAGCTTTTGTCGAAGGGAATTCGACACATTGTTGATAACCCTACGACTCCGGACCAAGCGCGGCGTGCGTCTGTTCTGCCCGCTATATGAAGCAGCGAAGGGGCTGGGGCGTACTTCGGGAGGGTTGGTGCAGCGCTACAACACGGCAAGGGGCGATGGATTACTCATCACTGAGACCTTTCTGAGCGGCACCTTGTAGGTGGTTCGCGTTCCCGACAGTAAAGAGATCTACGGCTGTTTGCAGTGGTCTGAGCTCTGGAGCAGACTGCACCGCAAAAAGACCACTCAGCGTTGGCGAAAAGGGTGCGCCGGTCGAGCTTTTGTCGAAGGGAATTCGAGACATTGTTGATAACCCTACGGCTCCGGACCAAGCGCGGCGTGCGTCTGTTCTGCCCGCTATATGAAGCAGCGAAGGGGCTGGGGCGTACTTCGGGAGGGTTGGTGCAGCGCTACAACACGGCAAGGGGCGATGGATTACTCATCACTGAGACCTTTCTGAGCGGCATCTTGTAGGTGGTTCGCGTTCCCGACAGTAAAGAGATCTACGGCTGTTTGCAGCTCTGGAGCAGACTGCACCGCAAAAAGACCACTCAGCGTTGGCGAAAAGGGTGCGCCGGTCGAGCTTTTGTCGAAGGGAATTCGAGACATTGTTGATAACCCTACGACTCCGGACCAAGCGCGGCGTGCGTCTGTTCTGCCCGCTATATGAAGCAGCGAAGGGGCTGGGGCGTACTTCGGGAGGGTTGGTGCAGCGCTACAACACGGCAAGGGGCGATGGATTACTCATCAATGAGACCTTTCTGAGCGGCATCTTGTAGGTGGTTCGCGTTCCCAACAGTAGAGAGATCTACGGCTGTTTGCAGTGGTCTGAGCTCTGGAGCAGACTGCACCGCAAAAAGACCACTCAGCGTTGGCGAAAAGGTTGCGCCGGTCGAGCTTTTGTCGAAGGGAATTCGAGACATTGTCGATAACCCTACGACTCCGGACCAAGCGCGGCATGCGTCTGTTCTGCCCGCTATATGAAGCAGCGAAGGGGCTGGGGCGTACTTCGGGAGGGTTGGTGCAGCGCTACAACACGGCAAGGGGCGATGGATTACTCATCACTGAGACCTTTCTGAGCGGCATCTTGTAGGTGGTTCGCGTTCCCGACAGTAAAGAGATCTACGGCTGTTTGCAGTGGTCTGAGCTCTGGAGCAGACTGCACCGCAAAAAGACCACTCAGCGTTGGCGAAAAGGTTGCGCCGGTCGAGCTTTTGTCGAAGGGAATTCGAGACATTGTTGATAACCCTACGACTCCGGACCAAGCGCGGCATGCGTCTGTTCTGCCCGCTATATGAAGCAGCGAAGGGGCTGGGGCGTACTTCGGGAGGGTTGGTGCAGCGCTACAACACGGCAAGGGGCGATGGATTACTCATCACTGAGACCTTTCTGAGCGGCACCTCGTAGGTGGTTCGCGTTCCCGACAGTAGAGAGATCTACGGCTGTTTGCAGTGGTCTGAGCTCTGGAGCAGACTGTACCGCAAAAAGACCACTCAGCGTTGGCGAAAAGGTTGCGCCGGTCGAGCTTTTGTCGAAGGGAATTCGAGACATTGTTGATAACCCTACGACTCCGGACCAAGCGCGGCGTGCGTCTGTTCTGCCCGCTATATGAAGCAGCGAAGGGGCTGGGACGTACTTCGGGAGGGTTGGTGCAGCGCTACAACACGGCAAGGGGCGATGGATTACTCATCACTGAGACCTTTCTGAGCGGCATCTTGTAGGTGGTTCGCGTTCCCGACAGTAAAGAGATCTACGGCTGTTTGCAGTGGTCTGAGCTCTGGAGCAGACTGCACCGCAAAAAGACCACTCAGCGTTGGCGAAAAGGGTGCGCCGGTCGAGCTTTTGTCGAAGGGAATTCGAGACATTGTTGATAACCCTACGACTCCGGACCAAGCGCGGCATGCGTCTGTTCTGCCCGCTATATGAAGCAGCGAAGGGGCTGGGGCGTACTTCGGGAAGGTTGGTGCAGCGCTACAGCACGGCAAGGGGCGATGGATTACTCATCACTGAGACCTTTCTGAGCGGCATCTTGTAGGTGGTTCGCGTTCCCGACAGTAAAGAGATCTACGCTGTTTGCAGTGGTCTGAGCTCTGGAGCAGACTGCACCGCAAAAAGACCACTCAGCGTTGGCGAAAAGGGTGCGCCGGTCGAGCTTTTGTCGAAGGGAATTCGAGACATTGTTGATAACCCTACGACTCCGGACCAAGCGCGGCATGCGTCTGTTCTGCCCGCTATATGAAGCAGCGAAGGGGCTGGGGCGTACTTCGGGAGGGTTGGTGCAGCGCTACAACACGGCAAGGGGCGATGGATTACTCATCACTGAGACCTTTCTGAGCGGCACCTTGTAGGTGGTTCGCGTTCCCGACAGTAGAGAGATCTACGGCTGTTTGCAGTGGTCTGAGCTCTGGAGCAGACTGCACCGCAAAAAGACCACTCAGCGTTGGCGAAAAGGTTGCGCCGGTCGAGCTTTTGTCGAAGGGAATTCGAGACATTGTTGATAACCCTACGACTCCGGACCAAGCGCGGCATGCGTCTGTTCTGCCCGCTATATGAAGCAGCGAAGGGGCTGGGGCGTACTTCGGGAAGGTTGGCGCAGCGCTACAGCACGGCAAGGGGCGATGGATTACTCATCACTGAGACCTTTCTGAGCGGCATCTTGTAGGTGGTTCGCGTTCCCGACAGTAAAGAGATCTACGCTGTTTGCAGTGGTCTGAGCTCTGGAGCAGACTGCACCGCAAAAAGACCACTCAGCGTTGGCGAAAAGGGTGCGCCGGTCGAGCTTTTGTCGAAGGGAATTCGAGACATTGTTGATAACCCTACGACTCCGGACCAAGCGCGGCGTGCGTCTGTTCTGCCCGCTATATGAAGCAGCGAAGGGGCTGGGACGTACTTCGGGAGGGTTGGTGCAGCGCTACAACACGGCAAGGGGCGATGGATTACTCATCACTGAGACCTTTCTGAGCGGCATCTTGTAGGTGGTTCGCGTTCCCGACAGTAAAGAGATCTACGGCTGTTTGCAGTGGTCTGAGCTCTGGAGCAGACTGCACCGCAAAAAGACCACTCAGCGTTGGCGAAAAGGGTGCGCCGGTCGAGCTTTTGTCGAAGGGAATTCGAGACATTGTTGATAACCCTACGACTCCGGACCAAGCGCGGCGTGCGTCTGTTCTGCCCGCTATATGAAGCAGCGAAGGGGCTGGGACGTACTTCGGGAGGGTTGGTGCAGCGCTACAACACGGCAAGGGGCGATGGATTACTCATCACTGAGACCTTTCTGAGCGGCATCTTGTAGGTGGTTCGCGTTCCCAACAGTAGAGAGATCTACGGCTGTTTGCAGTGGTCTGAGCTCTGGAGCAGACTGCACCGCAAAAAGACCACTCAGCGTTGGCGAAAAGGTTGCGCCGGTCGAGCTTTTGTCGAAGGGAATTCGACACATTGTTGATAACCCTACGACTCCGGACCAAGCGCGGCGTGCGTCTGTTCTGCCCGCTATATGAAGCAGCGAAGGGGCTGGGACGTACTTCGGGAGGGTTGGTGCAGCGCTACAACACGGCAAGGGGCGATGGATTACTCATCACTGAGACCTTTCTGAGCGGCATCTTGTAGGTGGTTCGCGTTCCCGACAGTAAAGAGATCTACGGCTGTTTGCAGTGGTCTGAGCTCTGGAGCAGACTGCACCGCAAAAAGACCACTCAGCGTTGGCGAAAAGGTTGCGCCGGTCGAGCTTTTGTCGAAGGGAATTCGAGACATTGTTGATAACCCTACGACTCCGGACCAAGCGCGGCATGCGTCTGTTCTGCCCGCTATATGAAGCAGCGAAGGGGCTGGGGCGTACTTCGGGAGGGTTGGTGCAGCGCTACAACACGGCAAGGGGCGATGGATTACTCATCACTGAGACCTTTCTGAGCGGCATCTTGTAGGTGGTTCGCGTTCCCGACAGTAAAGAGATCTACGGCTGTTTGCAGTGGTCTGAGCTCTGGAGCAGACTGCACCGCAAAAAGACCACTCAGCGTTGGCGAAAAGGTTGCGCCGGTCGAGCTTTTGTCGAAGGGAATTCGAGACATTGTTGATAACCCTACGACTCCGGACCAAGCGCGGCATGCGTCTGTTCTGTCCGCTATATGAAGCAGCGAAGGGGCTGGGGCGTACTTCGGGAGGGTTGGTGCAGCGCTACAACACGGCAAGGGGCGATGGATTACTCATCACTGAGACCTTTCTGAGCGGCACCTCGTAGGTGGTTCGCGTTCCCGACAGTAGAGAGATCTACGGCTGTTTGCAGTGGTCTGAGCTCTGGAGCAGACTGTACCGCAAAAAGACCACTCAGCGTTGGCGAAAAGGTTGCGCCGGTCGAGCTTTTGTCGAAGGGAATTCGAGACATTGTTGATAACCCTACGACTCCGGACCAAGCGCGGCGTGCGTCTGTTCTGCCCGCTATATGAAGCAGCGAAGGGGCTGGGACGTACTTCGGGAGGGTTGGTGCAGCGCTACAACACGGCAAGGGGCGATGGATTACTCATCACTGAGACCTTTCTGAGCGGCATCTTGTAGGTGGTTCGCGTTCCCGACAGTAAAGAGATCTACGGCTGTTTGCAGTGGTCTGAGCTCTGGAGCAGACTGCACCGCAAAAAGACCACTCAGCGTTGGCGAAAAGGGTGCGCCGGTCGAGCTTTTGTCGAAGGGAATTCGAGACATTGTTGATAACCCTACGACTCCGGACCAAGCGCGGCATGCGTCTGTTCTGCCCGCTATATGAAGCAGCGAAGGGGCTGGGGCGTACTTCGGGAGGGTTGGTGCAGCGCTACAACACGGCAAGGGGCGATGGATTACTCATCACTGAGACCTTTCTGAGCGGCATCTTGTAGGTGGTTCGCGTTCCCGACAGTAAAGAGATCTACGGCTGTTTGCAGTGGTCTGAGCTCTGGAGCAGACTGCACCGCAAAAAGACCACTCAGCGTTGGCGAAAAGGGTGCGCCGGTCGAGCTTTTGTCGAAGGGAATTCGAGACATTGTTGATAACCCTACGGCTCCGGACCAAGCGCGGCGTGCGTCTGTTCTGCCCGCTATATGAAGCAGCGAAGGGGCTGGGGCGTACTTCGGGAGGGTTGGTGCAGCGCTACAACACGGCAAGGGGCGATGGATTACTCATCACTGAGACCTTTCTGAGCGGCACCTTGTAGGTGGTTCGCGTTCCCGACAGTAGAGAGATCTACGGCTGTTTGCAGTGGTCTGAGCTCTGGAGCAGACTGCACCGCAAAAAGACCACTCAGCGTTGGCGAAAAGGTTGCGCCGGTCGAGCTTTTGTCGAAGGGAATTTGAGACATTGTTGATAACCCTACGACTCCGGACCAAGCGCGGCATGCGTCTGTTCTGCCCGCTATATGAAGCAGCGAAGGGGCTGGGGCGTACTTCGGGAAGGTTGGTGCAGCGCTACAGCACGGCAAGGGGCGATGGATTACTCATCACTGAGACCTTTCTGAGCGGCATCTTGTAGGTGGTTCGCGTTCCCGACAGTAAAGAGATCTACGCTGTTTGCAGTGGTCTGAGCTCTGGAGCAGACTGCACCGCAAAAAGACCACTCAGCGTTGGCGAAAAGGGTGCGCCGGTCGAGCTTTTGTCGAAGGGAATTCGAGACATTGTTGATAACCCTACGACTCCGGACCAAGCGCGGCATGCGTCTGTTCTGCCCGCTATATGAAGCAGCGAAGGGGCTGGGGCGTACTTCGGGAGGGTTGGTGCAGCGCTACAACACGGCAAGGGGCGATGGATTACTCATCACTGAGACCTTTCTGAGCGGCATCTTGTAGGTGGTTCGCGTTCCCAACAGTAGAGAGATCTACGGCTGTTTGCAGTGGTCTGAGCTCTGGAGCAGACTGCACCGCAAAAAGACCACTCAGCGTTGGCGAAAAGGTTGCGCCGGTCGAGCTTTTGTCGAAGGGAATTCGACACATTGTTGATAACCCTACGACTCCGGACCAAGCGCGGCGTGCGTCTGTTCTGCCCGCTATATGAAGCAGCGAAGGGGCTGGGACGTACTTCGGGAGGGTTGGTGCAGCGCTACAACACGGCAAGGGGCGATGGATTACTCATCACTGAGACCTTTCTGAGCGGCATCTTGTAGGTGGTTCGCGTTCCCGACAGTAAAGAGATCTACGGCTGTTTGCAGTGGTCTGAGCTCTGGAGCAGACTGCACCGCAAAAAGACCACTCAGCGTTGGCGAAAAGGGTGCGCCGGTCGAGCTTTTGTCGAAGGGAATTCGAGACATTGTTGATAACCCTACGACTCCGGACCAAGCGCGGCATGCGTCTGTTCTGCCCGCTATATGAAGCAGCGAAGGGGCTGGGGCGTACTTCGGGAGGGTTGGTGCAGCGCTACAACACGGCAAGGGGCGATGGATTACTCATCACTGAGACCTTTCTGAGCGGCACCTTGTAGCTGGTTCGCGTTCCCGACAGTAGAGAGATCTACGGCTGTTTGCAGTGGTCTGAGCTCTGGAGCAGACTGCACCGCAAAAAGACCACTCAGCGTTGGCGAAAAGGTTGCGCCGGTCGAGCTTTTGTCGAAGGGAATTCGAGACATTGTTGATAACCCTACGACTCCGGACCAAGCGCGGCGTGCGTCTGTTCTGCCCGCTATATGAAGCAGCGAAGGGGCTGGGACGTACTTCGGGAGGGTTGGTGCAGCGCTACAACACGGCAAGGGGCGATGGATTACTCATCACTGAGACCTTTCTGAGCGGCATCTTGTAGGTGGTTCGCGTTCCCGACAGTAAAGAGATCTACGGCTGTTTGCAGTGGTCTGCGCTCTGGAGCAGACTGCACCGCAAAAAGACCACTCAGCGTTGGCGAAAAGGTTGCGCCGGTCGAGCTTTTGTCGAAGGGAATTCGAGACATTGTTGATAACCCTACGACTCCGGACCAAGCGCGGCATGCGTCTGTTCTGCCCGCTATATGAAGCAGCGAAGGGGCTGGGGCGTACTTCGGGAGGGTTGGTGCAGCGCTACAACACGGCAAGGGGCGATGGATTACTCATCACTGAGACCTTTCTGAGCGGCATCTTGTAGGTGGTTCGCGTTCCCGACAGTAAAGAGATCTACGGCTGTTTGCAGTGGTCTGAGCTCTGGAGCAGACTGCACCGCAAAAAGACCACTCAGCGTTGGCGAAAAGGGTGCGCCGGTCGAGCTTTTGTCGAAGGGAATTCGAGACATTGTTGATAACCCTACGGCTCCGGACCAAGCGCGGCGTGCGTCTGTTCTGCCCGCTATATGAAGCAGCGAAGGGGCTGGGGCGTACTTCGGGAGGGTTGGTGCAGCGCTACAACACGGCAAGGGGCGATGGATTACTCATCACTGAGACCTTTCTGAGCGGCACCTTGTAGGTGGTTCGCGTTCCCGACAGTAGAGAGATCTACGGCTGTTTGCAGTGGTCTGAGCTCTGGAGCAGACTGCACCGCAAAAAGACCACTCAGCGTTGGCGAAAAGGTTGCGCCGGTCGAGCTTTTGTCGAAGGGAATTTGAGACATTGTTGATAACCCTACGACTCCGGACCAAGCGCGGCATGCGTCTGTTCTGCCCGCTATATGAAGCAGCGAAGGGGCTGGGGCGTACTTCGGGAAGGTTGGTGCAGCGCTACAGCACGGCAAGGGGCGATGGATTACTCATCACTGAGACCTTTCTGAGCGGCATCTTGTAGGTGGTTCGCGTTCCCGACAGTAAAGAGATCTACGCTGTTTGCAGTGGTCTGAGCTCTGGAGCAGACTGCACCGCAAAAAGACCACTCAGCGTTGGCGAAAAGGGTGCGCCGGTCGAGCTTTTGTCGAAGGGAATTCGAGACATTGTTGATAACCCTACGACTCCGGACCAAGCGCGGCATGCGTCTGTTCTGCCCGCTATATGAAGCAGCGAAGGGGCTGGGGCGTACTTCGGGAGGGTTGGTGCAGCGCTACAACACGGCAAGGGGCGATGGATTACTCATCACTGAGACCTTTCTGAGCGGCATCTTGTAGGTGGTTCGCGTTCCCAACAGTAGAGAGATCTACGGCTGTTTGCAGTGGTCTGAGCTCTGGAGCAGACTGCACCGCAAAAAGACCACTCAGCGTTGGCGAAAAGGTTGCGCCGGTCGAGCTTTTGTCGAAGGGAATTCGACACATTGTTGATAACCCTACGACTCCGGACCAAGCGCGGCGTGCGTCTGTTCTGCCCGCTATATGAAGCAGCGAAGGGGCTGGGACGTACTTCGGGAGGGTTGGTGCAGCGCTACAACACGGCAAGGGGCGATGGATTACTCATCACTGAGACCTTTCTGAGCGGCATCTTGTAGGTGGTTCGCGTTCCCGACAGTAAAGAGATCTACGGCTGTTTGCAGTGGTCTGAGCTCTGGAGCAGACTGCACCGCAAAAAGACCACTCAGCGTTGGCGAAAAGGGTGCGCCGGTCGAGCTTTTGTCGAAGGGAATTCGAGACATTGTTGATAACCCTACGACTCCGGACCAAGCGCGGCATGCGTCTGTTCTGCCCGCTATATGAAGCAGCGAAGGGGCTGGGGCGTACTTCGGGAGGGTTGGTGCAGCGCTACAACACGGCAAGGGGCGATGGATTACTCATCACTGAGACCTTTCTGAGCGGCACCTTGTAGCTGGTTCGCGTTCCCGACAGTAGAGAGATCTACGGCTGTTTGCAGTGGTCTGAGCTCTGGAGCAGACTGCACCGCAAAAAGACCACTCAGCGTTGGCGAAAAGGTTGCGCCGGTCGAGCTTTTGTCGAAGGGAATTCGAGACATTGTTGATAACCCTACGACTCCGGACCAAGCGCGGCATGCGTCTGTTCTGCCCGCTATATGAAGCAGCGAAGGGGCTGGGGCGTACTTCGGGAGGGTTGGTGCAGCGCTACAACACGGCAAGGGGCGATGGATTACTCATCACTGAGACCTTTCTGAGCGGCATCTTGTAGGTGGTTCGCGTTCCCGACAGTAAAGAGATCTACGGCTGTTTGCAGTGGTCTGAGCTCTGGAGCAGACTGCACCGCAAAAAGACCACTCAGCGTTGGCGAAAAGGTTGCGCCGGTCGAGCTTTTGTCGAAGGGAATTCGAGACATTGTTGATAACCCTACGACTCCGGACCAAGCGCGGCATGCGCCTGTTCTGCCCGCTATATGAAGCAGCGAAGGGGCTGGGGCGTACTTCGGGAGGGTTGGTGCAGCGCTACAACACGGCAAGGGGCGATGGATTACTCATCACTGAGACCTTTCTGAGCGGCACCTTGTAGGTGGTTCGCGTTCCCGACAGTAAAGAGATCTACGGCTGTTTGCAGTGGTCTGAGCTCTGGAGCAGACTGCACCGCAAAAAGACCACTCAGCGTTGGCGAAAAGGGTGCGCCGGTCGAGCTTTTGTCGAAGGGAATTCGAGACATTGTTGATAACCCTACGACTCCGGACCAAGCGCGGCATGCGTCTGTTCTGCCCGCTATATGAAGCAGAGAAGGGGCTGTGGCGTACTTCGGGAGGGTTGGTGCAGCGCTACAACACGGCAAGGGGCGATGGATTACTCATCACTGAGACCTTTCTGAGCGGCATCTTGTAGGTGGTTCGCGTTCCCGACAGTAAAGAGATCTACGGCTGTTTGCAGTGGTCTGAGCTCTGGAGCAGACTGCACCGCAAAAAGACCACTCAGCGTTGGCGAAAAGGGTGCGCCGGTCGAGCTTTTGTCGAAGGGAATTCGAGACATTGTTGATAACCCTACGACTCCGGACCAAGCGCGGCATGCGTCTGTTCTGCCCGCTATATGAAGCAGAGAAGGGGCTGGGGCGTACTTCGGGAGGGTTGGTGCAGCGCTACAACACGGCAAGGGGCGATGGATTACTCATCACTGAGACCTTTCTGAGCGGCATCTTGTAGGTGGTTCGCGTTCCCAACAGTAGAGAGATCTACGGCTGTTTGCAGTGGTCTGAGCTCTGGAGCAGACTGCACCGCAAAAAGACCACTCAGCGTTGGCGAAAAGGGTGCGCCGGTCGAGCTTTTGTCGAAGGGAATTCGAGACATTGTTGATAACCCTACGACTCCGGACCAAGCGCGGCATGCGTCTGTTCTGCCCGCTATATGAAGCAGAGAAGGGGCTGGGGCGTACTTCGGGAGGGTTGGTGCAGCGCTACAACACGGCAAGAGGCGATGGATTACTCATCACTGAGACCTTTCTGAGCGGCATCTTGTAGGTGGTTCGCGTTCCCAACAGTAGAGAGATCTACGGCTGTTTGCAGTGGTCTGAGCTCTGGAGCAGACTGCACCGCAAAAAGACCACTCAGCGTTGGCGAAAAGGTTGCGCCGGTCGAGCTTTTGTCGAAGGGAATTCAAGACATTGTTGATAACCCTACGACTCCGGACCAAGCGCGGCATGCGTCTGTTCTGCCCGCTATATGAAGCAGAGAAGGGGCTGGGGCGTACTTCGGGAGGGTTGGTGCAGCGCTACAACACGGCAAGGGGCGATGGATTACTCATCACTGAGACCTTTCTGAGCGGCATCTTGTAGGTGGTTCGCGTTCCCGACAGTAAAGATATCTACGGCTGTTTGCAGTGGTCTGCGCTCTGGAGCAGACTGCACCGCAAAAAGACCACTCAGCGTTGGCGAAAAGGTTGGGCCGGTCGAGCTTTTGTCGAAGGGAATTCGAGACATTGTTGATAACCCTACGACTCCGGACCAAGCGCGGCATGCGTCTGTTCTGCCCGCTATATGAAGCAGCGAAGGGGCTGGGGCGTACTTCGGGAGGGTTGGTGCAGCGCTACAACACGGCAAGGGGCGATGGATTACTCATCACTGAGACCTTTCTGAGCGGCATCTTGTAGGTGGTTCGCGTTCCCGACAGTAAAGAGATCTACGGCTGTTTGCAGTGGTCTGAGCTCTGGAGCAGACTGCACCGCAAAAAGACCACTCAGCGTTGGCGAAAAGGTTGCGCCGGTCGAGCTTTTGTCGAAGGGAATTCGAGACATTGTTGATAACCCTACGACTCCGGACCAAGCGCGGCATGCGCCTGTTCTGCCCGCTATATGAAGCAGCGAAGGGGCTGGGGCGTACTTCGGGAGGGTTGGTGCAGCGCTACAACACGGCAAGGGGCGATGGATTACTCATCACTGAGACCTTTCTGAGCGGCACCTTGTAGGTGGTTCGCGTTCCCGACAGTAAAGAGATCTACGGCTGTTTGCAGTGGTCTGAGCTCTGGAGCAGACTGCACCGCAAAAAGACCACTCAGCGTTGGCGAAAAGGGTGCGCCGGTCGAGCTTTTGTCGAAGGGAATTCGAGACATTGTTGATAACCCTACGACTCCGGACCAAGCGCGGCATGCGTCTGTTCTGCCCGCTATATGAAGCAGAGAAGGGGCTGTGGCGTACTTCGGGAGGGTTGGTGCAGCGCTACAACACGGCAAGGGGCGATGGATTACTCATCACTGAGACCTTTCTGAGCGGCATCTTGTAGGTGGTTCGCGTTCCCGACAGTAAAGAGATCTACGGCTGTTTGCAGTGGTCTGAGCTCTGGAGCAGACTGCACCGCAAAAAGACCACTCAGCGTTGGCGAAAAGGGTGCGCCGGTCGAGCTTTTGTCGAAGGGAATTCGAGACATTGTTGATAACCCTACGACTCCGGACCAAGCGCGGCATGCGTCTGTTCTGCCCGCTATATGAAGCAGAGAAGGGGCTGGGGCGTACTTCGGGAGGGTTGGTGCAGCGCTACAACACGGCAAGGGGCGATGGATTACTCATCACTGAGACCTTTCTGAGCGGCAACTTGTAGGTGGTTCGCGTTCCCAACAGTAGAGAGATCTACGGCTGTTTGCAGTGGTCTGAGCTCTGGAGCAGACTGCACCGCAAAAAGACCACTCAGCGTTGGCGAAAAGGGTGCGCCGGTCGAGCTTTTGTCGAAGGGAATTCGAGACATTGTTGATAACCCTACGACTCCGGACCAAGCGCGGCATGCGTCTGTTCTGCCCGCTATATGAAGCAGAGAAGGGGCTGGGGCGTACTTCGGGAGGGTTGGTGCAGCGCTACAACACGGCAAGGGGCGATGGATTACTCATCACTGAGACCTTTCTGAGCGGCATCTTGTAGGTGGTTCGCGTTCCCAACAGTAGAGAGATCTACGGCTGTTTGCAGTGGTCTGAGCTCTGGAGCAGACTGCACCGCAAAAAGACCACTCAGCGTTGGCGAAAAGGGTGCGCCGGTCGAGCTTTTGTCGAAGGGAATTCGAGACATTGTTGATAACCCTACGACTCCGGACCAAGCGCGGCATGCGTCTGTTCTGCCCGCTATATGAAGCAGAGAAGGGGCTGTGGCGTACTTCGGGAGGGTTGGTGCAGCGCTACAACACGGCAAGGGGCGATGGATTACTCATCACTGAGACCTTTCTGAGCGGCATCTTGTAGGTGGTTCGCGTTCCCGACAGTAAAGAGATCTACGGCTGTTTGCAGTGGTCTGAGCTCTGGAGCAGACTGCACCGCAAAAAGACCACTCAGCGTTGGCGAAAAGGGTGCGCCGGTCGAGCTTTTGTCGAAGGGAATTCGAGACATTGTTGATAACCCTACGACTCCGGACCAAGCGCGGCATGCGTCTGTTCTGCCCGCTATATGAAGCAGAGAAGGGGCTGGGGCGTACTTCGGGAGGGTTGGTGCAGCGCTACAACACGGCAAGGGGCGATGGATTACTCATCACTGAGACCTTTCTGAGCGGCACCTTGTAGGTGGTTCGCGTTCCCGACAGTAAAGAGATCTACGGCTGTTTGCAGTGGTCTGAGCTCTGGAGCAGACTGCACCGCAAAAAGACCACTCAGCGTTGGCGAAAAGGGTGCGCCGGTCGAGCTTTTGTCGAAGGGAATTCGAGACATTGTTGATAACCCTACGACTCCGGACCAAGCGCGGCATGCGTCTGTTCTGCCCGCTATATGAAGCAGAGAAGGGGCTGTGGCGTACTTCGGGAGGGTTGGTGCAGCGCTACAACACGGCAAGGGGCGATGGATTACTCATCACTGACAAGGGAGGTCAATGAACTTCTCGTGGCAATTTTAAAAGTGACCTATATAGGGTTGTAGAGCGTTGTCTGAGAAGCACCGCAGTAGTTTCCAAATTTCCTGCGGACATCTGGGTAGGTCAAAAATTGCAAAAAACCATTTCACTTCAATACGGGCCGATAAAGCAGAACTGACGCCTGGAACTGCCATGCTGTGGTTAGAATCTAACTTGAAAAAGGTTTGGGGCTGGAACAATAGCGGAATTACAGCGATTTCACAATTTGCTTGCTAGCCGTACAGTGACCGAAATGGAACATTGAGGTGCGCCGCTCACCACCAACGGTGGAGCGACCGGATGGCCGAGTGGCTGTGGGGGGGCGGGCTGGCGGGAAAAGCGTCGGGGGTTCGAATCCGGAGGTGCTGCTCCTGAATTGCTGGTCTTGCTCCATCAATTTTTGTCGATATAAAGTGTATCTTAACCGCGGTACTGTACCATACTGACATTATAACTTTATTTTAACCTCGATATAAACACAAAAATAAACACCCAAAGCAACAGCGTTCATAATACCTAATTCGATTGGGCATTGAAGAGGAGCAGGCGACTTTTCTTTGCCTACAAAATAGATAACTTCAGAACTCCAAAGATCGAGGAAAAAATAATATTTTTTATTTATTATTATTTATTATTTATTATTTATTATTTACATTCTTATTTTAATTAATTAATTAACTATATTTATGTTTGATTTTTTTCGACCCCTCTTCGATTTTTGGAGAGAAAGTATCACAGTACCAATCTTTCTTCTCCATCCTCAACCAACCATATTGCTAGTGATTTCACATCCGTCACATACAGCAACCATCCAGAACGTCAATGGAATAAACATCAAACAAAAAAACTACCCGGAGTGTTTCCTCCTCATCAGCACAATCAGTATCTCTTCGCAGTTCCTCGGTAGCATTGGAGGGCCTGTCCCAACTAGAAAATAGATAATATTCTTTATCTTGACCGTCTTCGTTAGGCATTGACAGTGGGTCTGTTAGCACTACTTCATGACTCCAAAAGTGGAAGAGAGATTGAAAAAATGGATAAAAAAGATTTATCTCTATTTTTCATTATTATTTATTTATTTATTTATTTATTTATTTATTTATTTTCTATGTATTAATTACGTATTATTGACTTTTATTTATATTTATATTTTCAATTAATTATTTGATGTATATATTATTTATGTTTGATCGATTGTGATCGTCCTTCGACACACTATACGACCCCCCCCCCCGAATTGATATCAATTGTATAATTCAATGTTTTCTCCGCGCCGAGTTATTGGTTGTCTTGCTAACTGCCTTCCTCCCGACTACTCTGCCCCTATTCGTAGGAAGATCGCCGTAACAGATGCCTTTCGGGGCATAATTCAAAATGCTATGTATGGGGATACTGATTGTGCTGATGGGGAGGAAACACTCCGGGTAGTTTTTTTGTTTGATGCTTATTCCATTGACGTTCTCTCGTTCGTGATGTTAGCTTAACTTGAACGAAGCGCAGGATGTAGACTGGTCGCCGGACGATGACGATGATGTGAGTAGTATTACGCCTTCCTGTAGTAGTGAGGAGGTTGCTGTATGTGACGGATGTGAAATCACTAGCAATATGGTTGGTTGAGGATGGAGAAGAAAGATTGGTACTGTGATACTTTCTCTCCAAAAGTCGAAGAGGGGTCGAAAAAAATCAAACATAAATATAGTTAATTAATTAATTAAAATAAGAATGTAAATAATAAATAATAAATAATAAATAATAATAAATAAAAAATATTATTTTTTCCTCGATCTTTGGAGTTCTGAAGTTATCTATTTTGTAGGCAAAGAAAAGTCGCCTGCTCCTCTTCAATGCCCAATCGAATTAGGTATTATGAACGCTGTTGCTTTGGGTGTTTATTTTTGTGTTTATATCGAGGTTAAAATAAAGTTATAATGTCAGTATGGTACAGTACCGCGGTTAAGATACACTTTATATCGACAAAAATTGATGGAGCAAGACCAGCAATTCAGGAGCAGCACCTCCGGATTCGAACCCCCGACGCTTTTCCCGCCAGCCCGCCCCCCACAGCCACTCGGCCATCCGGTCGCTCCACCGTTGGTGGTGAGCGGCGCACCTCAATGTTCCATTTCGGTCACTGTACGGCTAGCAAGCAAATTGTGAAATCGCTGTAATTCCGCTATTGTTCCAGCCCCAAACCTTTTTCAAGTTAGATTCTAACCACAGCATGGCAGTTCCAGGCGTCAGTTCTGCTTTATCGGCCCGTATTGAAGTGAAATGGTTTTTTGCAATTTTTGACCTACCCAGATGTCCGCAGGAAATTTGGAAACTACTGCGGTGCTTCTCAGACAACGCTCTACAACCCTATATAGGTCACTTTTAAAATTGCCACGGGAAGTTCATTGACCTCCCTTGTGAGACCTTTCTGAGCGGCATCTTGTAGGTGGTTCGCGTTCCCGACAGTAAAGAGATCTACGGCTGTTTGCAGTGGTCTGAGCTCTGGAGCAGACTGCACCGCAAAAAGACCACTCAGCGTTGGCGAAAAGGGTGCGCCGGTCGAGCTTTTGTCGAAGGGAATTCGAGACATTGTTGATAACCCTACGACTCCGGACCAAGCGCGGCATGCGTCTGTTCTGCCCGCTATATGAAGCAGAGAAGGGGCTGGGGCGTACTTCGGGAGGGTTGGTGCAGCGCTACAACACGGCAAGGGGCGATGGATTACTCATCACTGAGACCTTTCTGAGCGGCATCTTGTAGGTGGTTCGCGTTCCCAACAGTAGAGAGATCTACGGCTGTTTGCAGTGGTCTGAGCTCTGGAGCAGACTGCACCGCAAAAAGACCACTCAGCGTTGGCGAAAAGGGTGCGCCGGTCGAGCTTTTGTCGAAGGGAATTCGAGACATTGTTGATAACCCTACGACTCCGGACCAAGCGCGGCATGCGTCTGTTCTGCCCGCTATATGAAGCAGAGAAGGGGCTGGGGCGTACTTCGGGAGGGTTGGTGCAGCGCTACAACACGGCAAGGGGCGATGGATTACTCATCACTGAGACCTTTCTGAGCGGCATCTTGTAGGTGGTTCGCGTTCCCAACAGTAGAGAGATCTACGGCTGTTTGCAGTGGTCTGCGCTCTGGAGCAGACTGCACCGCAAAAAGACCACTCAGCGTTGGCGAAAAGGTTGCGCCGGTCGAGCTTTTGTCGAAGGGAATTCGAGACATTGTTGATAACCCTACGACTCCGGACCAAGCGCGGCATGCGTCTGTTCTGCCCGCTATATGAAGCAGAGAAGGGGCTGTGGCGTACTTCGGGAGGGTTGGTGCAGCGCTACAACACGGCAAGGGGCGATGGATTACTCATCACTGAGACCTTTCTGAGCGGCATCTTGTAGGTGGTTCGCGTTCCCGACAGTAAAGAGATCTACGGCTGTTTGCAGTGGTCTGAGCTCTGGAGCAGACTGCACCGCAAAAAGACCACTCAGCGTTGGCGAAAAGGGTGCGCCGGTCGAGCTTTTGTCGAAGGGAATTCGAGACATTGTTGATAACCCTACGACTCCGGACCAAGCGCGGCATGCGTCTGTTCTGCCCGCTATATGAAGCAGAGAAGGGGCTGGGGCGTACTTCGGGAGGGTTGGTGCAGCGCTACAACACGGCAAGGGGCGATGGATTACTCATCACTGAGACCTTTCTGAGCGGCATCTTGTAGGTGGTTCGCGTTCCCAACAGTAGAGAGATCTACGGCTGTTTGCAGTGGTCTGAGCTCTGGAGCAGACTGCACCGCAAAAAGACCACTCAGCGTTGGCGAAAAGGGTGCGCCGGTCGAGCTTTTGTCGAAGGGAATTCGAGACATTGTTGATAACCCTACGGCTCCGGACCAAGCGCGGCGTGCGTCTGTTCTGCCCGCTATATGAAGCAGCGAAGGGGCTGGGGCGTACTTCGGGAGGGTTGGTGCAGCGCTACAACACGGCAAGGGGCGATGGATTACTCATCACTGAGACCTTTCTGAGCGGCACCTTGTAGGTGGTTCGCGTTCCCGACAGTAGAGAGATCTACGGCTGTTTGCAGTGGTCTGAGCTCTGGAGCAGACTGCACCGCAAAAAGACCACTCAGCGTTGGCGAAAAGGTTGCGCCGGTCGAGCTTTTATCGAAGGGAATTCGAGACATTGTTGATAACCCTACGACTCCGGACCAAGCGCGGCATGCGTCTGTTCTGCCCGCTATATGAAGCAGCGAAGGGGCTGGGGCGTACTTAGGGAAGGTTGGTGCAGCGCTACAGCACGGCAAGGGGCGATGGATTACTCATCACTGAGACCTTTCTGAGCGGCATCTTGTAGGTGGTTCGCGTTCCCGACAGTAAAGAGATCTACGCTGTTTGCAGTGGTCTGAGCTCTGGAGCAGACTGCACCGCAAAAAGACCACTCAGCGTTGGCGAAAAGGGTGCGCCGGTCGAGCCTTTGTCGAAGGGAATTCGAGACATTGTTGATAACCCTACGACTCCGGACCAAGCGCGGCATGCGTCTGTTCTGCCCGCTATATGAAGCAGAGAAGGGGCTGGGGCGTACTTCGGGAGGGTTGGTGCAGCGCTACAACACGGCAAGGGGCGATGGATTACTCATCACTGAGACCTTTCTGAGCGGCATCTTGTAGGTGGTTCGCGTTCCCGACAGTAAAGATATCTACGGCTGTTTGCAGTGGTCTGCGCTCTGGAGCAGACTGCACCGCAAAAAGACCACTCAGCGTTGGCGAAAAGGTTGCGCCGGTCGAGCTTTTGTCGAAGGGAATTCGAGACATTGTTGATAACCCTACGACTCCGGACCAAGCGCGGCATGCGTCTGTTCTGCCCGCTATATGAAGCAGCGAAGGGGCTGGGGCGTACTTCGGGAGGGTTGGTGCAGCGCTACAACACGGCAAGGGGCGATGGATTACTCATCACTGAGACCTTTCTGAGCGGCATCTTGTAGGTGGTTCGCGTTCCCGACAGTAAAGAGATCTACGGCTGTTTGCAGTGGTCTGAGCTCTGGTGCAGACTGCACCGCAAAAAGACCACTCAGCGTTGGCGAAAAGGGTGCGCCGGTCGAGCTTTTGTCGAAGGGAATTCGAGACATTGTTGATAACCCTACGACCGCGGACCAAGCGCGGCATGCGTCTGTTCTGCCCGCTATATGAAGCAGCGAAGGGGCTGGGGCGTACTTCGGGAGGGTTGGTGCAGCGCTACAACACGGCAAGGGGCGATGGATTACTCATCACTGAGACCTTTCTGAGCGGCATCTTGTAGGTGGTTCGCGTTCCCGACAGTAAAGAGATCTACGGCTGTTTGCAGTGGTCTGAGCTCTGGAGCAGACTGCACCGCAAAAAGACCACTCAGCGTTGGCGAAAAGGGTGCGCCGGTCGAGCTTTTGTCGAAGGGAATTCGAGACATTGTTGATAACCCTACGACTCCGGACCAAGCGCGGCGTGCGTCTGTTCTGCCCGCTATATGAAGCAGCGAAGGGGCTGGGGCGTACTTCGGGAGGGTTGGTGCAGCGCTACAACACGGCAAGGGGCGATGGATTACTCATCACTGAGACCTTTCTGAGCGGCATCTTGTAGGTGGTTCGCGTTCCCAACAGTAGAGAGATCTACGGCTGTTTGCAGTGGTCTGAGCTCTGGAGCAGACTGCACCGCAAAAAGACCACTCAGCGTTGGCGAAAAGGGTGCGCCGGTCGAGCTTTTGTCGAAGGGAATTCGAGACATTGTTGATAACCCTACGACTCCGGACCAAGCGCGGCATGCGTCTGTTCTGCCCGCTATATGAAGCAGAGAAGGGGCTGGGGCGTACTTCGGGAGGGTTGGTGCAGCGCTACAACACGGCAAGGGGCGATGGATTACTCATCACTGAGACCTTTCTGAGCGGCATCTTGTAGGTGGTTCGCGTTCCCAACAGTAGAGAGATCTACGGCTGTTTGCAGTGGTCTGAGCTCTGGAGCAGACTGCACCGCAAAAAGACCACTCAGCGTTGGCGAAAAGGGTGCGCCGGTCGAGCTTTTGTCGAAGGGAATTCGAGACATTGTTGATAACCCTACGACTCCGGACCAAGCGCGGCGTGCGTCTGTTCTGCCCGCTATATGAAGCAGAGAAGGGCTGGGGCGTACTTCGGGAGGGTTGGTGCAGCGCTACAACACGGCAAGGGGCGATGGATTACTCATCACTGAGACCTTTCTGAGCGGCATCTTGTAGGTGGTTCGCGTTCCCAACAGTAGAGAGATCTACGGCTGTTTGCAGTGGTCTGAGCTCTGGAGCAGACTGCACCGCAAAAAGACCACTCAGCGTTGGCGAAAAGGGTGCGCCGGTCGAGCTTTTGTCGAAGGGAATTCGAGACATTGTTGATAACCCTACGACTCCGGACCAAGCGCGGCGTGCGTCTGTTCTGCCCGCTATATGAAGCAGCGAAGGGGCTGGGGCGTACTTCGGGAGGGTTGGTGCAGCGCTACAACACGGCAAGGGGCGATGGATTACTCATCACTGAGACCTTTCTGAGCGGCATCTTGTAGGTGGTTCGCGTTCCCAACAGTAGAGAGATCTACGGCTGTTTGCAGTGGTCTGAGCTCTGGAGCAGACTGCACCGCAAAAAGACCACTCAGCGTTGGCGAAAAGGGTGCGCCGGTCGAGCTTTTGTCGAAGGGAATTCGAGACATTGTTGATAACCCTACGACTCCGGACCAAGCGCGGCGTGCGTCTGTTCTGCCCGCTATATGAAGCAGAGAAGGGGCTGGGGCGTACTTCGGGAGGGTTGGTGCAGCGCTACAACACGGCAAGGGGCGATGGATTACTCATCACTGAGACCTTTCTGAGCGGCATCTTGTAGGTGGTTCGCGTTCCCAACAGTAGAGAGATCTACGGCTGTTTGCAGTGGTCTGAGCTCTGGAGCAGACTGCACCGCAAAAAGACCACTCAGCGTTGGCGAAAAGGGTGCGCCGGTCGAGCTTTTGTCGAAGGGAATTCGAGACATTGTTGATAACCCTACGACTCCGGACCAAGCGCGGCATGCGTCTGTTCTGCCCGCTATATGAAGCAGCGAAGGGGCTGGGGCGTACTTCGGGAGGGTTGGTGCAGCGCTTCAACACGGCAAGGGGCGATGGATTACTCATCACTGAGACCTTTCTGAGCGGCATCTTGTAGGTGGTTCGCGTTCCCAACAGTAGAGAGATCTACGGCTGTTTGCAGTGGTCTGAGCTCTGGAGCAGACTGCACCGCAAAAAGACCACTCAGCGTTGGCGAAAAGGTTGCGCCGGTCGAGCTTTTGTCGAAGGGAATTCGACACATTGTTGATAACCCTACGACTCCGGACCAAGCGCGGCGTGCGTCTGTTCTGCCCGCTATATGAAGCAGCGAAGGGGCTGGGACGTACTTCGGGAGGGTTGGTGCAGCGCTACAACACGGCAAGGGGCGATGGATTACTCATCACTGAGACCTTTCTGAGCGGCATCTTGTAGGTGGTTCGCGTTCCCGACAGTAAAGAGATCTACGGCTGTTTGCAGTGGTCTGAGCTCTGGAGCAGACTGCACCGCAAAAAGACCACTCAGCGTTGGCGAAAAGGGTGCGCCGGTCGAGCTTTTGTCGAAGGGAATTCGAGACATTGTTGATAACCCTACGACTCCGGACCAAGCGCGGCATGCGTCTGTTCTGCCCGCTATATGAAGCAGAGAAGGGGCTGGGGCGTACTTCGGGAGGGTTGGTGCAGCGCTACAACACGGCAAGGGGCGATGGATTACTCATCACTGAGACCTTTCTGAGTGGCATCTTGTAGGTGGTTCGCGTTCCCTACAGTAGAGAGATCTACGGCTGTTTGCAGTGGTCTGAGCTCTGGAGCAGACTGCACCGCAAAAAGACCACTCAGCGTTGGCGAAAAGGGTGCGCCGGTCGAGCTTTTGTCGAAGGGAATTCGAGACATTGTTGATAACCCTACGACTCCGGACCAAGCGCGGCATGCGTCTGTTCTGCCCGCTATATGAAGCAGAGAAGGGGCTGGGGCGTACTTCGGGAGGGTTGGTGCAGCGCTACAACACGGCAAGGGGCGATGGATTACTCATCACTGAGACCTTTCTGAGCGGCATCTTGTAGGTGGTTCGCGTTCCCAACAGTAGAGAGATCTACGGCTGTTTGCAGTGGTCTGAGCTCTGGAGCAGACTGCACCGCAAAAAGACCACTCAGCGTTGGCGAAAAGGGTGCGCCGGTCGAGCTTTTGTCGAAGGGAATTCGAGACATTGTTGATAACCCTACGGCTCCGGACCAAGCGCGGCGTGCGTCTGTTCTGCCCGCTATATGAAGCAGCGAAGGGGCTGGGGCGTACTTCGGGAGGGTTGGTGCAGCGCTACAACACAGCATGGGGCGATGGATTACTCATCACTGAGACCTTTCTGAGCGGCATCTTGTAGGTGGTTCGCGTTCCCAACAGTAGAGAGATCTACGGCTGTTTGCAGTGGTCTGAGCTCTGGAGCAGACTGCACCGCAAAAAGACCACTCAGCGATGGCGAAAAGGGTGCGCCGGTCGAGCTTTTGTCGAAGGGAATTCGAGACATTGTTGATAACCCTACGACTCCGGACCAAGCGCGGCATGCGTCTGTTCTGCCCGCTATATGAAGCAGAGAAGGGGCTGGGGCGTACTTCGGGAGGGTTGGTGCAGCGCTACAACACGGCAAGGGGCGATGGATTACTCATCACTGAGACCTTTCTGAGCGGCATCTTGTAAGTGGTTCGCGTTCCCAACAGTAGAGAGATCTACGGCTGTTTGCAGTGGTCTGAGCTCTGGAGCAGACTGCACCGCAAAAAGACCACTCAGCGATGGCGAAAAGGTGCGCCGGTCGAGCTTTTGTCGAAGGGAATTCGAGACATTGTTGATAACCCTACGACTCCGGACCAAGCGCGGCATGCGTCTCTTCTGCCCGCTATATGAAGCAGAGAAGGGGCTGGGGCGTACTTCGGGAGGGTTGGTGCAGCGCTACAACACGGCAAGGGGCGATGGATTACTCATCACTGAGACTTTTCTGAGCGGCATCTTGTAGGTGGTTCGCGTTCCCGACAGTAAAGAGATCTACGGCTGTTTGCAGTGGTCTGCGCTCTGGAGCAGACTGCACCGCAAAAAGACCACTCAGCGTTGGCGAAAAGGGTGCGCCGGTCGAGCTTTTGTCGAAGGGAATTCGAGACATTGTTGATAACCCTACGACTCCGGACCAAGCGCGGCGTGCGTCTGTTCTGCCCGCTATATGAAGCAGCGAAGGGGCTGGGGCGTACTTCGGGAGGGTTGGTGCAGCGCTACAACACGGCAAGGGGCGATGGATTACTCATCACTGAGACCTTTCTGAGCGGCATCTTGTAGGTGGTTCGCGTTCCCGACAGTAAAGAGATCTACGGCTGTTTGCAGTGGTCTGCGCTCTGGAGCAGACTGCACCGCAAAAAGACCACTCAGCGTTGGCGAAAAGGTTGCGCCGGTCGAGCTTTTGTCGAAGGGAATTCGAGACATTGTTGATAACCCTACGACTCCGGACCAAGCGCGGCGTGCGTCTGTTCTGCCCGCTATATGAAGCAGCGAAGGGGCTGGGGCGTACTTCGGGAGGGTTGGTGCAGCGCTACAACACGGCCAGGGGCGATGGATTACTCATCACTGAGACCTTTCTGAGCGGCATCCTTGTAGGTGGTTCGCGTTCCCAACAGTAGAGAGATCTACGGCTGTTTGCAGTGGTCTGAGCTCTGGAGCAGACTGCACCGCAAAAAGACCACTCAGCGATGGCGAAAAGGGTCGCCGGTCGAGCTTTTGTCGAAGGGAATTCGAGACATTGTTGATAACCCTACGACTCCGGACCAAGCGCGGCATGCGTCTGTTCTGCCCGCTATATGAAGCAGAGAAGGGGCTGGGACGTACTTCGGGAGGGTTGGTGCAGCGCTACAACACGGCAAGGGGCGATGGATTACTCATCACTGAGACCTTTCTGAGCGGCATCTTGTAGGTGGTTCGCGTTCCCAACAGTAGAGAGATCTACGGCTGTTTGCAGTGGTCTGAGCTCTGGAGCAGACTGCACCGCAAAAAGACCACTCAGCGTTGGCGAAAAGGGTGCGCCGGTCGAGCTTTTTGTCGAAGGGAATTCGAGACATTGTTGATAACCCTACGACTCCGGACCAAGCGCGGCATGCGTCTGTTCTGCCCGCTATATGAAGCAGAGAAGGGGCTGGGGCGTACTTCGGGAGGGTTGGTGCAGCGCTACAACACGGCAAGGGGCGATGGATTACTCATCACTGAGACCTTTCTGAGCGGCATCTTGTAGGTGTTTCGCGTTCCCAACAGTAGAGAGATCTACGGCTGTTTGCAGTGGTCTGAGCTCTGGTGCAGACTGCACCGCAAAAAGACCACTCAGCGTTGGCGAAAAGGGTGCGCCGGTCGAGCTTTTGTCGAAGGGAATTCGAGACATTGTTGATAACCCTACGGCTCCGGACCAAGCGCGGCGTGCGTCTGTTCTGCCCGCTATATGAAGCAGCGAAGGGGCTGGGGCGTACTTCGGGAGGGTTGGTGCAGCGCTACAACACGGCAAGGGGCGATGGATTACTCATCACTGAGACCTTTCTGAGCGGCATCTTGTAGGTGGTTCGCGTTCCCAACAGTAGAGAGATCTACGGCTGTTTGCAGTGGTCTGAGCTCTGGAGCAGACTGCACCGCAAAAAGACCACTCAGCGATGGCGAAAAGGGTGCGCCGGTCGAGCTTTTGTCGAAGGGAATTCGAGACATTGTTGATAACCCTACGACTCCGGACCAAGCGCGGCATGCGTCTGTTCTGCCCGCTATATGATGCAGAGAAGGGGCTGGGGCGTACTTCGGGAGGGTTGGTGCAGCGCTACAACACGGCAAGGGGCGATGGATTACTCATCACTGAGACCTTTCTGAGCGGCATCTTGTAGGTGGTTCGCGTTCCCAACAGTAGAGAGATCTACGGCTGTTTGCAGTGGTCTGAGCTCTGGAGCAGACTGCACCGCAAAAAGACCACTCAGCGATGGCGAAAAGGTGCGCCGGTCGAGCTTTTGTCGAAGGGAATTCGAGACATTGTTGATAACCCTACGACTCCGGACCAAGCGCGGCATGCGTCTCTTCTGCCCGCTATATGAAGCAGAGAAGGGGCTGGGGCGTACTTCGGGAGGGTTGGTGCAGAGCTACAACACGGCAAGGGGCGATGGATTACTCATCACTGAGACCTTTCTGAGCGGCATCTTGTAGGTGGTTCGCGTTCCCGACAGTAAAGAGATCTACGGCTGTTTGCAGTGGTCTGCGCTCTGGAGCAGACTGCACCGCAAAAAGACCACTCAGCGTTGGCGAAAAGGTTGCGCCGGTCGAGCTTTTGTCGAAGGGAATTCGAGACATTGTTGATAACCCTACGACTCCGGACCAAGCGCGGCGTGCGTCTGTTCTGCCCGCTATATGAAGCAGCGAAGGGGCTGGGGCGTACTTCGGGAGGGTTGGTGCAGCGCTACAACACGGCCAGGGGCGATGGATTACTCATCACTGAGACCTTTCTGAGCGGCATCTTGTAGGTGGTTCGCGTTCCCAACAGTAGAGAGATCTACGGCTGTTTGCAGTGGTCTGAGCTCTGGAGCAGACTGCACCGCAAAAAGACCACTCAGCGATGGCGAAAAGGGTGCGCCGGTCGAGCTTTTGTCGAAGGGAATTCGAGACATTGTTGATAACCCTACGACTCCGGACCAAGCGCGGCATGCGTCTGTTCTGCCCGCTATATGAAGCAGAGAAGGGGCTGGGGCGCACTTCGGGAGGGTTGGTGCAGCGCTACAACACGGCAAGGGGCGATGGATTACTCATCACTGAGACCTTTCTGAGCGGCATCTTGTAGGTGGTTCGCGTTCCCAACAGTAGAGAGATCTACGGCTGTTTGCAGTGTCTGAGCTCTGGAGCAGACTGCACCGCAAAAAGACCACTCAGCGATGGCGAAAAGGGTGCGCCGGTCGAGCTTTTGTCGAAGGGAATTCGAGACATTGTTGATAACCCTACGACTCCGGACCAAGCGCGGCATGCGTCTCTTCTGCCCGCTATATGAAGCAGAGAAGGGGCTGGGGCGTACTTCGGGAGGGTTGGTGCAGCGCTACAACACGGCAAGGGGCGATGGATTACTCATCACTGAGACCTTTCTGAGCGGCATCTTGTAGGTGGTTCGCGTTCCCGACAGTAAAGAGATCTACGGCTGTTTGCAGTGGTCTGCGCTCTGGAGCAGACTGCACCGCAAAAAGACCACTTCAGCGTTGGCGAAAAGGGTGCGCCGGTCGAGCTTTTGTCGAAGGGAATTCGAGACATTGTTGATAACCCTACGACTCCGGTCCATGCGCGGCGTGCGTCTGTTCTGCCCGCTATATGAAGCAGCGAAGGGGCTGGGGCGTACTTCGGGAGGGTTGGTGCAGCGCTACAACACGGCAAGGGGCGATGGATTACTCATCACTGAGACCTTTCTGAGCGGCACCTTGTAGGTGGTTCGCGTTCCCGACAGTAGAGAGATCTACGGCTGTTTGCAGTGGTCTGAGCTCTGGAGCAGACTGCACCGCAAAAAGACCACTCAGCGTTGGCGAAAAGGTTGCGCCGGTCGAGCTTTTGTCGAAGGGAATTCGAGACATTGTTGATAACCCTACGACTCCGGACCAAGCGCGGCATGCGTCTGTTCTGCCCGCTATATGAAGCAGAGAAGGGGCTGGGGCGTACTTCGGGAGGGTTGGTGCAGCGCTACAACACGGCAAGGGGCGATGGATTACTCATCACTGAGACCTTTCTGAGCGGCATCTTGTAGGTGGTTCGCGTTCCCAACAGTAGAGAGATCTACGGCTGTTTGCAGTGGTCTGAGCTCTGGAGCAGACTGCATCGCAAAAAGACCACTCAGCGTTGGCGAAAAGGGTGCGCCGGTCGAGCTTTTGTCGAAGGGAATTCGAGACATTGTTGATAACCCTACGACTCCGGACCAAGCGCGGCGTGCGTCTGTTCTGCCCGCTATATGAAGCAGAGAAGGGGCTGGGGCGTACTTCGGGAGGGTTGGTGCAGCGCTACAACACGGCAAGGGGCGATGGATTACTCATCACTGAGACCTTTCTGAGCGGCATCTTGTAGGTGGTTCGCGTTCCCAACAGTAGAGAGATCTACGGCTGTTTGCAGTGGTCTGAGCTCTGGAGCAGACTGCACCGCAAAAAGACCACTCAGCGTTGGCGAAAAAGGTGCGCCGGTCGAGCTTTTGTCGAAGGGAATTCGAGACATTGTTGATAACCCTACGACTCCGGACCAAGCGCGGCATGCGTCTGTTCTGCCCGCTATATGAAGCAGAGAAGGGGCTGGGGCGTACTTCGGGAGGGTTGGTGCAGCGCTACAACACGGCAAGGGGCGATGGATTACTCATCACTGAGACCTTTCTGAGCGGCATCTTGTAGGTGGTTCGCGTTCCCAACAGTAGAGAGATCTACGGCTGTTTGCAGTGGTCTGAGCTCTGGAGCAGACTGCACCGCAAAAAGACCACTCAGCTTTGGCGAAAAGGGTGCGCCGGTCGAGCTTTTGTCGAAGGGAATTCGAGACATTGTTGATAACCCTACGACTCCGGACCAAGCGCGGCATGCGTCTGTTCTGCCCGCTATATGAAGCAGCGAAGGGGCTGGGGCGTACTTCGGGAGGGTTGGTGCAGCGCTACAACACGGCAAGGGGCGATGGATTACTCATCACTGAGACCTTTCTGAGCGGCATCTTGTAGGTGGTTCGCGTTCCCGACAGTAAAGAGATCTACGGCTGTTTGCAGTGGTCTGAGCTCTGGAGCAGACTGCACCGCAAAAAGACCACTCAGCGTTGGCGAAAAGGGTGCGCCGGTCGAGCTTTTGTCGAAGGGAATTCGAGACATTGTTGATAACCCTACGACTCCGGACCAAGCGCGGCGTGCGTCTGTTCTGCCCGCTATATGAAGCAGCGAAGGGGCTGGGGCGTACTTCGGGAGGGTTGGTGCAGCGCTACAACACGGCAAGGGGCGATGGATTACTCATCAATGAGACCTTTCTGAGCGGCATCTTGTAGGTGGTTCGCGTTCCCAACAGCAGAGAGATCTACGGCTGTTTGCAGTGGTCTGAGCTCTGGAGCAGACTGCACCGCAAAAAGACCACTCAGCGTTGGCGAAAAGGGTGCGCCGGTCGAGCTTTTGTCGAAGGGAATTCGAGACATTGTTGATAACCCTACGACTCCGGACCAAGCGCGGCATGCGTCTGTTCTGCCCGCTATATGAAGCAGAGAAGGGGCTGGGGCGTACTTCGGGAGGGTTGGTGCAGCGCTACAACACGGCAAGGGGCGATGGATTACTCATCACTGAGACCTTTCTGAGCGGCATCTTGTAGGTGGTTCGCGTTCCCAGCAGTAGAGAGATCTACGGCTGTTTTCAGTGGTCTGAGCTCTGGAGCAGACTGCACCGCAAAAAGACCACTCAGCGTTGGCGAAAAGGGTGCGCCGGTCGAGCTTTTGTCGAAGGGAATTCGAGACATTGTTGATAACCCTACGACTCCGGTCCATGCGCGGCGTGCGTCTGTTCTGCCCGCTATATGAAGCAGCGAAGGGGCTGGGGCGTACTTCGGGAGGGTTGGTGCAGCGCTACAACACGGCAAGGGGCGATGGATTACTCATCACTGAGACCTTTCTGAGCGGCACCTTGTAGGTGGTTCGCGTTCCCGACAGTAGAGAGATCTACGGCTGTTTGCAGTGGTCTGAGCTCTGGAGCAGACTGCACCGCAAAAAGACCACTCAGCGTTGGCGAAAAGGTTGCGCCGGTCGAGCTTTTGTCGAAGGGAATTCGAGACATTGTTGATAACCCTACGACTCCGGACCAAGCGCGGCATGCGTCTGTTCTGCCCGCTATATGAAGCAGAGAAGGGGCTGGGGCGTACTTCGGGAGGGTTGGTGCAGCGCTACAACACGGCAAGGGGCGATGGATTACTCATCACTGAGACCTTTCTGAGCGGCATCTTGTAGGTGGTTCGCGTTCCCAACAGTAGAGAGATCTACGGCTGTTTGCAGTGGTCTGAGCTCTGGAGCAGACTGCATCGCAAAAAGACCACTCAGCGTTGGCGAAAAGGGTGCGCCGGTCGAGCTTTTGTCGAAGGGAATTCGAGACATTGTTGATAACCCTACGACTCCGGACCAAGCGCGGCGTGCGTCTGTTCTGCCCGCTATATGAAGCAGAGAAGGGGCTGGGGCGTACTTCGGGAGGGTTGGTGCAGCGCTACAACACGGCAAGGGGCGATGGATTACTCATCACTGAGACCTTTCTGAGCGGCATCTTGTAGGTGGTTCGCGTTCCCAACAGTAGAGAGATCTACGGCTGTTTGCAGTGGTCTGAGCTCTGGAGCAGACTGCACCGCAAAAAGACCACTCAGCGTTGGCGAAAAGGGTGCGCCGGTCGAGCTTTTGTCGAAGGGAATTCGAGACATTGTTGATAACCCTACGACTCCGGACCAAGCGCGGCATGCGTCTGTTCTGCCCGCTATATGAAGCAGAGAAGGGGCTGGGGCGTACTTCGGGAGGGTTGGTGCAGCGCTACAACACGGCAAGGGGCGATGGATTACTCATCACTGAGACCTTTCTGAGCGGCATCTTGTAGGTGGTTCGCGTTCCCAACAGTAGAGAGATCTACGGCTGTTTGCAGTGGTCTGAGCTCTGGAGCAGACTGCACCGCAAAAAGACCACTCAGCTTTGGCGAAAAGGGTGCGCCGGTCGAGCTTTTGTCGAAGGGAATTCGAGACATTGTTGATAACCCTACGACTCCGGACCAAGCGCGGCATGCGTCTGTTCTGCCCGCTATATGAAGCAGCGAAGGGGCTGGGGCGTACTTCGGGAGGGTTGGTGCAGCGCTACAACACGGCAAGGGGCGATGGATTACTCATCACTGAGACCTTTCTGAGCGGCATCTTGTAGGTGGTTCGCGTTCCCGACAGTAAAGAGATCTACGGCTGTTTGCAGTGGTCTGAGCTCTGGAGCAGACTGCACCGCAAAAAGACCACTCAGCGTTGGCGAAAAGGGTGCGCCGGTCGAGCTTTTGTCGAAGGGAATTCGAGACATTGTTGATAACCCTACGACTCCGGACCAAGCGCGGCGTGCGTCTGTTCTGCCCGCTATATGAAGCAGCGAAGGGGCTGGGGCGTACTTCGGGAGGGTTGGTGCAGCGCTACAACACGGCAAGGGGCGATGGATTACTCATCACTGAGACCTTTCTGAGCGGCACCTTGTAGGTGGTTCGCGTTCCCAACAGTAGAGAGATCTACGGCTGTTTGCAGTGGTCTGAGCTCTGGAGCAGACTGCACCGCAAAAAGACCACTCAGCGTTGGCGAAAAGGGTGCGCCGGTCGAGCTTTTGTCGAAGGGAATTCGAGACATTGTTGATAACCCTACGACTCCGGACCAAGCGCGGCATGCGTCTGTTCTGCCCGCTATATGAAGCAGAGAAGGGGCTGGGGCGTACTTCGGGAGGGTTGGTGCAGCGCTACAACACGGCAAGGGGCGATGGATTACTCATCACTGAGACCTTTCTGAGCGGCATCTTGTAGGTGGTTCGCGTTCCCAACAGTAGAGAGATCTACGGCTGTTTGCAGTGGTCTGAGCTCTGGAGCAGACTGCACCGCAAAAAGACCACTCAGCGTTGGCGAAAAGGGTGCGCCGGTCGAGCTTTTGTCGAAGGGAATTCGAGACATTGTTGATAACCCTACGACTCCGGACCAAGCGCGGCATGCGTCTGTTCTGCCCGCTATATGAAGCAGAGAAGGGGCTGGGGCGTACTTCGGGAGGGTTGGTGCAGCGCTACAACACGGCAAGGGGCGATGGATTACTCATCACTGAGACCTTTCTGAGCGGCACCTTGTAGGTGGTTCGCGTTCCCAACAGTAGAGAGATCTACGGCTGTTTGCAGTGGTCTGAGCTCTGGAGCAGACTGCACCGCAAAAAGACCACTCAGCGTTGGCGAAAAGGGTGCGCCGGTCGAGCTTTTGTCGAAGGGAATTCGAGACATTGTTGATAACCCTTCGACTCCGGACCAAGCGCGGCGTGCGTCTGTTCTGCCCGCTATATGAAGCAGCGAAGGGGCTGGGGCGTACTTCGGGAGGGTTGGTGCAGCGCTACAACACGGCAAGGGGCGATGGATTACTCATCAGTGAGACCTTTCTGAGCGGCATGTTGTAGGTGGTTCGCGTTCCCGACAGTAAAGAGCCGATGCTCAACGATGATAGCGACCCGAAAGTTTAGCGCTGGGGGTAATCGAGGTCGCTGAACACGAATCTGAAGTTCGCTTTTGAACTACCGATCACATTTAATCAATATTGATTATGCTGCTCATTTTTGTGGATGTTGTTCAATTTTTTGGTTTCTTTCTAGCTTGCCGCAATCGGCATAGTTAAGGAGTCCCTCCTTCGGAAACCGTTTCATAGGTTACAGCTAAAAGTGATGATGAGAGGTTATTATTATTATTAAGCCGATGAGAAGCCGTATGTGCAGCGGAGAGGACGCTCTGAGGGCTGCTAGTATGATACTGCTCTAAAATGATCAATAACTCATAAGCAAATGATGTATTAAATTATACCAAATTTGCTCCATTGTTACCATTTTTACACGACTGAGTGTTTGTAGCAATACTTACGGCCATCCTCTACATAGACGCATGAATCGCATGTATATTGCCAAGATCCGTGATTGCAGGAGCGCTGTGAATGTTATAGTTATAGTTGAATGTTATAGAAATGTGGCTATCCATATCTACTGCGGATACTCGAGAGTTTGATGGTCATTTTCGAGCGTTTCGCTACTTCGCCTTCTTCTCCACTGTAATTGAACACGTCAGCGCAGTGTTGCTGTGGTGACCGAGTGCAACTGCCGGCTGAAATGAAGTCGGAGATTCAGTCATTCAGCTCCTGCTCTTGCAGCGCTACTAACGGTGCACGGACTGATGTGCAAGGTATTGTGGATACTGCTGGCCGTTGTCTGTCCTGTGAGTTCCTGCCTATGACGATTCCACTATTCTTCTTCGACCATATGCTTGAGGGAGCATCGAGTGCTCCGTTCATCTACGGAATTACTGTTTAATTAGCCAGCTAGTTGCCAAAGGCGAGGCCTATTTGCAACTAGAATGTGGAAGTGTGTTTTCTTGCGTGGAAACCTTTCTACTCAGGTATCATCTCGGTCTCATCTATAGCGTACACGGCGAGAATACCTGCATTGCTCATAGAATGCCCATATAATTTAAGAAAAAACGAATCTTTTGACTTGCCGTAAAAATTAAATTTGTGTTGCGCATTTTCTGGCCATGCGAATTTCATTAGATTGTCAGAAAGTCTTGGGCCAACTTGCCATTGTTGTTATATGGTCTACCATGTGGTAACTATAGACTATTTTCGAAACTTTTCCTTGGGTTTCATAGCCAAATTGCCTTCCTTGACTTTAATCACGACGTCAGCACCCTCATTCTCACGACGAGACTCGGATACACCTAACCAGCAGTCCTTAGTCGCCTGCAGGCTCTCAGCTTCTCAAAAATACTGACACTACCTCATGCCTTGACCGATACCACGTAGGCTTACCAGGGTATCCATTTGTCAGCCTCTCCTTCTGCTCCCGCGCCGAAAGGAATTTCTGGAAGTCCTGATTCTTTGAGGGGAGAATTGGGTCTTCTACGACACCAAAGCTGATCGTGCGGTGTGGTGGCTTACGCGAGCATGAGTCTCACCAAAATCGGGCCTTCGCTACAAGAACTGTCTCTCTCGGGCTCCTGGGCTCACTAATAATGTTCTATTACCAGCTGCTCCCGGGAGAATACACTGTCATGGGTAACCACGACGCCACTCAGCTTCAGAAAATGACGAGAAGAACGGCCGAGACGAGCTTCTGTCCACCTATTTCACGATAAGACTCGGCGTGATATTAAGTAAGTTAAGAGGAGCTGGGCTCTCACCCACACCGTTTCCCTGATGCTGCCCCTCTCACTATCACTCATTTCGTATCCTTAAGCCATTCCTATCGAAGAAAATTTCACCACAATTGAAGATGTTGAAAGGAAGGTGAGAATTTTTTTTGACATACCATTAGTTTTTTCGCCACTGGGAGAAAGGAATCACTGACCTGCCCCTTAAATAGGAAACTGTATTGAATAACGATGGTGATTATATTGCGAGCGAATTCCATTGAATACTGAGTAAAAATGTAAAGAAGGAAAACATGTTGAGCCCTCAACACTTACTGACCTACCTGATAACTAGAACAGACGGCTGCTCAATCCTATTTGGGATGCGCCACGCACTCTACTTCTATGTACGGGAAGTCGTGGAAACCAGTTGAATGCACATTCGGCCTATGCTATAACTTGCGGTGGCGAGCCGTTGAACAGGTCAGTGGAACGTCGTTTCCAGTCCAGTCTGTAACCAACTTACCGACCGCACAGGGATGGAACTGAACCAAGAGCATGGACGCGGCAGCCGAAACTCCTCCAACTGCGCTCACAACCCTGCCAACCTATTATTTTTCTTAGAAACATTACGAGTGACAGATACTTGAGTTTTTAAAATCAATTTTGAACTATTTATTTAAAAAAGTTTCAATTTCTTTCTCGGTTTTGATTTGAGCTTAAGAGCAGCTCTGTTGCTATTTGCGCTGTATGCGCATACAAGTGCATAAAGTTAATGCTAAAATACATAAACAGGGTGGCCCTGCAGCAAAAGCTTAGTTGTATAAAAAGGCTAGAAAAAAGGCCAAATTTCGTACAATTTTAAACATTATTTGCCAACGCTTTGTAGATTATGGTGGAGCAGTATCATACTCTATAATAACGCGCTAAGGGCTGAGTCATACTATCGATCGGCGCCGCCGCCGCAGAAATTAGTCATAAAATATAGGGAAAATGGGGGGGGGGGGGGGAATTACGGCTCGAAAATAGCGGAAAATACCCAGACGTCTTCCACCTGCCTTGAAAGCCTAGCCCTGGCGCGAACGAAGTTGCTGAACACAAATCTGAAGTTTGTATTTGAAGTATCGATCACCATCAAGCGATATTGATCAAACTATCGATTTTTTGTTGATGTCGTCAAGGCGGTCCGAAACTTTAGCCCTGAAGGTAGTCGAAGTTGCTCAACAACACGAATCTGAAGTTCGTTTTTGTAGTATCGATCGCCGTCAGTCGATACTGCTCAAACTACGGGGCGCGAAAATAGCGTCTTCTATGTGGTAGGGATTCAGAAGACGTGCGGAATACGTCGTATGACGTGACTAGGGCTCAGAAGCCGTGCCAAAGACGTCGCTCAACGTGTCTGGGATTCAAGTAGACGTGCCGAAGACGTCGTCCAATGTGCCTCGGGATTCAGAAGGTGTGCGGAAGACATTGTCCGCTAAGGGCGGATCATTGAGGGGACCAGTGCCAGTAATGGGGGACCGTACCAATAGATCGCCCTATCATACTATACACTGTACGTACTGCGAGCCTTTTGAACTCATAGGTAGGGAAAAAAGCTGTACAAGTAGAGCAGCTAGCTCGATGTGGTTGTCCTCAGCTTAGTGATACTGCAACAGTGCGCCGATAAGCGTGATGGAGCACTTGTTGTTCATAACGGGCCGTTCTTAGCGTGAAAAAAGCCTTTAGATCGTATGGGTAGTTCTTCTGCCCGCGTCGGAGCTTCTCTTACGGAGGTTTGTTCCTCATTTGTTACAAAGAAGATGTTGCGCAATAATTTGTCCACGCTAATAAAGCTTTTTCTCTAAAATGGTAACTGAACAAAGACTAAAAGTCCAAAATTGCAGGAATTTCACAGCTAGTCTTTTGCTTTATTAGCGTAGACAAATATGAAGAATACAGTTTCGTAACTAGGCGCTCCTACGCGGGCTGAAGAGCTACCCATACGATCTAAAGGCTTTTATCACAACAGGAACGGCCCGTTATGAATAATACTGCTTCATCATAATCTACAAAGCGTGGACACTTAATTTTTGAAACTGTACGAAATTTGGTGCATTTCTAGCCTTTTTATACAACTAACAAGGAGAGCCTCCAGAGTGGCGGTGAGCTTTTGCGATGCAATTTTTACAGGATGTATGGTTCCGTGTAGGAAGACCAAATTCAGACGTCTTATTCAGACGAGTCGCACATATTATGAAAGCCTCCTCCTTGGTTCGTCATTGAACGTGAGGACGTTTTAACCGTTTAGGATTTTTAAGAAGTGTTACTGTTGCTCTTAAAAGCATATAAAATATTCGGCTTGACTATTATTTCCTGCTTCAATATTTGGGCTTGTTTTTGTTGTGTTGTTGTTTATCTACCTATGTTCTAATTATATTATTAACTATGTATGTTTACAATAATAATGTTTTATTTAGAAATGTCAAGACTTAATTTGGTTCATAGAGCAAGTAGCACACGTAGCAATACGATTCACGGAATTCACAATGTTCGAGTCCCATTCCTAGCACGAAGAACAATCCCAACAATCATCCCACTTGGAGGTTTGAATTGGTGAAAGGTGTTTTTCCACAACGTTATAGTCTACTATTTGAAAGAGGTTGACTTGCTCTACAAGATTGTGCGTCGTTTTGATTTTTTTCTATTTTTTGGAATATTTATTTGTTATAAAATAAAATAAAGTAAAATATAAAACGCTGTCATATGGGTGAGTGCTGATCGGTCCCGCGAGGTGTGGATGTTGCGTTCGATCAAACGGCGCCGGTCGTGTAATGTCGTAGAGCATTCCCGACCGGTTAGAGGAAGGTGCGGGTTCGAGTCCAGCCTGGCGCTAGAAGTTTTGATCGCAACAAAACATCGTTATGACAGCTCACAACCTCGATATCAAGCCACTTGAGGCTTAATGAAACTGATTTGAATCGTTTAAAATATAAAATGTTAAATAAAATATAAAATAAAGTGTTCAAAAACATAAATTGGTTTATTAACAGCTCCCATCCTTTGACTATTTTTTGGACAGTGTCGTTAAAAAGAAAATGTTTTGCTGTATCAAAGCGTGTGTTGCATTCACTAAATTAATTTCTGTTAGCCACACGTTAAAAATGAAAAAAAATACCTTTGAAATAGTAAAAGTAAATTGTCATTCAAACTCTCCATTTAATATAAAGTGATAAATAAAATATAAAATACAAATATAAAATGAAGTGTCCAAAAGACGTAAATTGTTTTACCAACAGCTCCTACCCTTTGACTATTTTTTGGACAGTGTCGCTCGAAAGAAAATGTTTCGCTGTATCAAAGCGTGTGTTACATTCATTGATTATGGTGTTTTTAAATTTCTTCTAGCCAATCGTTAAAATAAAAAACTTTAAAATAGTAAAAATAATTTGTCATTTAAACTCTCCATTTTAATTCCCTTAAAATTAGAAAAAATCAAAAACAACACTCGATCTCGTAAAGCAAATTGTCTTCTTTCAAATAGAAATAGTAATAGAATGTCGTGCAAAAAACTCACAGAGGCAGAAAGAAAGAGCTGTCGGTAAAGGTCATTCCTCTTTTTCTTTTTTGACTTCTCACATTAATGACCTAAAAGTTGACAAAAATTGGAAAAAGAAACACACCTTCCGATAGAGCAAATCATTCTCTTCCGAAAACCATATAATCTTAGGCGAAAAAAAACTTTAGACAAAATTTAAAATAAAATGCTTAAAAACGACCGAGAATTCGTTTCCAGCCCAAGAACAAACACCGTTCAATCAATGCATTTCAGCCGCTGGCCGTACTGCTTGATCAAGGTTGCACGTGTGCGCTGTGCATCAACATCATCCTCACCTGCCTTTTCATCGTTCCCGGCATCATTCACGCGATTGTCGTCATTGTGTTGCACAAATGATTGCTGAGATTCACCACAAACATGTGGTCTACGGTATAACATGTCGATTTGTCTAGGGTCCCTAGGTTGCCCTGCAACGCGTGTGTGTCGCGGCTACATTGATCAATCTCCTCGTTAATCGAATACCTATCGATCAGTGTTCGATTTTCTTTCAATGTTTGACTTCTGACTTTTATTCCTTGTACTCTCTTCTGTAAGAGATCGCTCACACGAATAATTTCTGAACAATTTTGTGTCTGGTCAAAACAAATGTCGATATCGTTCTATTAAATTTATTTAGGTAAATGTGACTCTGCGACTATTCCAATGGAGTAATAAATCGGAACAGAGAAGTATAGTACCGTTGTGCTTAACAGATGCTGCAGTAGTACTGCTTTTAACGGTTTATTCACTTTGCCCTTGTCCTTCCAAATACCATGTTCATTTTAGTGGCACAAGAAATTCGCTTCTCTCACTGCTGTAATAATGCACTGGTCTATAGATCGAATGATAGATTTCAAGGAATATTTTTTTGAAATTTTCTGAATTGCGGGCGAACAGAGGTAATTATGCTTCACTTCAGCCTGAAATGATGAGGACTACTCAACCGTAGGTTTTTTCCTCAGAATGACAGAAGCGGCGAAAGCTCGACATCATTCAACTGCATGGAGACCAATCGCGGCAATTTTGGCGCAAAGCAGAGTCGTTTCTCTTGGGCACATAGACCAGAACGAAGTGTAGAGGTCGTTATAGCAGTAGTGGCAGTTACAGTATAGATTATTTAGGTCGAACCGAAAGTTCCCGCCGTTTTAGTGCCTGAGTATTCCTGCTTTTGTTAAAGCTTTGCATTCCATGACTTTGTAAGAAGATTTAGCACCTTTCGATAGAGAAGAACAGGTAGTTTTAAATACAAACGAAATAGACGATTTTACATATGGCCAACATTGTCGCAGAAGGGTGGCTCTCTGACGTTCGATATGTGTGTGTGTTCGAGGTAATGGGCAAAGTCCGTCTTGACTAGAACTTGACCAGTTAATTACGTTAGACTTGAGTACTGCTCGCCTTAGATGTCTCGCAAAACCACGCCACGCGGTATTAGAAAGTACACGAGTCGGTAGAAGCAAGATTTACCTCAAACTTGGGTAATTAAACCAATTTACAGGCGTTACAATAAATCGATGACAGATAAATGACGTTACAGATGAAATAGCACAAATACTTGAGAATAACCTCAAGACAAACTTGCTTCCACTTGACTACTTGACTACTTGAAGTTTTATGGCTAAGGAACTTGAAGAAGAGAAAACGAATAAATCTTGAAAGAAAAATAGAAGAGGCTTGGCTGACGAGACGATCCGGTCGAGCGGCGGTGAGCATTAAAAGGAGGAGCTCGCCTCCATGCATTCCGATCGGACCGTCTGATAGCTGCGAGGCACGCACTGAGAACGACAATATAGGCATTGATCGATTTAGACGGAGAGCTAAAGCACATAACGGTTAAAGCTGATGTTAAGCTAGAACTAAGGCACATAATGGCTGAATATCTGTTTGCAACAACGCAAATAAGCCTTTTACCAACTAACACTACAAAAATAGTCGTTCTCGACAACATGGGTTCAGAGTCAAACGGTAAACAGAGATGTCAATATTGTGTGCCTTAAATGATTGGAGGATCAAAACACTTGATGCAAACAATGCTATTGATATCATCACCTCGACTTTAGGAAGGCGTTTGACAGAGTACCGTTTAAAGAATTGGTTCAAAGGTTCAAAGTGTTCGAGTGCACTATAGAATTATTGCGTGGATAAAATTTTTTATCACGGACAGAACCTTCAGAGCGAAAGTCAATGATTTCTTTTCGGATACGTATAGCGGGACATTGGAGTACCTGGTATTATCACCAGTTCTCTTTTACTATCTACACTTCCGATCTACCAGATCAAACAGACAAATCCAACATGAAGTGTAGTATGTTTGCTGCTGATGACGTAGAACTACACAAAAATATTAGCAAACAGGAAGATTACATGGCTTTGCAAGGTGCCACTAAAGAGATTGCTGAGTGGTCTGAAAAATGGGAACTACCTTTGTCTGCTACAAAAGCTGAAATCGAAGTCAGCTAGATACAACTACATGCTTGGTGGAACCCGTATAGTTAGTGTAGTAGATACGTTACGATATCTGGGAATTATTATAGACAATGAACTCACCTTTACTGACCACTGTAAAAGCATCGCAAAGAAGGCTGAAAGAATTGTTTGCAACATATTTAAATCCTTGTCTATAAAATCAGAACCACACTTTTTGATAGCATATAAATCATATGTTCGCCCTGTACTAGAATACGGTACCACAGTCTTGACTCCCCACTTAAAGAGTAATGTACAAAGGCTTGAAGCATTTCAAAATGCCTTCACTAGGAAGCTCTGGATACGCTCTAATCGCAACAAAATTTTCAACATCTCCAGTCTTAAGACTCCTAAGAAACGAATGACCTGCTGATGATTTTCAAAATGATGACTGAACTGGTAGGATTAAAACTTGATGAGTTCTACGCGCTACAAAATTCCAACACAAGAGGTAGCAATGGGAACATCTATTTCTCCAAGGCCAGGAATTCCACCCGTGCTTCCTTCTTTATCCAAAGAGCCCGCTCTGAATTTTTAACATTCTCGAAAAATATGCGTTCCCTAATTGATTAGCTCAGTTTAAGAGGCTCGTGGACAGGTGTCTCCTAGAGTAACTAAGTAGCTACTATGAGTTGTGTTATAATGTTGTTTTTTGCTGTTGACTATGAGTTGTGTTGTAGTGCTGTTTTTTGCTGTTGCGTGTTTGTGTTTTCACCGCGTGTAATTGTAATTATTTGTAGTCTAAATAAATAAATAAGCATCCTAATATTAACATAAATAAATAAACCATTTTCAGGTTGAATTGGACACTTTTCAAACCAAACTGTACACTTTTAAAATTAAATTGAACACTCTTAAAATCAAATCGGACACCTTTCAAATCAAATTGGACACTTTCACGTCAAATTGGACACTCTTAAAGCTGTCCTATAAACTTTGAAAACAAATTGAACGTCTGCCAAATTGAGAAAAGCTTCTTGAAGGTTAAACTGCAGACTCCTCAAGATGATTACAATATTTTCTTGTTCAAGGGAAGCTCATAATAACTTTTTTGAAATTTCTTTTACTCCAGCTGTCGAATGAGTGAAATAATTCTATAGCAACTTTATATTTTAAAAAAAAAATAATAAATTAAATTTTTTGTCAAAAAGCAACAATGCAGCAATCATGTCCATCAAAAAACTGGATCGCGCCATGCACTCAAAAAGTTTTAAGCCTGCGTCGGTCGCCGGCGCCGACGCTGGAGTGTGCGGGCCACGCCCGGCTAGCCGGCTCTGCCGGCGTCGGGTATGACGGGCCACGCTAGGGACGTAGCCGAAACCCAGCTAGGGTTGATTCCTCACCCAGCGTCGGTCGCTGGCTCCGCTGGCAACCATCGCTGGGTAAGGAAGCAACCCTAGCGTCGAGCTCGTTGAAACGTGCACGTAGTTCAGATTGATTCCTATAACTTGGTACTACTCACATCCCAGTACAGCACTCAGAAGAATGTCCTGTTCGTCTAGCGTTCCGTTACAGCCTATCGCAGCTCGTTAAGCCTAATGGAATGTCTGACATTTCTGTCCAGTCGCCGTGCTTTAAGCCACGAGGTGTATGAGTTCCAGAAATGGTGGCTTAAGACAAAAATGCTATACTCTTCTGTACATAGTATAGTATGGAAGCTGGTCAAACTACTTCTGAAAATTGACGACCCTGAGGCAAGACTTGGTTAATAACGTAGCCGTACCAAGCGCAGGTTCCAGCAACTTTCTTCGTTAGTCTGTCTTGGACCACCGCTGAAAATTGGAGAACTTGGACCGGTAGAAGAAGCGTAGTAACCCGAGTAAATACGTCCGCACCATTGGCCACTGATTTTGATGATGCGTACGGGAAGAATTATATACGAGAGCCTGGTGTAGTCGAAAACTGGGCGGTGGGACAGAAACTTGATTTCCGCTGTTGACGAACCACTCATGCCTTCCTCCTTTATATGTGGTGGGATTTTCTGCCTCTGATTTTCCTACCTCCAGTACGTGAGAGAGAAATTCAGTATCGCGTTCAAAAGATCGATAATACTGAATTGAGAAAAAAATTGAGTGTTGACATCGTCATGCTCTTAACGGATACGGTAAGCAGGTAGGTGCCTGATATAAACAATGATATCGAGCTATGATTTGGAAGTTTTCTACTGACACCACTGCTGACTGGTTGGTTTGGAGAGCAGTTAAAGCTTCTTAGCAATGATGTTCATCGCCTGTTAACAGATGTACTACTCACATGACTTGCCGTACAAGGATGGCGTGTACGGGACCACAATATTGAATCAGTCAGCAGATACTCAACCTCGACTGACAAGACTGATTCGAAGATTGAGAAGAGGCATCAAGCTCAGGTCTTACCGTGCTGGATCTACTAACCTTTCGTTGTGGAAGTGATTGCTGAATAAATGCCATCGGTGATGCTGATGTATGGGAGTGGGGCGGGTTCGGTGTAATCCCAATCCCATTATGAAGGGACGTGCGTTCTACACCTTCTCCTCTTGGCGGCTCCAACCCCAACCTCCTGGGCTTCCTCGAGAGCCCAGTAGCTGCCTTACATTGTACATTATGTTGCATGTGCCTCCGTTTCAACTATCATTTAAATGTGTGTAAAAGGTGGACCCCTTTGTTATTGTGATTGCACCGTTGGTTCTTTTGTAGCAAGTCAAGAAAGAGAAGTTTCACCTCATTTCAATTTCCTGAGAATTGTTCGAATACTTGTAAAATGAACAGCATAAGCACGAAAAGGTACAGACCACATCTGGGCCGGATTCCTCAACGACTAACTCGTGGGTATAAGGGTACAAATACCCAAGATGAAGCATTTATCTCGATCCCTTACCTAATCTCTGCCCCTTATACCCTGCACACCCGTGGGTTTAATTGTTGATGACCGGCTACTGGAAATTGAAATGTGGTAAGATTATTGTGGTCAGTAAAGCCGCCAGTTAGAAATATATGTTAAGGATAAAAGGACAAAGTCTACATAAAGTGCATTCTCCAGGTGCCTGAATTCATCAGCTGCTTACCGCTCTCTAACGGTGAAAATACCGCTACTTGCACTGAAACCAGTTATCGGGCAAAGAGATTTGGGGAAGGGGTCACCTTCCTGCTTTATTGCTTGAGAAATGGGCACGACTCGTAAAATAATCTGAACTCCAAACAATACAAGATTAATATTAGGCTGGTCTAGAAGTCTTGAAACAAAAAGATCTTTTTTATTCAACCATAGTTTTCTAAATACAAACTAGGAATTATCAATATATTCACCATAGAGCGTGCATATAACATTTTTCCATCTGAGGCCGGATTCATTAAAGACTTGCAGCAATTTAACAGAAAAAAATTTACAGCCGAAATCCCTGATAGCGCGGCTCAAGCGATATGGTGAGCGATAAGCCGCGTTATCTGAGTTTTCTGCTGTGAATTCTCTGTTGAAGTTTTGTAAGTCGTTGATCGACCCCTGCTCGGCAAATCGCTGATTCCTTTTATACAGAAATTAGAGGATTGCGGCTTTAAGAAATCGTCGACTGTCATTTTGGTTCAAAATAGCTTTTAGATTATCCCCTCTCAAATGATCGCGTGGTCTCCTCGGTCCAAACAGATGATAGTGAATGACGCAAGCTCGGACGAATGGATGGATAAGCTACCGGAAGCCAGCCAAGTGTGGTTATCTTCTCACAGGTGGTCGATGCAACGTGTGGGCGCGCGTCGTCGAGTAACAGGTGGACACTTGACCTTTTTTGCCTTTTTCTCGCATTGCATCGGCCAATTTCTGAAGCTGATTAACGTACATGGAAGCGGTGACTGCCTTTCCAGCAGCAAGCAGCTCATGGTAGATTGGCGCTTTCCCGTCTCACCAAACACAAAGTAAATGGTTGCGTTGGTATGGATCTGACTCCGGCTGGACTTTCTGCGTCGCGTGCAATCCAGACGGCATGATGTGCGCTGTTATCGTGGACTACCCAGCTCTTATCTACAGTCACTAGATCCTCGAGAAACCCTTTTCGATGCGGTGGCGCGAGAAGTAACTGACATATGTTCGTTCGCACTTGCTTATGTGCCTCTGACAGCCTATGAGGAAACTATCTCGTCAAAACTTTTTGATAACCGAGATCGCGGAGATAGAGCTCGATGGTGAAGTGGGTACAGCCTAGCGTTATTGCCAGTTCCCGCATACTTGCTTCTGGATTGGATTTAATAGCGAGCTGCAATCTATCATCGTCGATAGCAGAAGGTCCCCATTGCGCTCTCCGCTTTCAAGGTTCACCAAAGGAGTAAACCAACGGTGCTCTGTGGTGATGCTTACAGTTCCTTCTCCAAATGCATCGGAGATACTGGAGACCGTTGTGCTTGCGTTGGAGCACCGGCATCATTCACAGAAGATGACCACTTGAAGCTCTTGTTTGGCTAGTCGTGTTCGACATGCCACCAAAATGACACACACGTGCCCGTATATACTCATACAGCAAAAACTTCTAGAACCTCCTATACGATCCCCAATAATCCACAATTAATAATTTTTTGGGGAAATAAAAATTCCGAAGTTTTCAAATTTCTGTTTCAAGACTTTTCGGCCAGCCTATTATATTTGGAGACCAAATAATACGAGTGAACATGAGGACTAACAACTCGGTTTCACATCATCGCGCCCTATGAAGGAAAATTGGTTCTACTAGATCGCATGGTGATTCAATGTCCTTAGCGTCGCTTTTAGCCCGAAAACAGTTTTTTGCCATTTTCGTGAACTTTAGCACACAAGTAAACATGCTCCTGACTTGCACGCAGACTTCGTCCAGCTTGCTCTGCGATTAGTTGCCAGCAAACTTCAAATACCGGCATTCAACCTTGCTGGTTAGTTAAATGTCTGTAACTTGCTTTGCGGCTCAGAAGGCCCTCGTAACTCGTAAGAAGTGACTCGTCCAAAAAATTTCTGAGGGGGCTCCGTGTGTCTGTGTTTGCTCGTCTCTGTGTTCAATTATAAAGACAGCCAAGGCGCGAAGTTGCGTCGTACCCTCCAACGTTGGTCGAATACTTTAAGTCGCGTAAAGACGAAAGACGTGCTACGGCGCATTCGCCATTAAAGGTAAGTTGAGAAAAAGAACGAACGAGTGGCTTCACCAGCACTGGAAGACCGCCCTACTATGCTATGCGACAACCACGTAGCAAATGAAACGCACTCGGTATACAAGAGTATACAAACTTCGAGGAGCACAGTGTCTCACAGCTCACACAGTGGAATAAAGGGCAAAAAGTCGCCTGTAATGGAAGCGCGCTCGTTCCTGTTGTTCATCGTTGGATTGCATTCATGGATACAGAAGGCCTCCAGGGTCTTCCTGGCGCCGATCTCATTTTCGTGCAGTAATACCGTGCATTTGATGTTAAAATCGTGTTCGTTGTGAGCCTCTTCGCGGTGTCTACTCATCGGGCTCAACAAGCTTCACCTTCGCTTGCCAGCTAGATGCTCTCTGATGCGAACACTTAGAACTCTACCTTTTCCCCGATGTACAGCTTGTTGAGCCCCGTGGGCAGACACCATCGAATCGGACACGATTTTAGCATCAAATGCACGATATTACTGCACGATAATGAGATCGGCACCAGCAAGACCCTCGAGACCTTCTGTATCCATGGGCGCAATCCAACGATGAACAACAGGAACGAGTGCATTTCCATGACAAGCGACTTTTTGCCCTTTATTCCTGTGTGAGCTGTGAGAAACAATGCTCCTCGAAGCCCGTATACTCTTGCATACCGAGTGTGTATCACTTGCTACATGGTTGTCGCATGGTAGGGCGGTCTTCCAGTGCTGGTAAAGCAGCGGTGAGTTGCGCTCTATTGGAGTAGTTTTCTTGTGATACTCCTAGGACCTCGTTGGTACTGCAGGGTTGGGAAAATTAGGGCAGATGACGGTATGAGTGTGCATTCTGCAGACCACCGAACTTCCTTTGGGCCTTTAATAACGACGATATCGTCGAGACGTCAGGGGGGGGGGCAGTCGTTCGGTAGACCGTGCTGCCCGGCGCCCACTTCCCGCCCTGCCTGCGCCGCACTATTTGGACAAGTTTGCTGCTCGCGAAACCGTCGCTAATTGGCGTGACGTCGTCCAAAAACCTAACAGCTGATAGGAGACGATTGGGAGGCGCATCTAGGGGAACTCTGAAGTCATTTTCCTGTACAGAGCAATGTGGCGGGACCTGAAGAAAGCCTTGGCGCTACAGCTAATGCTCTTTTCTTCCAAATATGGTGAACAAGTTTCTGACTCTTGTCTCGAGAACGGAATCAGTTCAGGATAGAGCTGCAGGGCCAAGGGAAATGATTAGAAATGCGATGCCCCCATGTGATGGCAGGGACCCGGACATCTCGTCCTCGGCGTACCCCTCGACCCGCCCCTTTCTGGGGGCGGTGTATCCAACGACTCTCCTCCAGATGTCAGACGTAATAAAGTTGAATTTAACAAACCTGCGTGGCACAGAAGGTTTGAAGCTATTCTATCAAAAATGCCCAGTTTTTATGGCAGTCGATCATGGAGACTAGTTCGAATGAGTTTTTGGAGGCTTTAAGACCTTATTATAACGTCTATAGCGAATTGTGGCTGGTAAAGGAAACTAAGCAAAGGAATAGGGTTCAGCAGCTATCGATCTCTGTGCACAAGGTCGAAACTAATGCGTGACACAGTTTTCGTTTTTCAAGACATTGACTCAATGTCATCATCTGATCACCTCAGACTTATTCTTCCGTCCATGATTTTACCTTGAATAACAAAGGAACAACGCACAACACTTACAACTTCATTAGAGCTCTTTCAACTTCTGCCGAATAAAGTTAATTATCAGTCATGTAATAAGATAGAACTTGGTATGTTATGTATCACTATCGCTGCGCGAATATTAGCTTATCACTCGAGCTTGTCATTGGTAATGGTAGGGATCGAAGTATACGGATGGCGTGTAGTCGTCCTTGTCTTTGTCTTTTTTCGAGCTTTCTTGTTTGTCCTTGGACTCGGGAGGTTGTTCTACGGCTGCAATTTAGAAAGCGTTTTGTGTATCTCCTATGACATTGCTTCAGTATTCTGCTATTTAGCCTCTACATAAGTATGCAAAAACCATGGCTCGTGCTTACGTTTTGGGCGTTTTCTTCGTATCAAACTGTCGTAATCGTTGATGAATTTGAGAACGTCCAGCCGCTTAGTGACACCACGTTCGATGAGCTTTTCAACAAAGCCGCGATAAACGTAGAGGTATTGCTGAAATTTCATTGTGCATTGTTTGAAGCTGATCTATTCCACGTTCATATTCGGCTTACGATGTCGTTCTGAACGCTATGCATTCGCTGCTCTCGAAGCGACTTTATCGTTGTCTCCATACTGAACACCGGCTTTGTAGCTGCATGGTGTGCAGCCAGTTCAATACCAACGAAGCAGCCCGATCGTCCAACACCTTAAATTATAGCTCCTCCAAACGAGTTATATAGGGTGACTAATAGATTAACAGTGATTAACAGGAGAATGTGAAAGGAAGGAATACCTTAAAAACAAGTCCAATAAACCTAAACATGTAGTGGAGGTTGTATGACTTCATGGAATACTAGTTTCAGTAATTCTTTCAAGAATAGTACATATGTTGTACAGATAGCTGGAGCGGTAGAGATAACGAAATGTTAGAGTAACGCGTTTCTACTTGTTCACAATTTAGGGAACGGATTCATCAACGACTTACGTAACTTTAACGGGGATTTGTAAGCGAAGAGCTCAGATAACGCGACTTATCGCTCACCATATCGCTTGATAAGCCACTGATAAGCTGCGGTATCTGAGATTTCCGCAAACAATTCTCCGTTAAAGTTACGTAAGTCGTTTATGAATCCGGCCCCAGGCGCCAACGACTTATAGCAATTTAACAGGGAAAATTGCAGCCGAAATCCCTGACAGCGCGCCTTAGCAAGTGATGTGGTGAGCGACAAGCCGGGTTATCTGGGTTTCCCGCTGTGAATTCTCTGTTAAAGGTATGTAAGTCGTTGATGAATCCGGCCCCAGGATGGTTCAGTGGTTAATCATTTGTGTATAATGAGTTGGGGAGAGCGATGAGGCTATTCGTCACAACCGCATAGGAGAAGTCTAGCGTACGCCGCTATCTTCGGGCCATGGTGACCTGCTCCGCCCACGTACAGTGGGCGGCTGGAGCCTCTTCTGGTCGAGGCATCGTCGTCGCCGACGATAAATAGGATCTGCAGTAACGTGTTTGCTGTCACTACACACACACACTTGATCTCACTCACAACTTAATTCCCCTCCCAATTCGAAAGCGCCCGTATAGTTCAAATTTCTCGCTCATGGTCGGTCCACATTGTCGCGTCCGCTAAAATCTCCTGCATACGCGTAGAAAGGTCAGGATATTTAGTGGGCCTTCCCGTTGCTTCGTCCGGTGCGGTTCTCCGACGCATGTTTTTCTCCCGTTGATTTCAAAAAGAAACGCTAACAAACTCCTATAACGATGTTTTGTTGCTATTAAAACTCTAGCAGCAGGCAGAACTTGAACCCGCACCTCACGGAGGGAATGCTCCAGGTCATCCCAACACAGGGCCGTTCGAGTCTCGCTTGCAGCTGAAATTTTGATCGCAACAAAATAAGAAACAATTGATCGCAACACTCGTTAGGAAATCTTACCACATCGAATCCAGTCACCTGAGCCTTTAAGAAAATATTAGGTTGTCCCATAAGTTCCCGCCGTTTTTTTTTCAACGATTCACTGCAGATTTCGCCGGCGGTCTTTTGAACAGCGCTGCATAGCTTTCAAAAGAGAATGATACGCTCTACCAGAGCTTGTATTGCATTTCTTTTTTCATCATGAATTTTGTCAATTTTTAGGTGGTTGAAGTGAAAAGTGAAAAAGTGAAAAAGTAGCCATTTGCGCACTTGTTCTCTCCGCTTTGGTTTGTAATTTTTTGCGCAGTTTTTTATAGCACTTGAAAGACAATGTTCTGTGCTACAAGAATATGTGTTGGTCCTATTTTCTCACGTGCCCTTTATTGATTTTTAGTCCATCAAATTGGGAATTCCGACTTTTCCGCCCGAATTTTTACCAGAACTCCGGTTCTGTGGTTGAACTTTTTTGCTTGGTGTTATATGTCGTTTGGAAGAGGATGTCTTGCTCAATAAGAATTTGTGTCGCGTTTATTGGCTCACGCTGATTTCTGTCGAATATCAACAACTGCAGAAGGAGAAGGAGTTGTTGGTGAAGACGATTTTTCTCTTCTTGGCATTTTGTTGATATTCAATAGAAATCAATAAACGCAACACATATTCCTATAGAGCAAGGCATTTTCTTTCGAATGACATATAACACCAATCCAAAAAGTCCAAACACAGAGCAGGAGCTGTCGGCAAAAATAACCCTCCTCCTTCGGTCGTCCCAATTTGATGACCTAAAAGTCAATAAAGGACAAATGAGCAAATAACACTAACACACATTCTTGTAGAACAGAGCATTGTCTTCCAAATGCTATAAAAAACTGCGCAAAAAATTACAAACCTAAGCGGAGAGAACAAGTGCGTGAATGGCTACTTTTTCACTTTCTCACTATTCACTTCAACGACCTAAAAATTGACAAAATTCATGATGATAAAAGAAATGCAATACATGTTCTGATAGAGCAAATCATTCTCTTTTGAAAGTTATGCAGCGCTATGCAAGAGACCGCCGACGAAATCTGCAGTGAATCGTTGAAAAAAAAACGGCGAAGACTTATGGGACAACCTAATAAATTGCATCATTATATCATATCATAATCATATCATAACTTTTATAAATCATATCCTAACTTTCAGCTGAACTCGTGCCATACTGATATCATCGGCCGGTCCATCCCGATGTACGGGTGAGTGCTGATGGGTCCCACGAGGTGTGGATGTTGCGCTAGATCAAACAGTGCCGGTGGTGCTATGGCGTAAATGAACCATGTGAACACGCTTATATGGTTTTACTCCCGCTGGGGCCGGATTCGTCAACACTTACGTAACTTTAGCGGAGATATCGCCGCTTATCGCTCACCATATCGCTTGATAAGCTGCGTTATCTGAGCTTTTCGCTTATAATTCTCCGTTAAAGTTACGCAAGTCGTTGAAGAATCCGGCACCTGGTCTCATGGCATATGTCCGTCTGTCGTATGGTTGTGATCGCCGTTGCATTGTTCATAGTCCGTGACAACAATGTGTGCTTGCCCGACCACTGCCTGCATATTCCGTTATATAAATACCATAATAGACGAGTCCAAATTTTAGTAAAATGGCCTTAGTTAGTCTACTCCCGCCCCCACCTAGGCAACTGTGATGAGCAGTGGTTCGTGAGCCATGGTTTGAAGTAACAGGTTGCAGCAGTTTATAGTCATGCTTCACCTACCCAAACCGCTACATATTTATTTATTTATTTATTTATGAATACGTCAAAGGACGCGCCACATAAGGGAAAAACAGAAACAACAGCAGAAAGCAGACGAACGATCACAGCTAATCTTGGCGGATTTTCCATGGAAACAAGCGCCGTCCACCTATCAGTAGGTAAACACTGACAACAAGAACTCCAAAAAAACGAGAAAGAGGGGAGGTGCTTAGTGCAGAAGAAAGGGTAGGAAGGTAAAAATAAATAAGTAAGCGCCTGATTTTTAAAGACCTGAGTGGAGTTTAAGGCCTCCGTTAGAAGTTGGTACATAGGCAGCCGGTTTAAATAAATTTGATAAACCAGCCGTTGACGGGCAGCGATATCGGCGAGGGCCAACGAAGAGCATGTCCCTAGACAGTCCTATAAAGTAGGCTTTCAATAGTATGTGAACAATTTCAAGCGGACCATAGTATATATTGGAACATGACACCTGTGGCCTTATGGAAACGCCTTACGCAAGTTACCTAGCACGTAAGTTCAAAATAGCTCGTAAGCCTAGAAAATTCAGCAACGCCAGGTATATATACCATTTTCCCGTCGAACTGGACACTTCAAACGAAATTGGACACCTTTCACGTCTAATTGGGCAGGACACTCTTCCAGGCTAGCCAGAGACTTTTGAAATCAAAGCGAACTCTTCCAAATTGAAGCGACCTTCATACATGTTAAACTACAGACTGACAAAAACTGTTAGAAAAGCTTTTTGCTTAGGGGAAATTTGTCACTACTTTCTTTGAAATTTTTTAGTTCAGCTGCGCGAATGAGAGTGTAATATTTTTATAAAGTTTTTATTTTTTAAGAAAAATAGTAGATAAATGAAAATATTTTGTTTCTAAGCGCAACTAAGCAGCAAGCGTTCAATGCAGTAAAGGATTGCGTCATGTGCTCGAAAAAATCGTGGTGACTTTTATTTGATTGATAGCGTAAGTGCTGCTTAAATAAAGCATCCACGTTTGCTGCTGTAATCTGCTCACATAAGGCATGAAAGTGAGAATATGTGCGTTCTTTGCAAATTTCGGTACAAGTCGCGTAGGTGAGCAGCGGAGCGGGGGTGCAGTAACGGAATAGCATCAACCGTACTCACGCACTGTACCGTAATCACTCCAGCCAATTAAACCCAAATCGAACACGCCTCTTCTATGGGACTGCCGGGCTCAGCCGCGCAGGCAGAGCCCGTGAGGTGCCGATCAACGCTCAACTGTTAGGTTGGAGGGGGGGGGGGGGGTTGAGACGAGGCATGCGGAGGAACTCCGCCACGCGGTCCACCTAAGATGCACGTGTTGAAATACTCCACAACCCGGAGTTCCTTCCCTTGCCAAAGCCGTGCCCGAAAGGCACGTCTGCGTCCACCTGGGAAGTTCAACAAACTCCGCCACGAGGACCACCCAAGCTGCACGTGTTGAAATGGCCCACAACCCGGTGTTCCTTCCCTTGCCAGAACCGTGCCCGAAGGGCACGTCTGCGTCCATCTGGGAAGTTCAACAAAAACCGCCACGGGGACCACCTAAGCTACATGTGTTAAAATGGCCCACCTGGTCACTACCAAACTTGAATGCAGTGCCTCGCATAGGAGGCGCATTCGATCGATGCCGTGGTTGCCACGATTACGGTAGAAGTAACGACGAGTCCGCACCAGCCCCACTGCCGCCACCGCTCCCTCCGCTGCTCACCTCCGCGACATGTACCCAAATTTCTTTGTAGTGTTGTTTACAGTTTTAAAACAAAAATATTTACTATATATAGTTTACATCTGTTTTTGTTATATCGTTTACAGGTGGGAAACTCTAGGCAAATAACAGTTTTGTTATCGATGGGGTAAAAATCGCGTCATCTTGGAAGTGTGCACAGCGCAATCCCTTCTTTTAGCTTAGAAAAACTGCCGCTTTACTGCTCTTTAAAACAAGCTATAAACCTTTATTTTACACAAAAATAGGAATTTTACAAAATTTTAAACAAAGTGTCCACTTATTGGGTAAGTGATTTAACAATAAGACTTCAAAGAAATCATACTAAAATTTTCCACGAATTTATTCCAGCCTTTTTGTTGAGCATTTTACTTATCTAATGTAGAGGAAGTTTATTTCAATTTGAAAGAATTCTGATTTCAAAAGTCTTAAGCTACATTGAAGAATGTCCAATTTCATGTGAGAAGTGTCCACATTGACTTGAAGGTGTCTGATTTGAAAAAGTTCAATTTGGTTGGATAAGTGTGCAATTCGACATGAAAATTGCAACCTATTGAACCATGATGCAGTTCAAGAAGCAACGTTCATGACGTGACTGCTAGCAAATGCTGCCGATTATGGTGTCCCGAACCCTTGTCCTCCTTTTTATTCTTAAGCTGTTCAATGCTTTTTCTTTCTTGGATTTCTCTGCATTGTTTCTTTTTGTTTTTTTATAACATCGCATTTTGGAATTAGTTTTCAACGTTATGGTGTCCCGAACCCTTGTCCTCCTTTTTGCTCCTTGATGATATCAGTCAGTCTTTTCCATGCATTGAGTTTTCATACAGTAAGTGGTGGCGCAGGCACCGCAACCTGCATCCCGCTAGCCTGCTTTACCCAACCTGTCGGTTCCACGTGGGAGGTTGGTATACCCGTGTTCCAAAGCTCCGACAGGTTCCATTGATCAAGAAATGCGGCATCATAGCCAACTGATGGGGTATTTGCAGGTTAGGATTGCAGGCTGGGTAGGTAACAATACTGAAGACAGTTCCTCCTTAAATTTCCTAGACACACTATTATTTAAAAAACCTGCGCCTAATGACAAAGAACAACTTACGCTTTTTATCGTTGCCTTTTCAGTATACTTACTGCTTCTTCCTATGCTTTTTTTGTTGAGCACACCTTTGTTGAGTGTATAAAATAAATAAATAAATAAATAAGGTCGGATAACGGAATATGACACTACTATCCCTGTCGTGGCTTGGCACATGCTCTATTAAATTTGATTCAGTCAGATACTTTTGCCAAGAGTCACCGCTGAATCCACATTAGTGGAGGGAAGATGAATTACTGTTTTTTAAAGCAGTACAATTAAAGATTAACTATTTCACGAAGGCAACAGAGTGAATTGGCCTACAACAGTAGCGTTCTTTAGCGTATCCAGGACGGGAGAAGCCGCTCTACTTGTAACTGTCTCGTTTTCTCAGTAATGCCTCCACTCTCACTAAGACGGGGACACACCACCTTCTGTTATTGCTCTGTTTCTCAGTGACATCCTGACTTGATGCATGAAAGAAATACACAGCACATGATGTAGCAACCTGCTGAACAATGCACTATTACTGGCGCATTTTGTCGTCTCTTCCGCGAAAATTTCAATAGCTCCATGGTGGCGTTGAAGTTGTCAGGCGCCGTATGGTCGAGCCAGTTTTGATACCACATATGGTCCACCTAAATTAATTTGTGCCGTCGGCGAAGATACCATGGATGTAATTGAATCATAATTTCCATCTAAATGCAAGTTTCACATACTAAGGACAATACAGCAAACGAAACTACAAGAGGGTGGCGTGTTGCAGTTTTCTATTTCGGGCCTGCGGTCGTGTACGTTTGAGGATTCATAATGACGACGGTCGCACTAATATTGGACCCCTATTTCGTTATCATCCTTATATAAGGACTCATACCGTAGTCGTTTTCCCTTCGAATGTCACATTTAGTTTTCCAACCGTGGCGCCATCAGCATTTGGTATAGGTTCTCTTGGCGAAGAGCTTTCTATAGAAAACTGTCCAATTGACATCTTTCCTAGAAGGACGTGAGAATAATAACATACTTCTGGTTAGGCTGTAATGCCAACACTACACGATATGCTAAGACTAAAACGACAACTATGCCTGCAGCAATGAAAAAGTTTAAAATAATTCTACTCGGAAATCGAGCACTGTGGAAGAGCGAAAGGTCAAACACGAGCCGCCCGGCTAAGCAACGTGATTTTGACGCGAAGCAAAACAAATAACTAGAGCTCGAGACCAAGCGCCAAGGCGCGTCCCCTCCACCCACGTCGCCGACTGTACCATTTCTACAATTTTTTGTGTGCCATTTGCCGTTGTTTTAAATGAATATTTTTGTGTTAACCGTGTTTTGGTCGTGTAGCAATCGTGAGCTTCGACCGGTGCCTTCCTCTTAGCGGGAAGACCGTTCGGTATATGGAGCCGAACTACAGAGGCGCACTGTGCGGTGAGCATGGTTGCTCAATACGGCTAGGTGACCGGAGAAATGCCTATGAAGAATAGGGCGACCAAGGAGAGCGGAAAGCGTAGCAGGCAGCCGAAACGATTTGGAGGCCAGCCGAGTTGGAGGTGGAACCCACAGCAAACTGATGTGAGATCAGAGACTGAAGGAAAGTAGAGCCAGCAGGCAGGGACCCTGACACATTGGCTATCGATGGACCGATAGTGTCGTAGGAGTGCACGGTCTGCCGCTCTTGTGCATAAAAAGAGCCGGCGAGATCTAGCAGAGAGCAAGTAGACACAGATTAAGCCGTCCGGAGACTGAACACTCGCAAAGCGGGACCGAGTGTGAGTGAGAGTGCACAGTTAGCATTCAGAGATACAGTGGGGTGCGGACCGTTCTCTGTTGATACTCTACTTACTTTGATACTTTGATGGTCCTTTGTCGGCTGTAGGTCTTCTCAGCGGGGACCACAACTCTTCCAGACCGCTCGATCTCTGGCTGCTTGCATCCAGTGAGGCAGACTCCGCTCTCTGAAAGATCTTGAGAATGAGTCTGCCCATCGCGTTGGCGGTCGTCCCAGTGGTCTCTTATGGTCTCTCGGGAGCCATTCTGTGACACGGAGACTCCATCTATCGTCCTTTCGTCGAAGCAGGTGTCCGGCCCAGCGATATTTGGACTTCTTCATGTACTGCAGCGGGTCTGCTAATTGCGACTTCTCCCGTAGCTCCGAGCTTCGGGGGCCTTCTTGCCATTGCTGACGAAGGCTTGTCCGCGTTGAATATCGAGGCCCTGAGGCCGGGATCTTTGACCTGATCGGTCACTTCGCGAATCGAACTGAAGGCTGCCCATGCTGCGCGTCTCCTGCGGGCGATTTCAGGAGCGAGGTCGTTATCCATGTTCAGCTCCCTTCCCAGATAGACGTAGGAGTCGACCTGCTGCAGAGCGACTCCATTTAACCTTACGAGTCCCGTGTCACACCACTGGTTGACCATAAATTGTGTTTTGGACATATTCATGTCCAATCCAATCTTCATACCTGCCACATTGAGCTCGTTCAGCATTTCCTCGACTACTGCCGTGCTGGTAGAGATGAGAACAATATTGTCGGCGAAGCGAAGGTTGCTGATCCGTTTACCGTCGACAAGGTAGCCTTTATCGTCCCAGTTCAAGTCTTTCACGGCATCCTGGAGTGCCGCTGTGAAGAACTTGGGAGAAATCGTGTCTCCCTGCCGTACTCCTTTCCCGATAGGAATTTTAAGCTTTCGGTCGAACAGCTGGATGGTAGTCGATGTGTTCGAGAAGCATTCGTCGAGAAGTCGGATGTAGGGCGATGGTATACCAGCGTGCACAAGTGCGTTCAAAACGGCGTTGATTTCCACAGAGTCGAACGCTTTCCGGTAATCCACGAAGACAAGGACAAGTGGGAGGTGGTACTCGCGGCTCCTCTCGATGAGCTGTGAGACAGTCTGAATATGGTCCATGCAGGAGAAATCCTTGCGAAACCCTGCTTGCTCCACTGGCTGATATTCATCCAAGCAACGCTCCATGCGGTTAAGCAGTATCTTGGTGAAGATCTTGTACACAACCGAGAGAATCTATCGTATCGATATCCTTCTCCATGATATCACTGGTCATGACCGGGTTCACCACCATGTTTCTTTAACAAGACAGTTTCTCATTAACCCTAATTTCAATCAGTACGGCACTCAATACGACGCGACGAAGAAACGGTCGATATTAATAGAATATATCAACAGAGATCACATCACATCACATCTCTGTTGATATATTCTATTAATATCGACCGTTTCTTCGTCGCGTCGTATTGAGTGCCGTACTGATTGAAATTAGGGTTAATGAGAAACTGTCTTGTTAAAGAAACATGGTGGTGAACCCGAGCATGACCAGTGATATCATCGAGAAGGATATCGATACGATAGCACAGACCAGTTGCAATGAAGATTTTGTTGTGGCTAACACTTGCGAGGAGTTAAGTCAAACAGTGAAGGCCACAAAGCGTTTGCTGGTTGTAAAGGTAGGAGTTGCGAGAGGCACGCATAGCGGGGAAATAACGCTCTCAGCTGTAACATGTGATTTTACAAAGGATAAGCAACTTTTTGAAGTAGTAGAAGAGTTAAAAGGATCCTTACAAAGGTATAAGCAGTTCAGCAAGGGATTGTACAGTACGTTGACGGGCAAGGGAATTGAGTATCTAGAAGATTTAAATAAAGATTTTGCTGTCGCAGAAAGAGGATAGTTAGTAGCGGTTATATGTGACATGTTTCAGACCAAGGTGAGGGAGATCAGAACCGTGTGCAGTAGTCCCAGCTGAAACCACGGTGCCGCATGCCGTCATAAGAAGAAAAATGGAGACAAGTTCGGAAAATGGTAAGTATATTCAATATGTAGCAGGGCGCGTGTAGCGCAGTCGGAGGAGTCGCGACTGTCGCGTGCACCCGATACCAGGTTCCTGGTTCGGATTTCCCGCCCAGGCCAACTAAGCCTTCCATCCCTCCGGGGTCGGTGAATTGGTACCAGACTTGTCTGGGAAGGATAAAGCGCTGACTTGTTCATCGGCTGGCCAACGCAAGTCATTGTATGGCCAAATACGCATTCATGTCGCCTCCACGACATCCCGTAGAAGTAGAATGCGCTGGCGCATCCCAGAAGGGATTGAGTAACGCCGTCCTTTATCCTTATCCTTATCCTTATATTCAATATAGTCCAAACGTTGGCAGTTTTCACTGCTGCAACTCCTTTCACTTCTTGCTGAGCGCCAAAGCGTGTCAATTCCATCCTCTCGCCAACTTTACATTGTTCCCATTTTTGTGTCTTATTTGCGGAGTTGTTTTAGATAAATATTTCTTGTATAATCGGGTTTTGGTCGTGTAGCAAATGTGAGCTTCGGGTAGTACATTCCGCTTAACAAATCGACCGTTCGGTACATTGCATGGGAGGCTTTTAACACTCCATTATCCCCACTCAAGGTTTAGAAATAGATATTTCGATCTTTCATTCCTCGTATCACGACACAAGGTATTTGGTGTTTGCTTTCTCATCTTACGATTAGTTCTCTAAGAAAACAAACCTTCAGTTTTTGGGAAATATTCAACGCACTTCTCTTTTCCCTCCTCAATAAACTTGCACAACATGACAATAAGCTGAAATGAAGATTTTGGAACATCGCGTTATTGCGTCATCGATTCACTGACCTTTACTTTTTCTTGAATAACCATCGCCCAGAAACTCTCGGCGGACGTCTTCAAAGGTCCCTGTGTACAAATAAAAACGTGTCTTCCCACCATAACTTTACTAGCATGGATATAGTCCTTTTCTGAAAGCAATTAAAGTGGAGCTACAAATGGGCTATTTCGGCAAGCATAACCCTTGTGGCACATGATGTCAGGTGCTAGTTAATCATTTGCCATGTTATTTAAGGGCTGGGCACACTCCTGCTGCTTGACGCAGCTCCAATGATGAAGAATAGGGCAGAGACGCAGAGTACGTGTCTCTGCGTCAGGGGCGGCGGCACGCCTATGGCACACTTCGCTTCAACGTTGGCGCCCAGCGTCAGCGCTGCAAGCATCAGCTTCACGGAATGAGCTCGGTCATTCCGTGAAGGTGACGCTATCGCTCCTGAGCAAGAGATAAGATAAGTAAGATAGGAAAGCCCTTTCCTCAACCAAAGCAGCCAACCGGTCAGCTGGGCGATGGTTGGCAGTGGTCCAATGCCGACACCGGAGAAAGAAAGAACGACCGCACCTCGATCGCGGCTATTCTTCCTTCGCTACGCCGCGAGCGCTCATCGCACGCACGCACCCGCCGCAATATTCTCACGCATCTTTGCGACAGAGCAAGAAATCTTTCCTTCATAGCTGTGCGCGCTCAGCGGGAGTGCGCAGCTGGGGTTCTCGCAGCATCCAGGGTGTGTGCCATCCAAATTGCCCCTGTGGGAACTGCTTTTGTCGCTCAGGGAGAATCCGAGGATGGATTCTGCGCTCTTCGAGCGCAGAATCAGGCTAGGGAAGGGACTCCAGGGTGTGTGCCATCCAAACTGCCCATGTGGGAACTGCTTTCGTCGCTCAGGCAGAGTCCGCGGATGGATTCTGCGCTCTTCGAGCGCAGAATCAGGCTAGGGAAGGGACTCCAGGGTGTGTGCCATCCAAACTGCCCATGTGGGAACTGCTTTCGTCGCTCAGGGAGAGTCCGAGGATGGATTCTGCGCTCTTCGAGCGCAGAATCAGGCTAGGGAAGGGACTCCAGGGTGTGTGCCATCCAAACTGCCCATGTGGGAACTGCTTTCGTCGCTCAGGCAGAGTCCGCGGATGGATTCTGCGCTCTTCGAGCGCAGAATCAGGCTAGAGAAGGGACTCCAGGGTGTGTGCCATCCAAACTGCCCCTGTGGGAACTGCTTTCGTCGCTCAGGGAGAGTCCACGGAGCAGTGAGCAGCCAACGACCGACCATCGGCTGTCTTCCACATCGACTGACCGCGCTGACCTCGTTTTCCACGTTTGCCACGTGTCCGCGACGCGACCGCTCGCGGCGCAGCGAAGGAAGAATAGCCGCCATCCCGCACCTCACGGCAAACATGTCCTAAGCCTGAGAGCGACGCCCCGCCCCGTTTTTGACGCGCTAAAGCCGCTGCCGAGTGTGCCCAATCCTTTAATGTAGTACAATGTTGTGAATAAGTCGGTCGGTTGCATTAAGGGCTGGGCACTATAGTTGTGCCCGAACGAATATATTCGAATAATTATTCGAATAATTTATTCGAATATTCATTCGAATTATTCGATCATTCGGTTTTCTTGATTTTCGAATATTCGTTCGAATTCGATTATCGATAATTTTGAAAAGTCGAATATTCGTTCGAATTCGATTATCGATGATTTTGGAAAGTCGAATATTCGTTCGAATTCGATTATCGATGATTTTCAAAAGTCGAATATTCGTTCGAATTCGAACATCGAAGGGAGCCATATTCGAATATTATTCGAATCGAATAGTCAAACTCTATTCGATCGAATAATTTTATTCGAATATCGGATAAACCTGGTAGGACGAACATACAGATTTTGATCGCGCGCGCGGCGGCGTCTGTCGCACGTGCGGCGAACCGCCACTGATGCAGGGCTCTCTAGGTGGGCTGTCAGGGGGGAAATGGAGCTCTAACAAACTCTCGAGGTATGCTGTATTGTACCTAGATATGTGGCTTTAAGAAATCGAGCTTCTCGTCACAAAGGGACCCCAAATCTTTTCACAATGGAAACAGCTGAAAACAACAAACAACAATATTTCTTCGATTAGGTCATCCAATTCCTTCTCGAAATATCGATTTTCTTTGAATAAGTGCACCGTAGGTCTCTCAAATAGTTGAGCAGGGGCAGCAAAAGAGGTTTATGCAGTTACAAGAGCTTTAGAATCCGTAAGTGCAGCAACACACACTATGTAGACTCGCGCTTGTCGCAGCAGTCGCCGCGGCCGCCGCGCGCTTTTGTATGTTCAGCTTGCTCCCCATAAACCTGCAGCCGGAAGGATGGATTTGCGCCACTTGACAAAAGACCCGTAACCTCTAGAGGGCGAGCACTTGACAGATTACCTGAAAATCGCCCGATTCAAATATTTTCGCGGTGGTACCACTCGACCGCGAAGGCGCGAACCCAGCCTGCGGGTGCTCCTGCTTTTAGGAGACATAGCTGTTTTCCACTTTCTGCTTATTTTCCGTTTCGGGTTATGAGGCCAATGAGCTGAAATCGATACAACCGCTCATGACAAGGAACACTGCATGTCCTTTTGTGAACATCAAGAAACGGCTCTGAGTGGACTTTTGCCTACATCCAGATTGAATGAGGTTATCTAGCCAGACCAACATGTTCTCCTCATCTTCGACTGGCACATCCTTTTGCAATGCCTTTGTAATATATTACATCTTTCTTTTTACTTTACAAGGCTATTAGATTTTTATTAATCTTCATCACACAATTTTTCTTTTTCATAATAGCTATTTGGTGCGGAAAACTCATCCAAATGGATCTAGTGCTGCTTTTAAAACAGGAAAATGGGATACTAACGTCGTTCAGTTACAAAATCTGCCAACGAGGACGAAGAGAAAATGTCTGGCCAAATGACATCACTAATCGAGATTGCACACGCTTCAGTGCAGTCCTAGCTTGAGGTGACCGCATCTTATCGTCACATTACATTCAGTGGTTTCCACCTTCGTAAAACGGTATGCTTAATTACATCAGAAATCAGTTCAGCAAAGGGGTTGACCACATCAGTGCGGTGTAAAAATCTTAAGTTAGTGCAACATCAAATGTGTTTTAGGACTGCCTCAAGCGCAAATAGGGTCCAGGTGGGTCACACCCTAGTCAGTGGTTGTACGCCTTTGTAATATGTGTATGTACAGTTACATCATAAATGGCCTACCTCAGATCGTTGTAGGGATAAAACACACTATTGCTGCAGAAAACTTCGGTTTCAAAAAGCAAATAGGACCGTACTGCATGGTGAACCACTTCCCGGACCCTATTTGCGCCCTACCTCACATGGTGACACCTCCCTAAGCAACTTTGCACCCTTTTCTGTGTTGCTTATTTATTACCCAGTATACATTATTGTTATTTTGCTGTTTCCTAGGACAAAGAACAAGTTTAGCGAACTTTCCTTCTTCTTCTTCTTCTTCTTCTTCTTCTTCTTTTTCTTCTTCTTCTTCTTCTTCTTCTTCTTCTTCTGAGCGTTTAGTCCCGCGCAGTCGCAGGGACCGCTGCTTTTGTGATCCGTCGCCACCTCATTCTATCAAGGGCGTCATCTGGCGGCGAGATCTCTCTTGATGACGTCCCTCCACCTTTTCCTTGGGGCTCCTCTCGGACGCTTTCCGGTGCCTCGGAATTCAGGGCCAACTTCGTGGGATGGTCCTCTTGTCTTCTGAGGATGTGTCCGTACCATCTAAGCCGCTGCTCCCTCATCTTCAGCTGGATCGGAGCTGTATTCATCACTGTCCTAACATCCTCATTTCGCACTCTGTCCTGACGGGTCCATCCACATGCCCATCTGAGCATCCTCATTTCCGCGGCGTGCAGTTGCCGCTCCTGTGCTCTACCCAGGGCCCAGCACTCACAGCCATAGAGGAGAGCAGGCCTCACTACTGTTCTATATAGCTTGCCCTTGAGTGTCCTGGAGCACCTACGGTCGCAGAGGATTCCTGTGGACTCCCTCCATTTGAGCCATGCTGCATTAATCCGTCCCCTGACCGCCTGATCCACGCTTCCTTCCTCGGATAGGTCGCTTCCGAGGTAGCGGAATTCTCCCACCTTTTCGATCTTCTCCCCATGGCAGTCTAAGATCGGTTCGGTGCACTGCTCGGAGCTGATGAACTTCGTCTTCTTCACGTTCAGCCGTAGGCCGTTGTTTGCGAGGGCTCCTTGCCACAACTGCACCTTCTTTTCCAACTCCTCACGGCTGTCGGCTACTAGGGCGATATCGTCAGCGTAGAGGATGGTCCTGAGGGGACCTTCCTCAAGGTGGTTCACTATGCAATCAAGCGTCAGCACGAAGAGAAACGGACTCAGAGCTGACCCTTGATGCACTCCCACTGTGATATCCATATTCTTTGTCATTCCGTGTGGAGTTCGTACCGCCGCTTTCGAGCCCTCGTACATGTCCTTTATGACCGAGATGAGACGTTCCGGCACACCCCTACCTCGAAGGAATTTCCAGAGCATGGCCCGGTGTAGCCTGTCGTATGCTTTTTCCAAGTCCAGGAATGCCAGGTAGCAGGGCTTTCTTTTCTCCCGATACTTCTCCATCACCTAGCGAGCGATAAAGATCGCGTCCGTGGTGTACCTCTCAGGCATAAAGCCCCACTGCTCTTGGGATATGGTGACCATTTCCCTTAGCCTCGAGTCGACCAGTCGTTCGTAGACCTTCATCGTATGTGAGATTAGTTTGATCCCGCGATAATTGGAGCACTCGGACGCGTCCCCCTTCTGCTTAAAGAGGGGGACTATGATGCTGTCCCTCCAGTCATCTGGTATTTTACCCTCATCGTGACTCTGTTGAAGAACTGTGTCAGCCAATTGACTCCGCAGTTCCCAAGCGCCTTCCAGGCCTCTACTGGCAGCCCATCAGGGCCAGCTGCCTTCCCAAGCTTCATCTTCCCTATGGCACTGCGAACCTCTTCCTGCGTTCATGACGGGATGGGTCCTTCCGTTGGCTGTTCTTCTTGGACTTCCCAACGCGGGAATTCCTCATTCAGCAGTTCCTTGAAGTACTCCTCCCATCTTTTTCTGACCTCAACCGGCTTCCGTAGTACCCTACCGTCAGAACTCTTCACAGTCTTCACTGCTCGAATGTCGAGGCTAGCTCTATGACGTGCCTTGGTCAGACGGATGGCGAACTTCTCTCCCTGTGGCTCGTCCAGCTTCTCGTATAGGACATCTATCCCCGCGCTCTTTGCCCTTGCTACCGCTGCTTTTGCCAGCCTCTTCAGCTTCCTGTAAGCTGTAAAATGCTCGGGTGCCCTTGTCTTCTGCCACTGCCTATAGGCCTCCTTCTTTTTCCTCACCGCAGCCTGCACCTCTTCATTCCAGAACCATGCAGCCTTATCTCCTCTGGTTCCTCCCTTTGTTTCGCCGAGGGTTTCCTTGGCACATTGCAGGATCGTTTGGGTCACCCTCCTCCAGGTCTCGTTTACGAGGCCGGTTGGATCAATTTTAGGGAACTTTCCACCGCCAGGAATTCAGTGACTACTGCTAGCTGAGCAACAAAGCTTGCGTAAGTTGCTGATTCAGATACATTTTCTTGTTTCACTCCGTTGTAACATCGTAAAGACAAAGATGTTGGAATAAAGTGTATTCCTTCGCATTTCAGAGTTCAAAAAACGCGAGGATCGAGTGTTGTATAGGAATTCTTCAGTAAGTCGATGAGAATGGATTCCGTGTTGCTCTGGGCAACATTGCAAAAGGCGGATGAAGATACCGTTGTCGAGTACAACTACGAATCTTTGTATCACTTGGAAAAACACCACAGTTCTGTTCTGCAGAGCGCATGGTATTCTGAAAAGACGAAGCCTCCGAGGCTACGAAAGTTTAAACGACCACGACGCGATCCTTCACCCAATAATGAACTCAAAATCAAAAAGAACGGTACATGGCAACCTCGCCGTACTAATAGCGGATTGCTCCCTTTCGTTGCGAGTTGCATCAACCGCAGGCTTTGAAAAGTTTGTTACGTCGTTGAATCCTAGCTACAAACCACCAACGAGGCAAGCAATCCTCAGCATTCTGTAGAAAAATGTGGACGACATTGACCGCCGTACAGAATTTTATTGGCTGATCCAAACAACTTTTTCGGAATCACGATGGATCGCTTGAGTTCGCTCAACTGCGGAACGGGACATTCGGCGATTACAGGGCATACTATGTGCTCAACATGACATTCTAGGACTTCGGCCATTCTAGACTGCGTTCCGATGGACCTCTCAAGGTGACAGTTACTTTTCTGTTCCACTATGCACCAATGCCTTAAGCATAAGCACGACCTTCAGCCAATGGGCTACAACAGACTGTGGTGTAAGCCAGCGGGAGCGTTCCAAGAGACACACGCTGGGATGGTGTGGCTGGTGGTTCCCGTGGACATCAGTTTAGTGGAATTTGATCCATATCGATTGGTGGCGATTCATGCTCGAAAAACGAACTTCAGATTCGTGTTCAGCGACCTCGATTGCCCCAGGGCTGATGCTTCGGGCCCCTTGAACGACATCAACAAAAAATCGATAATTTGATCCATATCGATTGATTGCGATCCATACACCAAAAACGAACTTCAGATTCGTGTTCAGCGACCTCGACTGCCCCCAGGGCTAAAGCTTTGGGCCGCTGTCGGTCGCCATCAATTGTTGAGTATCGCCAATACGCCAGTGTGACGGACGGACTGAAGTACGGAAACACACGCGCTCTACTCTTTTGTATATAGTAGGATTCGTTCATTCGAAGAAATTATTCGACTATTCGATCATTCGAAAATTTTCGACATCGAATAAATTCGACTATTCGATCATTCGAAAATTTTCGACATCGAATAAATTCGATCGTTCATTCGTTCGAAAAATCTCGACGTCGAATAAATTCGATCGTTCATTCGTTCGAAAATTTTCGACGTCGAATAAATTCGATCGTTCGTTCGTTTGGAAATTTTCGACATCGAGTTTCATTCGTTCGGAAATTTTCGACATCGAATAAATTCGCTCGATCATTCGATCGAAAAATCTCGACGTCGAATAAATTCGATCGTTCATTCGTTCGAAAATTTTCGACGTCGAATAAATTCGATCGTTCGTTCGTTTGGAAATTTTCGACATCGAGTTTCATTCGTTCGAAAATTTTCGACATCGAATAAATTCGCTCGATCATTCGATCGGAAATTTTTGACGTCGAATAAATTCGATCGTTCATTCGTTCGATAAAATTTCGAAAAAGCACAACTATACTGGGCACACTCCTGCTGCTCGACGCAGCTCCAATGATGAAGAATAGGGCAGAGACGCAGAGTACGTGCCTCTGCGTCAGGGGCGGCGGCGCGCTCAGGGCACACTTCGCTTCAGCGTTGTCGCCCAGCGTCAGCGCTGAAAGCGTCTTGCTTCACGGAATGAGCTCGGTCATTCCATGAAGCTGACGCTATCGCTCCTCAGCAAGAGATAAGATAAGTAAGATAGGAAAGCCATTTCCTCAACCAAACCAGCCAACCGGTCAGCTGAGCGATGGTTGGCAGTGGTCCAATGCCGACACCGGAGAAAGAAAGAACGACCGCCCCTCACCGCAAACATGTCCTGATCCTGAGAGCGACGCCCGCCCCGTTTTTGACGCACTGAAGCCGCTGCCGATTGTGCCCAACCCTTTATTGTCGTTATTTACACTCGCTCCGTTGAAATCTCTCCCAATCAATTATGAGGGCCTGATTACTTCGCCACAGAAGCGATTGACCAACCAATCGTTACCGTCTCTCCCATCGCCAAGTGTGAACAGAGCCTGAGGGGTAGATAGGGAGGAGTGTGAGCGGTTTGAACCAATAAGTAGCGTTGGTCGGCGGAGCTTAGCGCTATTTATTATACATTAGGTCTTAGCATATAAAATAGCCGACTTTGCTACCTCAATTTCTTGGTCGATTTTTCATGGGTACAAATATCCCGTTTAAGGTGTTGCATATAGTTTCTGAAAGCGAAGAATCTCCGCTTTCTTCATAGCTTTTGGGGCATAATTGCCTCTTCCTAAGTTTTGACGTCCTTTTTACAGTATGAATCAACGTGATATTGGGATGCTCTTATATGAATGTAAAAGTGAAAACAACTCCGCTGCCGAAGCTTTTAACAACAACGCTGCATTTGCGGAGGATTTCGGTAAGGAATGCACAATTCGCCACTGTCTCTAGAGGTTTCAATCTAGAGATAAAAGTCTCGAAGATGAAGGCCGAGGTAGGCCGCCATCATTCCCTCAACGGCGACCAACTCAAAACCATAGCGGAAGTGGATTGTCGTCAAACTGAGAGAGCTAACATAGCATTTTAGCGCTGACGGCAGCACTTTCAGTCTTCCATTAAATGCGATCAGAAAAGAAAGGAAATTGGATAAACGGATCCCGCAGGAACTGACTGCCGTGCAGTTGCTGAAGCGCCACGAAAACTGTGTTAAGGCTCAATCTAAGACAGCCTTTTTGAGCAGGATCGTGACATGCGACAAAAATAAATCCTCTGTGACCATTGTCGTCGCTCTGTACAATGGTTGGACAAGAACGGGAGTCCCGAGGAGATGCCGAAACCAAGTCTCCATCCAAAGAAGACCATGGTGGCCGGATGGAGGACAATGGCTGGTATAGTCCATTACAAGTTTTCGAAGGCTGGAGTGAGGGGAGTAGTACTGTGCCGAAATTGAAGTAATGCACCGGAAGTTGATTGAAAAACAGCCGTCTCTGGTCAATCGAAGAGACCCAATCGTACTGCATCGCAACTCACGTCCGCACGTCTTAAAAACTTTTATCAAGAAATTGGATGAATTGGGATACGAAACTATTCATCAAATTGTCACAACGAAGTTTTGTTGCGTATCAAAACTTCTAGCGCCAGGCGGGACTCGAACTCGCACCTCCCTCTGACCGGGCGGGAATGCTCTACGCCATTACACCACCGGCGCCGTTTGACCGAACGCAACATCCACACCTCGTGGGACTGATCAGCACCCACCCGTATCCGGGATGAGCTGACCGCTGATATCAGCATGAAACCAGCTAAGCTGATGGTCTTGATAGAAACAATTCAAATCAGTTTCTTTAAGCCTCAGTTGGCTGGTATCGAGGTCGTAAGCTGTCACAACGATGTTTTGTTGCGATCAAAACTTCTAGCGCCAGGCGGGACTCGAACCCGCACCTCCCTCTGACCGGGCGGGAATGCTCTACTCCATTACACCACCGGCGCCGTTTGATCGAACGTTTTATTCATCAAATTTGTCCACTGCCGATTATCATTTTCTCGAGCATTGAGATCGTCTGTGAAAATTTCAACAACCAAGATGATGTCGAAAATGACTTCTTATGCTTTATTACTTCTCGCGGTTCTAGTTTTTAAACAGATGCAGTGTCTAAGCGAGTGTCGCGTTGGAGAGGCTATTAACTGTAGCGGTCTTACTTCGATTAACCATCATGTTAATCGCCCATTTCATATGCAACTATCTAATATGCCAGCCGGACATGCCTCCACGGTTTTGCTCAGATCCGTTCAGTTCACGCCTTGTGTCACTTGGAATGTGAAAGTTTTCACTATATTCTAGAGCCTGCGAATCAGGAAGAAATTCGGAATGTCATAGAAAGGAGATTCCCGAGAGGAAGTACAAACATTCCGAGGAAGAGAACTTGTTTGCTTATGTATTTATGTCGACTGAAAGACCATGCTTCGTTAGCGGCTCCTTCACCCTCCGATGCTGCAGTGACTTCCCATTGTAGAGGTTGTCTAGGTGAAGCGTTAAACCTTGAATATTCTTTGTAAAGCAGTCGACAAACGTAGTAATTACAATCGGTGAACAGTAGCATTAAGTTGTATTGTTGAAGCCATCTAGGTGCGAAATTATTGCCGCTTTTTCTCAAAGTTGTGTTAATTCCGTCTGGTTCGTAAGTCATCATAAGCCGATAAGAGATTCCAATTAGTCCGAGAAGAACGAAAAGAACGCGATGAATTTTTCTGCAGAGCCGACATGAGGGTGGGGACAATAGTGCAGCCTATGTCGTTCTGCTGACATATCTACCATCACCAAAACCTCTTAACAAAATGCACACAACACTAGCAACGCAGAAGTACGACAATGAGTTTTCCAATTGTTGTTTGTTTTGTTGAATAGATGCCCATCTAACCTAGATATGACTCAGGTTTATGTTAAAAGGAAGGATACCGCTTCCTGTTTGGTGCCTGTTCATTTACGTTTTTCACTATTGTTTTTAACTATGATTCGGTTATGTTTTGTTTCCTTCATCCGCATTCTCCTGTTTTTAGTCCAAATAAAATCAATAATATTAGCATTTTGAAAAGGGTCTAGAACCGCTTCACTAGAAAACTCTCTTCCGTTCGAGGCATATGAACCACCGTTCTATTCCTAAGCATAATGTGTGAAATCTGCAGCTAGGTTTGAAACCTCTATCCATATGACAAAAGAAATTCGATCTTATTATGATTTACAGAGCGCTGCACGCTGCAGAGTGGAGGTAGATTTTTCGTGATTTGTGATTCCATAATGAGAAGTGCTGCTATAAAGATGCGGGCTCCTCGGGGCAGGAGTTCGTTCCGCTCCAACTACTGTGTCTGTCGAGCCAGCTCGAAAAAGTTAAGTACGCTTCGCTATACCTGCAAGGGTGATGGCTATTAAAAGGATTTCATAGAAGATTTCTGCACTATTGTACTTTCGGGACTCCAGAGGACGAGGAGAGGTCGAAAAAAAATTTTCGCCCAAACTTCGCCTATTGGGTTATTTGGGGTGTTGATCACGAATCTGACATCCGTTTTTAAAATTTCGGCCGATTACGATAGGTTACGGTAGGTACAGGTGACTAAGGCTGTCGAGGTCATAATCACCGATTTCGCCCAAACTTCACCTATGGGGGTTATTCGGGGTGCTGATCACGAATCTGATATCCGTTTTCAAAATTACGGCCGATTACGGTAGGTTACGGTAGGTACGGGTGATTAAGGCTGCCAAAGTCATGATCACCGATTTCGACCAAACTTCACCTATGGGGGTTATTCGGGGTGCTGATCACGAATCTGACATCCGTTTTTCGTTTTACGCTGGAGTTTGGGCGCAATCGGTGACCATTACCTTACTCACCGGTACCCACCGTAACCTACCAAAAAACGGATGTCAGATTCGTGATCAGCATCCCAAATAACCCCCATAGGCGAAGTTTGGGCGAAATCGGCGATCATGACCTTGGCAGCCTTAGTCACCCGTACCTACCGTAACCTACCGTAATCGGCCGTAATTTTGAAAACGGATCTCAGATTCGTGATCAGCACCCCAAATAACCCCCCTAGCCGAAGTTTGGGCGAAAAAATTTTTTTCGACCTCTCCTCGACTCGTGGAGTTGTGAAAGTACAATAGTGCCGCGGTTTTTGATAATCCTTTCTTATCGCTTCGCGCAAAGCTACGTTCCTTATCTTTCTTAAGTTCACTATTTTTCCCTATTTGTTGATTTTTTCTTTGTTCTGTTCGTCATCTAATTGATTGTACTGATATAGTTCTTTCTCGGTGGGAAGGTGAGCGTGCTCACGATGATCGCTTTACATGTGCCTGGTACCACAGGTCTCAATGAATGTATAACAGAAGCAAACAAATAACTAATCTACCTCTGTTTTTAAGTATCACCCTTGTGTTATCTAGAAGAAGAATGTCCTTATACCGGTTAAGTTTCTCGTTATCGGCGAACGCTTTCTTTGGTCCTTCCGGTATAAAATTCCTCGACCTCCTAAAGATTAGATAATAGTGCTTTGATGTTCTTTTTCGAGTTACGATTACAATACTGTTCGTAACCCAAAATCAATAAAAATGGATGTCGCGGCCAAAATTTTTCGGGTCCCTGGGCTCTTGTGAGCCCCAAAGTATAGTTGTCGGTCGGTTCGTTAACAATAATAAGAACAGCAGTGCTTCTAATCTAGTTAGTTCGCCTTTCGTCGTTGGTCGCGGCTGGCTTTTAGCGGCAGTTACCACAGTCTCACATGCATATTCATCTAGAATTACGTCGTTAGGTCCAGAGGCCGGATTCATCAACAATTAAACCCGTGGGTATGCGGGGTATAAGGAGTAGAGATAAGATAAGAGTCAGATAGAGGTAGGGCAAGAATGAGAGACGCAGGCTACATCGTGGGTATCTCTACCCCTATACCCGAGGGTTAGTCGTTGATGAATCCGGCCCCAGATGGGTTGTTTATTTCTTCATTTTATGATCTCTAACTAATGCGCGCAGATATATTTCGGACCATTGAAGGCGACAATCAGATACTGTACGACGTACCTAGGCCAGTGAAAGTAGCGGTCCCCTTCCGCTTTCAACACACTCGAGTAACAGGACCTTCTAATCATAAGCTACTCAACACCTCCGTTGCCAGCTTAATCGCACTATAAATTACACATTCGTCAATACATTCAAATACAGCTCACTCTAGGAACTCTTGCTCTATTTTAAGTTGCTTGAGCAGTTTGTTGTTGTTTTCAAGTGTTAGTTGTAGTTCCTGATACCTAGCTTCTTATTATGTCTATCGTTGTGTGCTCCATCTGCAGTAAATGAATACCCAGCATAGATACATGGGAGGAGTTTTACGTATTTGAGCAGAAGCGTAGGCCATAAACAGTGCACACATAGACTGTGAATCGAGGAGGGTCAGTGTATGCGAAGGAATGAGTGAGGCTATCAGTTATTGTAATTGTAGTAAGGCGAACGGAGTTAGTGTTGAGGAGCCAAAGCTTGAACAGCAACAGCTCAACAGAGTAGAGCATGAATTAAGCTCATGATTGTTCAAACCACAATGTGTGCGCCCATTTTGTGTTACTCATTCACTGTGGAGAGATTCATTGTGGGGAGATTCTTTCACGACCATGACAATGAACTCGTAGATGGTGTTTAGAACTATGACGATATGACAATGAAGGTAGTATGGGAACGTTTACGCAAAGAAAAATCGACATACATGAACTCATCCTTAATCATTTTTAGTGCTCCACTCTTTTTTAATTTCGGTAAGAGAGCTTCTACGGACTTGGCAATAACGGACGGATCCGTTTCGTCCTATAATCATAGTATCGCAGTTTCCAAGGAACCTTCTACGTGGAAAAGTTTAACATACAAATTCCCATCTCGCATCTTCCATGACGCTCGCAGGTGCAGTAGATGCAGTAGACTTCGGTGTTTCAACCTTGTCAGGTTTCTAGAAAATGAGACTCATTTCACTTGTGAGGGGGAACTACAAGCTAGAGGGAGAGGATACAATTAAGATGAGAAATTTTGGTCGCAACGTCTGCTTTTAGATCAACTACACTTCCAAATCAGTTTGCCCCACAAGCACGGAGATTGGATAACCAAGCGGAAAGGTGGGATCTATCCTGGGGCCGGATTCATCAACGACTTAAGTAACTTTAAAGGCTCGAGCACAGCCGCAGCAAAGGCAGCGAAGTGTGCTCTAGCCTTATCGGAGAATTGTAAGCTTATCAAGCGATATGGTGAGCGATAAGCCCCGTTATCTGAGTTTTTCGCTTGCTCAGAACACAGATAACGCGGCTTATCGCTCACCATATCGCTTGATAAGCTTACAATTCTCCGTTAAAGTTACGTAAGTCGTTGAAGTACCCGGCCCCTGGTGGGCGTGGAGGACTCACTCTGACTCTTTCACAAACGGTGGCAAAACTGAAAGCAGACTAGTTTACAAAGACAGTGCCAAGAAGAGGCCTATGAAGGAACCGTTCTTTGCAATTTCCTAGCTGGAAAATTCCACAAGTATATATTCACGTACACGCGTATATTTATATACATTGCGTTCAAAAAAGATTGGATCACCCCTGATTTTCTTGTTTCTGCACGTAATTCGGCTGCTGTCAATTCCAAAACTGTATCAGTGAATTGAGTATACAGGGTGCGCAAAAATTACACGAACAAAGATATCACAGTGAACTTCATCACAAATGCGGGTTTGACAACGAAACTTAACACATAACTTTTTTTATTCACTTTCTAATAAAAAATATCAAAGTTATTTGAAGTGGAAGCCTTTTTACGAACACAAGTCCTCGGATGAGTAACGAACGCATCACTCGTGGCACGGAGGTAGTCTTCGCTCATTTCGTTCCATGTTTCAGTCAGGAAAGTTTTTAGAGAAGCTAAACTTGCGTGTCGAGTAGAGCAAACTTTGCTCTCAATAAAAGACCAGACAGAGAAATCGAGAGGATTCAAATCCGGTGAATTCGAAGGCCAGTCTTCGTGCGCAATAAAATCCGGGAGCTCACGTTTGCACCACTGCTGCGTTGTCCTCGCCTTGTGTGCAGGCTCAGAGTCCTGCTGGAAGCACCATCTGTCACTACCGAAGTGTGCATCGGCCCAGGGCTTCAACACGTCCTCCAAAATCGTTTTCTGGTACTCGTCCTTGTTAATTTTGACGCCGGATTGGACAAAAACTAATGTGGACTTGCCGTTTGAAGTAATCGCACGCCAAACCATGGTTGAAGCCGGATATGCCGATCTAGCGACCAGTTTCCCGTCGCGGATAACAGTTCCACTATTTTGTGAAAGAATGCGATCGTTTTGACGATTCATCGTGGGTTCCATGGTAAAGAGTTTCTCATCAGAAAAAACGATCGCGTGTCATTCGCAAACCGCTTCAGCAAGTTCTTGCATCTTCGTAGGCGCATTTCTGCTGTTCCTTCCCTCAGTTAGCATGTGAACACGTTGAATGCGATATGGATACATCATAAGCTTGTTCCCATCCACTCGCAAACTTTTTTATCGTTTCCGGAGTGATATCAGTCAATTTTCTACCTCGCCCAGTCCTGCCTGATAAAGTACCAAGCTCCTTGTATCGTTTTACGGCATCATACACCCTTCGTCGAGGAACATTGAAAACATTGGCGATAAAAACAGCGCTGCGATCAGAAGGGTGCAGGCTGATGATGGTCGATCGTTTCGGATTTCACTTTGCCATTACCGTTTTGTAAGCATTCATGAACTCTAACTAGGAACCCGTTTGCGTATGGTATAAGTGTATAACATATTCCAATATCGAGCTCGGAATCCAGTTCTGCTAGTAGTTGTGGGCTGCGTCGTACCCTGTGCGGGTAATTTTTGCGCACCCTGTAGAAAAAAACATGGGAGCAAAAGACTTGAGCGAAAGCTGCAATGACAGCAAGAAATGAAAAAGGATTGCGTGAAAGCACTCAACTCGAAGTTGTTCAAAAAGATAGGTTCACCATCAAAGAAGATACAGCTAGGAAGGCAGGTCAGTTAAAATTACTCCAATAGTTAATACTCATCTTAGCAAAGTGTTTAGAGTAAAATGGGCTGCGGTCCAATGCTTTCAACTAAAGAACAAGCCCAAATAAAGGTACTCTGTGAAGCAAGACTGAGCGACCGACGAATTTCGACGCAGCTGAAGCAGTTGCAGAATGTGATCAGTAAACTCTTAGGAAATATGGGATGACGAAACCTTCAGGACGTCCCAAAGTCCTTTCCTCCCGAGATGTGAGACAAATCGTGCGTATGATGTCCAATACATCGATCAGCCTAGAGCGGGTGTGCAAGAGCTTTTCTAAAAAAGCCACGAGAGGAACTGCCCGAAATTGCCTAATACGCAATGGCAACATTCCACACACTCAATTAATTTCCGCCAAACGTTTGACAGCAGCGCAGAAGAAGAATAGGCTGGAATTCGTCTCCAACAACAAAAGCCGTCTTTTGACTGAAGCAGATTTTTCGTCTCGTTAGATGTTACGTTAACTATTCTGATGTTTTATCATTCAAGTGATTTTTTCTAACGTAAAACGCCTCGGTCTCGATGGAAAGCGGTACTATTGGCAAAGGGAAGTTGTTTTTTCCAAAGAAAAATTTTGGAAGCGGTACAGTGATCGTGGGAGCAGGCTTTTCACGCAGGTGGAAAAGTTGCCATTGCATTTATATCGGCAGGAATCGGCACCCACGAATACCAGCAAATGCTGCGAAACCACTTGCTTCTATTTCTCCAGAAAAATACTGACCAGATGTGCATCTTTCAACAAGAAAACGCCTTTGTACACGCTATCCGGTCGACAAATGATTTCTTAAGGACACATTTAACTGATGTTCTTGAATGACCGGCATGTTTTCCGGACCTCAACCCGATGGAGAACATTTGGATGCATCTTGCAAGAAGAATTTTTGAAGACAACAGAACGTACTCGTCTGTCGCAGGGCTTAGGATGGCGATTCTTCGATCCTGGGACGACCTCCTCATTCGAACCCTGCAAAATCATGTTGCCTCGGTGCCAACACGACTCGTTGATGCGATTGCGATGAATTGAGAAGGACCTGTTGAAAATAATGAACACTGATTGATTTATGTCTTGTCAATGAAGTTGTTGTTTCCTGGTGAACCTATCTTTTTTAAACAACCTCAAGTTGAGTGCTTTCACGTAATCCTTCCCCATTTCTTGCTGCCACCACAGAATCCGCTCAAATCATTTGCTCCCATGTTTTTTTGCTATGATCAATTCACTGGTGCAGTTTTGGAATCAGCTGCAGACGAATTACGTGCAGAAACAAGAAAATCAAGGGTGAACCCATCTTTTTTGAACGCAGTGTATATACGTATATAGCATATTCCTATTTATATTAATAAATCCTCTCCTTCACGTAGGCACACTGCCTGTTGTCATGTTATGTCCTTACGCGTCTGCTGACCCAGCGACTGCGCATTGACTGCTTGATTTTGGCAATATGAAGAGATAATCCAGAGAGCGATTGTTCAATTTGCCCTATAACCTATTCTTTTTGCGTGTTCTTTTTACGTCTCCCTTTCTATAACACCTTTCTATGCTTTGTGTTGAGGGTTTGCTCAAATTCGATTCGCGTTAGTTGAGAGATTTCGAACTAGACTGCTTGGATAGTTTCTCATACCAGTGACTGAGCAACAGACCGCTCATGATGGTGACACTACAGGGTGCGTAAAAAGTATTGACGCAGTAAATGGCGGTTGTGGAAATAGTATTGCGCAGTAAGTTTTAAAATATTCATTTCAGAAATATGGAAAATGATCTTGCAAACACGACAGAATAAGTCGTAATTGACTCCTTTACTGTGAATACAGGAGCGAAAACGGCGGAAAAATTCATGAGCACGCGCCGCAAGTATTCGCTTGCATTTTGTTCCGCGCTTCGAACAGGGTAGCCTTCTGCGACTGGTCACTTCTGTTGAAAGTAGCACAGACCTCATTCTTCAAAATCAATTTTTGATTTGAAAGTTATCGTGCTTGAACATCTTGTAATCATCATCTGTTATGACAGAGCCGTGGCTGACGTTTGGGTTGCTGACCTCTTTCCTCACCAACCGTTTCGAACAGCGCCAAATTCTCTTGTTAAGGAAGTATTCAGCTGTCTGGGTAACAGACACAAAAAGGGCCACCGTAACGGTGACGATCATGTTTCTTCAGTTTTTTCGTGGGTGTTTTTTGAGCACAATACAGACAACAAAAATAACACATAAAAACCTAGAGGGGTAGAAACAAAAAGCTGGAGCTGAAACAAAAAGTAGGTGCCTCAATACTTTTTACGCACCCTGTACGTATAACTAGCTGCTGCATTGATATCAAATTATCTTCACACATTATCGGCAGAGAGTCGCAGTCGATCACGAGTAGACGAAGAAAGTGTTACATTCAAAGCAGGAATAAGCTCAACTGACACAAACGTCCAATGCCAGCGGCAAAAGAGCACACCTTGATCTACAATTTTAGGCGCAAATCGGCTCGGAAGGGTCGCCATGTAAGGTAGCCCTATTGGACATTTTGCGTTGCTATAACTTGAAATTTTTACACAGATCTGATGTGGTGTAGGCAACTCCTGCGGTGAAATGAACTGAGTCACTTCTGGTTTAACTGAGCATGTGCCTTTTTAGGCGGGGTGGCGTTCTACTCCCCGCCCTTTAAACAGAGGCCTGGCAAATTTCTGCGTCTCCACTATCTCGTAAGGCAGCCACTGGACTCTCGAGCAACCCTAGGGGGTTGGGGGTGGGCGGGCCAGGGGGACGAGGGGGTAGAACGCTCGACTCCCGCCTTCTTACGAAGGTGGATAACCACTGAATGCAAGATGATCCCACCGAGTCGCTTTGCGCCTAATTTTAGACTGAAAAGACCACGTGTGTTTTGCTTCACTTCTACCCCAAACGTCCATGAAAGTGCTGATTTATGGGATGAGGTCAGACAACTCAAGTAATTTCAAAGGAGGCGAAAGAGAAGAAATCCCTTTCCCCAACTGCGTGTGCTCCCTGACACCGAAGTTGGCTACGATCTGTCTAATAAGCCCATCTCAATTAAATTCATTTTTTAAGAACAATAACTTATACGTAACATTATTCATTGTTATTTATGAGATATGAGCATTAGATAATTACAGGATGTTCCAAAATAAAACAATGGTTTGACGCTTTCTCATGCAAACGAATCGATCCGCAGCATGACTACAACAGCGCTATTCATTTCAGCGTATCTTTTTGTCTCTCCATTGTCTGTTTTCTCAAATCCAATTTTATCCCAGTTACTGTTTTTCTCAAGATATAGAACTTTCGCGCTGCGATTTTGGGACTTCATCGTTGAGGAAACCGCCGACGTCGTTCACCTCCTCAATCGACTATCCCTACAGCAGTTCGCCGTTTCAGGAAGGAGGGCTTGAAGATGATCGTCCAGAACGGGGAGGAAATCGCACTGTCAATACGCACAGAATCAGAAAATCATAGAAAAGCGAGTATCTCCAAATTCGAGGGTTTCCATGAAAAAATCTCCGTTATATCGGTGTAAGCCTCGCGGCAGTGCATCGAATAATCAAAACTGAACTCGAACTCAACCGCCACAAATTCCATCACCTAATGGACAAGAATAAGCGCGAGCGGCTCCACCGATGCCGCCGAGACAATGGCCGCAGATGGTGGGTGGGAGCAGAATACTGTTTACGAACGAGAAGCTGTTCACCGTGGAGCAGGCTCGCGACCGCGAAAACGACAGGATCTGGTCCACACAGAGCCCAGCCACCTCCACCATCGTCGAACATCGTCAAGTCTGCTGGCGGTCATGGTTTAGGGCGGAATCTGCACCAACGAGAGGATCACCTGGTTTGTGGAAGAAGGCGTAAAAATTATTCAAGAACTGGATCGCCAGGACATTTTTGAGGCCGTAGTACTTCCTTGGGACCATCAGCACTTCTGCAATGTGCAGTGGACGTTTCAACAAGACTCAGTTCCTCATATAGGGCGAAGAGCAGGCATGTGTGGTGCAAGGCCAATTCCCACATCTACGGAGCGGTTGTTACCGATGTCGCGCAAAGGGCGTTCGAGTTCAAAGGACATGCCAGCGACGTTGCTCAACAGGCGTTCGAATTTAGAAGGTATCTCAGCGACGTCGCGCATTGGGTGTTTGGGTTCAGAAGAGGTGTCAACGATGTAATAGGTGTCTGGGGTCAGAAGACATGTCACCGATGTCATACAAGGGGTGTCTGGGCTCAGAAGAACTACGGATTTCATGAAAGGGGTGTCTCGGTTTAGAAGAGGTGTCACTGATATCATGCAATTGGTGTCTGAGTTCAGAAGAGGTGTCACCTATGTTGCGCAACGGGTGTCCGTATTCCGAACACGTCTAATGGGAGACCACCAAAGAGGAGACCAGTAAGCGGGGGTCCAGTGAAGGGTGGGAGGGCCAGCGAAGAGAGGGGGGAGGGGTACCAGTAAGGGATGAGGGTTGAGGGGGAGGGAAGCGAACGGAAACCAGTGAAGCTGGAAAGTTCTGAGCAGTAAAGGAGGGACCATTAATGGGGACCAGTGAAGGGGACCAATAAAGGGTACCACTTAGCAGTAAGAGGGGGGCAAAAAGGGGGACAATGAATGGGAACCAGTGACGTGGGAGAGTCCTGTGAAGGGGGGGGGGGACCGTAAAGGGAGAACCAGTGAGGGTGAATAAGTAATAGAAAGGGGATCAGTGGAAGGAACCTGTAATGGCGTACCAGTACTTTTCTCACTATCGTCCAACGTGTATGTAAAAGGAACGTCGTACAACGTTGTCTAAATCAAGAGATATGCCACAGATCAAACATTGCGAAGCACGCGTCAGATTTCAGACGACCTTTGAAAGGCAGCGAACGTGCGCGTGTACATGCCTCTCACCCTCACTACTGACTGATGCTCACTACATTTTTCCTCCTGTCTCTGGCTGCACATGGGTAAGGGGGTATTGTGTATTGTCGGGTGGGGTGAAGGGGGGGGGGGGGGTAGGGAGAATGACTTATTACCGTCGAATATTTAGCGGTATAGCGCTCTCACACGACTATCACAATCTGTTCCTCACCACGTAGAGAATGTGTACTTCGGAGAATAAGTCGGCATAAGTGTGACAGAAGGTAGATAAGCTTCATACGAGCAGTTTTCAAGATTGTGCCATACTGTCCCGCTTTCCTCCAGAACCAGTTTTTCACTGTAACGCGAGTAAGAAGGACTAGACGGGGTATTCTATTCTCGGGGTTTGGGGGTGAAGCCCCCAACCAGACGTTTGGCGGCCGTTAGGCCGCTGAACGTCTGGTTTTTTGTTAATAACCACTTTTGTTGAAGATGCTTGAGAGCCCAAGAATTCATTTGCCAACCTAATATATAACATTTGTGAGCTAGGTCGGGACGTTTGCAAATGGTTAGGACGTAAAGTGCACTGTTTTCCCTGTGTCCAAACGTTGATTGATTGCTTCTTGGCGTATCTTTATTTTATTTTACTGATGCTATCTATTTTTCTGCTAGAAGATGATCTCGGTGCAAATCTAGTAAGGGGAGTCCCCCCCCCCCTTGTTAGAGTGCACCGAGAACGGTTCTTTTTAGGTTCCCACCTTGCGAGTAGGAACTTGGAAACTGAGTCTACCTGGGCAACCAGGTGGCCGTAGTTTCCTTATTTCTACATGTTCTTGCCCTTTTAATGTGTTTCATTATGTCGGAAAATCATTTAAGAGCGGCCACCACCAATTAGGATTGCCCCAAGAAAGGAAAGCAACCAACCGTTGACGAACGCGTTTTCCGTGTTTGTGTCTCGCTCTGAAATGGTAAGGATTATAGTTCCCACTACAGGATAACAACACTCCATTCAAAATGCAGTCTATTTATTTTCTCTACTCATTGCGAATTGCTTACGCTCTTCGAGTCAGTCTTCGTTCTTCTTCTCTGAAAACATGACAATCTCATTGCCTACGTCAAACGTTCATGCTATTTAAAAATCAAGAACCGCCTTTTATCGGTGCATAGAAAGAAGCAGAAACATACTTCTTCAGATGATGAGCTTGGCCGTGACTGAAATACAAAGTGAATGTCACTAGTCTTTGCAAAGGCTTATTCTAAGAGGCTTCACGCGGCGTCATGTGCCTACATTAGCTTCGTCCGGCCGTTTATGGTTGTGTTATACTTCGGCGACGCTTTGCCGACAGAGTCGGTGACAGTGCTGGGCAGACGCAGTGCGTAGCAACCCGCGCAACACTGCCGCCGAGCGCCCTCCGCCGCCAGCAGCCTGTCGCTGGCCCTTTGGCGGCGGAGGGCGCGCGTCAGAAAACGTATCGCCGAAGTATAACACAGTATAACATATGCCTAAGCCAATGTGTATACGGTTCCTCTTTTTATTAACCCTTCTTATCGGAATATGATTAGAGCAAATGTTCCATTGGACGCGGAAAGGAATATACTAGGCTTAAAACAGTAGCTGCACTGCAGAGCTAGCTGAATTAATAATTATGTCATAGTATGTAATCATTTGGCTCCGTGCTAGTATACATAAACAGGAGGGTCCGTCACTATAACTCGTAATTTTGTCAAAATCGAGCATTGATGGCAAGCAATGAGCGTCCATTTGTTCGATCGAATGCCCAACTAAGATCCAAGATATTACATGCTTTATTGTCTGTCGTTTCGATGAGTGCGCCTTCATACTGAATTTGAAAAGTGCAGACATATTAGTGCAAACACGAACCTGGAGAAATCTCAAAAATCCCATCACAAAGCGTCTTGGATGGATGGGGTCGCCATGTATTAGGCCTATGTCATACCATCGCTCGGTCTTAAGGGTTGGGCACACTCGGCAGCGGCTTTGGTGCGTCAAAAGCGGGGCGGAGCGTCGCTCTCAGGCTCAGGACATGATTGCGGTGAGAGGCGGGGCTTGATCCGTTTAGACACCAAGTGAATTTCTGAGGAATTTCCGACACGTTCGCTACACGTATGGGGCACGTCATTGGAGGCAAATACCATGATTTCGGTTGTGCTGGACTGGTGTAATCCCGATCCTCCACATGTCTTTACACGAAAACGTCAAGACGTCAGTAGAGCGATATCGATGTACCTTTCTTTACGATTATGGAGAATGAGAAATACGGATTGTTCAGAAACCCGAACTACTTAACCAAAGATGCGCGAGAAATGAGGCTACTTGGGAAAAATTTGAACGAATGCTCTGGAGAAGTTTAGGCTGCGACTAACATATAAAACTGACCCCGGCCTATTCTGTGTTAGTGTCGTTTATTACCAAATCCGCCGGACCCGTGGTGAATGGTTCAAAACATCGGACGCGTGCCAATCGTACACCGTGTTCTACTATCAGCAAATTCTGGTTGATTGTAAGGCACTAACCGACTAAGGACGGTGCAGTGAATTGGTCATGTTTTACTATAGAAGTGGGCGCAAATAGACTAGGGAGCGGGATCATTATGTACTGACTGGATTTACGCCTTCATACGAAGGCAAAGTGTTTCCGTTCACATCAGATCTGGCCTACCAAGGTTTACCGCAGAGCTAAACACACCGATGCTGTACAAAGTTTTAAATTTCGAGTAACAGAAAACGTTGTATAGTGCTGTCCTGCGCGATTGCCCACTACGAGTCTAGTTCCTCCTAGGAATTAAAGCGATCCTTGTCGGTCGAAGTCGTCGTCGTCTGAGATCTCCGCCCTTGTAAGCTGCCGCTCCCTCTATTAGGGGTAGCTGGGCTGTTTGGGGCGGTGGTCTTCCCATGGATCCCGCGTCTTCAGCGGCCATCCTTGTCAGGAGCCGAGCGAGAAATGGCTTTCCATGGTGCTCGACAACTGGCAAACGCCATTGATGAGTTGGAATTTACGCGTAAAGGCCTGTGGAAGACGAGCATTACACCAGTGCAGCACAACTTTCCTTATGGTGTTTGCATGCAATGACGAGTGAGACACGTCGAGTATGAATGAGGCAGATTCCCCAGAGTGGAGTTGGTGTCTAAAGGGATTTAGCCGAGGGGCGGTCCTTCTTTCTTTCTCTGGTGTCGGTATTGGAGCACTGCCAACCATCGCTCAGCTGACCGGTTGGCTGGTTTGGTTGAGGAAAGGGCTTCCTATCTTACTTATCTTATCTCTTGCTCAGGAGAGATAGCGTCAGCTTCACGGAATGACCCGGCTCATTCCGTGAAGCTGACGCTTGCAGCGCTGACGCTGTGCGCCAACGCTGAAGCGAAGTGTGCCATAAGCGGGTCGCCGCCCCTGACGCAGAGACACGAACTCTCCGTCTCTGCCCTATTCTTCATCATTGGAGCTGCGTCAAGCAGCAAGAGTGTGCCCAGCCATTTACTTAGACCTAACCAGATTCTGCTGATGCACTCGGTGGCGGCCATATTGACTCATCGCTTCGCGCGATCGATATGGAGAGCTTATCATTAGGTTTGGCTCGGGGTGAGCGGTGGTATGAAATAGGCCTTAAGTGGATGATAAAGCCTGCCTTGATAAAGCACACGAATGCCCAACTACATCTGAGGCCGTATTCATGAAGCGACGGGAGCGGGAGATATGCGGTATCATCGCGATGTCATCTCTCGCCTCGCTCTGCTGCCTTGCTCCCTCGCCTCGATCGCTTCCCGTGGGAAGCCGGGAACGTTAATAAATACGGCTACTGAAGTGCATAGCTTCGATCACTACCCCGGCAGGCTGTGTAATAATTTTAATTTCGTGTAACAGAGAACTTTGCATAGGGCTGCCAACATGGTAACCTTCGAGTCGCTCTCCGCCAAAACCCCTTGAACAGAAACTCCTCCAGCAATGACCGTGACGGCCCCAGCATACAGATTTTTAGAAAGCAAGCTTTTCAAGAAGCGTTTACTTGTCTTGCAGGGCACATATGGTCCTCTCCCTTTTACGCTCGAGTTAAGGAACACCTGAGCCCGGTTTCATCAACGGAGTTGGCAAGTCGTCACCACAGATTTACCTAACGATTCAAGATGGAGGCGGTGAAGGATGCCATGCAGGTAAATTGACGGCTGTTGCGTATTAGCCGCAGCCACACCAACCACCGCGCGAAGGGCGTTACAGTGTCACTCGCAAATTCGGAAAATCCAGAGGAGGTGCCATTTCGATATTTCACCGCCTTTCGAATGCAAAAGACTTATTTGAGTACTGATGGGCTGCCCCCTCTTCCGCGCATTGCGCCTTCCGCTGTAATGGTTATCCGGCTAGAGTGACGGTTAAAGACGCGGTGAAGTGCCGGTAACGCTCCACTTCTAAGGTCCGATCCAGAGGCATGTAGTTGGGCTTGCTGCCAGGAGTAGTTGAACGCATGCGTAGTGCACCATTTCGAAAAAAATTTCTGGCTTCTCGACTCCATTCGAAGCGTGAGGTATCTATTGCTTTATTTCTTCCTGTATCATTGAAATTTATTTAGTATTCGAGTATATACGTTCTTCCCTTCTTTGCCCGTGCCTGTTTCCGTTGTTTATTATTTGTTTATTATGTGACAGCTGTTAGCATATTCATATTTTAAATATGGAATATATTTCTGTTTCATAGAAATATCTCTCGTCATTGACAATAGTATTCACCCCCATCAGCCAGGAACCAATACATCGACCCAGGCGTAGTTAGCTTGGGTTTTAACATAAGAAGGAGGTAATGGAAAACTTAAAAATCAAAGTGGACTAAATAAAAGCTATACCAACCTCCCTTGAAACGTACGCTCAAAGGTGCATTCTCAGTCAATGTAAATTTTTAAACAAAGATCGAACGCGATGCAATGACTGGAGTGATATATCCAAGTACTAGCTTTACCTTAACTGGTAAAACGAAAAAGAAAATCTCGCAAAACGTCACTGCGCATGCGTTCAACTACTCCTGGCAGCAAGCCCAACTACATGCCTCTGGATCGGACCTTAGAAGTGGAGCGTTACCGGCACTTCACCGCGTCTTTAACCGTCACTCTAGCCGGATAACCATTACAGCGGAAGGCGCAATGCGCGGAAGAGGGGGCAGCCCATCAGTACTCAAATAAACGTACGAGGTGGCGTGGCATTTCCCAAGTGTAGATAGTTTTTACCCGTTTAGTTCGCTCGAAAAGGAGCGATTTATCTAAGCCCTTCTCCTTGCAATCTGCATTACACGAATGTACGCTCAGGTTGTGTTCAATGTAGGAAATTCCACGTCACTATATCCGACTGCTACGTTCTGCTAGGTGTAAGCTGTAAGCTCATAAGCTGCCCCACACCCCTCCCCTATTCCTCGCATTGCGACCAGCGGTTTTCACCGGAGACCTACCATATCGCGCATTGATGAATTGCTTTACTTGGCGGTTTCGCATAAGTTCGCTTGTTACCGGTAAATCGTTGATGAATCTGGGAGCTGAAATGGAGGAGCACCTTACCAACGGGAATGTATCCTAATGGGAGGAAGCACTTCACTCCATCTGTTTGACAACGGCAGCGGAATCCAACGTGCATATTTTATAAAAGAGTTTGTTCGCCTGTTTGTGTGAGTGTTTCAGTGTGTTCCAAACCTATGTGAATCAGCAGGAAGTGTCGAACGTGTAAAGGTGATCCGTCTGTACATGTAAAACCTACTAAGATTACTGACACGTGTAATAGATGAAAATGAACGAAAATTGGCCCAATTCGAGAAGTGGGTGGGAGAGTTCAATCGAGCGACCACTATCGATCGATAGCATCGATTTTTCAGCGGTGTTATCGGTTTTCGCCCAAATTTTTCCAATTGGGTGGGAGTCACGCGACTATGATACCGATGCGTATCGATGCATAAGCTTCACAACGGGTGGAAGCGTGTGATTGGGAGACAAATACCGATCGATGGTATTGATTCCTTAATAGGAGTTGTCGGTTTTTCGCCAAGAATTAGTCCATTAGGGTGGAAGTCCCGCGACTGTCCCTTCAAAGGAATTGCTATCGTTCACAGGAACTACTCGAATATAGTAGCATTTATACATTACAACAAGCTAGCAACATCGACTGACTGAATAGCACTGGTGTGTCCTAGCACAGTGGTGAACTGAGCTAGGCCACCTCTGATGTAATTGGGCATTCGCTTGAAAAGCGCAGAACCCAACTGTGGACTCCCCTGAGCGACGAATGAGCTTAAATAGAGCGGTCATATTGATACTACCGTGCTCGAATGCCAAAGTTGTGCCCCGACGCAGAAAATCTATTCCGATTTGATTTTAGCGGCCATAGGCTCATTCGGCTGCAGCAATTAGATCCAGCAAGAAGATACGAGTGAGGGGGAACGTGGCTTCGGAAGTCATGCCAACGATGTCTGAAAACGCTGGCTGTTGAGCACGAGAACGGTTGTGCAGGAGCAACCTGAGAAACAGAAGTACTGCGCAGCACAGACCAATGACGTTACTGGCCGGCTTGATGCCGATGAAGTACGCACCAGGTCCTAGGTGTTAGCGAATTTTATGTTTTACAAAAACAATGTTCCATAGGTCAGTGATGCTGCAAAGTCGCGCGAAGCGCGCAAGTGCGAGACACGACGTTAGGCGTGCCGGAGCACTTGTTTATCATGATCAAGGAACGTATCATTATCAAGGAACGTGGAAGTATCGGAAGGACGGGACTCCTCCAAAAGGCATGCCAACATGACAGCTGGTGAGAATTTATGTCGGCAGAATTGCCCTTACCAGTCCCATGTGTCGAAAAAAAAATTCGTCCAATAGGGTTATTTAAGGCACTGATCACCCACTTATAAGTATGGGTGGTAGGATCATGGGGTTCAATCCCAATGGGGGGGGGCACTCCATAATCGCTTGTAAAGCACACCTAATTGAGGAAAAACACACGCAGCATAACATATAAACGAGCTTACCTGATGCTCTCCCCAAGAAATGGCGGGTCCCATCGCAGGAATATTGAAAAAAATTAGTTGCAAAAACATGAAGAGGGTCCAGCGGCTCCGCACATAATCCACGTTTTCAAATTCCCGCTCACCAAATGCGTACGTGTCGACTCAGTCAACGTGAGGAGACACATAGAGTGACGCCTGCGGGCAGTACGCATCACTCGACGGCCTTTTTATTTTGTTGCATGTTGTTCGCGTTATTCTCCTTTCGTCGTCTAGGATCTATGAGTTCCAGGGGAGGGGGATCAGGTAAGTTCGCTGATGTATGTGTTACATGTGTGTATGGCTAAACTGTCATTTGCAAGCGATTATGGAGTGCCCCCTTTGGGATTGAATCGAACATGGTAATTGATTTCGCCCAAACGTCGCCACTAGACGTAGAGAGGTTTGGTTGATCGTGCCAGATCTTTTTGAGGAAGTGCAAAAGTCCTGGACCACAAGGGAGTCGAACCATAAAGCAGCCCATCTCACCACGTCGCTCTTCTACCCCCTGTGCCACCACTCCTCGGTCGGCAGTGCAGTTTCAACCCTACTTGAGCTCGCTCTCTTGTGATTGACCCGCTCTGCGTGGACCTAGAGGGCAAATGAGCCTGCTATGAAAATGATCCATAACTCCATTCACAGATGTGCGCAGTAGAAATGGAACACATATTTGGTATCAGCGTCCGAAGCCGCATCCAGTGATGTACGTCTCATCTCAAAGTCTCATGGTCATTTCTCTAATAAGTTCAGCACGCAATTTAACAAGCGAACTGGATAATTTTTGCGAGCCGCATAATGTCTTCAGCAGTGTTCAACCGTTCTCAGCGTTTTCGTTTCAACTTTTGTGCAAATTTAATGAATCAAAGAAGAGGTTGTTCCGCCGTTCTAGACTAGCGCCATCAAGTCACTTACAGCCTCCTCAGTCGACGATGTCGTGGCGCGAGCTCTGCCCTAAAAGCATAAAACATTTCACGTTTCACTCCAGTTACTCTGAAAATCTTGCTGAGCTTATTCATTAGACCAGTGTAAGCATAGCCACATACCCTTTTAACCAACCGTCTCATGTCTATGGTTGAGTATGAAGTGATCGACGACTACACTTGCGAAACGTTTGCTGACAATGGAGTGACTATATGCAAGATAACATTATCATCTCTATAAGGAGGTGGTACCCCATTGGAGCGGTTGCGATGATTTTAATGCACGTTCCAGTGCGCTTCTGCGGCACTGGAACGTGCATTAAAATCATCTAAAAAGATAGGTGCCGCGAGGTTTACGGAGGCTCGAAAATATTGGCGCGCAATAGAAGGAGGGGAAGCCCTGGGATTCAAAGCTCATTTGTCATCAGGTGCAGTGTTTTATGCTTAACTTAAACTTGCTTTTGTCGAGTTGTTACGGTAAAAATTTAAAAGCGAGTTTTGTAGTCGGGGTAAGCATGCTCGACAATCCTGCGAACCCTTAACACATTTGACGACGACAGCGCTTTCGCACCCAATGCGCGCGACGGCCGGCTGCTTTTTTTTACGCGCGCGCGGGCGTCCACTAACTTGTATGGACATCGTCCCTCGCGTCCCTCGCGAGTTTCTACTTCCAGTAGGGACATTTTTGAAACATTTTTCTTCTTCCGCCTCTACGCCTCATGCGGTCATTGCACGCAAGCACCCACTTGTCTTCACGCTTTTAACGTGCCTCAGAACACGTTCCAGGAGCCTTCCAAAAGCGCGTGAAGGTGAAACGGAAATCCCAGTTTTTAGTTCATGAGAGCGTTTGCGGAGGTAAAGTAAGAGGAAGAGAACAAGCATCTTGAAGTGACTTCAACCAACAGGAATATAGCACTGCCACGCGGAATTAGTTAAAACTGCGACCAGACGCGTTGAAGTCACCTCAAACTTGGGTAATTAAACCTTTATTTTTAATATACACAACATACACATGCGACTAGCTATTTACAGAATCGTTTGTAAAGCAGAATAATGATCTGCGATAATAAAGCTGGATAAATGAGAAAATAGCTACGCGAAACACAATATGAAACTAACATGACCTCAATATGAGTAGCACCGAAATGATACGAGACCTTGAAACAGGGTAAGTGATATAGTAAAAGACACAACACTGAAGATATGGATAGACTACCCCAATATGGAGACATGGCAAGGCGAGAAACAAGATAAACACAACATATGCGCACAGAGAGTAACATATCAACAGGATATACGAAGGATAATGAAGCATGATAATAACAAAGAAACCGATTACAACACCATAACACAAACAAACACATAAGGATACATAAGAACAACTAAAACAACACAATATGAACAAAATAAGAACCACAAGGCACGCGAAAGTAGACAGAAAGGAGAGACCGCCACTCAAACACGCGCAGAATGGAAAAACCCCCCTCAGATCAACCGCTCCGGACGCGCACAGCTGCTACACTGCCTGCGAGCCCAAGAACGGGTCTGGAAGCGCTGATTAGGAAGAAATCCCTGAAAATCAGGAGACGCCGAGAACTAGCCCGGGGGAGAATGAGAGCCCAGAGAGCGCCCGCGGTCGGATGGGGCGCGGGATCCTTCAAAGGAGACGACTCGTCGTCTCCTCTAAAGGATTGCAAATTCTGTTAATGTTATGAAGAGAACTGTCCCTCCCCCGCTCTAGTCTGGTACCAGCGTCTTACATATTGACTTTCCTCCCAAACCCTCCTAGCGTGCAGCCTCCCTCAAGCTTGACGTCAAAGCGATCTACCGAGTGACCTCCGTTAAGCACAAGTACACGACGCACCGCATTCGGACTAGCGCCCGAGGGTGAGCTGCGATTTGCTGCCGACCGACCGACCAACGGCGGTCTGTTATTTAAGGTAACCGTGCTATCGTCACTGTCGAGGATTACCACGTGGGCGCGACGCACACCGCTCGCGGCGTAGTGGCGGAGGAATAGTGAAGACCACATTTTTGTCGAACTTTGGAACGAAGATCTGTGGATTTCGAGCATTTTTTGAGGTATGAGGGAGAATGACTTTTTGAACGAAGGGTTTAAGGTCTCGCCGCTTCAGTTGCGAAAACTATGTTTGTTTGAGGTGTTTCAAAGGGAGGAAGTGTTCCAGTTGAATGACTGTTTATTGATATAGTCACTCAGAGCCTGGGTCGTTTCTTTTAAGTGTTCAATTTATGTCTCGCCTGAAGTTTGTGTATTATTTTTCCTCTAGAAGTAGGTGCGTTTATTGTGTTTCAGTAATGAGAAAACTCATTGACTTGTTAGCTACGATAAAGCCAATCATTTCCTACGCAAATCCAACAATATCTGTTACTACAATTTGCGAATTTGAAAACAAAATCGCATAAAAACATCAGTAGAGGAAGTTTTCTCAAAGCTCCCAGTCCACTGAAATGAGTGGACATTGTCCGTCGCGCCATCTTCGCTGTCCACTAAAATGAGTGCACATCGTCGCGAATGTGTTAACCATTACAAATTTCGGTGCCTCCTACTCGTTTGCCTCAAGGACTTGGCAATAAGAAAACATGTGCTGTTACTATTTGGAGGACGCAGATTCTTCCTATAGCATTCGTTCTTGCCGTTACAGCGTATCGTTCAGACAGTTCCCTTGTTAGACCTGAAGAAGGGCTTAGACAGGAAGCGTACCCACCAATAAACGTCAATTCAATTTAAAGCATCAACAATCACATCAATCAAGCAAAAAAAACCTAACCAGGAAAATCTCAGGCGTATGCCTGAAGGGGGAAAATGAATACCACTATGAGAGTCTTCAGCCTTCACATATTAGAAATGTTGGTACCATTTTTGCAAAGTCCCAGAACCCGAGGAGCTAGAGACCCTCAAAGTTTACTATGGGATCACATGCACACGTGCTAAACTACCGTAGTCGGCCAAAATTTCAAAAATGGACGTCATATTCGCGATCAGCGCCCCAGATAACCCCTTTAGGCAAAGCTTGGGTGAATTTTTTTACCTCCTCCACCTTGACCAATGAGCTAGGAGTTGCCAAAGCATAATAGTGCCGCTTCAGATTTACCCATGACAATCGCAAACCCAGGCGAGCGTACACTCATGTCACGGTGAATCATAGCGATCAACTTTTTGAATGATCTCTGAACCCATCTCCAACAAAAAACCTCTGTATCTTTAACATTTTTTAGTTCGTCGGCTAACCAGACGAGTTTCAAGACCGAGGTGCCGCTGTCTAGCGATACGCTAGAGTATGACGGTGAGCTATACTCGCTGACCTGCTGGAACTGCAGTAGCTACCTGTTCGTCGTCATCACTATACCTAGTTGTACCCCTTCGACGTGCAATAGGGAACAAAAGGTGTTGTGCAATGATCGGCTTCTCTGGTCTTTATCTTCGCTAGCGAGCATCACGTCATCGGTATAAAGCAAAGTCCAGGGGAGTGCTTCTGAAGATCCCGTGTAATGGCGTCCATCAGGGCAAGAAAGGTGAGCGGGGAAGCGCAGAACCCTGGTGTACCCCAATAGAGATGGGGAACTTCATCGAGGTTCCAGCTTGAACTCTACTCTTTAGCCAAGAGTAGAGACTTCGCACACACTCTATGAGCTCTTCAAAAACTCCATGATGTCGCTGGGCATACCATATCACTTCACGCGGTAAGTGGTCAATGGCCTTCTCCAAGTCGAGGAAGGCGATATGCACTGGCTTCTGTTTCTCGCGATGCTTCTCTAACGGTGTGTATGGCATCAACGATGCCACAGCTAGCCACGAAGCCGCACTGATTGTTGGAAACCTGGATGATGTCACGAATTCGTCCGTCGGCAATTCGCTCGAAGGTCTTCATGCTGTGCTGAATTGGACGGTAATTCGAGCAGTCTGCAGGACTGCCGTTCTTCTTCCAAATCGGAATCGTCGTACTTTGGCGCTAACACTCCGACACTTTTTCTCCGCTAAAATCTGACTGAAGAATTTTGCCAACCACTCAGTAGGCTACCAGTACTTGGACTTCCATAAATCAGCAGCCACGTCATCGGGCCCAGTCGCTTTACCTGGCCTCATCTTCTTCAAAGCCGCTTCAATCTCCTCTTCGGTGATCTTATGAACGGAACCGTGGGTTGTAGCCGTTGAAGATGGGGAAATTCTACCGTAGAGATCTCCTCAAAGTAATCGTTCCATCGCTTCAATGCCTTCTTGCAGTCCATGAAAAGATGGTCGTTCTCATCATTGATGCCGAAAAACTTCTCAATATCTTCGGTCTGCCGATGGGGATTCTTAGCAACCGCTTACCATAGCGTGATAGATACCGCTACCATCGCGTGACTCGAGCATCTCGATGGCATCTCCAGAAAAGTGGCTTTTGCAACAGCCACGGCATTCTTTGCAGTTTTCTTCGCTTCTTGGTACTTCTGCCAGTTATCGGCTGTCTTTTTGCCGAGAAACACATGATAAAGCAACTTTTTCTCTCGAGCTTTTGCTTTCACGTCGTTTGTCCACAGCCATGTCTGCTCGTCCACCTTCCGTCGTCCAGGCTTCTGCTGAGTTCCAGCTATGCAGCTTGACGTATCGCGTCGGTAGCCTTCTTCCAAGTTTCGTCGACAGTCGTGACTATCAGTAACCTAACGCGAGAAATTATAGCAGCTTCCTGCTCTCTCATTCGCCACCATTTGATTCTTGGAAGAAGGTTCTAGCTATGCAGCTTGACGTATGATTTCTTTTTCTCATCACATCGCACGACCTGCTTCAGCGTCGGACTTTGGGTTTATGGACTTTGCAAAGATGAAACCTACCTTCCTACTATTTCAAGGGTGGAGATTCTCATGGCGGTATTCATTTTCGCCATTCAGACATACGCCTGAGGCAGTTCCCTGGTAAGGTTAAATTTGGTCATATGTGTTATGATTTGCTGGTTTTGTAACATTCCATGGTCCTGAGGCGCGTTATTTGAAGAAATTTTAAAGACTGTTGGAACATCGAAAACACACGAATCAGTTTTCGTTATGTTCGAATTGGACTGAATCAGAAACATGTTAGCTCCCCTTTGCTCCGCAACGGTTCAAGCATTCAAGCGGCATCGAATCCAAAGTGCCAAAGTTTCACTGCCACCTCTCTACGGATCGGTGTCGCTGCATGTGTCTCAGCTGTCGCCAGGCTTTACAAGTGGAGACGTTTAATGTCAGCGAAGGAAAAAAGCCAATCATTAAAGAACAACAGAAGAAATGGAAGGCTTAACCCACCCGAACCACAGTGGAAGAGGAGAACATTACAATTCCTCGAAATCTTGATCGAAACACTTATCCCTTGAAAGATGCGCTACATTAGGATCTAGTCGCTGCACCTGCACGACGGCAAGCGACAAACGCGGTATGGAACTATGTCCCTCTTCAGTCGCAAGTACAACATCGTTCAGTGAGACGGAGCGGGAGCGGAGATGACTCTTCCCGCGCTGTCGAGGGTTGCAGTAAAGACTGAATAGGAAGAATAGCGGCAACATTTGTGATTGATCGTTGATATGGAGCCAACGCTTCTACAGGTGTATATCGAAGGCCTAGCGGAAGACAACAATGAATGGCCTCAGTGGTCAAATATGCTTCATCCACGAATATAACAGAGGCACCTCCTGAAGACGTGCTAGAGCCTTTCTCAAATAACGATCGGATTTTGGTTGATCAAGTCTTCAAACGTCGACAGTAAGAAGTATCATGGACAGTGTGGCGCCAAATGCAACTTTAAATTGGTGCCGTCTACCGTCTCATGCAACCTCGTCAACGACTCGAGCACTTTTGGGCAGGAAGTGGATCGAATACGCTTCTGCCGCTGCCCCGTCGACGGGGCGCCACGGATCCCCCTCCTCACTCCGAGATCCCCTCGACAAAACGACCGAATCCCGCTCTTCACTCCGAGAACACCCTCGACGGGACGCCATGGATCGCGCTCATCACTCCACGAGCTACCCTCGACAGGAGGACACCATTCCCGCACCACTCTTCGAGCCTACCCTTCCCTGGGTCGTGTCGACTCGACTTTGATGGGATCTTTTTATTGTTTGTTCAGGTAACTAAGTAGGAGCCATTTCTTCTCATGTTATCCTACTATATGTATACTATAAGAGAGTAAACGGTTGTGCCTGTCCGCCCGTTCGTCTCTCCGTCGGTCTGTCCACCCTTCCGTCGGTCCACCTGGCCTTTTATAGACGTCGAGTAACAGACGTTTGGGTTCAGAAGACGTGTCACCGATGTCGCGCAATGGATGTCTAGGTTCACAAGAGTTGTCACCGATGTCGCGCAAGAGGTGTCCACATTCAAACGACGTGCCGCCGATATCGCGCAAACTGCGTCCGGGTTGGAAAGACGTCTCATCGACGGCGTTCAACAGGCGCCCGGGTTCAGAAGACGTGTCATTGATATCACGCAATGGTTGTCCGGATTCAGAGGACAGTCACCGATGTCGCGCAAGGGGGTTCGGATTCAGAAGAGGGGTAAAGAAGCACTTTGTTTCTATTTGAAACGAAAGAAAAAGCAATCGAAATAAGAGAAAAGGAGAGCTTATATTGTTCAGGCAGGGGAATTCACTAGGATGATCTCACAACCAACCTCAGTCGGATCTAGGAAAGTCAAAATATTCCCTTACTTCTGTAATAGCGGTGGATTACACTTTCAGAACTACCAAGAAAATTGTACCAAATGTGTTCTAATAAAAATTTATTCCTGTCCACCTTTGCGAAACAACGAAAAACATCCAGAAAAAATACCAATGAGCTGCACACAATTTACAATGAACGACGCTCCTCATCGGGTTTCATGGCCAGCTTGTCTCTCGTGACAGGCAGTGAATTTTAGCAGCACTACAGCAAACTAATTGCTTGCTAAGAGTGAACCTATCACGATCACAGCATGCCAGCTGTCCTTTTGGAGAGCGTGATCCTTTACAACGTCATGGCCCTGTTCATACTTCGCGACGGGACCGACGGTGGCGATTGGTCGTCCAGAAAAAATCGTTAAAAAAATCCAGAAAAAATCGGCATCAATCGATTCGTATGCTTTGCACTAATGACTCAGTCGCTACCGTCGCTCCCGCCGGGAAGTATGAACAGGCCCATGGATAGCCAGCCGCTGAAGTGATATCACTTGCTGCCGCCACTTCCGCCACTTCCCGGGCTTTCCTTGCGCCGGAACATGTCGTGGCGAACCTTCGGGCTGACGGCTCTATGAGGAGGCGTACTAGTGGGCATGTTTGGCACGTCGCTAGACGGCACCATCTCCACGCCGCGAACACGTACTGAGCGCTGCTGGAAAGCGAACAGCTTTTGAAAATGAAAACGGAAAATGAAGAACCAAACTCCAAAAAATACCGGTTCCGATGAGGTTGATGGAGGTTGCACGAAACGATGTGTTGGCACCACAACGGTTTCTCCATGAATCCCAACGTCCGGCTCAGCATTCGCCTCAATCGGCTGCCAGTCCAGCGTCTGAACATGCTGAACATGAACTTTTCCGTTCTTTTTCCGCAGGAGAATCCTTCCTGTCACCTATCCGTCTAAGCACCCCCAAGACATTCACTTCCAAATCCCGTATTCCACTTACCTCCTGAATGCTAGGAGGCGCTGAGAGGTGCATGTGGCTGACTGGATCGTCCGTTCGAACCTGAATAGAAAGCCGCTAGCTTCTGAAGTCAATTCCAAGACAAGACATCGCTAACGCTGCTTCAGTGTCGGCCTTCACTAAAACATAGCCGTCAAATAAAAATTTGCTTCCTCAAAGAAAAATGGCTGACGCTCCCGTTTAATGGGGCCTAGTTGGTCTAGTTCGCCTCCTCCCCATGTAGGCCACGTTTGCGACTAGCTGGAGTGGCGTACACGGCCAACGCCCCCTTTGGCTGGCGAGTGTCCGCCATGAACTATATGATTGGCAGGCACGTTCTCCCTCCTTATGTAGGCCACAATGGCGGCACAAGTTGGATAAATATTGAATTGTTGGCCTGAACGAGTACAAGGGTTGTGTATCCTTTGATTGGCTGATGATCGAATCCCGTAACCACCCCGGTCAGCAAACAGCTATGTATTAGGTTGGCAACTAATATCGTAGACTCTCAAGCGCCTTCAACAAAAGTGTTCATAAACAAATAACAAATAAAAGTTTTCAATCAAAGTAAGATCTGTTGGAGCGCGGGACTGCTTCCCATTTATCAGCTACCTGGCCCATCCCACAGCTCTAGAATTCTTGTGCTTTTGAAGCCAAGAATCCCTGGAGGTGCATTTTGACATGGTCCACATTAATAAATCGTCCTCCAATCAAGAAGTGCTGCAGCGCGCTATAAAGGTGCTGGTCATTTGGCGCACAGCCTGTGCTGTAAGGTGGGTGAGTTAGACGCTCCCAGCTAAGGTCTTCGATTTTTTGAAGCTCCCGATTCGTGACGTGTGATCTGGCGTTATCTTGCTGATAGATAATTCCGCTTCTGAAAATCTGTCTGATCCGATTCCAGAGGAGTTCAGCCTGCGCGCGGGCCAGGTTGAGAAGAGTAGATTACAGCGTTAATGCTGGAACCGTTCTTGACGAGCTCCCAGAAGTTAATACCTTCTTGACACCACCAAACGGAGGAAACGTAGCGAACCGGACGCCTCAAAAAATAGAAGATCTTGACTGGGAGCGTCAAACTCATCCACCTTACAGCCCAGTCCTTGCGTCAAGTGACTACCACATTTTTGGTTCGGTGCAGTACTTCTTGGTTGGAAGACGATTTAATAATCTGGACCGGGTCAAAATGCACCTCCAAAGATTCTTGGCCTAAAAAGCACAATAATTCTATGGCCGTGGGATAGACCAGCTACCTGATATGGGGAGCACTTCTGCGTTCCGAGGGATCTTATTTTGATTAAAGATTGTCATTAGCTATTTGTTAATAAATACTTTTGTTGAAGATTCTTGAGAGTCCGCGAAATTAGTTGCCAACCTAATATCAAAAATTGTGGTTCCATCGAACACCAACGAGCAGAGCAAAAAATGGCCCATGTCGTGAGTGTAGGCACCAATGGGAGCTCGAAACGCACGAAGCAAAGTATTTAACGAGCAGGTGCTGACCAATCAGGATGGCGCCCGTACACGCCCTCCTCTATTGGCAGGTGGGCTCTCACCAGGGATGAGCGGATTATCCGTTATCCGTTATCCGTTATCCGGTTTTCGGGGGGTTTTGGCCTATCCGTTTTGTTGTCCGTTATCCGGCAATTTGCGACCGGATAACGAACAACAAATTGGCTGATACCCAGGTTTGGGCGTGGTATTGCATAGCTGTGTAATCTTCACAATCATAGGAGTGATCGCGAGCAACAATAGAGGGCATTCAAATCTAGGAGGTGGGTGAGTTCAGGCACAGGTGACGTAGCTGGGAAAGACGTCTAACTTCCATCCTTCCAAGGTCGTCCATTTATACCATACATCTATGAAACCTACTATGGGCTGATTTCTTCATGAGCATTTCACCACAAGCCATATGCAGACCAAGAATGCATACAAGCTGCCTTGATAATATTACTGGCGGTCACAAGTGGAGGGCCTGGCATATCCTAAGAAGAATTGTTTAATGCCGAATTTAGCGTTCTTTTCCACGATCGCAGTATGTAGGTAGCATTCGGCAAAGGTATTTTAGTTTTTACTGATAGACTGTTGTAACGCATTAAACACATACCGCTGAGCAGTAATGAATACAAGCAAAATGGGCACAGGTTCAATCTAAATGGGTGGAGAAAGCTACGCCTACAAATCCTACAAATTGTTGAGATTTGTTTATAGAAACGGTTTTCTGAAAGCATTTTCTGTACGCTGGTACTGGTGGTACCTCCGTAGTGCTAAGGAATTGATCCACTTTATTAAAAATCAAAATAGTGCAATTGAGCTGCACTAAACTGATTCCCGCTGCGCATGTTGGAGCTTCATTTTAAATTAAGATTGCCTTTCAGGGACACTCTACTTCCGCTTTTCTAGTTTTCATATCTCTCTGCATTAGGACTGCACAATGGCTTGTAGTGGCTAGCCTGTAGAAAGCTGGTATTTCACCCATCTCATTCCACGTTCTTCTTAGATCTTGGGATACTGCCGAACAAGCGTATCGATCCGCGTGAAACCAAGATTGTTATGGAGACTTTATTCGGCTGAGTCGGCCTAGCATAGAAAAGTCAAGAGGCATCAGAGGAGCCATTCATCCAAGGATCATTCTGTTTGGTCACAGTCTTAATTCAAAAAGAAAACCTGACGATTGATCACTAAAACCACCCAACATTGGAAACTGGCAAAATGAGCTCAAGTTGTTCGATGAAGACAAATGTGAATGAATAAGAGGTGAATGAGTCTCACATCTCTCCCTCCAAGGGCGACTTATGAATGTTTCCATACGGTTAGTTGGGCTGTTTTACGCATTCTTCGCCTCGTTCTTCCAATTCGTTTTAAACGGCAAAAATATGAAAAATTGTAAATTGCACTATGGAAATGTGCTTGGATGAACAAAGTCTCTCCTCATCTTTTCCAGACTTAAATTAAGGTGATCATAGCGAAACATCAGAAGAGTAGAGTTTGCAGAACAGTTTTAGTTTCACAGCTTGGTGGTCTTGCTATTTGCCCTCCCTGATGAGTTTGATAACAGTTCGTGGAACCGGGTGAAGGAATCGTGGTTCGCAATTCGAACTCGGCATCGGTTTGGATGGCAATAAAGAAGCGTTTCTTTTACTGAAGTTTCGTGAGAATCCTATAGGGCTTTGTTAAAGCGACTGCACTATGTTAAAAAAAACTCCATTAAAGTCGTTAGAAAGGACTTATAATTTGACAGCAGTTGCGTTCCATGTCTGATGTTAAAACTAGAGCAGTTTAAGCCCAGTTTTATTTTTGTTGTTTGTTCGTTATCCGTTTTTCCGTTATCCGGCGATTTTTGGGCAAAATTATCCGTTATCCTATATCCGTCTTTGAAAATTTTGTTATCCGCTCATCCCTGGCTCTCACCTCCCAATGCTGTTCAAATTCGCGACTAGAATCGAAAAAGTAATAAATAAACAGTCGAGAGAATTCATTCGTTTTTATGCACATCCAAGAGCAGTTTCTCACCTCGGAGTTGGACACGATGCTCCTCGGTCGACTCCGGGTCAGCAGAGCTCTCGTCGGCGTTCGGTTCCACACCTGGCTCTTAAATGGAATGTTTAATTGTCAGCTGCTTTAGACTTCCTAGACGTCGACGGCGACTTCGCAATCTCCAAAACCAAAAAGCGAGGCGAAGCCTTCCACAAACCTTTTCGTCCTCAATAATCGGATCGAGTCGATCGTGTCCGTGAAGAAGAAGGATTGCGTGTTCTTTTCCAACTTTGGCTATCGTGTGGATGACCTGTTAGAGAGATAATAATTCAATGTGTGTAGCAGCGAAATGAATGTGTGGCTTCCGCGTCTATCCCCGAGCTAGCCGCTTATATCAGCATGAAACCCATTAAGTTGGAGGTCTTCCTGGAAATGATTCAAGCCATTTTCCCAACAGAAAAACACTTAGCTTCAGCAGCTTATAACCTCAGTCACTTGAGGCTTAAAGAAAGTGAATAGAATCAAATTTCTATCAAAGCCCTCAGCTTAACTGCCTTCACGCTGATCGGCGGCCAGTTCGTCTCTATGCATGAGTGAGTACTGATTAGTTCCACGAGGTGTGGATGTTGCGTTCGATCAAACAGCGCCGGTGGTGTAGTGGCGTAGAGCGTTTCCGCCTGGTCAGCAGGAGGTGAGGGTTCGAGTCCCGCCTGACGCTAGGGTTGTTACTTAATGGTTATTGAGGCATTGAGCGCAAACGTCTCGAAGTAAAATTAAGGTGACCTTTTCTATAATTTATAACTACATAATTGATCTTGTCTGTAACTAACGTATAAGGTAACAACCCTATTTTCCAGCTTTCCAAACGGTTGGTTTGGAAACGTTTTATATTAGGAGGTAATATTAGGTTGTTGTGGGCGCGCGTGGGGCAGTAGGAGGAGGCGCCGACTGTCGCGTGCACCCGATACCAGGCTCCTGGTTCGGATTTCCCGCCCAGGTCAACCAAGCCTTCCATCCCTCCGGGGTCGGTGAATTGGTACCAGACTTGTCTGGGAAGGATAAAGCGCTGACCTGTTCATCGGCTGGCCACCGCAAGTCATTGTGTGGCCAAATACGCATTCAAACCGCCTCCATTACATCCCGTAGAAGTAGAATGCGTGGCGCATTCCAAAAGGGATTGAGTAACGCCGTCCTTTATCCTTTATTAGGTTGTTGCAAAATTGCCGAGTTTTGAAAAAGAAGAACAGACGCGATTTTCGAGTGATTATGCTCTCCGAGTTCCAGTTCCAACATTCTTCCGCTGAGGGATCTCCGAATATTGCGAAGGCATTCACCTTAAATCACCTTCTGAATGTACAGTGAGATATTGCGTCGAAAATTTTTCTTCTAGAGATTTCAACCTCGAGGACAAGCCTGTTCCTGATCGCAGAGTGTCGCCAGACCATCAAGTTTTAAGAGCAGCTGTTAGGTCAAAGGCGAGCACAATTGTCCAGCCGAAAACCACCTTTTCAAGTTTTTAACTTCAGGACGTCCTCCCAAGTAGAATCTTCGTAGATCAAGTCCACGCAGAACAGCATTTCTATTAGGATAAGGAAAAAGGACGGCGTTACCCAATCCCTCTTGGGATGCGCCACGCATTTTACTTCTACGGGATGTCGTGAAGGCGATTTGAATACGTATTAGGCCATACAATGACTTACGCTGGCCAGCTGATGAACAAGTCAGCGCTTTATCCTTCCCAGACAAGTCTGGTACCAATTCACCGACCCCCGGAGGGATGGAAGGCTTGGTAGGCCTAGGCGAGAAATCCGAACCAAGAACCTGCTATCGGTGCTGATTCAAGTGGCGTTTTTTCGACTGAATCCATCATTGGTATAATACTTCCGCTTCGTCGGACCTCACGATTGACCAAGGACCAAATCTTCCAGAAAGGTTTTCCGTTTCCAAAGTGAGCTGAATTAACAAAACAGGAAACAAGGACGAGCGTGGCTGAGCTGTTCCAAAGGGCTAAACAAGCTGAAGATACTGGAGGTGCTGAACAACGGGGATGAATCTTCAGCGAGGTGTTGTTAAAGGAATGCGAGCTAGAGAACCGTGCGGTCCGACGAAGCGGAAGTATTATACCAATGACTGTTCTGAAGACGATGAGCAACCCGGAGCCATGACAGCACTGCTGATTCAAGAACACCGTAACGTTGCAAGAAACAGCAAATTGTGAAAGCGAAGCTGGTGAACTCGTGGAGTGGTGACGTGCGATACACGCACTTCACCTTGTCGGAGCACCTCTTCTTCACGAGCGTCCACAAGAAGAACTATTTATAACGAGGGGTGTGTGTGTCTTCCTACTCAACTCATCCGCAGGGCGCTAACGAGGCAAAAGTCTATATACGTGTGCTCCGCCGAGAATCGAAGCGTTGCGGTTCTTCTGATGAAAGACACACTTGCCTCTATCATACGCAGGGTGTCCCAAAAATGAACACACCGTTTGAAAGACCATAACTTTGCTGCAAGTACAATACCGCTCGCGCCGCACGGTCAAAAGTGGGCGAAAAAACGCCAACATAGCGTCGCAAAGCGTCGCACGCTCATAACTCCTTCAGTTTTAGGTTTCTTGAATAAAGGTTGGTACCATTCGATTCGCCTCTTCGAGATCTACACAAGCATGTGTAAAACTTTACCAGAACACCCGTATTTTCGCCGTGGGTGGTCCAGAATTGGCTGGACGGGCGATTAGTGCAGCTTATTTCCCAGGTAAGCGTGCTTTCGGAGTACCTCAAAGATGGCGTACGTCACCAGTGCTCTTTCATGCCAGGAATGCCCCGAGAGTGCGCCGTGCACAATGCACACAGAACCTAACCTATCAATCGAGTGGGCGAGCGCATGTCCCCTGCGCTTCTATCTTCTCTCACTGGGAACTGCTACGTTTTCAAGACTATTTCGAGCCGTTTGGAGAACGTTATCAGAAATTACCCGCCATCCCACTCAAACTTTGGTGTGCGCCATGAACAATGCATACAGAATAGAACCTTTCAATCGAGGGGGACAGCTTGTAGACTGAGCGTTTGGGGAGTTTTATCAGAAATTTCTTGCCGCCCTACTCAGGAATAGCTTCAAGGCTGTTCAGCAAGCCTTTGGAGTGCGCCATGAACAATGCATACGGAATCGAACCTTTCAATCGAGGGGGGGGGGCGACCGGTCGCAAATTGCACGCGCGGGCGTGTTCGGAGCGCAATAGCTCTGTCAAATTCGAATCGTTTCGGCCGCAACTTGTGGGTCTTGTAGGCAGTCGAGCGTTCTGTTAGTACGCCAAAGTAGAATGGCTTAGCTTAGGAGGGGACAATGTTAGAGCGGTGCGAAAATGCAGGTGAGGCTTGCGTGACGCATTTTTTTCCGATTTCGGTGGACCACTGCGAGAAGACGCCATAAGCTAACGGCCTTAAAATGCGTGCGCGAACAGAGCGCTTAAGGTACTTTACGACGACGTGCTCGTAGCTCCTCAGCTGCTCAAACTGCCTTAGCCTCAGCTGCCGTTTTAGAGTGGCGAAACCTAGCGGTTAGAGTTTCTTGCGCTCCTACTCGCCCAGATTTGAGTCTTCGACACTCGCAATGGCACCGTTTCGTTCAACATGAAAAGCGCTATCGAACGATATCAATTTCGAGCGATTGTGGAAACATCAATTTTTTGACTGTTTCGCATCGAGGACGAGACCGCGGCGGAAGGACGATGACGTCATCGAAAAATCGATGTCTTCGAGTTGGGCCATGCTTGATACCATTCGATAGAGCTTTTCATGCTGAATTGAATGGTTTCATTTGTAGTGGGAAAAACGGTAATCTGGGCGAGTAATAGCGCGGAGAGCGTCAGCCGTTGTTGCGCTAAATTGCACGCGCGGACGTGTTCGGAGCACAATAACTCTGTCAATTTCGAATCGTTTCGGCTGCAACTTGTGGGTCTTGTGGGCAGTCGAACGGTCTGCTAGCATGCCAAAGCGGAATGGTTTAGCATAGGAGGGGGCGATGTTATAGGGGTGCGAAAATGCAGGTGAGGCTTGTGTGACGCATTTTTTTCCGATTTCCGTGGACCACTGCGAGAAGACGCGGAGAGCTAACGGCATCAGAATGCGTATGCGAACAGAGCACTTAAGGTACTTTACGGTGACGGGATCAGAACTTCTTATCTGCCTAAACTGCCTTAGCCCCATCTGCCGTTTTAGGGCAGCGGACATAAGGCCCTCACAGAGTTCTGCGGCAACGCCGCTATGGTTAGGATAGGGCAGGGACGCCGCCGGCGACGAGCTCTGCGTCTCTGCCCTATGGTTAAGCATAGGGCCGCGGTGCTGCCGCAGAACTCTGTGGGGGCCTTTAGCGGTTGAAGTTTCCTGCCCTCTTACTCGCCCATATTTGGGTTTTCGACACTCCCAATAACACCTTTCTGTTCTGCTTGAACATCTCTATCGAATGCTATCAATTTCGACCGATTTAGGCAATATCGATTTTTTGACAATATCCCATCGAGGACGTGGGCGCGCTAGGACGAGCTGCGCGGGTGATGACGTCATCGAAAACCGATATTTTCGAAATTGGCCAAATTTCCTCGTGCAATCGGCGTCCAAAATCGTCTAGGGGCTATTTGGGGCGCTGATTACGAATCCGACGTCCGTTTTTGAAAATTCCGTCGACTTCGGTAGGTTTTGGATTCTTTCTGGATAACTGATGGTGGTCAGGTCAGGGTCATCGATTTTGCTCGAAATTCGTACAGGGTCGGGGACTTATTCAGGGTGCCAAACACGATGCCGAAGTACATTTGGACGGTTACGGAAGGGGATCGCTCATACCGATAACTGAAGGTGATCGGTGATCCTGACCCGACCACCCTCAAACGGGAAGTAACCTGCTCAAGTCCGCGGAATTTTCAAAAACGAACGTCGGATTCGTAATCAGCGCCCCAAATAACCCCTAGATAATTTTGGACGAAGTTTGCACGAGGAAATTTGGCCAATTTCGAAAATACCGGTTCTCGATGACGTCATCGTCGGCGCGGGTCGGCCTAAGGCCTATGTTATACTTCGGCGACGCGTCGCCGACGCTGCGACACGTCAGCGACGGCCCGTCACCGACGTCGGCCGACGCTGACGTCACCAGCGACGTCGCCGACGTCGCCACAGACGCCGCCGACGTCGCCACAGACGCCGCCGACGTCGCCACAGACGCGTGGTCGACGTCGGCGACGTCGTCAACAGATTCTGTGGCGGCGTCGGGGACGTCGTTGACAGAAGAGCATCGGAGCGCGCTTTCAATGCCATCATTTGGCCACCAGTCTGCCGATTGCATACATTTTGTGCTTTTCTTAATCTTCAAAAGGATTTTTTATTCTTAATTCTTCTTAATGTTTCAAGACTTGATGATGATTTGTTGTTCTGTATGTACTCTTTAAGAAATGCAAATTTAGCAGACGCGATTGCATAATTGGGCGATAGAATATCTGAATAGAATAAAATGTGATTTGTCTAAGGTAGAGCATAATTGGAAATCTTGTAGTGTGCGAGGAAAAGAAGATTGTGAGCGCGAATATGTAACCTATTTAAGTATAAAGTGATGAAGAGCCAAGATGATTACGGCGCGATAGGTGCTAAACATCGTCAAAATGATGGCCGACATTGAGAGAAAGTAAGCAAACGAGGCGCCTTCTTGATGTGCGGTTATGAAACTCATGTCGATTCAAAGTAGGCATGAACTATATTTTGAAGCGAACTCTATTTCTTCTAGACTAACCCAATCCAAATGGTACTGGACCACTTAGGAGTCTGACGCGACCGTTGGTTTTTTCACACTATTGGCTGGATGCCGCAAGATGGGCGTTTTTGCACTTTCGATTTCGTAATTCGAGGCCCGCCGAGGATGTTGACAGTGCCGGGAACGAAGAACCCACCCACAAACAAAATACTCTGTGGCGACGTCGGTGGCGACATCGGCGGCGGAAGTATAACACCCCCTGCGGAGCTCTCGGCGACGTCGCCGGCGACGCTGTGATGTGCAGGCTGCTACGCAGTGCGTAGCAGCCCCTACAGCATAGCGTCGCCGACGTCGGCGACGCGTCGCCGAAGTATAACATAGGCCTAAGGCGCCTTTTATATTTGCGCCGCCCCGCGGCGCGACGTGGTGGTCGGCATGGCTATCGATTTTTCGCGCCGCGAGGCGGCGCCGCATCGCTTCTATACTCCGCCGCCGCAAAACACCACACTTGACGGAATTTTGGGTTAAGGTATTCGGCGAATCGCGACGCTGAGGGGAAGGGCGCGGCGCGGCGCGATCAGCCGCGACAGGCTCGGTGTAGGGTGGGAGATTTCACCTTTTCGACCAAACTTCTCCTATTGGGAAGGAGGAGGGGGTATTTAGGGTGCTGATCACGAATCTGGCATCGTTTTTCGAAGTTACAGGCGATTACTAGGTTTGAATGATTAGGGAGTTTGGGCGAAATCGGTGACCATGACCTTAGCCCGTACCTTCTGTAACCTAGGAAGAGAATGGAGATCTGTAGACATTCACGAAGGTTCATATACCACGCTAAAGATATGCTTAGTGCACAGTAGCCCCAGAATGGCCATATGAGAAAGAATTTTGAGTGGTTATCGGCGATGAGTATTTTCCAGCAGTTTTACTTTTGGACTCGCACATATCGCAAAATAAGGAGTGATTTAGTGTCGTTTGCATTGCAGGGGATTCGACTCAATACCACACTCACCAGTTTCAACCGTAGGTTGAGCAGACGACTTCAACTCCAGGCTTAAGAGAGGATTCGTAACTTTCCATAGGAATCCCACGACAAACATAGGCAAGATGCATTGCTGATCAGCCAGACGAATCCTTCCTGTTTTGCTCCCTCAATGACTCATGGACCGTATTCGGAGCACGGGTCGTAGTGCACAGAAGCTCGTGGCCGCGCGTCGCTGACGCTCCCCTTTCTAACTGCAATCGCGCAGCGGCGTGTAAAATTCGGGGCGCGGCGCGACTAGCCGCGCCGCTCCCAAATTGACGCGCCGCGCCGCGGCGGGTGTATAAAAGGCGCCTAAAGCACCCACGTCCTCGATATTGTCGAAAAATCGATTTTTTTTTTTTTGAAATTGGTCGAGAGTGACACCATTCGATAGAGCTTTTCGTTATGAATAAAACGGTGTTACCGGGAGTGTCGGAAACCCAAATATGGGCGAGTAAGAGGGCAGGAAACTGCAACCGCTAAGCCCGCCGCCCTAAAACGGCAGATGGGGCTAAAGCAGTTTAGGCAGCTGAGAAGTTCTGATCCCGGCGCCGTAAAGTACCTTAAGTGCTCTGTTCGCATACGCATTCTGATGCCGTTAGCTTGTGGCGTCTTCTCGCAGTGTTCCACGGAAATCGGAAAAAAATGCTTCACACAAGCCTCACCTGCATTTTCGCACCCCTATAACATTGCCCCCTCCTATGCTGAACCATTCTGCTTTGGCGTGCTAGCAGATCGTTCGACTGCCTACAAGACCTACAAGCTGCAACCTGAAAGGTTCCAACTTGACAGAGCTATTGTGCTCCGAAGACGCCCGCGCGTGCAATTTGCGAGCGGTCGCCCCCCTCGATTGAAAGGTTCGATTCTGTATGCATTGTTCATGGCGCATTCCAAAGGCTTGCTGAACAGCCTTGAAGCTATTCCTGAGTAGGGCGGCAAGAAATTTCTGATAAAACTCCCCAAACGCTCAGTCTACAAGCTGCCCCCCCCCTCGATTGAAAGGTTCTATTCTCTATGCATGTTCATGGCGCACTCCAAAGGCTCGCTGGACAGCCTTGGAGCAATTCCTGAGTGGGGTGGCGGAAAATTTCTGATAACGTTCTCCAAACGGCTCGAAATAGTCTTGAAAACGTAGCAGTTCCCAGTGAGAGAAGATAGAAGCGCAGGGGACATGCGCTCGCCCACTCGATTGATAGGTTAGGTTCTGTGTGCATTGTGCACGGCGCACTCTCGGGGCATTCCTTGCATGGCAGAGCACTGGCGACATACGCCATCTTTGAGGTACTCCGAAAGCACGCATATCCTGGGAAATAAGCTGCACTAATCGCCCGTCCAGCCAATTTTGGACCACCCACGGCGAAAATACGGGTGTTCTGGTAAAGTTTTACACATGCTTGTGTAGATCTCGAAGAGGCGAATCGAATGGTACCAACCTTTATTCAAGAAACCTAAAACTGAAGGAGTTATGAGCGTGCGACGCTTTGCGACGCTATGTTGGCGTTTTTTCGCCCACTTTTGACCGTGCGGCGCGAGCGGTATTGTAAAGCTACCTAGGAATGTGACTGTGAAAGCGCCAAAAAAATGTAAATTTTCTGGCATATGAGCGGTAGGGATTGCGCCGCGCACCCGCCCGATATCTTGAATTCTTCACTTGATTGATTGTGTTTCGCTTAAATACTTCTCATAACTCCTCCATAAAATGACCTAGCAGTTCATTCTTCCTTCTTTTAAAGTTTAAAACATAAAAACGCCCCACAGCTTGCGGCAAAATTAACCATATCCTCAAAAATGCAGGCATTGTTTGAAAAGTTTTAATTATAGTAGTGCTCAAACGAGTACAATCGAATAATTATACGAATAATTGCTCGAATAGTCGAATATTAGATATTTCTAGACTTTCGAATATTTGTTCGGATTCGAACATCGAAATGGAGCCATATTCGAGTAATATTCGAAAATCGAACAATCTTATTCGAATATTGAATAAACCTCAAATTCTCAAGCACAGAATCTGATTTGAACAAATTATTCGACTACTCGAATATATTCAAACAGACGAAAAATAAACTTATTCAATTTTCGATCATTCGAAAAAATTGATGAAAGAATATTCATTAATTCGTTCGAATAAACTCGACATCGAATTTAATCTTCCATTCATCCGCTCGATAAAATTCCACAAAGGCATAACTATAGTTCTAACATTGCTGCTAGTGAGGTTCTTGCACGTTTTTGAGAACATATGAAAGCACATAACAACGAAAATTCTGTGACTTGCTAATAGTCCAGATTGCGCCATGCACCCGACCGAAACCTTAGGACCCGTTTATACTTCGTGCTGTCACCTCTTCTTCAAAAGCGATTCTTGCTGTTGTGCCCACATTTGGCCATTATACATGCCGTCGCGTCTCTCAGCGTTGGAAGCATAAACGAGCCTTTATTTCAGTCTCGCTTGATTATCCGTGGGCTAAATACTTGCTATATTGTTGTTATTAATTGGACACATTAGCCTGTGCTGTGCTTACTTTAACGCTCAGAAGAACAACGCACTACAACTCGCGATCAAATGCGGGGTATCTAAAACATATGTAAGTGCTATACCATACCGTTGCTGCAAGTTAAGGTTTTTGAGAAGTTAGGGGTTCACATGAAGTTCAAATCTCAAACTGGACACTCTTCTGAGCAAGCTCGACGCTTTGAGAACAAACGGAACATCTTGTAAATTAGAACAACAATCTCTCACCAAAATTAGAGACTCTCAAAGAATGTAGCATAATTTCTGTTTAAGAAAATTTAGTATAACTTTCTCAGAGATTTTTTAAATTTCATTTGCCCTATTAAGTGAACACATTGTTTGGAATTCTATGAAAATCACTTTTATTTTAGAGCGCCGAAGGCGGCAATCGTTGACAGAAAAACGAAACAATAACAAAGTGTACTAATAGAAGAGATCGCGATATTTACTCAATTAAATCGCCGCGATTTTTATTCGATTGATAGCGAAAATTCTGCTTACATGGAATGACAGAGATTTAGACGGTACAACAAGAACTGTTATTTAAAAAAAACACGTACCCTCACGTGTTGAATAGCACCGTTTACACCACCATCAATCAAATGAAAATCGCTACGATCGCGTCAAGTGCATGGCGCAGCCTCTTTTTTAATACACTAAATTATTGATGCCTCTCTGCGCTGTAAAAAAAAACTTTTAATTCATTTTTTTTCTTAAAAAAATGAATTTCTATGTCATTTCAAACGGTGTCTTCATCTATCGCAGTAGGTGAACTATACAATTTCAAGAAAAGTTTTAATAAGTTTTCATCAAACAAGTAAGTGTTTTTACCGTTGGAAATTTCGTTTAAATCCAGAACACGTTTTTTTATTTGGAAGTGTCCAGTTTGATTTCAAAAGCTCTGAGCCACTTTAGCCGTGGACCCGAATACTCTCGGCAATTACCCGTCCATTTTGAAGGGCCTGCGGAGCCACTGGACGCTTTCGTTGAAGTTACTGAAGCGCTGAGGTGCGTGTGGTGTAGTGGCGGGGGTGCTGACTTCAGTAGATCGAGTCCTATGCGGCGGCTTGTGGATATTAGCAGACAAGGCCGGAAACTCGAATTTGTCCTGAGATCAGGAATAGTCCACCTTCTAAACTGTCACCACGCTGGCAGACGAAAGTAGAAGTCGTGGCGCCATCTTATGGCTGTACATTTCGTGAAGACGGGTAGCATTGGGAGGTAGATGGGCGCTAGTCAATCAGATCGCATCAAATTGGCGTGCCATTAAGAGAGGGTTTGAAAGAACAGTATTCTGATTGGCTGGCACACGTTCGGCCGGCGCTCTGTTTGATGGTGATTGGCTAGCGCGCCTCCGCCTCCCAATGCTGCCCATCTTCGCGACATAATCCCTTATGGCTTAAGCTCCACCTTTGCCCTCCATTCTTCATTTTAAATCCCTACTAATTGGGATTGGGACATCATCCTCCTAAGACAAAAAGCTGTGCTTGTTGGCAGTACCAACTAATGTCTTGAGGGATGAACGGTGGCATTAAACAAGCCCTGTTCAGGATACGCCATGCACTCAAGTTCTGTGCGAAATCGTCGTCCATTGATTACTTGACCAACCGATGAAAGTGTCAATTCTTTGCCCTTGGCAGATAAGTCAGGTACTAATCGGACAAAACCCTAAAGGATAGTCGCCTTAGCTGGCCTATACGGGACCCGAACCAAGATTCTCTATTCGATGCGCAGGCGTCGATCGCTGCTTTACCCGACCGTGCTACCCTACAATGCATCCAAGCTGAGATATATGCAGAGATCTAATAACCAAGTTCAGCACTCTTAGATGCCTTTGGACAGTAAAAGGTAGGGATGAGGGCTTCAGTGCAATCACTTCGGATGCTTTCTTCTTCCAGGTGACATTGTCATGGGCTAAATCGTCGAAAATTAGGTGGGCCGGCCACGTAATGCGCTTCGCAGACACCCGCTGGACAAGAGCCGTCACCGACTGGATTGCGCGTGATATCAAGAGAACACTATGACACCCTCCAATGCGTTGGTCGGACTTCTTTGTGAAAGCCCTGGACGAACGAGGCGGATCTATTGGGACACTTTGGCACGCGACAGGGACGAGTGGAGACGCTCCTGGCGCCCGCTCAAGCAACTCAATGATCAACGGGATAACAGATAATACAGGTCAATGGAAACTTCCTTGTGGGTGATGATCTCCAAGAAATGTGGCCGGCTCACCTTTCTGCCGATGGTCTTCCAGTGATGGATGGCCTGCTTACGCTGTTTCGCCCGTGTCTTCTTGGTCTGCTTGATGACCATCAGACCCCGAACCTCCAACGCGGCATCGTTGGTGTCGTTCAGCTTGATGCTATACTCCAGCTGGCTTGCAGCCAACTTCTCACGACCCACCGATCGTTCCAGCACCATCACGATTTGAGCATACTGAACACGGCGAACTTCTTTTCAGGGGAGTCTCCGTGGTCAACGGGAGGAACGCACCTGCTGCCGCCAGGCTTTCTCGGCTTGAGCTATCACGGTGGTGTAGGTGTTACCCATCATGGCGATAAGTATGTTGATCATCATAATCGGCATCACGAACATGTACAGCACGAACAACGTCTTCGTTAGCACCTCGTAGTTGGCGCACGCAAACTCCTCGTACTGAAAAGCGGGGCTAAAATGGATTTTTGTGGCGACTCCTTTCTTCGTTGCTCCAATCGACGTGGCGAGGGGAAGGATCCCTGGTTGACCCGGTCTAATTGACTTGTGAAATCAACCGCGTGAGCCTCACCAGGAGACTATCTCAACAGTAGGTCAGAACGGGGTACAAGTGTTGTATATGCGAAGAATTGGCTCTTTCTAGGAAACCACAAAATGCCGATATTTCGACCCGAGCACAACTTTACGCTGAGTTAGAGACTATTGAAGTTGAACCGTTAGCGGCTCTAGCACACCGCCCGCGCGCACACTCGACCACTCACGGGAGGACGAGCTCAGGTAAACTAGAAACAACGATGGCAGACAAGCGGTGGTGGCGCAGTGGATAGAAGGATGGCGTGGCAGGACGCAGTGATTTGTGTGGTTGGATTGTGGTTCGACTCTTCTGTGGGGCAGCGTTTTGGCACCTCCTAAAGAAGATACACCACAACCAAGCAAAGCACTCTATGTAAAATGGCAGCAAAAAAGGTCGCCAGAAAGGAAACCTGATTCATAGATACTACCGTACTTTCGCGACACTAGAGACGGAAAAGCTTCTTCGCCTAAGCGCAGGCTAGAGCGGTTATTTAAGGCGCTGACCACATACGTAAAGCCTTTTTAGAAATTTCAAGTGGTTGCGGTGCGTTACTTCAGGTATGCGTGAGCATGGGTGAGTAACTTTAATTATTCATACTTACCGTAACCCACCGTAATCACTCAAAATTATAAAAGCGGACCTGAAATGGTCAGCGCCTTAAATAATCTCTCTGGGCAAAGTTTGGGTGAATTCGTTGACCAGGACTCTACATCCATACATATGGGTGGGCGATCAGTGCCTTAAATAACAACTCCCCTAGGCGATAAACTTTGAAGACGAAGGAAATCGAAATGTAGTCCTCATACTTGAGTGTGGGACAAGCACATCACAGCCGACCTACCTTGTAAGTTAGCAAATTATGCTCTTAACGGGGTTGTCTTGGCGCCCCTTTTGGAGGAGTTCGCTTCTTGCGGAACCCCACCCCTAAGAGAGAATAAGATGGCAAGCAGTTTCTCGTCCACTTTGCGTTCTACGTGATATGGGAGAGTTGAGGTAGATGATGGTGAAGGTGCCAGCGTCGACTCAGAAAGAATATTTCGCCCAAATTTCGCCGTTATTTAAGGTGCTGATCATTTATGTGAAGGTTTTTGTTCAAAATTTTGATTGATTACGGTGGGCTACGGTAATTATGGATGAGTAAAGTCACTCATCTATGCTTATGCATACCTGCAGTAGGTCACAGTAATCACTGGAAATTTCAAAAACAGACCTTGCATGAGCGATCAGCGCCTTAAATAACCTCTTTAAGGCATGCTTAGATGAAGAAACTTTTCCACCTCAGGAGTCGTAAAAGCACGATAGCACCTACGAGCCAGTATTCCTTTCTGGCGTCCTTTTCTGTTGCGAGTCTACGTAAAGTGCTTTTGGTGGTTGATTTTAGGAAGTCCAGAAATGATGGACCACAGAAGAGTCGAACCCCAACCCACTCCATCCCACCACACCGCTCCTCTGCCCACTACGCCACCACTGCTCGTGTGTCGTCGCTGTTTCCAGTCTATTTGAGCCCGCCCTATGCGCGCAGGCAGAGGGCTAATGCCGCCAACGGTTCAATTCTGTCGTCCAACTCTGCCCAGAGGTGTACTCGGATCGAGATACTGGCATTTTGTTGTTTCCCAGAGAGAGGCGATTCTGCCCATGTACAGCATTTGGGCCGTTCCGACTTATCGTTGAGATAGTCTCCTGGTCAGATCGAAAAATTGCGCTGGCAAGCGCGGGAATGGCACATGCTAATCAACAATTAAGCAAAAGCATTCCATTAATACATACATCATATCCACCCATGCTGGCCCTGAAGAGCGTGATGAACGTCTCCGGAAAGTTGTCGTAGGTATAGATGTCATAGCCGTCCACCGGACAATGATGCGGATTCGTGTCGTTGAGACGCTGTTTCGCATCCATGTCCTTGCCCACAAAGTAGAACACTGAAAATACCGTATTTCACATCGGATACTGTACCTGCAGGGATGTCTGGAGACGACGCTTCGCGGCACCGAGACTAATGTCAAACGTACCCTGTGAGAAGGACACGAGGAATATCGCGGAAATGATGGCGAACCGCATCATGTCACCAGCAATCATACTGTAGATCATCTGTACGAAAGGACCAGTGAGTTTGGCACTTCTGAAACGGAAGTCGTCTCGGCATGAAAGCTTTGAAGTAGACATGTTACATCGCTGATTCTTTAAGACCACGCAATCCACAAAAGCCACTCTTCAAATCCACCGGTGATTTTCAATCAATTCTATAAACACCATTTTCACGTCAAATTATTAACTCTTCCAATGATGATTTTGGAATTTAAATGAAGGTCTTTCAAATTGAAGTGATCTTCTAACAGGTTAACTACAGACTCTCCAGGATGGCTAGAATATGTTTCTTTTGTCCAATGTTTTTTTTTACTAAATTAGTATGACTTTCATGGAAATTTTCAGTTCAGTTGCCCTAACGATTGCAATAGTTTTGTGAAAAAAATAATTTTTTAAGAAAAAATAAATTCAATTTCGTTTTAAAACGCATCAATGCAGCCGCCATTTGGTGCATTAAAAAACAGATCACAACATGCACTCGAAAATCTCGTGATTTTTATTTGATTGATATTGTAAATGTTACGGCTACGTGAAGAATCAAATTTAGGAAGTCTGAAGATAGGTGGCGAAACGAACCACTTTAGAGAAAGTGTTAAAATTTTATGTTTTTCGCTTTCTCTTTTCTTCTGTTAATAGAATATTTGTTTTAAATTGTTTTTGTTGTATCGTTTACAGGTTTGAAACTCTATGCAAACAAAAATTTAAATTTTGCTAATCGAATAAAAATCACGACGCCATAGAGGAGGGCATGGCCTAGTCTCCGTTTTATCACTAAAAAATAGAAATAAAATGACCGTCTTCCTGTTCTTTAAAACAAACTTTAAATTATTACTATTCCTCAAAAAATGAGAATTTAATAAAATTTCAAACGAAATTTTCAATTGTTGGCGAGGGTGAACTAAAAAAAAATTCAAAGCCATACTGAATCTTCTTTGAATGAAAAGTTATTCTAACTCTGCACGATATGCTCCAGGTCTGTCAGCACCCACCCGTGACACGGGGATGGGCCGGCCGCTGATATCAGCATGGAACCGGTTAAGCTAAAAATATTCTAACCTTTTTGTAGTCTTTGGTTTAACCAGCAAAAAGGTTATTTCTTGCAATAGTTCACTTTGATTTCAAAAGTTTTTAACAAAGTGTTCGATTTGATTCGAAAAGTGCCTAATTCGACGTAAAAATGGTACTCACGTAGAATTTTTAGATGATTTAGATATTCTTTAATTTTTTTTCTCGCTGTAAGGCAAAATAATGAAGGTAAACAGCCTACATTTCGCTCTTCATAACCTAGTATTTTACTCCAGTGTTTTCACGGTTTTCTTCATTCTTTTAAATGCAGGAATCTCCTCATCGTCTTATTTATCGTTAGCTTTAAAGATGTAGAAGGTTTGATCTTCTAGGATATTTAACATAAAACCACCAACCTTGCAAAGAACAACAGAAAAATCCATGAGCCGGGCAAGGCGAAAACGAACAGCGCCTCTTCGATTTCATGAAGTTTAAGAAAACGAAATGGTATACACAACAGAATACATATGTTAGCCACACAAAACACCGCTTTAGCAGGAACTGTTTTCTGAAAACAATCGATAAATTGATTGATTCTGCGATCAGTAACGGAATAATCAACGAAAAATAATAGGTGCGCACCAAGTTCCTAAAATACCCGGTTAGTCCTTGAGTACGAATCTCGCCCAATTGTTGAAAGAACACGAAAAATACACAGTTCAGAATCGTCAGCACCTCGCACACGGTTCGGATCTGGAATTATGTCATGAAGAGTGTCAAGGAATTCTTTGTTTCTGATATTAGAACTTATGGATTAAATGTTTTTATTACAGTATCAACTGACTGATTTCTACTTTTGTTTTATTAGGTTTATTATTGTTTATGAGATTTACTAGTTGTTCTTTGCGTTTTTCATGGGCTTTATGGAAAATGCAGAAATCTTTTTTTTTTAGATTAACAATCTTATTTTAAATATTATCATGTAATTTTAATTTTTATTACTTTGGATTTTATAATAATAAGTTCATGTGTTATGTTGGTAGTGGTTGTGGAAGGTATAATATCTGACGTCCAGGAAGTTAGGGCGGCTACTCGGTAAGACTTTTATCCAGTAGTCGGTGGCAACTGATCCACATCTGCCAACTGATAGGGCCCTTGTAGCGCAGTGGGCAGTGGCGCTAGCTATTGGAAGTTTACCAAATCGACGTTTCCGGCTCGGGTCCCTTCCCCTCCCCCAAACCAAGTTTCAATACCTCCGAAGAGTGCACCAGGCCAATCAAGCGGCATCGAACGCATGCGCCATATAGGCAGGGCCTACCTAGACTGGCGCTTGTTCGCTCAGTGCTTTGACTGATTGGCTGACGTGTTTCCACCTCATCATGTAGGCCACGTTAACGACCAGTTCCACCAGACCTTTATTCTCTGTTGACTGGCCCTCGATACAGATTGCAGGTCGCGAAGCTCAGCGGCTATTCAAGTTGTGTGATTTCCACCTCAAAGGGTATTTATATGAGAAAACTTCCATAGTCGGCACGGCTAACATACAGATCTACTCTATGGTTTAGTTTGTTGATCCTTGTGAAAAGGTGAGGCTTTAGCTTTAGGAAAAGCATAGAATTCTTTCTAGCTATCTAGGTCTTTTATCAAGAAACATAGGAATCTTCTCTTTGCTTGTCCCGGTTCTTGTTTTCAGATGGACGACGATACGATGGGAGACGAGCACGAACAACAGCCCACCCATATAAGATCACCGACCGAGCAGGGAATGAAAGGAGATCGTCACCAACGTCACGTCAAACCTCGCCCAATTCCGACCACTGGAGGACTATCACCATCTCGTCCTAACCATGTGATGTTCGTGATCTCTATTTTCTCCAGAAGTCGTGTCCAGGGTCTTGCTAAAGCTGTGTTGCGACAGAGTTGTGGAGGCAGAAGTGCGGTCCGTGCGGGGTCGATTACATAGGCGCTCGTTTGAGGTAGACCTGTGCCCAGGGTGAAAGCCGTCTGTGGGTGACGGGCAACATTTTAAGTATCCTATTTCATGCCTAAGAAACCATCGAGCAACCATAAACGCTGCGCGGAGGGATCGACGGAAAGACGGACATAAGAGGTTATATGTACTGTTCAGAGAAATACAACTCGAATGTGATGCAAATTCTAGCAATTCTACCTAACCTGCCCATTTCTTTGTGGATTGCTTTAGGATGCACCTGCAAAGGAGAGTTTTTCACTTTAAGTGAAAGTCTTATTCGCTGTTCTTGGTAGGAGATGAACTTTAAGAGCGAAGTGGCTCTTCCTGAATTCTTCAGTTATCTAGAGGCACTTTTTGGTGTGCTCCCCAACAACTAAATAGAATGTCTTGTAAAAATGAGAACGCATGGGTAAGACAGCGCTTGTCCTCTCTCAAGAAAATCACGAACTATTTCGCGGATTCATACGAACACAGTATTATAAAAATCCGACCCCTGACTTTGACACCGTAACCCGGCGTCCCACTACCACGATATTTTGAAGGATCAGCGCAGTGGTGCGGAGTACATGTTAGGACTAATCGAACGGATCTCGAATACCTTGGCATCATTAGCCGAAGTTTCTGTACCTTGTTCTGATGGTCTATTGTGACGTAACACTGGGCCTTAGCTTAGCATCCCTGCAAGGTGCGAAGGGTTTTTGTAGATTTTCAAATAGACCTCGTTCAAGTAGTTTATAGTGGCTGGAGCCCCTTCACAAGGTGCTTCTGTTAGATGGTAGCCTTTGAGTCCAGGGCGTTTTCAGGTATTCCGCGAGGTTCTTTCGAGGCGTTTATGAATCTGCCAGAGTCTTGGGTAACATATGGCACACGGCTATAATCGCAAATTGACTGTGGGGAGGGGGGAAGGGGTCACCATGAACTCTGTCGTTATCCGCCCTGGTATGGTGGCATATGTATGTCGAATTACATCAGAGACGGACTAGCTCAATCGCACAACAAAACGCTGCATAGTGCTGTCGTACAAGGTGACTCCCACCCTCCCTTAGCTAATTTGCACCCATATTACTGACTTGACGTTTTTGTGATCTGTGAGGTGCTTCATGCACTCTTCGTTATACGGAAGATCTTACAGTTGAGAGTGGAAATGTGTTCATGAGCTCACGGAGAGGAAACCGAGACACATATGACCAACATTCTTCATCTCAATTAAGTTCTATAGCTTGTCCAGCTGTCCTAGAAAATCTACTAAACTGAATGGGTATGCGTAGACTCACGCCGCTCCACTGTCGTAAAGACGGTGGAGAAGTTCTTACCATTAGGGGCGTTGGTAAACCTCTATTACGAGTATTATGAGGGCTTGCAGTTGTCTAGTCAGGCTCCGAAAGTTCCAGAGAGGGGGAGGGAGTTTCGCTCATCTTTGGATAGCTTTGGAGTGTGGTTCGAGAAGTTGTTACCTGCTTGGAAGATATGAGCCGTGATTACCTCCTTCACTCCTCCTTAAAAAATCTTTCCTCCCTATGATTTCTCGCAAAGGCTTCAATGCAACCTCCAAAACGTGTCAATGCAACCGGCCTTAGCATGATGTAGTTCGTCTCAGTCCCTGTAGAATTCGTAAGCCGTCATCGTGCTTGGGGACTCATTCATCGCGACCGTGAGCTCATAATTCACACGTGAACCAAGCATGGAGACATTCGCGCCCGTTTCAATCTTCCCTGCCGCGCTCGCAACCACGCTCGCAGGGGCAAGTAGACCGGCCGGGTTACGGTGTCAAAGTCAGGAGTCGAATTTTTATAATACTGTCATACGAACAGAATGCGTTGTCCGCTTGAGCGATGTGTCGAACCTCACCGAGACCACACCCACTGCCGACTGTATACCCTATATACCCTCCCACAACTGCACATATTATACAACGAACACCGAAGAAAACAGATTGTATCTGTTAGTTGTTGCGAATGTTCCCGCCATTTTTTTGAATGTGCTTTTTTCTCACTAACGTTACCTTATAGCAACTTATTTTTTGTTCACATCAGGTATGTGTAAGTTTAGTATTATTGCTAGCTACTCACTCTCGCGCAACTCCTTCTAGAAAAATGGAGCTTTCAAAGAAGCACATCCGAGGTTTCTTGTTGTATGACTTCAAATTTGGTGAGTCAGCAGCCGCTTCCTGTCCTCGCATCAATGGTGTATTTGGGGAGGGTCACAGTGTCCGATCGCACTGCACGAGAATGGTTCGCACGCCTTCGCAAAGGTGAGTTTAACCCGATTGCGCCAGCCGGTGGAGTCGGATCCACGGCGGACTACTCATGAACCTGCGCAGGAATTGGGTGTGCACTATGCCACCATCGTCAGGCACCCACACCAACTGGGTAAGGTGCACAAGTTGGCACAGTGGGTTCCGAACGCGACAGCCAGCGACGTGCTGAGGTGTCCACTCAATTGCTCTCGGACAAGCGCACAGAGAGTTGGCTGAAGTCCGTCATCACAGGAGATGAGAAGTGGCGCCTGTACGTCAACATCAAGAGCAGCAATCACTGGGTTGACAAGTGCGAGCAGTCTGAGCCACAGCCAAAGGAGGGTCCTCACCTGTCGAAGATCATGCTTTCTGTTTTCTGGCGGGATTACAAAGGTGTCATCTACTACGAGCTGCTGGCCCGTAACGAAGCTCTAACAGCGGACTTGTACTCAGCAGCTGGATAGACTGTCCGCCAAGCTCGCAGAAAAGCGTCCGATCATGGCACAATCCGATTCTTGCACGGCAACGTTCGACCACATATTGCAAGAATGGCTCGCCAGAAGCTTCTCGACCTTGGATGGGAAGTGCTGCTCCATCCACCGTACAGCCCAGATATTGCTCCAACAGAATACCTCCTTTCTCTGTCTCCCTCCAATGGCATGCAAGGAGAAACGTTCGATGACTAGGACGACGTGGAACGCTGGCTGGCTGGTTTTTCGAATCAAAGCAGGAAAAGTTCTACGCTGACGAGATCAGAGGGTCTGCCTGAAAGATGGAGACCGACAGAACATGACTCGCTTCCCTTGGAAGACTAAAAAAGTGTGCCGCTTTGACAATGTCGAGAAGTTCTGCAACAACCTAATATACTACTCTTGAAACGGGAAATTCTGCCTTGCAACCCGTCGACATCGACAAGCCGCCGTTTTGCTCCAAATGCACGAAACACAAAAATTTTGCAATTTATTTGAAAAATTTTTATCGAAACGGTTCAAAAGCTCAGATCTTTGTTTAAGATGAACCCTTCGTCTTGAAATAAGGCGGCCACAGTGTAAAGAGAGAGGCCGCACAACTGCAACGCATACTGCCTCTATTCCTTTTCGACAGGGTTCTTGATAGCGTTTTCATTTTTTTCCATCTTTATTTCTTTATCCAGTGCACAATGCGAATCATTCAACAATATAGCCATAATTGCTAAACACCGCAGTGGTTCACCTACTGGGTAGGTCAGCGATCCCTTTTCCCCAGAACTGGAGAGATCGGGAGACGTCGGGATCGCCCAACGTAAGTCTTCAAAGTTTGTGAAACTTTTCTTCGCCAAGCGAGCCTTTAGGGAGCGGATCAAGTGGTAGTCTGAGGAGTTTATTTTAGTGAAATATGATGGATGGGGTGCAGTCTCCTAGCCAGTCAAATCATCGATTTTTGGTGGGTCGCTTTAACTACCTGAGGCATGCCATTATCATGAAGAAGGTGCGCGGAAAGTCGTCTAGGCCGCTTTCGAACAGCTTCTTCAGTTTCTGGGGCTAAGTGGCGTAAAGGATAGTGGTGAGCGCATGCAGTTGAAGGAGCTGTTCCTAACACAGCGTTTCCTTCGAGTCCCAGAAGCAATGCAGAAAAACGTTCCTGAGGTGCACGTTCGACTTTGCTTGCGTAGGCAGTTCTTCTCCCTGGGGGTATCCAAACGGCACGGTGAGTATTGGGGTCGTAGAGTACTTAACTCTCATCTCATCTCAATTAACCAGGTCTTCCAGAAGCTCATTGCGAGGCGAGCGGAGGGGAGACTTGCAAACGGATATGAGGATGAACAGCATGTGAAACTGAACTGAATTAGCGCAGCGATCAGAGCAGGAAGGATGCGTTTCAGTACACGATAACGAGGTTCAGTTTATTCTGGGCTGGCAGATCAAGCGCTTGGAAGGCGGAATCAGTCAATCGGAGCCTTCGTCGATGCCTCGCTATTACTGTTCATTTTGTTAGCCCTTTCTAGCGAACTAAGTGATACTGTGGCATTTTTCATGAATTCATTGAAGGATCTACAGCACGTCAGGCAGCCGACCAAATTAACCATATATATGGCTTGGAATCTACTACTCATCGCGCCCGTCATGAGTGGTTCGGAAAGTTTTTAAAGGGAGATTATTCACCCGAGGACAAAGCAAGGTCAGGAAGGCCAACTGAATTGGGCGACACTGAACTGCTCCATCTTCTTCGTACCGATAGTAGGCAGACGATGCGTCATCTGACAGAGAAGCTCGAAGTGTCTCATAGGATAGTGGGAATCCATATGAAGGGTTTTGGCTTCGCATGGAAATTTGGAGCTTGGATTCCACATGCCCTGTCAGACACTCAGTGTAAAACCACATGTTGCCAGCCCACACACAAGAGAAATAATAAAGGAGCTGGGCTGGGAGGTAGTGCCCCATTCTCCGTATAGGAATGACCTCGCCGCTACCGACTACCATCTCCTCCTTGCTCTCGAGCAAAAAATTGGAAAGAAATATTTTGAAGCGGATGAAGACCTCAAAAATTTGATTCGGCAATGGTACGACTCCAGAACTGCAGTCCTTTAAGCGAGTGGAATTAGAAAAGTACCCAGCCTTTGGAGAAGTGTAGTGGAACAAAATGGAGTTTATCTAAATTGGTTCGACATTGTAGTTGTGAAGTAATAAATCTTTTGAAAAATGAAAAGACTTTTTTCCAACCTGATACCTAGCCAAAGTCGCTGCAGTAACTCCCAACGTGCTGCATTAAACGAGAAATTTTACATGAATTCTTTAGAATTTGAAGGGCGAACAAGAAGTGCTGGACCGACAACCAGTGCCCAGTCGCAGAGCCCGCTAGAAGGACACCAACTTACGTAATCGTCCCACTGCGGCTTCTGCATGTAGAGGCGTTCGATCTCCGTTGGTCGCACGTAGACGACGATGGAGAGCGTGATCAGCTGTACGATCAGAAGTGCCAAACGTTCGATGAGCTTCCGCTGAAATTATCAGCCCGTCTTGATTTCTTTAAAAATCTTTAAAAATTCTTTCCTTCTTGGCTAGATGACGTGTAGCAGGGGATTTTTCTCGAGGGGTTGAGACGAACTCAACCCCTCAAGAAAAAACCCTGGCATACGTCATCTAGCCACACCATCTCGCGTGCGCGAGTCCCAGTAATGACAGATTAACGTTGAAAAGTGACGTCAACTGTAGAGTCTCGAAGGACGGAATGATTAGACGTACCATGGCGAATGCCTTCCATTTGTCGGCGAGTAGACGCTGAATCACCTCGCTGCCGATCATGTCCAGATGCTCCGCCGTACTGCCGTTGATCACCGTCATAAGCGCCGAGTCGTAGTCTGAAGAAGTGCGGTATCGACAAATTTACCAGGCACAAATATGGAAGCTTTTATTATTGCGAAAATGTAGACAACCAGATGTGCAGCGGCCTAGCGACCGCCAAACGTCTGGTTGGGGGCTTCGCCACCAAACCCCGACAATAGAGCACCCCGACCGTCTCCTTGTCCTCCTTAGGCCTTCTCTCATTCACTACAGTAACAAAGACTGTATAGAATAGTACAGCGGGATACGGTAGGGCAGAATCTTCAAAACTGCTCCTATGGGGCCTGTCCACCCACTAGCGCACGTGCGCGATTCATGTTCGTTTTCAACTCGGACATCCTTTGCGCGACATCAATTTCACCTCTTCTTAACCCAGACACCCATTACGCGACATCAGTGACACCTTTTCTCAAACCGGACGTCCTTTGCGCGACATTGGTGACAAGTCTTCTGTACCGAGACGCCTGCTGAACGACGTCGGTAACACCTCTTCTGAACTCGAACGCTCGCTCTCACGACGTCGATGACGCATGTTCGGAACTCGGACGCACTTTGCGTGACATCGGCGACACGTCTTCTGACCTCTCTCAACATGATGTAGGTGACACCTTGCCTGAACCCGGATGGCTGTTACCCGACTTTTACGAAAGGCCAGATGGACAAACGGACGGACAGACGGACGGACAGACGGAAGGACAAACGGAAGGACAGACACAACCGCTTACTCTTTTGTATATAGTAGGATTTGGACAGCCAGATAAGACCGTAGTGTAAAAATCCGAAAATGAATGAATTAAAAGTCTTCTTGAAACGCATGAAGGTATCAGTCATTTATTTAATAAAAAAAGAGGTTGCGCCATGCACTTGACGCGATTTTTACTTGACTGGTTCTATAAATTCTGCTTGGGAATGTGACTGCTTTTTGCCTCCTCAAGCCCAACTTATCTAAAGTCGCTTCTTATGTCAATGAGTGACGTAAGAGATACATATACCAGTTCCACGTCGAACTGGACAGTTGACAAACCAAATTGGACAGGGGGACGAGCTTTCTACCCCTCGTCCCCCTGGCAAGCCCACCCCCAACCCCTTGGGCTTGCTCGAGAGTCTAGTGGCTGCCTTACGAGATAGTGGAGACGCAGACATTTGCCACGCCTCTGTTTAAAGGGCGGGGGGGGGGGAGGGATGGAACGCCAATTGGACACACTTCTAAGCTTACTTTAAGACCTTTGAAATCAAAGCGAACTCTTCCAAGTCGGAATGACATTCATAATTATTCTAACTATCTTGTTGAGTTTGAAGTTTAAACTTCAAACTCAACAAGATAGTTAGAATAATTTTTTGGTCAAAGAAAATTCAGTAGAACTTTTTTGGGATGTTTTTAGATTACCTGTCCCGAAGTCATAAACATATAAAATTTTTACTTTTTTATAAAGTACAATAAATTAAAAAATTGTCTTGAAGCACGGCATATAGCGCATTAAAGATCAGATCACGCCATCACTCAGAAAGTTTGCCGCATCCTTTAATTGATTGATTGTGTAAATGCCACTTACATGATCCATCTAAGCGAGCATTTATTTGTTCCATACAGTTGTTTTGTTGTATCGCTAACAGGTGTCAAACTCCATGCAAACAGAATTTCTGCTATCAATCGAATAAAACCGCGACGTCTTGAAAGAGGGCATGGCGCAATCTCTTTTTTCGCAATAAAAATGGCCGCCTTCCTGCTCTTTAAAACAGGCTCTAAACCATTATTTTCCCTTAAAAAATAAAAAAATTATAAAGTTTTGAGCAACGTATTCACTCATTGGGAATATGAATTAAAATTTCAGGAAAGGTTATACTAAAATTTTCTTCAAAAAATCATTCTAACCATTCAAATCAGTTTCATTAAGCCTCAAGTAGCTGGTATCGAGGTTGTGAGCTGTCATAACGATGTTTTGTTGCGATCAAAACTTCTAGCGCCAGGCGGGACTCGAACCCGCACCTCCCTCTAACCGGGCGGGAATGCTCAACGCCATTACACCACCGGCGCCGTTTGATCGAACGCAACATCCACACCTCGTGGGACCGATCAGCATCATTCTAACCTTTTTAGAGTCTCTAGTTTAATGTAGAAGAAACCCATTCCAAATTGGAAGAGTCCACTTTGATTTCAAAAGTTTTAGCCTAGCTTAAAAGAGTGTCCAGTTTGATTTGAAAGTGTTTAGTTCGAGGTGAACATGGTATATATCGATTAGCTTCGCTGCCTAATCGATATTTATGCCTCTCATTCTGACGCTCCACATGTGCAAACCAGGGATGAGCGGATAATGAAATTTTGGAAACCGGATAACGGATAACGGATAATTTTGTCCGAAAATCGCCGGATAACGGAAAAACGGATAACGAACAAACAAGAAAAAACAAAACTCGTTTTAAATTACACTAATTTCCACAACAGATCAGAGCTTGAAGCGCTGTTAATTTATAAGTTATTTCTAAACGCTTTAGTTGTGTTTTATACGTTTTGCAGTCGCCACACTAACGACGCTCTATGGGGTTTTCTGCCTATCCGTACGTAGACAAACACACAGACAGCAACATACCCGCTTTTCACCTGTTTCCAAAGGATAGGTTGGTTTGTCTTATTTATCAGCCTTACTCTGCGCTTAACCCTTTTTTCAATTAGAGCAGTTGAAGAGCAATTCCTTGGAAGAGCAATTCTTCTGATGTCTCTAGAAAGATGAAGAAGGCAGGAGACATCCAGCCTTACAAACTTCACATAACGATCTTGTCCTACACATGCTATGAACTGTTATTTTTGTTGCTGCTCGATAGCGTCCCAAGATCCAAGGCACTTCAACGTGGAATTATCTGGGATGGATACACTAACTTTTGGGTAGTAGCTGCAAGCAGTTGTGTACGGCAAACAAACACTCAAAGAGTTATGTCATCTAGACTTTCTGGAAGGAAGATTATTCGACCTAGCCTCAAAACGGAGGTGTTCCCTATGTTGCAGATAAGTTTCACAAAAAAAATCTACATGTCTTCAGCACCCACGATGACAAGTTTGTTTAGCAGTTTATTGCTCCTCTAAAATTTTTAATGGAGAAGTTGCTTACTCTATGTATTTGGATTAATCCTATTTCTTTTGCTAATATTCATTGCTGTACTGCAGTATTTTGTGATAATTCACGACAGAATATGGCTAAAATGTACCATTACCGCCTGCAATCAAATCGAGCATACGGCAATCGTGTAACCACAAATGATACGATGGAAAGATTGGCGGCAAGAAATTCTTCCCAGGATGCGGCTCTCCACTTTTGACGATTGCTAGTAGCAGTTTGTATGCCTTCTTGGTCAGCACATGACTTGAGATGAATGAACAATGCTATGCTGAGTAGGCCTCACATAAGTATGGTACAGGCTTAGCGCGCCTTCTGGAAGGCTGGAAGTTAGATATCTTTAAAACTATGTAGCCAGTTCCCAAGTGAGGAAACTTCAATTAACCCTTCTAGATTTGAAAACTTCTGTTGTTTCTGACGACCACTCTTACGATCGTGAAGGATCCTGTACATAGCCCACCACCACGTCCAAAGCTATGATTCAACTAATTTGTTGTTCGTTATCCGGCCCAAAACCGCCGGATAACGAACAACAAAGCGGATAGGCCAAAACCCCCCGGAAACCGGATAACGGATAACGGATAACGGTTAATCCGCTCATCCCTGGTGCAAACCATGCCGATACGATAACGGCTATGCCGTCTATGAGTGAGTTGAGGGTGTCCAGTGTCCCCTCAAATTTGCGGCATCTCCCAGCTCTTAACGAATAAGCGGGTGATTTTTAGAGACCCCTCCCACTCAATGTTTAGGCTAATAACCGTACCTATAATTCTAACCATTTACTTTATACCGCATCGAGTGACTGGTATCTGAATAAAACTACTAGCGGCTAACACTTTGAAACTGAAATCGACAATATCGATCGGCATCGATTGATTGATTTGTTTTGGCAGTCCATTCTCAACATCTCAATCTCAAAGGTGTGTGCCCATCTCGTCTCAAATGACCAACAATAGGTATAAATCGGTTACATCGACTGATACCGATTTATAGATTTGATCAGATGCCCATTATGTCACAGACTGGGCAGGCATCAGTTGCCTTCACTAATGATGGTAAGTTTTCCATCATGCCATGTTTGGACGGACGGAAGCACAGACAGACACGCGTATACACGAAGCGACATAAAACTGACTAAACCATGTAGTAATGCACACTTATTTTTATTTTATTCTTTCTACTGATTTTTTTGCCATCACGGGCCAGCTTAACAGCCTCAAGCAATCAATTACGGGAAAAAATCGATAAGCTTGATAGATAACGTTGTTGTCTTTCCGCTGTTTTTGTTAGTACTGGACCCGTTTTTAGGCTTAGAAGGGCAGCCCATGAACTTCCCCTAAAGATTCTCAGCGAGACCTATATATGATGTTGTAGGGCATGAGAAGGGGATCACAGAACTGTGTTTCGTTTTTGCTATGGGCCACTGGGTGGTCCGAACATGGCAAAAAATGGTATCGCTTCAGAGCGGGCTGATAAGGCAAAAGTGACACCTGGAAAGACCCTGTTGTGATCAGAACATAGCCCACAAAAGGTTTCAAAAGGTTTTTAAAGTTGGGTTATAGTAATATGATAATTTTCGACGTTTCCTGACAAAGGTGCAGGGTACATTCAAGTGATTCATTCGCATCGATCGCGCAGGCGACTGGATGGCCTAGTGGATAGCGATGCGGACTTACTGGAGAGAGGTCAAGGGTTCGATTCCGGAGGGGGATAGAAAATTTGCTTGATGGCCTGTTCCCATTTTTACAAAAAAAAAGAGTACATTTTGACTCCTTTCTTCAACCTGTTGTCAAATGTCGAGGAAGCTGGTTTTGCCGTGTGGAGTGATGTCGCGCGTTCATTGAACCACACTTATCCCGCTGGCTTCTCTCCCCCTTTAGATTCTGTCTCTATATGACCTCTTTGGAATGCTTTCAATCAGTTTTGGAAGTGCTTCTCGCTGTCACCTCATTTGCGAACACGATCGACAAATATTGATTTGCCCATCATCAAAAAACGCTCATTGTCCTTTGTGTTTCTTTACAGACTGCTTTTTATTCTTCTTTCTTTTATTTTATCGTGACTTTCACTATTTTATGCACACCTTTGAGTGCAGTAAATAAAAAATAAACCATATAAATAAAAAATAAATAATATATAAACAACTAAATAAATAAAATAATTTTAGATATATAGTATGCGCTTGATGTGAAGCCTGTCCTTCGGCCAACATATTCGCATGATTCCCACTTCTCAAGGTTTGACAAAAATCGATAAAATCGATCGATATTGTTTAGCTGTCATATAGCCTGTTCGTCGCTCGTCACACTCGCATTATTTCCACCTTGAATAGCCAGCTACGAGCAGAGATCAATATTGCCAATCGAGGGTTGAACGCCTTCCTCCGGATATTGTGAAATTGTGACGGACGGATGGAGAGACAGGCATGGAGACAAACAGAAGGCGGACGGCCGGACTCAACTGTTTTATACGCACAAGTATAGGAACAAGGACGTACTAGTGGATCCATCTGGCTGGATTGTATCCAAAGCGTTGAGCGGGTAGGCTGAGCATGTCATGTCAGAGAAGCGCCAGAATTCCTGAAAGCAGTACAGCCGTTCCCAAAATCATCGCATCGTGATGAATCACCCTGTCTGCGTACCACTTTCATCAGCTCGAGCATCTCCTCGAAAATGTGCTTACGACCGAGTTTCGTGGCGAGGGTGAGCGGCGTAAGGCCAGCGTGGTTCACGACGTGTGGATCGGCCGGTTTCGCCCAGTGGCGAACAGCGTACGAGTACATCGACTGTAGACGGGTGAATAACTACGGTAGCGGCCGCGATATGTGCTCAAAAACTCACACTGCTGTAGTTGATGACGCACATGTGGAGAATGGTGTTGCCGAACGAATCCTGAAGATTCGGATTCGCACCGTACTGAATCAGCAGATCGTAGATGTCCTTGTTGGCGAAGCAGGCAGCGAACGCCAGAGGGTACTCACCGTAATAGGCATAGCCTGGAATACTTTATTATTTTAGAAGCAGAAGTTGCAAACCACATCTAGAGAGTATACGGCCGACAATGTTTTTCCAAAGTTGTTATGGTAATGTTGTGGCTAGATGATTAATTTGGCGGTCAATAGGACAGCTCCGTTTTGACATGAGAGTTTCCTGCTCCAATCTGTTTGAAATTGAAACCTGGCGGAAACTAGTGCACGAAAGGCCGCAGGGAAGGACGCAGTAGTCAGTCCTGTACGAGACGTCGCCCAGCCTTCCTCCGGCCTCAGTTCGTCTAGGGAGTTGTCGTACTCTATGCTTATGAACTATCACCTAACGCCTTTAATTGCGCGCATAAGCCCTAGTTTATACTTACGCCGCTACGCGGCGCGGCACCACGATCGCCATAGATATCGATTTTTCGCGTCGCGCGGTCGATATCCATCCCAATATCGTGCCGCGCCGCGCAGCGGCGCAAGTGTAAACTAGAGCTAAAGGATAGACAACTGCTTCTCATTAAGACCTTCGCACACTTTTGCGACAAGCGGCGGTGCTAGAAGCTCCCACACACTTCTGCGGCAACGTCGCGGCATTATCCTTAACCATTGGGCAGGATCGCAGAGACCGCCGCCGGCTGCGCCGCTGGAGCGGCAGCGGCAATAATGATTCACGTCATTCATTCACATCATTATTGCTGCTGCCACAGACTTAGAGCCAATTCGGCGCCGGCGGAGAGTGTCTACGCTCTAGCCTTCCGCGGCAGGGAGCGGCCAGAGCGCGGACAGAAGGCAGGAAGGCGAATAGCAGCAGCAGGTTCTGACTAGAAATACAGTCCCTCGCCGCTCCGTGACTCTGCTGCTTGCCGCCGGCAAGACTTCAGGAGCGGCATGACTCATCATTTTCGCTGCCCGCCGTCCGTCGCTCGCTGCAAAAGTATTGCGAACACAAAAGTGCAATTCACTAGAACACTGACTGTTTGGGAGAGAATGGGATCCTAAACCTTAGCTCCCCTTCACTTTGTCACTTTTCTTCCTTTTTGTGTCCTTCTCAGCCGTTCTGTTCGCATTTTCTAGGCCTATTTGCTTCCTTGTAGAGCAAGTAATACTAAATAGAACTGTAGAAAATAAGTATTGTTTCATCGCTTTCTGAAATGGTAATGCAAACCTCTGCAAAGAGCTTTTTCGAGATAGAATTGTTACTAATTATGAGTTAGATTTTCCTTTGAACTTCGAGAATTCCGCGTAAATTTAATTTAAATACGATTTAACGAAAAAGGTCTTTGCTAAACCGGAAATGCTGTTAAAATCGTTAAATTGGTAAATCAACAGTCGTTAAATGCCCAACGCTATCCCGTACTTCTATTATTATTATGTCTATAATATATAATTTGTCAATAATCAATGAGTTATAATTAGTAGTTTGTTTATAATCTCTTTACAAAGTGACCTATCGATTGATTTGTGCTTCTTTTAAAGTTTAAAACCTAAAAACGCACTATACCTTGCGAAAAATACAGCGTATCACCTGTATCACCTGTCGTCCCGTTGATCATCGACTTGCTCGAGCGGGCGCCAGCAGCGTCTCCATTCGTCCCTGTCGCGTGCCAGAGTGTTCCAATGGATCCTCCTCGCTCGAGAGACACGAAGAGCGTCATATCGTTCGTTCAGGGCTTTCACGAAGAAGTCCGACCAACGCGTTGGTGGGCGTCCCGGTGTTCTCTTGACATCCCGCGGAATCCAGTCGGTAACGGCTCTCGTCCAGCGGGTGTCTGCGAATCGCATTACGTGGCCGGCCCACCTAATTTTCGACGACTTGGCCCATGCGACAGGGTCTCTGATCTTTGAACGTCGGCGAAGCTCGGAACTCCGGAGGCCTTCTTTCACTTGCGTGAGTCGTGTCACTCCGAGCATCGTCCTCTCGATTCCACGCTGCGCGACGCTGATCGCGTGTTCATCCTGCTTTCGTATAACCCAGGTCTCTGAGGCGTATGTTAGGGCAGGAAGAACGGTAGAGTCGAATAGGTGGGCACGGAGTCGGACGTTCTTCGTCTTCTTCGCGACTTCTTCGACGCTCTTAAAAGCTCCCCAAGCCGCTCGTTTCCTCCTGCTCAGCTCCGGCGCTAGGTCGTTGGCCATATTGACTTCGCGATCCAGATACACGTAGCTGGAGCATTCGGAGATGTTCGATCCGTTGAGCGAGAATGGGGCATCAGAAACTTGTCCGTTCCTCATGAACATCGTCTTCGTAAGATTCAGCTGCAGTCCAACATTCCCACATACACGATCGAAGTCGGCCAACATTCGCTCCGCCTGGCTGATGCTCGGTGTTATGAGCACGATGTCGTCAGCGAAACGAAGATGGTGCAGCTGCAGGCCGTCGACCTTCACTCCCATGTCTTCCCATTCTAGTTCGCGCATCACGTTTTCGAGGGTGGCGCTGAAGAGCTTCGGGGATATGATATCCCCTTGTCGAACCCCTCTCCTTACGTCGATGACGACGTCGTTGTAGAATGAAGAGATCTTGGTCGTGAATCCACTGTACAGCTCTCGAAGGACTCTGATGTACTGAGTAGGAACACCCTGAGTGAGCAGGGCTTCGTGGACCGCTTCAGTCTCGACGGAGTCGAATGCCTTCTTCAGGAACGTAAGGCACAGCGGCAGCTTATACTCTCGCGACACTTCGATGAGCTTCGTAATGGTGTGTATGTGGTCGATCGTGCTGAATCCTCTCCGAAATCCTGCTTGTTCGCGTGGCTGTCCTTCATCCAGCGTTCTGCTGATCCTATTCAGGATGACTCGAGTGAACAGCTTGTAGACTACGGACAGCAGGCAGATCGGGCGATAGTTGCCAATGTCGTGCACGCCTCCCTTCTTGTACAGCAAGACGGTCTTGCTGGTCTTCCACTGAGATGGAACCTTGCACTCCGACAGGTATCGTGTGAAGAGCCGCGCCAGGGTGTTGATGACCGCTGGCGGGAGGTTCTTCAGGTGTTCTGGTCTGATCCTGTCAGGGCCGGGTGCTGTACGTTTCTTCACCGACGAGATGGCGTGTCGGATCTCGGAAGGGATAACAGAGGGAACGACGTATCCATCCTGCGGAAGATGGCATGGGGGCAGGTCGACGTGGCTATCGAAGAGATCGGAGTAGAAGTCGTGGATGACCTTCTCCATGGTCCTTCTGGAAGAGGTGACGGTTCCGTCGGGACGTCGGAGAGCGGTCATCTTGGTCTTGAAGTTAGTGAAGTCTCGGCGGGCATTGCGTATGCTTAACCCTACCTCTGCAGCTTCAGCCAATACTTCCGCCCTTCTCTCCTTAAGATCCTCCCTTATCGCCTCTCTGCATAGCTTCGCAAGCTCGGACGTCAGCTGGTAGTTGCCTGACTCTCGTGCTGCTCCACGCTGGCGTATAAGCTCGAGAGTTTCCGAGACAGGCGTCTCTTGGTGGTCTTCAAGCTCTCGGCTCCCTTAGCACTATCGTGGAGATGGTGCGCGAAGCGGTCGTATTCCTCGTCGATGTTGTCCATGACGGCATCTTCCCAAAGGCCGACAAGAGAGGTGTAAAGGTCCCAGTTGATGGTCGTTCTGGGATTCCTCTTCTTGAACTTCGCGGCCTTCTCTCCTTGACGCGAAAAGCGAAACCTCGCGCGAAGGAGGCGGTGGTCCGATCCCGTGTAGAACTTGGGGACAACGGAGACATCGGTCAGGCAATACTTGCGATTGAAGATGATGTGGTCGATCTCGTTGTGGAACTGGCCACCGGGGGATTCCCAGGTCCATCGTAGGGAGGGAGGCTTCTGGAACTGCGAGTTTCCATGGATGGTCTTGGTCGACATGATAAACTCAGACAGCCTTTCACCTTGCTCGTTCCACTCCAAACCGTGGGTTCCGATGTGAAGTTCTTCCGGCGACCTTCGTGGCCCGATCTTGGCGTTGAAGTCGCCGACGATCACCTTGTAGAAGGTGTGATCTTCCTTATAGAACTTTTCCAGCTCCACAGAGAAGGCCTCGACGTCTTCGTCGTCGTAGTCGGATGTTGGGGCATACGCGACGAACACAGTCAAGGCTGGCACGGAGCCACATCGCTTCAGTCGCAGACGTCCGATTCGGCTTGTCAGAGACTCGTACGAATCGATGTTCATGGCCAAGTGCGTGTTGACGAGGACACCAACGCCGCCTACTCCCCTGCTGTCGCATGTTCCGAGGAACAGTTCTTCTCCGGAGTCGTAGGCGGCGTGTAGGGGGTGGTGTCTTCTCGTCTCGGTCAGTCCGATGACGTCGTACTTGATCTTCCTGGCCTGCATCATCAGGTCCTCGACGGATGCTTCCGACGCAAGCGTGCGGGCGTTGTAAGTACAGATCGTCATCCTAGTCCTTCTCAGTTTGCGCAGCCTGGTTAGGCCCTGAGATTTTAGCAGCCTCTCCGTACTCGTATTTCCCATCGCTGCAGAAATGGGGGCTCTTTCGGGGTCATGGGAATGAGGCCCTTTAGTGCTGCTGTGTTTGACTGGAATACAACACGGGTAGCTAGTCAGGCTCTGTCGTGCGGGCGGGGTACTCCGGGCAGCCAGCCAGACTGCCCGAAGGGACGGGGCGAGACTTAAGGCGGCCTCGAATCGCCTTACATGTACTCCCAGTCTACCGAGTGCAAGCTTTTGGCCGAGCCGACACAGTTACAATCCGCACAGTCACGGACACATCCACGCACACAGTGCACGAACATGCGAAAAATACAGGGTATCCTAAAAAATACAGGTACTGTTCGAATGGTTCTAACATTGCTGCTAAAAATGCGCTCCGATGCTCTCCTGTCAACGACGTCCCCGACGTCGCCACAGAATCTGTTGACGACGCAGCCGACGTCGACCACGCGTCTGTGGCGACGTCGGCGACGTCGGTGACGGGCTGTCGGTGACGGGTCGCAGCGTCGGCGACGCGTCGCCGAAGTATAACATAGGCCTATGTGAGAGCCTTAAAACTCGCGAAGCTCGTTGCTCGCGCACTCTCGAGTCTGGGCGGCGGCAAGCGGAGGCGGTAAACGGCAGAGGCAGTGCACCTTTTCTAGTCGGGACCTACTGCTGCTATTGCTTTCCCGCCTTCTGTATGCGCTGTACCCAATCCCTGCTGCAGTCGGTAGAGCAGAGCAGCAGAGTATCCATTTCGCCATAATCTTAATTAGACATCACAGCAATGTTCAGCGGCAGGATGGTCGGCAGATTTTTCCGCCTAAGTATGTTTGAATTTGAAATTGGCGAGAATTAGTGCATAGAAGACCGCTGAGAGTAGCACTCGCTCCTGCACCAAACGTCGCCCAGCCTTTCTCCCGCCTCAGGTTGTCTCGTGTCGAGAGTTGTCGTGTTCTTCTTCTTCTTCAGCGTTTGTCCCGCTTTATGGCGGGGTCCGCTTTCCTGGTGCCATGTCGCCATTTTTCCCGATCCCGTGCTAGATCAGGGTGGACACAAGCTAACTGAATTATAGAACTCAACCGGAATTCCCTGCCACCGTAATCAGGCGCGCGGTTCGGGCGCGTCCCGTTTTTTAAACTACCGACCGCGCTGCCGCGCGACCCGACCGCGTGGCCCGCAGCGGACTCTCAGCGATTGGAGAGCGTAATTCTTACGTGTACGGACTTCGTCGTCAGTCTTCTTCGTCTTCTAGGAATTGCATTGAGAAATGGGACGAACGCCAGGAATGGAAACATTCAGGAATTGGTGGGAATTAAAATACCAGAAGGCGTAAGTAAAAGAAAACCCAATGTTCACACCTTTGGGATGGGCATTAGCATCTCTGGCCGCCTGAACTAGAGAAGTGTCTATTATACCTCTGTCCTTTTCGAATTTCGAATAGTCGAATTTCGAATAAATTCGAATTTCGAATATTCGAATATTCGACTATTCGAAAAAAGTCCAATATTCGAATTATTCGATTATTCGAATATTCGAGAAAGTCCAATATTCGAATTATTCGATTATTCGAATATTCGAGAAAGTCCAATATTCGAATTATTCGTTTATTCGAATATTCGAATGTGGCCAATATTCGAATATTCGTTTATTCGAATATTCGAATGCTTCGAATATCGAATATTCGAATAGTCGAATATTCGAATATTCTTTATCAATCTCTTAACAAGTTAGTGGCACTCTTCTTCGAAAACCAGGGGAGTGTGACCTTATGATAAAAAACGATGTTCGAGTTTCGCGCGTCGCTCAAAGTGCGCCGAATTGTGTGTACGCAATCTGACAAGGGAAGTCAATGAACTTCCCGTGGAGATTTCAAAAATGACCTATTGCTTGTTATAAGGGTGCGTCTAAGAAGCACCATAGTGGTCTTCAAATGTCCTGCGGGCATCTGGGTAGGTCAAAAATTACAAAAAACTGTAGCACTTCAGTGCTGGCTGATAAGGCGAAAGTGACGCCTTGAATGGCCTTGAGATACTCAGAAATTAACATGCAGATGCTATAGAGCTTTAATTATAGTTAGATGTTGGAAATCTGACAATTTATTAGGTTTCCCGAAAGGGACTGCAGGGTACATTCAAGTGCGACAAACTGGGGGTGTGGATAGCGGGGAGAGGTCCAGGTTCGAATCTAGGAGAGGTGTTTACGGATTGCTGTGCGTTTTGGTAAATGTAGAACACATTCTCATTTTAACCTGATTTACGAACATGATCGAAATGTTTTGCTTCAGTCCATCTCAGGGATGTGCTGATCGGGCTTCGGGTTTCTATAGAGAACGTTTCTCTTGAAAATTTTACAAATTTTACCATCTCTTATAAAATGTATCATTTTTGACCCACTCCGTAGTATTTCTTGCAGCCTATTCTTCCTCGGCCACTCTTCCGCGCTGACAGGGGGGGGGGGCTTTCCAAAGGTAGGTACTTGTAGTGATTATCAAAACTTCGTAAGTAGAGAATAAAATTTCGTCCAAACGTTGTCCTGAGGGTTAACTGAGGTTCTGATCACGAAGCTGGCAAACGCTTTCGGTGTTACGGTCGACCACAATAGGCGATGGTGAGTATGTGCAAGAAAAAGTGCAGAATAACCGGCCGTGTTTTACTATCGTGACTCCAAAAAATTGAGTGGAGGTCGGAATTTTTTTTTCGCCCAAACATCGCCTGTACTGCTACTTTGGATGCTGAGCACGAATATGGTATCCAATTTCGACAATTTGGCCACTTACGATATTTCATAGTGTGTGTTCGTGAGTAAGGATGGGGTTGTCATGACCACTGATTTCGTCCTTTCCTCGCCTTAAGAAATTATTTCGGCTGCTGCCCCGAATCTGTCATTTCTTTTTCTAAATTATCCATTTTTCGTGCACTACTTTCCATCTCAAAGTCGAAGACTGGAAAGCAAGTCTGATCACATATGTAGGTGAAGAAAGCGATTCTATGTACTCAAACTGATAAACTTGATCACTCATGAAAATGTGGAATCACGCGATCACGCGAAAACGTTTACTAGATTTGCGATCAGCACCTCAATTAGCCCTCTAGACGACGTTTGGGCGAAACCTGCCTTCGATCTCCGAAGTTGTGTGAGTACAAGTCCCTAAACCTTCGATTAGCAGAGAGTGGTGGGGAGGCGATGGGCAGCAGGGGTGTGCGTTAAATTTTTTCGGTAAATTTTTAACGACCACTTTTTAACGAAAAATTTTCGCGTTAAAAAGGTAAATTCGGTAAATTCGTTAAATAAAATGTCCCTTGGCTGCACTCAGTTTTAAACCATTGGGGTGCCTCTCGGACAATCCCCCACAGCGCTCAATAGGTCACTTATAAGATTCCCACGGGAAGTTCATTGACCTCCCTTGTGAGTTGACGCGAACTAAGCGCTGCAAGCGCGGCCCTCCGCTGCGCACCTGCTTCCTTGTAAACGGCCGTCGAGCGTGCTGTGGATTCACGTGAATCGCAAGTGATTAGGGTTATGCCTGTACACAGATATTTTTACCTTCAGTATACTACGGGAGAATCTTCGTTTTGTATTTCTACCCCAGTTACAACAAGGGAACGATTAGAGCCGAAGGGGCTGCGGTAGGGAGGTAGAACTGTCAGGGGCCTAGAAAGCTCCTGCTTTCTGCCAGTAAAGACGTTGAAGAAGAGAGGAAGAGCAATGGCTATGGAGTACAAGAGCCAGTCATATTCCGTTTCCTATGAAAGTGAGCCATCCCCATTTTCGTTCTAACACTGTCCAAGTCGTAGTGTCTTGTCAGATTAGATTCCAACGCGGGTCCGTTTCTCTTCAACGGAGCTAGAACACAAACTGAATGCCATTCATGAGACTCCAGTGCGCCCTTTCTGCACCAGATCGCCTTTGTGTCATTTTTCCGCCCATGATAATCATTCTTTTACCACCTGGAAGCTTCGCTAACATAAGGAAAGATAGCAACCTATAGAGAAAGACCTATAACAATCTAGCTCTGCCTACCCAAGGTGTTTCTCTCTTCTCGGTGCACGAATTCTTAGGGAAGCAAAGCGTGCTTCATTGCCATTATACCGCTGTTATTGTCCTTAGGTCTCGTAAAGGAAATGGATGGAGCAGCCATCCATTTCCTTCACAGTGGGTAATAAAAAATAATTAAATGTCAACCACTGGGTGACGACAGTAAATAATAGTGTTCATTTGATTATTCGAATATCCGACTATTCGAAATTCGATTATTCGAAATTCGAAATTTTGAAAATCGAATATTATTCGATCATTCGAAATTCGAAATTTTGAAATCGAATATTATTCGATCATTCGAAATTCGGAATTTTTTCCCAAGGACAAAGGTATAGTGTCTATGGCTCACACGATATATTAGTTTTGAGGAACTATCTGCCATACACCTGTCCAGATTGCTTCATTAATGGTGGAAATCCCACAGTAGCGGAGTTCTGCGGTAGATAGTGAGAGACTTTCTCGGTGTTGTTTAACCAACGATTTTTTTAAAGCAGCAATCTCGATTGCTTGAGACTGTTTCTATAGCTCAGTTCCAAACCTACAAGAGCGGCTGAAAATTAGTCTATTTCTTCAAAGAACAGAGCAAAGCAGGCCTTTTGCGCTCCGAAATAACGTTTTAAAGTTTTTGTAGCTAGCGTTTATGGTACGATTTGTATATTTTTTCCTGTATATCTATCCTTTTGTGAATCACAGAGCAGATCAGGCCGGCAATTCTCTGCCGCGGCTCGACGAATAGTGCCCATCATACCAAAGTCTGGCGAGGGTCCGCTGCGGGCCGCGCGGTCACGTCGCGCGGCAGCGCGGTCGGCAGTTTAAAGGACGGGGCGCGCCCGAATCGCGCGCCGGATTACGGTGGCAGGAAATTCCGGTTGAGTTCTATAATTCAGTTACCAGCTACTTTAAAGTCAATATGTAACGTATCAGACCAGCGCTGCTTCGGGCGCCCTTTAGGCCGTTTTTCAGACACTTCGAAGTTGAGGCCTATCTTACGGACGCTGTCTTCGTTTCCACGAAGAACATGGCCATTACATAGCAGACGTGCTTCGCTCATCTTATCAGCTATAGGCCCATGCACACTTCTGCGACACCGTGGCGCGGCAAGTGGGGCGACGGTTACCTCCGCGAAATCCGGCGGTCGCGGCGCGGGCGCGTTAGAGCATCGTTTTAGGCAACGGGACCGACGTCCCCGTGGATGCTGCGCCCCGAGGAATGGTTTGAAACATTGCAGCCTGCGGCACTCAGCGCGGCGTCGCCTGCGATAGCCGCCGCGACAGTCGCAGGAGTGTGCATGCCCCTCCCCGCGGCACGTGTCGCAGTGTCGCGCCGCGGCCGTCGCGGCCCTACGCTTCATCATGGCCGCGCCGCGCTGTCGCAGAAGTGTGCATGGGCCTTATCGGCGCGATACCGAACTTCTGCCGAATAGCTTCGTTTCGGAAACGGTCCAGGCGCGTGACTCCAGCCATCCAGCGCAGCATCTTCGTTTCCATTACGCTGAGGCGACTTTTGAGAGTTGTCGTATTCTTTGCTAATAAACCTATCATCTAACGTCTTCCCTCGAACACAGGAGGAGATCAGATGTCCTGTTTTAAAGAGAGCTTATGGAGACCCTACGAAAGACTACTGTTTCCGAAACGATACATCACACCTCCATGGCTAGACAGGTCTATCATAATTGACAGCACAGGTTTCGGCGCAATGCACAAAAGAGGGGCAACCCATGGGCCTTAACCTAGTAGTGTCAGGAGCAGACGGCAGGCCGCCGCTCCGCCTGGCTGCTGGAAAAAGATGGACCCGCGGAACTCTCGTCACAAAGGCGGTAGCGACGTAGGATGGGCTTCGCGATGCTCTAGCAAGCTGGAAGACGTCTGGAATTTGGATAATCATGTGGCCGATCGAGAACATGACGCAGGATCAAGTCATGAAAGAAATCGTGGATTTGGTTAAAAACCATCTAGAAGAGGGTGGACGTCTCGTAACCGCAGGACTACCGATGGAGGAGCCAAAGGAGACAAAATGGAAGGCGATGAGGCGACTCTGGGCAACACTAGATGGCATCTTCCTAGGTTTTCGTGGTGAAAAGCGAATTGCTGTAACTGCTATTAATTTTTTGAAAGAGGGTAAAGTATATTCCATGATTGACTGTCGTTGAATCTTGGCATGACGTTGATACCAATAGGACTGTTCGAGCTGTGGAACCAAGATTGTTAACCACACTTTATTCGGCTGACGTTTCGGCGTAACCGCCTTTTTCAGAGCCTGGAAAAGTCAAGCGAGGTTTGAAAGGTTACTCGTCCAAGAACTATTTCAAGTCACAGGAGTTTCCGGAATTAATAGGAAAAGGAGACGAAATGGGAGTGAGACAGCCCAACTAACCTTATGGAAGCGACCAAGAGGCTGGTGCGTCACCCTCGGATGGAGGCAGTTTGGGTGAATGAGACTACCACCTAAGGTCAACCCCTCAGCGACCCTCCGGCTGTCGCCCTCCGGGGTCGAGCCCACGGAGGTCAGCAAATGGGGCCAGCTCCTGGGTTAGCGCTACGCGCTCTTCCCTCCTATTGATCGCGGGATTCTTGAAGGCAATCCACAGCGCTTCGAGAGTCTTGCGTGCTGCGATATCGACCTCTCGAGCAAGGATTGTAATCGCTACATCAACCATTGCGCCACCATGGCTACGCTGCTCCCCCAACGGCGTGGAAATCTGGCATCTCCGAAGCCCGTCCATGTGTTCCTTGACCCTAACCCAAAGCGGCCTGCCCGTCTCACCGATGTATTCCTCATTGCACTCCGTGCAAGTGATGAGGTATACCACAGCTGAGGCCGTACAATCCCCTTCCTTTCCAAACGGGCAGACCATGCAGGACGGGGTATCACAAGCGCGGTCATACAGCCGGTTCCTAACAAGTTGGGTCCTGAGGTTAGCAGGCGGTATGTTAACTAGCCAGGGTAAAGTGTTTGTTGAAGCGGGTAGTCCGGAAGGGACTACCCGGTATTATGGTGCTTATCCTGGTTTAGGTGCTGCAAAATTGTTGTATGCTGTTATACGTAAGAGGGCCGGAAGGTTCGACTTCGTTGAGCTAGATCGGTCGGTGAGGCCACCGACTAATGGATACCGGAAGGATGAGATCTGCTCCAATCACGATTTTCCTTTTGGATGACTTTTCGTTTAGATGACGGACAAAACCGTGCTATAGTGACACCCGCCGTCTGCTCTGCGCCCGCGAATGGTTTTGGCGCCTCCGGCGAGCTCTCGCATATTCTTGGGCCATTGGCCTTCTGTCTGTTCTTTTCTTTTTTCTGGTGTGTGAGTCCATCTCAGTGGTGGCTCGTCTTGTGTTCATATCGCGTTCTTGGCTGATAAATTTCCATCTTCCCTTGCGTTCTCGTTGTTGGATTTGTCCGCTGTGTCGGTCGATACCGTTGGCCCTAAGGCCTCTGTTATACTCCCGCGGGAGCATCCGCGGAACGTCCGCTGACCAATGGTGCACGGCGGAGGCGGGCGTGGCGAGGCGCGGCGATTGGCCAGGAGAGAAGTCTCGGCGCGATTCCCGCCCTTCCGCGGATGCTCCCGCGGGAGTATAATTCAGGCCTAAACGTTTCGGTCCAGTACAGCAGAACGTACCAATCAGATATGGTGACGTAGAATCTCTTACATTGCACGCAACCTGATGCGTACGTACGTGCAATGCAGGTTGCAGCGAGAAGGGCTTAGGTTAAATGCTACGTCTCGTGCGCACTTAACGGGTAAAAACTCCACTTACACGTGGGAAATGTCACGTCGCCTCGTTCTTGTGTTTGAGTACTGATGGGCTGCCCCCTCTTCGGTGCATTGCGCCCAGGTCTCCTGCGCCATAAACTTCTAAGGAATGGACAGGTCTATCCATCTTGGGCACTACCCAATGAAACTCGTTCCCACCTTGGTAGTCAGTGACCTTGTTCGTGGCCTTAAAGTCCTCTGGCAGGAAGAAGTTTCCGCAGGCGCGCGCGTTCACATCGGCATTATTCGCCAACAACAGCTGCACAGTCTCGTAGTCGTCGTGAACAATTGCCAGATGTAGCGCCGATTGACCTTAACGTACAGAATTACAGATATATTATCAAACACGAATTTAAAAAAAAAAACTGAAAAAACCTATCTAATAAGTTGCGTAATTGAATGAAACAAACAAGAATAACTGACTTAATTAATAATTAAATGTTAGATTAGCGCTTATTTGCGACAAAGCTCTTGCACCAGGGGGACTTGAACACGCACCCTCTGCTCTGTGAGTAGGATGTTACGCCTTACCAGGATACTATCTCAACGTTAGGTCGGAACGGCGCAAGTGTTGTATATGGGCAGAACCGCCTCTCTCTGGGTAGTAACAAACGGCAGGTATCTCGACCCCAATACAACTCTGCGCAGAGTTAGGGGCGACGGAAGTCGCGGGTTGGCGCCCTGTTGATTCACGTGCTCCACAGCTGACGGGCGCGCGCGGGATGAGGGCTCGTATCGCGCCAAGCGCAGTGCTCAGGTGGCGTAGTAGAGAAGAGCTCGGGCTCGTAAACACGGGGTCGGGGGTTTGGATCCTGCAGACTGCGTTCGTTTTGCACTTTTGCAAAATCCATGTTTACCGTATAGGTAATCCACCTAGGGGTATTATAGTGTGTTATAGAGTGTGTTTACATATAGTTTACATATAACATATGCTTCAAACTACAGATTAGCTAGAATGTTCACTTCTGTGTGTCACTTGTTTGAAGCCTATTTTGTGTGACCGTAGTTATGTAACGATAGATATTTTGTGGCACTAGTTGAAAGTTCTGACTCCACCGAAAAGACTTCGGTCAAAAAAAATTCCGCTGAAACTTCGTCTAGGTGGGTTATCTGGGGTGCTGATCACGAATCTGACATCCGTTTTTCACGATGCGGTCGGAGACCACCCATAGCTTTAAAAGGATGATCCAGGCAGAGTCACCGATTTCGCTGAAACTTCGTTTAGGGGGGGGGGTTATTTGGGGTACTGATCACGAATCTGACATCCGTTTTTCACGATTCGGCTGAATAATATAGATACAGGAAGGCACAGGATTACATTCTTAAAGTTTTTGCCGATGACGGCAGGTAGAGACAGAATCGTGAAAAACGAATATCAGATTGGTGATCACCACCCCAAATAACCCCCTAAACGAAGTTTCTTCAAAAAAAAAAATTTTGACCGAAGTCTTGTCGGTGGAGTCGGAACTTTTTACTTGTGCCACCAAATATCTATCGTTACATAACTATAGCTTCACACAAAATAGGCTTAAAATAAGTGACACACAGAAGTGAACATTTTAGATAATCTGTAGTTTGAAGCATATGTTATATGTAAACAAGCTCTATAACACACTATAATACCCCTAGGTATTATAGTGTGTTATAGAGCTATATGATAAACATGGATTTTGCAAAAGTGCAAAACGAACGCAGTTTGCAAGATCCGAACCCCCGACCCCGCGTTTACGAGCCCGAGCTCTTCCCTACTACGCCACCCGAGCACTGCGATTGGCCGCGATACGAGCCCTCATCCCTTGCGCGCCCGTCAGCTGTGTAGCACGTGAATCAACAGGGCCCCAACCCGCGACTTCCGTCGTCCCTAACTCTGCGCAGAGTTGCATTGGGGTCGAGATACCTGCCGTTTGTTACTACCCAGAGAGAGACGATTCTGCCCATATACAACACTTGCGCCGTTCCGACCTAACGTTGAGATAGTATCCTGGTTAGACCATTGGCACACTGTTTGACCGTACTTAACCTCCACAAAATCCTCGTGGCCTCTCACGTAGCTTCACCCAACAGCTTATAAATCCTATAAACAGCCGTTCTAGAAACCAACAAACATGTAAATTATTTTGAGTAGGATTATGGCCTTTTTCTTGTAAAAAAATAGTCATATTGTGGGCGGGGTCAAGCAATGTTTCCGAGCCATATTTACTATTTACTATTTATTTATTGCTAACAGAAAACCAACCACTGTAAGGAGACGAATTCAAAAAAGGAACAGATGAAATTGGTTATGGAAAGAAGACATGTATGTAGCAGCTGCTAATGCGACTCCCACTGGGTGAAATGTGCACGCTTGAGTTGTCTATCGTTACAGAAGCCGCTGCAGCTCTTCTTGACTTCCGTCCCTTGTTTAGCTGAACAACGGCGCCAGTGTGAGCACAACAGGTGCAGGGCATAACCGCCGTTCCTCATCCACACATCAGCGATCGTGGAATTTAATTAGAAAGCTCCCTTGACGCTGCCGCACGCGACGGGCGGTGGCGCGGGCGGACGGTCATGAAAAACAACATAACGACAGCTGGTACTTGAACACGCCAACAATGCGACGACGGCACCAAAGAATAGGACGAAGCCCACAGGTATAGCGACTAAGTGGACCTGTGGGATGCAATGCCAGAGGCCAGATTCGTCAACTGCTTACCGCCCTCTAATGGTGAAAATACCGTCAAACCTAATAAATGTCATATCAGGACATAGTTGCACACTCATTACCACCTTCGATTATAATGAAGTATGCGAATATACTGATATGTCACTTTACGCAGTTGGAGAAAGAACCCTCAAAACCAAGCGACAAAAACCTTTGAAATCTTCCTGAGGAAGAAATCGTGACGTCGAAAACCAATGCGGTTTTCTAGCCAATTACAAAACCATTGACGCAGTTCATTCCGTAAGTCTGTTACTGAAAGAATATTTGGAAAAAGCAAGGTTGTTCATGTCACATTCCTGTATTTAGAGAATGCTTCTGACACTGTTCCAAGGAAGTCATCACGGCCGTTAGTTCTCACTGCACAGGTGTTCATCCCAGCTTTGCACTATCGCTAACCCACAGGAGGTGATCTGGGTTGCACTGCGACACAAATTCCAGAGGACCTAGTGAACTGACTCAGACTTCTGTATTCATTCATTTGTTTACTTATTCAAAGCACATAATGGTGCGCTCACAACTAAACATTAAAAGGAATCAATAAAGCAGCATAACAATAATATTGACAAATTTTTAACCAAGCTGAATGCTAAAGAACAATTTAAAAAATACTAGCAAAGAGAAAAACAAAACAAAGAAAGCACGGCTTGAATTGCTTGCTTGAATTTTTGCTTGAATTTTTTTTGCGGCTTGAATTTTTAGAAACAGCAAACAGGTGTCCTGTAGAAGGTCTCTCACAACATCTCTTTGAAAAGTTTATTTTTATCTACATGACAGTAAATAACCAATATTTCAGCAAAAAACAAGAAAGTTATTAATGATTGGCCATGAAATGAAGTAAAAAATATGTCAATTACAGGGACTGGTATCCACCTGCCGAAGAGTAGCCAGCATTTGTTTGCTATATTAGAAGGAAATATTTCGAAAAAGAGTTAAAAAAAACTAAACAAAAATATCAGCTTGTTCAGAAAATCCTTTGACGTGAAGGCATTTTGAAACTGTAAAACATAGTAAACTATAAAACAAACGACAGAGACAACTTTAAGATGCGCTGGTTTTACGACCTTCTATGCGTTGGTTCTACGACCTTCACACGATCTCGGGGAGGACCTAGTATTTCAAAGGCTTGTCTATAGACGTTAAGTGCTGATCGGATAGCTGCTGAAACACCAATTTCGCTATTCATCGCTCTACAGGGGTCTATCAAGGCTTTATACTATGGCTGATCCTAATCATCATCGTAGGACTTTGTCACGAAAGATCTTCAACAACTGATGTCCTAGGAGACACCGACATACGCCGAAGACGTGGTGATTGCCTCGGAAAAGCTTTATACCGCTGCACTATCGGCAAAACGTTTGATATCTAGGATGTGATCGTAAGGAATAAAAGCCAAGGAAATTGGCTAATGGATGTTGATGATTTTCTCTTCAAAGTTTCGTGCATATCCAATTTCGACGCTAACACCCACCGAACATCTCGTCGCCCATGTAGATATCATTAGTCATTCCCGGGTAGTGCTTGAGCAAAATTCGAGCGATCTCGTAGCACACTTGCTCCTCTCTGGAATGGTGACATTATCTTTACGTCATCCTTAGACTTGCCCACTATATTCTAAAGGTGCACTACGTGACCTTGCAGCATCACTAACCTTTAAAAACCTATTTTTCACTTCTTAAAATCTTCTAATCTCAATGTTCAGCTGCGTACTTTACGGCTTGAAGCCGTTCACAATTTTTCTTCATCATAGGCATCCTCTTCGAATCGTTCTATAACGCAACTGGTTTGTGCTGCTCAGCACTTCTGTCCCCCAAGCTGTTCCACAACAGTTCGCATGTTAAACAGTGCTCGCTGGACGACGTCGGTGACATGCCTTCTGAATCCGCACGCTCGTTGCACGACATCGACGACGCCTTCCGAATCCGGACGAGCGTCACACGGCGTCGATGACATGATCTTGGTACGATGCTCTTCCATACCACGACGCGCTCTACGCTTAATATAATCCAAACTTGAGTGATCGGCTGCGAAGGCAATACCCTGCGCGATGTCGCCCACGATAAAACTCAAATAAGCAACCGGCTGGCATACGCCATGGCTCTCAAATAGGACCTAATCGTTAGTTGCAAACAAACTCTGTAGTATAGTCGTAGAGGTAGACTTTAAGCACAACATTGACTAGTGCCGTAATTGGCACCTGAATCGTTCACCTACCTGTTCAGCAGCAAATGGATGATGTTCTCGCCGTCGACACCGCGTTTGTTGAGTTTCCACAACGCCTTGTGCTCTTTGAACTTACTTTCCTGCATGTCCACTCCCGTAACGTCATTCAGGCCGAGTTGCACGTTCTGAAAATAATGCTGCACATTTCAGGGCATCTACGGGTATGAACTGCTTACGAGGACAATGTTCAGATCAGCATTCCTGGCTTATAGAGTCTTCTTCTACAGGAATTCTTCTTACTACTAGCAGAGAACGAAAAACGCTCCGGAGTTAAGACGGCCCCTCTCAGAAATGACGGACGGAGCCGCGGCGATAGTATAAAAGGACCTTTAAGCATCTTCGCGGGTTATGGTAGCGTGCCGCCGCCTAACTCGATTACGGTAGGGTGACTACTGTTGAGCCCACCTCGGACGAGTTTTAGAAGACGAGCAGAGTAGACTTCGCGCTGGGCTGTGGAACAGATTTTGGACCAAAGGAGTTGAGGTGTGAATTTCATTCGCAATTTACCCTTCATTCTATACAAGTGCTCCGTCACGCCTATCGGCGCGCCTCGCACTTGGGCGCTTCGCGCGATGTTGCAGTACCACTAAGCTAAAGACAATCACATCAAGGTAGCTGCTCCAGTTTTGCAGTTTTCCTTCCTCCCTATGAGTACAAAAGGTTCGTAGTTCGTGTAGTATTATATACAGTATGATAGGGCGATCTATTGGTCCCTTACTACCGGTCCCGTTAATGGATCTCGTAACCAATTCCTGGTATTATTCTCCCTCAATGATCCTCCCTTAGCGGACAACGACTATGGAACGTCTTCTGAATCCCTTGGCACGTAGGAGACGTCTGGATATTTTCCGTTATTTTCGCGCCCCCTAATTTGACCCCGGTAAATCCCCACCTCTATTTTTCCCCCCTAATTTCGCCGATCGATAGCTCTTAGCGGAATATCTTACAGTATGACCTCGATTACCCCTGGGTACCCTGGCAAAATCGATAATTTGATCAATATCGATTGATGGCGATCGACACCTCAAAAACGAAATTCAGGTTTGTGTTCAGCGATCTCAATTACCGTCAGGTCTGAAGTTTCGGACCGATTAAACGACATCCACAAAAAACCGATAGCATCTACCGATATTGATTGCTTTCCCCTGCTGTGAAGGCTGCCTTCGATGATCATCCCCAGGCACGTTGGGAGACGTGTTCGCTCGCCACGTCTTCTGAAGCTCCAGGCACGTAGAAGACCCCTGTGTATTTTCCGCTATTTTTGCGCCCTTAATTTGTGCCCCGTAATTTCCCCTATTTTAGACCCAGCGTCGATCGATAGTGTGACTCATCGCTTAGCGGCTTATTGTATAGTATGATTTTTTCTGTGTACTACAATACCAGCCCTATCTTTTGTCCATTCGGTGCAAAACCGCGACTTTTGCGCCGTTTTGGGCGAGAAAGCGCCGCTTTGCTATAACCTGCTTCAAAAGCATCCATTTTTTTAAAGAATGTCATATTCAGAATGATGATCGAATTTCCTATCCGAAGATGTGCAACCTAATCAGCTAATTTTGATAAGAAAATCGTGTAAAATGATGGCTACTGTATCGGCCCAAGGAGTACGGTCAGTTTATGGCCTCTCCCTGCTCCCTCGAGATAATTACCTCCTGAGGACCTTTTTGATTTGGAGGCAGTCTGGTGGAAGATTCTACTGCAGGATCGTGAATCGTGAACAAACGCCTTTCCAACGATCTCGCAGGACCCAACACTGGTAAGAACGACCGCATCAGGCCTAGACATTCTCAGACGACTGTCAGTAGTGTGGAGTGGAATCTCTTCAAAAAGTTCGAAGTTCGGGTCCCAGCAGAACATTCGTCTGTCCGTGGAGTCCTATCACAAAATGACGAGACGGTTCGACACTCAGAGAAAGGAAAGGATGCCTTTGGAAGAACAATGTGAATAAACTATGAACTCCGAGGCTGATGAAAGCTTGAGGTTCTCTATTTGCCTAGAAATTTCTCTCATCTTCTAAACCAATAGCTTTTCTAACATGAAGAGCAGCTTCAAATAAAGGAAAAATCAGATTTCTGCTTGAGGACGGCAGATACCCTTGAACAGAACGTAACTTTCGCATATTTCTTTTGCTAAAAGGGTTCGGCTCAAAAGGTGGTTTTACTATCACTGCTCTCCAGTTATTCTCTTGCTAGGTAGCTCTGAGGCACTGCCCATAGGATAGTTAACTTCCTTTTTAAGCAATGCTTCAAGTGCCCTAAACTAGACAAAAAGTCGCGATTTTCTCTTGTTCTCTACGCTTGCACGTTCGTTCTGACTTTATTTGGAAAACGGCTGCGCTTGCAATGTTAAGCATAGTAATAGCTCTTATTCGAGCACTACGGGGAATTGAGAGGATCGATATTTTGGCGCCTTCGACTCAGCAGAGTTCTGTGATTGCTGTGGCTTGACCTTAGCTAGCGCTCCATCGCCTGACTGATGCTCGCACCTGGGTGCAATCCCCAGTGGTCCTGCACTCTATCGAGGGGGTAAAAAGGCAGCGCAATGGGCACTTTTTGGTATCGGTAGCATTCCTTTTCAGATTATGTAGGAGATAAGGTTTCTAACATCTTGTAAAGATTCATTTAAATTTAAAATCAAGTATTCCTGCGACATCTAGAATGCATTGTAATCAGCCCTTCTTCTATTTGGTTAAACCGAAGGTTTCCGTCTTTTCGGATTCTATTTTCAAATGACCATAAATTCCTTTGGAAATGTCCATTTTAGCAACGCGAAGTATTACATATTATTTTTAATTAAGTTTAGGAGGAGCCTCTTGTGCAGTCGTAAAAGACGCCAATTGTCGCATGCATCCTACGTCATAGCTTGAAGTTTGATGCGTCGGTCAGGCCAATTGAGCCACCTTCCATCCATCAGGGTTGATGAATAAATGTCAGACTTCCCTGTGTATGATGGAACATCGACTCATCGTATCGCCACCGCAGGCCATAGCATAGGTCAAAAGCGCATTCGAATTGCCATCACGATGCCTCGTTGAAGTAGAATGCATGGCGCATTCCACTAATAAAATAATAAAGCGCTTCATCCTTTACCTTCTATAATTTTTTTGAAAAGTGTTTGCTATAATTCTGACTGTTTTTCTGGACTGTTTTTCTCACACTGGACCGGTTACTGCGCTTTCCCGAATAATCGTAGAACGCTGAGATTGCTCAAGAGCATTGTCGGTTATAGTTGTGCTCTCGAAAAATTTTCGATTATTCGAATGGTTTCGAATACCCGCATTTTTCGAGCGTTCGAATTTCGAATGTCTTCGAAAAACGCGATTTTTTGAATATTCGAATTCGAATGTTTAGAATCGAATAAAATCATTCGAATACCTATTCGAATAGGTCATTCAAGCACAACTATATAGTCGGTCTTTCTTTTTCCGGAATGGAACGCATTGTCTTGACTTGAGAAAGTTTATTCCGCCTGGAACACTCGTTCTAAGGCACAGTCCTGACGGAAATTTTTGATGACATTCATTTTCCTCCATTGCTCTATCATACAAGTTCTGTTTTGAAATTAACATACACAAGTTTCTAGACGAGAAAGTATGCTTTTCCGTGATATAAAACTGTGCAGATCCGAATCTATTGATAACTCCATGCTTGCACCCACCGCTAGAGTTCCACGGCTGGAAATCGACCTCGGCCATGCGCATGGCTGAGATCGGTCTCGCACCTAGGTGCGAGAAACAGCAGTATTGACTCATTCCTACCACGAGTCATAACTAAATCTTCCTGCATCTCCTAACCTCCTGGTGTTTTTACTGTTTTCATATTTTCTTGTTATTAGTTTTTGAGTTTTTGAGTTTTTCAAAATGTACTCCACCAGTAAAAATCCTGTGTGTAAAACTTTACCGGAACACCCATAATTTCGCCTTGGGTGGTCCAAAATTGACTGGGCTTTTGCGATTAGAGCAGCTTATTTCCCAGGACATGCGTGCTTTCGGAGTATCTCAAGCATGATGTACGTTGCCAGTGCTCTGTCATGTCAGGAATGCCCCGAGAGTGCGCCGTGAACAATGCGTACAGATTCGAACCTTTCAATCGAGGGGGGAGTATAGCTTGTAGACTGAGCGTTTGGGGAGTTTTATCAGAAACTTCCTGCCACCCTACTCAGGAGTTGCTCTAAGGCTGTCCAGCATGCCTTTGAAGTGTGTCGTGAACAATGCATACAGATTTGAACCTTTCAATCGAGGGAGCGTCCGCTCGCAAATTGCACGCGCGGGCGTGTTCGGAGCGCAATAGCTCTGTCAAGTTGGAACCTTTCAGGTAGCAGCTTGCAGGTTTTGTAGACAGTCGAACGGTCTGTTAGTTCGCCAAAGTAGAATGGCTTAGCTTAGGAGGGGGCAATGTTACAGGGGTGCGAATATGCAGGTGAGGCTTGTGTGAAGCATTTTTTTCACTTCCGGTGACCACTGCGAGAAGACGCGGCGAACTAACGACTTCAAAATGCGTACGCGAACAGAGCGCTTAAGGTACTTTATGATGACGTGCTCCTAGCTTTTCAGTTGCCTAAACTGCCTCAGCCTCAGTGCCAGCTTAAAGCGGCGGAAGTTAGCGGTTAGAGTTTCTTGCGCTCCTACTCGCCCAGATTTGAGTCTTCCGACACTCGTAATGGCACCGTTCGGCTCAGCATGAAAAGCGCTATCGAATGGTATCAATTTCCAATTTTGGAAACTTCGATTTTTTGACAATATCCCACCGAGGACGTGGGTGCTCTAGGCCGAGTGCGCGGATGATGACGTCATCGAAAACCAATATTTTCGAAATTGGCCAAATTTCCTCCTGCAAACTTCGTCCAAAATCGTCTAGGGATTATTTGGGGCGCTGATTATGAATCCGAGTCTGTTTTTGAAATTTCCGTCGACTTTGATAGGTTTTGGATTTTCTTCTGGATAATTGAGGGTGGTCGGGTCAGGATCATCGATTTTGCTCAAAATTCGTATCGGGGACTATCGGAGTATCGGGGACTTATTCGGGGTGCCGAACACGATGGCGAAGTACATTTGGACGATTACGGCAGGAGACCGCTCATACCGATAACTGAGGGTGATCGCTGATCCTTTCCCGACCACCCTCAAATGGGAAGTAACCTGCTGAAGTCGGCGGAATTTTCAAAAACGAACGTCGGATTCGTAATCAGCACCTCAAATAACCCACAGATGATTTTGGACGAAGTTTGCACGAGGAAATTTGGCCAATTTCGAAAATACCGGTTTTCGATGACGTCATCGTCCGCGCAGCTCGGCCTAGAGCGCCCATGTCCTCGATAATCTCAAAAATTCGATTTTTTTGAAATTGGTCGAAAGTGACACCATTCGATAGAGCTTTTCGTTATGAAGAAAACGGTGTTATTGGGAGTGTCGGAAACCCAAACCTGGGGAGTAAGAGGGCAGGAAACTTCAACCGCTAAGTCCGCCGCCCTAGAACGGCAGATTGGGCTAAGGCAGCTTAGGCAGCTTAGAAGTTCTGAGCCTGTCACCATAAAGTACCTTAAGTGCTCTATTCACGTACACATTTTGAGGCCGTTAGCTCGCCGCGTCTTCTCGCAGTGGTCCGCCGAAATCGAAAAAAAATGCGTCACGCAAGCCTCACCTGCATTTTCGCACTGCTGTAACATTGCCCCCTCCAAAGCTAAGCCATTCCACTTTAACATACTAATAGAATGTTCTACTGCCTACAAGACCCACAAGTTGCAGCCGAAACGATTCGAACTCGACAAAGTTATTGTGCTCCGAACACGCTCGCGCGTGCATTTTAGCGCAACAACGGCAGACGCTCTCCGCGCTGTTACTCGCCCAGATTACAGTTTTTTCCCACTCTAAATGATACCATTCAATTCAGCATGAAAGGCTCTATGGAATGGTATCAAGCATAGCCCAACTCGAAGACATCGATTTTTCGGTGACGTCATCGTCCTTCCGCCACGGCCTCGTCCTCAATGCTAAAAAACTCTAACCGCTAACTTCCGCCGCTTTAAGCTGGCACTGAGGCTGAGGCAGTTTAGGCAGCTGAGGAGCTAAGAGCACGTCATCATAAAGTACCTTAAGCGCTCTGTTCGCGTACGCATTTTGAAGTCGTTAGCTCGCCGCGTCTTCTCGCAGTGGTCACCGGAAGTGAAAAAATGCTTCACACAAGCCTCACCTGCATTTTCGCACCCCTGTAACATTGCCCCCTCCTAAGCTAAACCATTCTACTTTGGCGTACTAACAGACCGTTCGACTGCCTACAAAACCTGCAAGCTACTACCTGAAAGGTTCCAACTTGACAGAGCTATTGCGCTCCGAACACGCCCGCGCGTGCAATTTGCGAGCGGTCGCCCCCTCGATTGAAAGGTTCAAATCTGTATGCATTGTTCATGGCGCGCTCCAAAAGCATGCTGGACAGCCTTGCGATGCTTTGCGACGCGATTTGTGCGTTTTTTCACCCACTTTTCACCGTGCGGCGTGAGCGGTATTGTACAGTGGGGTGAGCAGTGATAATAAAACCACCTTTTGAGCCGAACCCTTGAACAAAAGAAATATGCGAAAGTTAAGTCCTGTTCTAGGGTAGCCGAAATCTGATTTTTCCTTCATTTGAAGCTGCTCCTGACGTGTAGCCTTCGAGATGATCAGCACAAAAATAGAAAATTCCAAACTGCACTTTAGTACGCTTCAGTGGTGCTTTTCTCAGCTACCTACGAACAGTGCAGCCTCTTCAAATAATCACTCAAAGTACTCCAAGGAATAGAATCGAATTGTCTCGGGGGTCAGTTCAAAATTTTGTCGCATTTTCCGGAATTTCCTTCCGACTGGATTCTGCTCTCATTTCTGAACAGAATGATTACCTGATTTAGATTTTTAATGCACTTTAGATTACTCCGGTTTCCAACTGGCGAACTATCCTATGTGCTCTGGCCATGGCTCCGACAATCCTTGTCACGACTAGCGTCCTATGACCCGTCACACCGATTATCACCTAAGGGTGTCCACCATCGCCTATAACGCATCTTCACACGTATAATGAGGCGGCGCACTAACTGATTTTGAATTTTTTACGACCCGACAACGGATTTAGGCGTTTGGTTCTGTAGCCGCAGAAGGAAATAGCGAAATGTCCTTTTTTAATTAATGTGATAGATCCAATTGGTACAAAGAATAAAGAAACGCGTTAATTCTTTTTGGGATGCACTACAAGTTATACTTCCGCGAGGTGTCGTGGTGGCAGTATTTGACCTATGCAATGAAATGAAGTGGTCCAATAGACAAGTCAGTTCCAATGGACAAGCCAGTGTTTTATAAATTCCAGACAAGTCTGGCACCAATCCAACTACACCTGTACTTCGGAGGGATGAAGGCGCAGTTGGCCTAGGCAGGAAATCAGAACGAAGAGCCTCGAATTGGGAGTATGCGACAGCTGCCACCGTCTCCAACTGCGCTATCACGCGCTCGAATCTCAGCTTTAATTTACTGCTTCGTTTGCTGGATTCCTCCATGAACTATTTCGCCAATAGAACATAAATTCCTAATATGATCCTTAGAGGGTGACATAATGTTTTCCAATGGTTCTAGGGGACCAATTCTTGTATATACCTTTCGTGAAACCTCGTGCTTCCAGAATAGAATTAGAATCAAAATTAGTAGAAAGAGCAATCGAGCTGTACAGGTTACATCAAAACTTTAGGCCAGAATTGGGCAAGAAAAACGAACGCTTATGCAGAACGAACTTCTTCATGTTAGAAAAGCGATTGGTTAAGAAGATGAGAGAAATTTCTATGCAAATAGAGAAATTCAAGCTTTCATAAGTCTCGGAGTTCATAGTTTATTCATGTTGGTCTTCCAAAGGCATCCTTTCCTTTCCCTGGGTTTCGAACCGTCTCGTAATTTTGTTATAGGACTCCACGGACAGACGAATGTTCTGCTGAGACCCGAACTTCGAACTTTTTGAAGAGATTCCACTCCACACTACTGACAGTCGTCTGGGAATATCTAGGCCTGATACGGTCCTTCTTACCAGTGTTGTGTCCTGCGAGATCGTTGGAAAGGCGTTTGTTGAGTGCTTACCACGATCCAGCAATAGAATCTTCCACCAGACTGCCTCCAAATCAAAAAGGTCCTCAGGAGGTAATTATCTCGAGGGAGCAGGGAGAGGCCGTAAACTGACCGTACTCCTTGGGCCAATACAGTAGTCATCATTTTACACGATTTTCTTATCAAAATTACCTGATTAGGTTGCACATCTTCGGATAGGAAATTCGATCATTATTCCGAATATGACATTCTTTAAAAAAATGGTGCTTTTGAAGCAGTTTATAGCAAAGCGGCGCTTTCTCGCCCAAAACGGCGCAAAAGTCGCGGTTTTGCGCCGAATGGACAAAAGATAGGGCTGGTATTGTAAAGGCTCGCAGTGAAGGCACTGTTATAAAACCGTTCCATAAGAGGGGTGTGCATCAAAAACTCCTCAGGCATAAACCAAATGAAATGGAGGAGAAAACAAGCAAATCGCAGCAATCAGTGTGATTGATAGGCAGTCGCACGATAAACTCCAAGAGGCTGTCGACGTCGCACTGCAGTGGGCCAATGACTGGGGTCTCCCACTGTCCAGCTCTAAAACCAAGTTTGTACGCATTGGACCGTCGAGACCAGAATGTAATTATGTTCTTGATGAGTCTGTTATCGATAAGTTTGATAGCGTTCAAGATCTGGGCTTCTTATTGAACGAAAATCTTACATTTGGCAAGCCCTGTGAAATGATAGCACTCAAAGCCTCTAGGTTGGTCTCCAGTCTCCAATCTCTTGAGAACCTTTCAACAACGGATTCCCGTATCCTAGTTCGTGCATTTAAAGCCCATATCGAACCATTGGGCGCGTGGGGCGCAGTCGAAGGAGGCGCCGGCTGTCGCCTGCACCCGATACCAGGCTCCTGGTTCGAATTTTCCGCCTAGGCCAACAAAGCCTTCCATCACTTCGAGGTCGGTGAATTGGTACCAGACTTCTCTGGGAAGGATAAAGCGCTGATTTGTTTATCGGCTGGCTACCGCAAGTCATTACATGGCCAAATGCGCATTCAACTCGCCTTCACGACATCCCGTAGAAGAAGAATGCGTGGCGCATTCCAAAGGGGATTGAACAATGCCGTACTTTGTCCTATATTCTTATCGAGCCATTGCTTGAATATGGAACAGCTCTCTCTAACCCACACAAGAGAAAACTAATAAAAAAGATTGAATTAGTCCACAACAGTTACAAGGAAAGTAATGAATCGTAGTCTTGGTATCTCATATGATCAAATCCACTCTTCTGATGATCGTAATATCAATCTTGGCATGGAGACGCTGGAATATAGAAGAAAGAAGGATGGCCTTACATTGTTTCATAAAATCCTCTATGGCGAGAGTGATCTGCCCTTGCCTTCCCTTGGAGAGGAAAGGGATTCCCCTACTCGCGGTAGTTCACGCATTTTAGTACTTCTAAAAGCGCGAACTAGATTTCGATAGCATTCTCTGCTCACCGTGCGGGCTCTGAATTTGTAAAGATGAGCAGAAAAGCATGTGTTCCTTATGATTCTGAAGGTTTTATTAACTTGTTGGGCTGTTACTTGAATCCTTGGATTTTTGGTGTTTTTGAGTTCTGTCACGGTTTTTCTGCACTGCCGAGTTGTTAGTTTCTTTGATTTTGTGCTTTACTGATTCACGTGGCATATTCATGTAATTAAGAAAGAAATCAGAGAAAAAGCGGAAACGAGAAACTGAGCTGGCCACTGCCTCTTGGAGTTATCGCAGGCTGTCAAAGGGCATAGCAAGAAGAGACATAATGTGTTGATCATCTTCTCGTTTCTTGTTTTCACCTCTAAGGCTAAGGCGCCTAATCATCATTTTTTAAGTTTTCTCATGTCCTTTACTACCGTTGCCATTATATACAGGGTGCGCCAAAATTATGGCGACAAGGTATTCAATTCGCCGAAAGAGAAAATGCGGTACTTTCGAGAAACCAACGATGCGATAATGTTTACCAGTCTATTGTAAACTATACGCAACATTGAGATTCGAAGATATCTCCATCGGCGTTGATTCAGACTTTGAGGCGCTTCGGGAAAGCATCGACGTCGGCACGCAAGTAAAGGGCGTTGAGCTCATCCCACGCCTTCCTTCAAAGGATCCACGGGGCGGTGAGGTTTCCCGCAGGCTTTGGCTTTCAGAGATGGCCAGACCGTGTAATCCATAGGATTCAGATCCGGAGAGCTAGCTGGCCACTCGTGGAAGCTGATGAATGGCAGAAAGTTGCCTTTGCACCAGTCTTGCAGCATTCTTGCTCTGTGAGCTGGAACTCCTTCATGTTTGAAGGTCCAAGTGGGTGCACGTGGGTCTTCTTGTAGGCCTTAAGTCCCAGTTTACGGAAGATTCTTCTCAACGACGACTCCCTGATGTTCATTTTCCCGACAACAGGCGGACCGAGCGCGCTGGCTCCCTCCGAATCCATTCACTTACCTTCCTAATGTTGTCCGTAGTTGTCACAGATACGTGTCTTTCCCGTCCGGATCTATCATCCTTGATTCCCAGGTCTCCTTAGCGTATGATGGACCTATTCATAATACTTTGATGAACTCCAAGACGGTGGTAAATGTAGCGTGCCGAGAAGCCTTGACGGTAAAACTCAATGATTTAAGAACAGTGGCATAAACGTTTCACTATCTTGAAAAACGACTTATTGTTATGCTTGATTGAGGTGAGCATAAACTAATTGACTCAATAAAAACAATAAGAGCACGAAAAAAAGCAGACGCTCCGAATAAAAGGTCAAATTGTTTGCGCATGTGCTGTCGCCATAATTTTGGCGCACCCTGTAGAGCTGCCAGGTTTCCCATTGTTTTTTTTTATTTGTTTTCGTAGTTGTTGCATCCGCAGTGTGTTTCAAGTGATATTCAATCCATATTAATTCCACACGTTGTATATGAAAAATCTACAAGATTAGCCTAATTCGTTAATTAGGAATGAGGTCTGCTTCACAGTATGTATACCCTTCGCTTTATTCCGTCAGGAAAAATCGTCCGAGCCCGGCACCACCGCGCACTACCATGATCGTGAGCGCCGCCCCGCCTTCTACAGTAACGAGAAATGCCTAACGTAGCGCATCCGTAAAAAGCATATTATCTCAAAGTAATACTGTTCCTACGCTACGCTTCTCGTAGAAGCAGCCTTTTTGAAAAGGCAACAATTTATCCTGTGACCCTTCGTATAACTATAGTAGCAATTGCACTGAAAAATATGATTCTATAACCATGTTTGATAGCTTAGGTAGTGTCCTCCTTTTTTAGACTCAAATGCAACAAAAAATCATTTTTCAAGCTATAATGATGTACATTCCTCATGAAAAATCTAACGCGGATTTTTAAACTCCTTTAAAGAAATGCATAGCTTCAGTCAGGCGGTTCTGGACCAATTCATAACTTCTAGAGGTCATTTGCTCGCTGCCCAATAAACGATCACTTACACTATAACAGTTTCGCCTTCCTTCGACCTAGATGGGGATGTATATACATCCGGACCACGGCGTCCTAGACGTACAACAGCAACCTGCCCTAGCGATGATCCTCAGGGAGTTGCTTCTACATACATATTAAGTTGGAAAAGTTTTCATTTTCTCAAAGATTTATTACTTCACAACTACAAAGTCAAATCAATTGAGATAATCTCCGTTTTGTTCCACTACACTTTTCCAAAAACTCGGTAAATTTCTAATTCCTCTGACGTAAAAGACTGCAGTTCTGGAGCCGTACCATTGCTGGATCCAATTTTTGAGGCCTTCATCCATTTCAAAATATTTCTCTCCGATTTCTTGCTTGAGAGCACGGAAGAGATTGCAGTCGGTAGGGGCGAGGTCAGGGCTATACGGTGGATTTGGCATTACCTCCCAGCTCTGCTCCTTTATTGCTTCTTTTGTGAGTCTTGCAACATGTGGTTTTGCATTGTCGTGCAGGATCATCACCTTTGACTTCTCCGGCCTGTTTTCTTAGAGAGTTGCGACGACTTTGTGGAGTTGGCCGCAGTATGTGACAGCAGTAAGTGTCTCTCCATTTCTGAGAGTTTCCCAGTAAATCATTCCTGTGGTATCCCACCAAACACTCAAGAGAATCTTCCTTTCGTGAACATTGGGCTTGAGATCAGACTTAGGGCTCTCTCCCTTTTGTACCCATTGCCTTTTCCTCGGAAGTTGGCACACAGAACCCAGGACTCTTCGCCTGTCACAATCCGCGGAAGAAACGATTTTCTTCCTTATCTGGACAGAAGAGAAGCAGCGATGGAGAGCCGTCGACCTTTCTGAGTGTCTGACAGGGCATGTGGAATCCAAGCTCCGAATTTCCATGCAAAGCCAAGACCCTTCAGATGGATTCCCACTATCCTATGAGACACTTCGACCTTCTCTGCCAATTGACGTGTCCTCTGCCTATATCGGTACGAAGAAGACGAAGTATTATAGTTCAGCATCGTCCATTTCAGTTGGCCATCCTGACCTTGCTTTGTCTTCGAGTGAATAATCTCCATTTGAAAACTTTCCGAACCACTCATAATAGGCGCGATGAGTAGTAGATCCCAAGCCATATATATTGTTAATTTGATCGGCTGCCTGACGTGCTGTAGATCCTTTAATGAATTCATGAAGAATGCCGTGCCGAAAGTGGCCATGAGGTGGATCTGGCATTGAATCCGAAAGACTGGATGGATAACGAAGTACAAGAAGGATCTCGACCTATGTCCGCGTGCGAACGGTAGACAAGCGTGATAGGATTACGAAATCAGCTATCAGTATTGGCTAGTGCGTTTACAAGGAGAACGGTAAAAAAAACTTTTCGAAGTGTGAAGACACTTTTTCCGACCAAATAGTACTATCTCATAACCTTCTTCGCAGCGTTTTATTCTTATAAGGCTAACATGTAGAACAGAACCACTGCATATTTTTTAGTAAGAACGCAGAGCTATAGTTACCTATGAGCTTGTAGGAGGGCTGATAAAACTGATGCCACAGTGAAAGATCGCCATCAAAAATTAAGCTAAAGAGCCTCGTATCATCGGAATTTGTTATACTGGATGCGACGACATACCACGCCCTTCTTCCACTTCACGTAGTCCTGCATTTTGATGAGTTGCGGTTCACGACCCTCGTTGTACAGTATGGACGTCATCTTCTCGTCGGCGAACTTCAGCACACCGTCTTCACCGTCTCGTTCGTAGATATTGATCAGCTCGCCACCTGCAAAAAACGTCTCATTCTCTCTGCACCTCTGGTCGATACCCCTCCGCCCGGTTGGCTGCCGTCTGGCTGGCTGCTCATTGTGGCCACGTGCGGCGCTGTTTGTCTGCATTGTAACCAATAGTAACAAGCCAGGGAGCTGCTGCTGCTTAAGTAAGACGGTGGCAGAAATGTGATCGCGGCCGGGCCGAAGCGATGACGATACATCGCCAGCGAACGCTTTTTGGACCCGGTCTTGTTTGCTCGTAGGAGCAGAGGACAAGTATAAGCTGAATGTGTCTGACGTGTGCTTGGAGCATAGCCAAGATTAGCACGGATGTGTTCTGTTTTCAAGCGTTTACATTTTGGCGTCGTCGAAGTCGAAGTCATTTCCAAGCTGCCGTCGTAGGTGTTGTCACAGGATGGTGGCTTGCTGCGAGCAGAACTGTCGCGCCACGCAGGTCTCGAACACGCAGCATCTGTTTCCCAGCAGCGATGCTACGCCTTTCACCACCGACACTGTTTGACCGCGCGTAACATCCGCGATATCCTTGAGGCCAGTCAGCACCCATCCGTGACATCGAGTTGTTACAAGCGGTCAAACAGCGCCGGTGGTGTGAGGCGTAGCATCGTTGCGGGGAAAGCAGAAGATGCGGGTTCGAGTCACGCCTGACGCAAGCGTTTTGATCGAAACAAAACATCCTTTAACACCATAAAGCCTCTCTACTAGCTGGACCAGGCTTAATCAGAGGTGTTAAAACATTGTACCCGTGGTAAGTTTTAGTTTATTCTACAACAAACCATTCGTGAATCTAAGAGAGCACTAAAACGACACCGCGTAAAATCTTACTATACCAGACGTTCAGTTTGCTTAGCGGCCGCCAAACGTCTGGTATAGTAAGATTGAGGAAGATTAGTGTTGTTCTATTTTCGGGGTTTGGGGGCTTCGCCCTGGTATAGTACGATTTTACGAAGGCCCGAAAATAGAACAACCCTAATCTTCCTCAATTTTTCTGTAGGCCTTCTTACTTTTACTGCAGTAACAAACTGGTTTTACTATATAGATTAGTACAGTGGGATATGGTAGGGTAGAATCTTCACTGTTGCCATGGAGCCCATCCACCCTCTATCGCATGTATGCAATTTATTTTACGAAGTATCCATTCTACGTAGCAAGAAACAGATTGTGAAGTCCCAGTCCGAATTGCTTAGTTTGCAGAAACAATTAAAATTAGCTATAGTGGTCGACAGGCCGACACCGTTTACTGTCAGACGGCAATAATACTCCTCCGAATCACATAGTCACTCTCCTATCTCTTCCCTCCCCGACCCCTTCCCGCTAATGCGTCCTTTCCTATGTGCTGGCAAAGAAACGGAGTGAGGATCATGCACGCACAGGTGAAACTGAGTCCCGACTCACGGGTCACCAAGCTGCCACGACGTCTATGATATCTGTGTACCCGACACAAGCGCCACGACTTCTATGACCCGTGTTCAGAAACCTGACGCACATTCATCCCACTTTGCTGCTCCCTCTGCGCTGACCCTTTCCTACTGACCCCTTACTCGCAATCCTACGCAGGTTAGACGTCTGCGGCACGTCTTCTGAACCTTCACGCACGTTGGACGACGTCTGTGAGACGTCTTCTGAATCCCTACGCTCCGCACTTCATCCCCATTCATATCCCGCTGAATATATCGCAAACTTGGGTGATCAGCCGCCAGGTTATCAGTTCGCCAGCAATCGCCCATGGTTAAGCTGAAAGAAAGACCGGCTGGCATACGCCACACTGTCGTAGGTATCTCTTGGCTCCTAGTCCCCCCTCCCCGTGACGGACACTTGACATGACATTAGCCGATTATATATAGTAGGATAGGACATACCATTTTCACGTCAAACTGGGCATTTTTCTAATTTATCTTCATGCTTCTAAAATCAAAGTGAACGTCTACGAAATCGAAGCGAGTTTTTACAAGGCAGTTTTTGCGCAGTTTTTTATAGCATTTGGAAGACAATGTTCTGTGCTACAAGAATATTTGTTGGTCCTATTTTCTCACTTGTACTTTATTAGTTTTTAGGCCACCAAATTGGGACGTCCGACTTTTCCGTCCGAACTTTTACCGACAGCTCGGCTCTGTGGTTGGACTTTTTTGCTTGGTGTTATATGTCTTTCGAAAGAGGATGTCTTGCTCAGTAAGAATTTGCGTCGCGTTTATTGGCTCATGCTGACTTCTATCGAATATCAACAACTGAACAAGGAGAAGGAGTTGTTGGTGAAGACGATTTTTCTCTTTTTGGCATTTTGTTGATATTCAAAAGAAATCAATAAACGCGACACCTATTCTTATAGAGCAAGACATTCTCTTTCGAATGACATATAACACCAACCCAGGAAGTCCAACCACAGAGCAGGAGCTGTCGGCAAAAATAACCGTCCTCCTTCGAACGTCCCAATTTGATGACCTAAAAATCAATAAAGGACAAGTGAGAAAATAGGACCAACACATATTCTTGTAGTACAGAACATTGTCTTCCAAGTGCTGTAAAAAACTGCGCAAAAAATTACAAACCTAAGCGGAGAGAACAAGTGCGCAAATGGCTACTTTTCACTTTTTCACTTTTCACTTCAACGACCTAAAAATTGATAAAATTCAGGATGAAGAAAAAAATGCGATACATGCTCTGATAGAGCAAATCATGCTCTTTTGAAAGTTATGCAGCGATATGCAATAGACCGCCGGCGAAATCTGCAGTGAAAAAACTGCAAGGACTTATGGGACAACCTAATAATAGCCACCTTCTTGTCCTCTGTATGTATAACGTTAAACTAAAGAATTGGCTTAATCAGTGTTTTGAGCCTCATGTGGCTGGTATCGAGGTTGTGGAGCGTAGAGCATTCCTGACCGATCACAAGGAGGTGCGGTTTCGAGTCCCACTCAGCGCCAGAATTTTGATTGCAAACAACATCATTGTTAAACCATAATTTTTCCTTAAAAATGAGAATGTTGTAAAATTTTAAACCATATGTTCACTTATTGGGTAGTTGGTTTAGAACTTCGAAGAAAGTCATACTAAATTTATCCTCGAACAAAAAATTATTCCAACTTTTTTGGAGAGTCTCTGGTCCAATGTGGAAGAAGCTCGTTTTGATTTCGAAGATGTTCAGTTTGATTTTCATGTTTGTTTAGAAGAGTACCCAATTTGATGTGGAATTGTATATATTTCTTCGGTTTAGTGCAATGCAGGAGCACTACTGCGCATACGGTAAGAACGCCTCTCGTCCTACCATCGGGTTGCGTCAGCGACGGCACAACTTTTCCCCATGCTCATCTACTTATATCTCCGTCCTATGTACTCAAAAAGCCCTACCTTTTCGCACGCCAACCCATTTATAGAGATGATTCTTTTCACGTTCGCGATAGAGATTACTCCACTTCTCGTCCGGATCGAAGGCTAGCTGAAAACATTGATTTCATAGTATATTTTAAACACCGCCATACTTAACTAAAAACTTTCAAAACGGCACCTTTCTACCCGCAAAACTTAAAAAGGAAAAGGAAGAAAGAAAGAAAAACAAGAGAAAACACAGAGAAAACAAAAGGAAGGATGAAGACAAGATCTAGATATAAAAGACGAGAATGAAGCTTACCTGTACTCCATCGCCTCGTGGCTCAGTTTTGTGCCGGGAAGCTAAAGCTCCCATTCAAGATCGACGGGACACTCGCGTATTGTCGCCCCGGTATCGTCGCCACTGAAATTCTTCGCGGAAATCCAGGAAACGCATGAACATTGTCGCGAGATGTGCAGGAAAAGGTTCGGGAGAGAATTATCTCAGGAACAAATATTACGTAGCGATTGACCTAGGCGGGGTAAGACGCGTGTATCAAGAAGGACTCAGCCAATCACAGAGCAAAAGTGTTTACTGCGATTGGCTGGCTGTCTTTCCTTGGTGGCTTTTATGATTTAGTGTGCTCTTTTCTCATTCTCACAGGTTTTAGCCGTCGAGATCAGTATATGTACTGAAAAGAGTTAAAATTGAACTAACTAAAAGACTTCTTTTGCGAGCTATGCTTTAAAAAGTCCCAGTTTTCTAGGCAGATAATCATTTCGGTTCAAAATGACGTCACAAAGGCTGACGCCAATGTAGATCAAAACACTGTAAAGTATAAAAACGCGTCCAAGGGTGATACTCCCCGTTCGAAGCTGCGTCCGCCTACTACGACAGCGTCAGATGGCAGCTGGATGCCTCCTCTTAGCCCAATTTTTGCATTGTTCCTCCTTTTTGACGTTTTGAAACGTGAAAAAAAATGAAAATCCGCCATGTCGCTGGACCCTTTTTTGAAAATCGATAAAGTCAATAATACAAATTATACCAGGAAATACTGTGTCATTAACCACAAATAACGCGCACATGTAGAAGTGTGAGCAAATCTGTGGTACAAGTCGTTAATTCGGCCTACATGAGAAGGTGGGAGCCAGCTAGTCATAACACCGAACGCATGTGCACCAGCCAATCAGGACACTGACGAACACGCCCTGTGGGTGGCTAACAATTCGACGCGGTCTGATTATTATGGTCTGCCTGTGCCTTCCTATGTAGGCCATATTGGCGACATGCACCGAATTTTTAATGAAAATAACTCATATCTATTCAATAAATCAATACTGAAAGGCAACTTATTGTATGTAGAGGATGAGGAATGCTTGACTGCTGATGGAGAATTAATCCTCAAACGGCCAAAAACGTTCAGGGCATGAGAATAGCGACAAATAAGCAGAGTTCAATTAACCACGGTGGTCTTAATTCTCTCTACGTCCCGTTTAATAAGAGTAGTGTCTGAAGCGTACATCTGAACGGGGTGAGCGAGTCATATGGGAGGAATCCCGCCCTCAATTAGCACGAAAATCTATAAAAAATAAGTTACTCTCCACAGCATACATTGTACAGGCAAATTCCTGAAAATTGTGCAGACATCAGGTCCCCTGGAATCTGAACCAATCAGTTGAAATGCAAAAACACCGCAACGCAAGAGAACCGAACCCTCGAACTTCCTCCCATGAAGCAACGCCGCTACCCACTACGCTCCGAGACGTTTGCCGATTGTTGCATCGCAGGCGTACAAACACCCAACGCACGGAGGCGCCGATTCCATAGTAACTTCAAGGACTCCCTACTGCTCGGGTTTAACGATTTGGCAAAAAACATTTTATACTAACTGAGACGTGGCGATTCTTCCTATATGACTCGCTCTCTTCGTCTAGACTTCCCTTGTAAGAGCGACGTGCCATGCAAATGGAAGAGAGGCAAGAGAAAGAAGGAAGAGGAAGGCGAACGTACGACCACGAAGTCCCAAAAGCGTGGCGATCTGCCGTCGGGCACCTTGATTCGGCACTAGGCTTTTACCATCAGAAAAAGAAGCCTCACTTCCACTACAATACACACTCAAACAGAACAAAATGTGCCATTCTGGCACACAGCAGGATGAAAGATGACGTTGCTGTATTCTGCTGGACCGATCTGAACATCCAAGAGATTACTAGGTGACAAAGGTGCTGCAAAGCATTAGGTATTTTAAAAGAAGTGTGTACTGTCCACAGAACTTGTCACAGAAGTTCGTCATCATGACCGCTTGAACGCTGGGGACAAACATCAGAAGTATGTATTGCGACACAGCAATCAGTTGAGCGAGCAGCACAACGGTGCATCTTAGTCGAAACTCGATAATATCGACCGATATTGATTAGCCTCCGATATCAGGTCCTCCGTCAGTCACCATACTCACCAAATTCCCACCTTCAACGATCAAGACTTAAAAAAAAACGAAAAAGCGACGTTATCAAACAACACAATAAATAATGGACGATGCCGATTGATTTTGACTATTCGATCGATATCAGCTAAATCTGTCTACCAGTCTATGTATTCCGCCTATTACCACCTTCTTATTCTTAGCCTTAGACTGGGAGTACATCGTAAGGCGATTCGAGGCCGCCTCAAAAGTCTCGCCCCGTCCCTTCGGGCAGTCTGGCTGGCTGCCCGGAGTTCTTCGCCCGCACGACAGAGCCCGACTAGCTGCTACCCGTGTGTACTCCAGTCAAAAACAGCAGCACTAAAGGGCCTCATTCCCCTGACCCCGAAAGAGCCCCATTTCTGCAGCGATGGGAAGGACGAGTACGGAAAGGCTGCGCAAATCTCAGGGCCTAACCAGGCTGCGCAAACTGAGAACGACTAGGATGACGATCTGTACTTACAACGCCCGCACGCTTGCGTCGGAAGCATCCGTCGAGGACCTGATGATGCAAGCCAGGAAGATCAAGTACGACGTCATCGGACTGACCGAGACGAGAAGACACCACCCCCTACACGCCGCCTACGACTCCGGAGAGGAACTGTTCCTCGGAACATGCGACAGCAGGGGAGTAGGCGGCGTTGGTGTCCTCGTCAACACGCACTTGGCCATGAACATCGATTCGTACGAGTCTCTGACAAGCCGAATCGGACGTCTGCGATTGAAGCGATGTGGTTCCGTGCCAGCTTTGACTGTGTTCGTCGCGTATGCCCCAACATCCGACTACGACGACAAAGAAGTCGAAGCCTTCTACGTGGAGCTGGAGAAGTTCTATAAGGAAGATCACACCTTCTACAAGGTGATCGTCGGCGACTTCAACGCCAAGATCGGACCGCGAAGTCGCCGGAAGAACTTCACATCGGAACCCACGGTTTGGAGTGGAACGAGCAAGGTGAAAGGCTGTCTGAGTTTAACATGTCGACCAAGACCATCCATGGAAACTCGCAGTTCCAGAAGCCTCCCTCCCTACGATGGACCTGGGAATCTCCCCGTGGCCAGTTCCACAACGAGATCGACCACATCATCTTCAACCGCAAGTATGGCCTGACCGACGTCTCCGTTGTCCCCAAGTTCTACACGGGATCGGACCACCGCCTCCTTCGCGCAAGGTTCCGCTTTTCGCGTCAAGGAGAGAAGGCCGCGAAGTTCAAGAAGAGGAGTCCCAGAACGACCATCAACTGGGACCTCTGCACCTCTCTTGCCGGCCTTTGGAAAGATGCCGTCATGGACAACGTCGACGAGGAATACGATCGCTTCGTGCACCATCTCCACGATAGTGCTAAGGGAGCCGAGAGCTTGAAGACCACCAAGAGACGCCTGTCTCCGGAAACTCTCGAGCTGATACGCCAGCGTGGAGCAGCACGAGCGTCAGGCAACTATCAACTGACGTCCGAGCTTGCGAAGCTATGCAGAGAGGCGATAAGGGAGGATCTTAAGGAGAGAAGGGCGGAAGTATTGGCTGAAGCTGCAGAGGCAGGGTTAAGCATACGCAATGCCCGCCGAGACTTCACTAACTTCAAGACCAAGATGACCGCTCTCCGACGTCCCGACGGAACCGTCACCTCTTCCAGAAGGACCATGGAGAAGGTCATCCACGACTTCTACTCCGATCTCTTCGATAGCCACGTCCACCTGCCCCCATGCCATCTTCCGCAGGATGGATACGTCGTTCCTCCTGTTCTCCCTTCCGAGATCCGACACGCCATCTCGTCGGTGAAGAAACGTACAGCACCCGGTCCTGACAGGATCAGAGCTGAACACCTGAAGAACCTCCCGCCAGCGCTCATCAACACCCTGGCACGGCTCTTCACACGTTACCTGTCGGAGTGCAAGGTTCCATCTCAGTGGAAGACCAGCAGGACCGTCTTGCTGTACAAGAAGGGAGACGTGCACGACATTGGCAACTATCGCCCGATATGCCTGCTGTCCGTAGTCTACAAGCTGTTCACTCGAGTTATCCTGAATAGGATCGGCCGAACGCTGGACGAAGGACAGTCATGCGAACAAGCAGGATTTCGGAGAGGATTCAGCACGATCGACCACATACACACCATTACGAAGCTCATCGAAGTGTCGCGAGAGTAGAAGCTGCCGCTTTGCCTTACGTTCATCGACCTGAAGAAGGCATTCGACTCTGTCGAAACTGAAGCGGTCCTAGAAGCCCTGCTCACTCAGGGCGTTCCTACTCAGTACATCAGAGTCCTTCGAGAGCTGTACAGTGGATTCACGACCAAGATCTCACCATTCTACAATGACGTCATCATCGACGTGAAGAGAGGGGTTCGGCAAGGGGATACCATATCCCCGAAGCTCTTCAGCGCCACTCTCGAAAACGTCATGCGCGAACTAGAATGGGAAGACATGGGAGTGAAGGTCGACGGCTGGCAACTACATCATCTTCGCTTCGCTGACGACATCGTGCTCATAACACCGAGCATCAGCCAGGCGGAGCGAATGCTTGCTGACTTCGATCGTGTATGTGGGAACGTTGGACTGCAGCTGAATCTTACGAAGACGATGTTCATGAGGAACGGACAAGTTTCTGATGCCCCATTCTCGCTCAACGGAACGAACATCTCCGAATGCTCCAGCTACGTGTATCTGGATCGCGAAGTCAATATGGCCAACGACCTAGCGCCGGAGATGAGCAGGAGGAAACGAGCGGCTTGGGGAGTTTTCAAGAGCGTCGAAGAAGTCGCGAAGAAGACGAAGAACGTCCGACTCCGTGCCCATCTATTCGACTCCACTGTTCTTCCTGCCCTAACATACGCCTCAGAGACCTGGGCTATACGAAAGCAGGATGAACACGCGATCAGCGTCGCGCAGCGTGGAATCGAGAGGACGATGCTCGGAGTGACACGACTCACGCAAGTGAGAGAAGGCCTCCGGAGTTCCGAGCCTCGCCGACGTTCGAAGATCAGAGACGCTGTCGCGTGGGCCAAGTTGTCGAAAATTAGGTGGGCCGGCCACGTAATGCGCTTCGCAGACACCCGCCGGACGAGAGCCATCACCGACTGGATTCCGAGGGATGTCAAAAGAACACCAGGACGCCCACCAACGCGTTGGTCGGACTTCTTCGTTAAAGCCCTGAACGACCGATATGACGCTCTTCGTGTTCCTCGAGCGAGGAGAATCCATTGAACCACTCTGGCACGCGACAGAGACGAATGGAGACGCTGCTGGCATCCGCTCGAGCAATTCGATGATCAACGGGACGACAGGTAATACAGGTGATATTCTTAGCCTATAAAAGAGACTGATTATACGGATCGAGATGTGCAACCCGTCGAGCGCCCAATATTTTTTGGCGGGTAAACAGAACGACACACGGATGAAGCTTTTTATATGTAGAATGTAATATTACTATATGTGGTTCCATTCATTGCAAGGGTTCTACAGAAACCCTGAAGATATCCTCATATATCTACCCATCTTTATATCTACTGTATCGCCTGTCTTTTTAGTTTCTCGCATGAGCGCCAACGACGTCTTCCTTCCTCCCTGTAGCGTGCCAGAGTGCTCCAACGGATCCTCCTCGCTCGAGAGACAAAAAAGCGTCTATCGTTCGTTCAGGGCTTCCACGAGGAAGTCCGACCAACGCGCTGATGGGCCTCCTGGCATTCTCTTGACATCTCGCAAAACCCAGTCGGTGATGGCTCTTCTCCAGCAGGCGTCTGCAAGGCGCATTATGTGGCCGGCCCACCTAATTTTCGACAACTTGGCCCATGCGACAGAGTCTCTGATTTTCAAACTTCACCGAAGTCACCCGGTATCCGCTCCGTTTAGCTGATGCTCAGTATTTAGAACGTGAGTTCGTCGGCGAAACGAACCTCTCAATCTACTTAATTAGATGTAGAAAGGCTATCAAACCTTAATAATAATTTTTAACAACGGGTGTCTATACCATGTGATCGCAACGAGCGAAAACGTCAATAATAGCCGAGCTCGCAAGGTACGCGATTAGATTCAGCTGTTCTCACACTCTGTTCCCACATTTAAAAAAAAACATAAATACGTATGTCGCTACATAAAAACAGCCCCATAATAGTGACTGTATCTCCTTCTATTAGGTTGTCCCATAAGTCCCCGCCGTTTTCTTCAACGATTCACTGCAGATTTCGCCGGCGGTCTCTTGCATAGCGCTGCATAGTTTTCGAAAAGAATGATTTGCTCTATCAGAACACGTATTGCATTTCTTTTTCAACATGAATTTTGTCAATTTTTAGGTCGTTGAAGTGAAAAGTGAAAAAGTGAAAAAGTAGCCATTTGCGCACTTGTTCTCTCCGCTTAGGTAATTTTTTGCGCAGTTTTTTCAAGCATTTGGAAGACAATGTTCTGTACTACAAAAATATGTGTTGGTCCTATTTTCTCACTTGTCCTTTATTGATTTTTAGGCCATCAAATTGGGATTTGGCCATCAAACATCAACCCAAAAAGTCCAACCACAGCTCCTGCTCTGTGGTTGGACTTTTTGGGTTGATGTTATATGTCATTCGCAAGAAAATGTCTTGCTCTATAAGAATATGTGTCGCCTTCATTGATTTCTATTGAATATCAACAAAATGCCAAAAAGAGAAAAATCGTCTTCACCAACAACTCCTCCTTCTTCAGTTGTTGATATTCGACAGAAGTCAGCGGGAGCCAATAAACGCGACACAAATTCTTACTGAGCAAGACATCCTCTTCCAAACGACATATAACACCATGCAAAAAAGTTCAACCACAGAACCGGAGTTTTGGTAAAAATTCGGGCGGAAAAGTCGGAATTCCCAATTTGGTGACCTAAAAATCAATAAAGGACAAATAAACAAATATCACTAACACATATTCTTGTAGTACAGAACATTGTCTTCCAAACGCTATAAAAAACTGCGCAAAAAATTACAAACCTAAGCGGAGAGAACAAGTGCGCAAATGGCTACTTTTTCACTATTTCACTTTCCACTTCAACGACCTAAAAATTGACAAAATTCATGATGAAAAAAATGCAATACATTTTCTGACAGAGCAAATCATTCTCTTTCGAAAGCTATGCAGCGCTATGCAAGAGACCGCCGGCGAAATCTGCAGTGAATCGTTGAAGAAAACGGGGGGGGGGACTTAAGGGACAACCTAATACATTAAAAATGACGTGCAACAGCACTGATTTTATACTTAACGCAAAACCTAATCAATCTAGGGAACTAAACAAATACTCAAAAGAGTAGGAAGGTACATAAGTATTTAAAGGTTCTGCAAAGTCGAATGCATCGCGTGACTGGAAGCCATCAATTTCTTTTGACGCTTAGATTTTTGCCTCAGTGGCGCTTCGTTTTTTGTCGAGAGCTGTAATAAGATAACGTAGTTCTTACACAGAGGTAGGGATGAACTATATGTACCTCAGGTGAGGCCAGAACCTACACTCTATCGTACTACCGGCAGCGATTCTTGCCAATGCACCCCTTCGGAGCACTCTGTCTCCTCTAGCACTGTCAACCTCACGAACAAAACACATTTCCCAGCTCAAGAAGTCCTACAATAGTGGCGATTTTCTAGGCCGAGAATATTCGTTTTGGCCACTTGGCTACCTGAGCGCATGGTAGTGTTGGAGCCATCCTTGTGCACAACGGATATTTAGCATTGTGGGCCGATAATAATTATTTTTGCTAAAGGATAAAGGATAAAAGGATAAAGGCGTTACTCAACCCTTTTGGGATGCGCCACGCATTCTACTTCTATTTTGATTGGAATGCTTATTTGGATACGACCTGGAATGGTCAGCCGATGAACAATTCAGCGCCCTATCCTTCCCATACAAGTCTGGTACCAATTCAACGACCTCGGAGGGATGGAAGGCTTGGTTGGCCTGGGCGGGAAATCCTCACCAGGAACCTGGTATCGGGTGCACGCGACAGCCGGCGCCTCCTCCGACTGCGCTACACGCGCTCATTTTTGCCAAAGGAAAGAACAGAAAATGGTGAGTTCAACAGATTTTGCAATTCTTACTAGAGTGAATCAATGAAATCAACACATTGATCAATATTGATATGTAGCCGCTCGATTTCACATAAAATTACAGGAGTTCATTTCCCGCTATAGAAACTAAAGTGCAACAACCTTCCCTATCGTATCCCACTTTTTATAAAAGAGCTAATCTATTCCTCCATCGGTTTGTCCGTCCGAGCAAAGACAATAGTGGCTCGAGGATTTTTACAGCAGTATCGGCGACGCTATTGAATGGAGCTCGAGATTGCCAGCATCACGCAAATATGAATAGCCTGGACAGATTACAAAACAACTAAATGTTGTCTATCGATTTTATTGATTTCTCTATAGAGTTGATTGTTTGAGACGGGAATTACGCGCGTATGCTCGACGACCAGCATACGCGCGTAAAGTAAAATGCTTCAGAACAAGTAAAAATGAACCCTTTTCACGTAGAAATGGACGTTCTCAAATCAAATTTGACACTCTTTTAAGCTGAATTTCAGACTTTTAAAATTTAAGCGAACTTTTCCAAATCGAAATTGCTTAGGCAGGATAAACTACGGACTCAATAAGACGGTTAGAATAATTTTTGTTCAATGAAATTTGGTATTACTTTCTTTAAAAACTTTTAGTTTTCCTGCCCCAATAAGTGTAAAAATTTTATAAAAGTTTTATTTGTATAAGAAAGCAATAAACTAATATTTGTCCTAATGCTCGGCAAGGGAACAAACATGCAGTGCATTGACAAGATCAGACCGCGTCAAAAAGTTCGCCGCAACCTTATTGGATTAATAACGTAAATGCTACTTACACAACCATCAAAGTGGTTAAATGTGTGTTTTCCACAGTTATTTTTTGTGTTGTTAACAGGTGTCAACTCCATGCAGACAGAAACTCCGCTATCAATCGAATAAAAATCACGACGCCTTGGACGAAAGCGTGGCGCAATCTCTTTTTTAGAACAAGAAAGTGGCCGCCTTTGTTTTCTTTAAAACATGGTTCAAACCTAATTTTTCTCCGAAAAAAAAATGTGATGAATTTTCAAGCAATGAGTTTATTTATTAGGTAGATGGATGGATAAAAGATTAAATAAAGTTGCACCTAATTTTCCTTCTCACAAAATTATTCTAACCTTTTTGGAGAGTTTTCTTCAATGCAGAAGAAGATCGTCTCGATTTGGAAGACGTACAATTTAATTTCAAAGTTCATAGGCTAGCTTAGAAGAGTGCTCAATTTGATACGAGTTGGTTTGGTCTGAATTGGTTTATTATTTGGTTATTATTATTAATTATTTGGTTTGAAAAGTGTCCAACTTGATTTGAAAAATGTCCAATTCAACGTGAAAATGGTATAGTTACTGTCAAAAAGACCAACATTTAGCTTGGAATCTACAAATGCTTTCCTCTTTTAATTCAAATGCTTAAATAGGCCTATGTTATACTTCGGCGACGCTATGCTGTAGGGGCTGCTACGCACTGCGTAGCAGCCCGCACATCACAGCGTCGCCGGCGACGTCGCCGAAAGCTCCGCAGGGGGTGTTATACTTCCGCCGCCGACGTCGCCACAGACGGGCCGACGGCGTTAGCGTCGACGACGTCGTCCAAGGGTGGCAGAAAATGCGCTCCGATGGAGTGCTATGATTATGGGTTGGTTCTTCGTTCCAGGAACTGTATCATCACCATCGTACTTCGAATGACGAAATCGAGAAGTGCAAAAGACACCGTCTTGCCAACACAAAAGGCACAATTCATTAGAACACTGAGTGTTTGGGAGGGAGTGGGACCCTAAACCTTAGCTCCCCTTCACTTTGTCACTTTTCTTCCTTTTTGTGTCCTTCTCAGCCGTTCTGTCCGCATTTTCTAGACCTATTTGCTTCCTTGTAGAGCAAATAATATTAAATAGAACGGTGTAGAAAATAAGCAGTGTTTCCTTGCTTTCTCAAATGGTAATGCAAACCTCTGCGAAGAGCTTTTTCGAGATAGAATTCTTACTAATTAAGAGTTACATTTTCCTTTGAACTTCGAGAATTCCGCGTAAATTTAATTTAAATACGATTTAACGAAAAGGTCTTTGCTAAACCGACGCTTTTTGACGTATGATCGGGTTAGACTGCGCCATGCACTCGTCTGTTATTTTGCATTTTGCAATCTATTGATAGTGTTTCGCTTGAATACTTCCTACAAGTGACCGTATCGATCGCGATTTGTGCTTCTTTTAAAGTTTAAAGCCTAAAAACACACTACGCCTTGCGGAAAATACAGTCTATCCTAAAAAATACAGGTACTTTTGAATGGTTCTAACATTGCTGCTAGTGAAACCTTTGAACACTTATCCATCCTTTATCCATCCTTCTAAAAGCCAAATTTGGTTAAAGGATAAAAGGATAAAGGACGGCGTTACTCAATCCCTTTTGGGATGCGCCAGCGCATTCTACTTCTACGGGATGTCGTGGAGGCGACATGAATGCGTATTTGGCCATACAATGACTTGCGGTGGCCAGCCGATGAACAAGTCAGCGCCTTATCCTTCCCAGACAAGTCTGGTACCAATTCACCAACTCCGGAGGGATGGAAGGCTTGGTTGGCCTGGGCGGGAAATCCGAACCAGGAACCTGGTATCGGGTGCACGCGACAGTCGCGCCTCCTCGGACTGCGCTGCACGCGCCCAAATTTGGTTAGTAAGAGAAAATTCGGCAGATTAACAGTGGTTGAGCAGACTACCGTACATACAGAACAAAAAATCATCATCAAGTCTTGAAGCATTAAGAAGAATTAAAAATTAAAAATACTTTTGAAGATTAAGAAAAGCACAAAATGTATGCAAATTCGAGGCAGATGTGATCACTTAGCCTTTCTATGGGCAGACTGGTTACCAAATGATGACATTGAAAACCCGCTCCGATGCTAAAAATGCGCTCCGATGCTCTCCTGTCAACGTCGTCCGCCGCCGCCACAGAATCTGTTGACGACGTCGCCGACGTCGACCACGCGTCTGTGGCGACGACGTGACCTGTCGGTGACCTATGTGTCGACGTCGGCGACGTGTCGCAGCGTGGGCGACACGTCGCCGAAGTATAACATACGCCATAGCAGCGAGCAGTAGCCAAACAGTTTCACAAGCGGTTTTCACCACATTGCGAAATAGGAGTTCTCAATCGGATATTGACTAGAACCAATTGATCGCCTACTCTTTGTACCGGTAGTTCTGTCACGGAGTCCAGCATGGATTCAATGTGACCACGGCCATTTGTTTTGACAACACGGTCACTTTTTGAAACGGTCAAATGGTCATGATATGCGACTGTTTACTGTAGACATCGATACTATCGATTCATATTGGCTTATTTATTTCGTAATTCTAAACAGGGGATGAGGATGGAGCAATGCACATAAGTGTACTACCACAGCGACAGGAGTTACAACTGCTTTTTTAGACACATGCGCAGACTCACGTACGGCTTAAGTTCGTTTGTCGAAGGTCGCTAATGTGGCCTACATGGGGCGGTCAAAGCAACCAGTCAATCACAATCAATAAGAGCACCGCTCGCCGGCCAGTTAAGTCGACGACTGTGGACGGCCTTCAGGGTGCCATTCCCCTTTCCTATTGCTTTGGTGCGCCTCGCCGTCACCATGTAGGCGAAATTAACGACTAGTGCCAATGAAACAGTCATTCAAGCTTTTGAGGATGAACCGTGCACTAGACTTATCCGTGACGCGGTGCAGCCGGGCTCTGGGCTTGAAAGACTACCTGCAATCCGAATTGCCGCTAGGTGAGGCTGGGCGGGGGATTGGGAGAGGGGGTGCAGGGGTAGAGCGGAGTGATGAAGTGCGGGTGCACTCATCTAATACACCTGTGAAACGAAATTGAATACGATAAAACAAAAAGGACAAAATGCCCTCGGTTGAATCCACTGGACTAGCTGATTGGCTCGCAGCCCTTGTATGGCCGCGGTGGTTCCGAATGAACTGTAAGAGCGAACGATGAGAACTGATGTTAACTCCGGTTCACATTCTTCGGCAGAGTGTACCAGAAGCATCTTCTAGAAGGATAACGGCAGCGAGAGTTTATTAGAGGCTTGTGGAGACCCATTCGACTTCGTAGATCTTTTCAGCCAATCCTTGGCGAATGCTTCTCTTGAAAGCAAAAAAACAGCAGTACATGAGTTGGGTGCAGACGGCATAATTTGGGAAATCTAGTTCCTTAAGAAAGTGGTCTGTCCGCTTTACAGCTAAGTAAAAAATTTATCCTTTTTAATTTTTTACTCATCTGTAAAGCGGACAGACCACTTTCTTAAGGAACTAGATAAAAGACAGCGATATTCAATCTCTTTTGGGATGCGCCACGCATTCTACTTCTACGGGATGTCGTGAAGGCGATTTGAATGCGTATTTGGCCATACAATGACTTGCGGTGGCCAGCCGTGAACAAGTCAGCGCTTTACCCTTCCCAGACAAGTCTGGTACCAATTCACCGACCCCGGAGGGATGGAAGGCTTGGTTGGCCTGGGCGGGAAATCCGAACCAGGAACATGGTATCGCGTGCAGGCGACAGTCGGCGCCTCCTCCGACTGCGCTACATCGCGGAAATATGAATGCGTATTTAGCTATATAATGAGTTGCAGTGAACAAGTCAGCGCTTTGTCCTTCCCACACAATTCTGGTACCAATTCACCGACCTCGGATTGATGGAAGGTTGATTGATCTGGGCGGAAAATATGAGCAGAAGCTGGTATCGGGTGCAGGCAACAGCCTGCACTTCCTCCGACTGCGCTACACACACCCTACACCCGAGTAGATCCCAGAATCTTTTCTTAAGCTTTTCTCTACTCCCTGCCATCTGAATCCATTTGACACGCGATGGGGATACCGAGCTAATTTCGGCTGGATAAAGTGACATCTTCGAACTTTACGAAGAGCTAAAAGCCAAAGTTTCGGAAATTCAGGTGCTATCAGGCATACGTCGCCAGCAACGTTGAAGTTGGAGCGATAAGTCTCCGTGATCCATTGCATACAGTCATCAGTGATCACGGGATTGCGCCACACATTCCATCTACCCTTTATGTATCGTAAGATAAGGAACTGTGCTTCACCTCCATAACGAATATGGATAATGCCACCTGAGTCAATTTGACACGCAGTGATGATTAGCGGAAATTTTCAAAAAACATAAAGCAATAACTGAAAACTATTTGTAAGTACTACAAACTGAAGTTCAGTACCTCCCACTACATCCAAACACATGTTTATCAAGCGCGGTACTAAGGTTGGGCAACTTTGGCACGGTATAAGGTGGGCTGAAGCCGCGGTGTTAGCTCTTCCTGTGCAAGAGGAGTATTCGGTCATATTGGAGTAGCGGTGATAAAGGGACTGCGACTGCACTCCACTTCCTTTTAACAAAAGCTGTCTGGATCTCCAGTTTGCCAGACCATGAATGGAGATAGCACAACGTGGTTCACTTTGGCATGGGGATACACCGCACGTGTGGAGAACAGCTTCGTGGAGAAGAGTCATCTACAGACTTGTTGGTGGCGATAATGGCCAACTTCAGGGCGTTCTACTATTGTTAGAGCTCAGTCGCAGACACTTTCGAGGGTGGGTCTCCTTGGCACGTGACGAGCTAGCTAGAAGACGTTGTTTGAGCTGGCTTTATCGACGCTACAAACGGACCTGTCATATAACAGCAACGCCATAAACGAGCAGTTAAAGATGTCCCAAAACTACGGGCTGCGCAACACATTCCACTCCTATTATATTTGAGATATGAAAGCTAACCTGGAAGTTGGTTTGGTACATGTCGCGTAGGTGAGCAGCATTGGTAGGTGGGAGCGCGCCGGCCAATAGTAACCAAAAAGAGCACAGACCGAACACATGCCAGCCCATCAGGGTAACAACTGTACAGGCCCTCCCCGAATGGCGTGCCTTTTCAATGCGGTCTGATTGGTTTAGGCGTTTCCACCTACCAATGTTGCTCATCTACGCGACATGCACCGTTGGTTTTCCTGCACAAGGAATCTGGATGACGACACCTTGGTCAAACTGGCGGGGATGAACGGAAAGTTGGTAAATGCCGCGAACATGGCAGTATTCGGAGATGGGAGCGCGCCAGCCAATCAGATCGCTTTAAAATGGCAGGCCATTCAAAGAAGATGTGTAGTAGCAGCATTCTGACTGGCTAGCGCGTCTACGGGCAGTGCCCTGCTTGGTTGTAATTGGCTGGCGCGCCACTACCTCCCAATGCTGCCACATGAACCGAAAAATTTCCAGAAGTGGCATAAACTAACCCTTTTGAGGACTTGTCGAGAGACTCACTAGAGGCTGAATTTCAGAACGCTCAGCCGCTACTAGCCCGACATCGATCATATGCAGCATTGAGAGTGAGTCACTTTGGCACGGGACAGAGCTGGATGGAAAGGTTAGTTGCAGTCGCAATGGTCTCCCAGCATTCATGCGCGCATATTGATAGTAGAGATGAAGAGCAAACGCATGATTGGCGACATTCTTGCGCCATGCATTCTACTTCTTCGCTGGAAGTCTGATTTGCTTGAATGGAATGCGAACTGAAAGGTAAAACGCAAAGATTAATCGACTATGCTAATGCTTAGGTACCCGCTTCGAACTACTGGAGGTAGCAAGCGGCAAGATCGAACTCTTTGCTCTCTCAAACGGCGCTTCGAACCGCTGCGCCATCTGGATGGCAAGCCATTGAATAGGTATCCACTACAATTTCCTTCTTAACCTATCGAAAAGGCTAAAATACCACGGCCCCGAAGGAGTAAGAAAGCCGGAGTCCCACAGAAGCGTTCTTCAAAATTCCAGTTTAATTTCTAAAACGAGGACAGGATTTCTGTGCGCCTTCGTTGTGGGACCACCTACTTTTGATCAACGGATGGGCCACATCGCAGCCTGGATACAGCCACTTCTAGACGGCTGTGTGGATAATCATAAAAGCATAAGGTTCGAAGGACACTGAAATAGACAGCTACATAAAGAAAAGCTAGCGACCATCGAATACCAGTAGATTAACGACAAAGCAGAAGCCTCTGAAGCCGTCAAACCTCCACGTCACAAAAGGCAGGAGACTACTCTACACCGGAGTGACCAATATGAACCTTCACGGACGGCACTATCTGATGAAAATCTGCTGACGACATCGGAGTTGATCGAGTTACGGTGGGATACGGTGTGTTGGAAGCGGTCCCGACGACGAGGAATGGATTGCGCTCGACCGGCGATCAATAGGCGAAGTCGGGCTGGCTGGCTCCGTCGCCCCGAACAACTAACAGACGACGCTGCCACGCCTTTCATCAGGAGCTAAGACAACAGTGTGTGGCTGTGGAGGAGAAGCATGTGCATGGGGGACCTAGGTGACTTCGTCGCTGGATATCACCAGGTCCTGAGCTTCTCATGAGTCGTCTACTCCAACGGCGCGTTTTCCATAGCAAGCCATACACTACCCCTCCCCACAAAGTCGATTTATTGATTAATATCGATTACTAGCAACTAGTAGGCCCGGGAGCGCATGGCGCAGTAGAAGGAGGTGCCGGCTGTCGTGTGCACCCGAAACTAGGTTCCTGGTTGGGATTACCAGCACGGTTAACCATGCTCTCCATCCATCAGGGGCGGTAAATTAGTACCAGACTTGCCTGGGAAGGATATAGCGCTGACTTCTCATCGGCTGGCCACCGCAAGTCGTTGCATGGCCAAATAAGCATTCCTATCGCCTACAGGGCATCCTGTAGAAGCAAAATGCGTGACTCATCCAGAAAGAGATAGAATAATGCTGTCCTTTATCTTTTATCCTTATCGATTACTAGCATCTGTCGAATGACACCTGTGATTTAAAATTAGGCAAGTAGATCGCTGAAGTTTGAAGCTGAGACTATTCCACGATTTTCTTGAGAAACACCAATAATAAATTCGACGAAAAAATTAAATTATTCTACCAAAAACAATTTACTAGGGAGCGATATAGCGATTATCGTGGCCGCTTTACCGTTTCACTGCTACGCCGCTCGTTTCAGAGAGAACTGAATAGCCACCAATACTGAGCGAGATTATGGGCGCCTGAACAAGGAGGTCATTCAATATCGATCGTTATCGACTGTTATCGATTTTCGAACTTAGCCACTCGCAATTCAATTATCCTTTCACGCAGACCAAAAATGGCTCAGTTTGACAATCCAGGGTCCAAAAGACCAGATAAGTCCAGAGGACTTTAAAGAGAGCGGTATTGGAGGCATTAAAGTTCTCTGGAGATGCGCCGTGGACTCCATTACTGAATGCTGTGGATTCATAAGAGCATCTTGCACTGTAGCTACCTCTTCTCTTTATTCACTGACATAGACTGCAGAAGGCTGTCATCTGGAAAGTGGGCTAAATATTGGATCAGAATCCGAACTATTGAGTCGAGCTTTCGAAAATAAGGTCGAACGGTCAAGTAGGAAAACAAGAGCCGAAGCCGACTGAATGCTACGCTACTACGGCACGTGACTTTCTTCGTCGAAATCAATAGCGGTGGCACTCTAGAAAGCCGTGGAATGGTCTTAGCTTCAAACTTCAGCCATCAGGTGGTTTAATTCTGAATAATAGATGTCATTCGACGGATACTAATAAACAATACGGATAAAGGATAAACGACGGCGTATTTTAATCCCTTTTCGGGACACGCCATGCAATCAACTTCTACGGTATGTCGTGGAGGCGATTTGAATGCGTATTTTGCCATACAATGACTTGCCGGTGGCTAGTAGAATAGAATACATTGTTAGCTTAGGCGATACCCGAACCAAGGGCCTTGCATCAGGTGCAAGCGACAGACGGCGCCTCCCCGTCTGCGCTATCACGTGTTCCGCAGATCAATGCAATTATCAATTGGGAATCTCTCCAGAGGCCCCACCTGCCTCTTTACTCCTCGGCAGCTTCCCTGCGTGCCGGTAGAAGCGGAAGTCACAGTGCCGGGTAGCTGTTTTCGCTGAAGTCTCCATCTCGCGCCAAGCCCCGCCCACATGGCCGCTATCGTAACACGAGATAGAGATGAGCCAATAGGATGAGCTCGTGGGAGCGAGCTCAATTGCTCCTAATGAGGCTCAGTTCCCAGAATTACTAAGAGCACAGAGTGTCGACTACAATCAGCGACCTAGCGGGAGCTGCGCCTTAACGCATAGGAGGCTTAAGGAGAGGAGGTTCAAAGAGAGAGACGAGGGCCCGTAGCTTTTGCCACATGAATTCCAGGAATCGTGGACACCGATAGCGTGCCGAGAAGGCGAGGACGACGATGACGGCTGGCCAGCCTGCCGTCCGGCTGGAAGGCTGTTAAGGCCGCTAAAGCTTCGCAATCAATTGAATCGTATGCGACGACGACGACGACGTGAGCTGCGAGGGAGAACGAGGGAGAGACGGGCGGCGCCAGAGACGTCGGGGCTGGGAATTAAACCAGGTGCACCTGAGATGAAATTGCTGTCGCCATCGAAGCCGACGACGATGCCGCCAACTCCAGGACGACTTCGGGAACGGGGTCCTCACGGTGGGACCGTGCTCTACCACTGATTTGGACTAGACAATCGATCGAAGGAAACCAGTTCAGTTTTCTGAAATACCTTAAGCCCATGGTGTAGAGGAACTGAAGGCTTGAGACTGGAATTATTTAATCCCAGGGATGCGCAATGCATCCTGCTCCCGCACGACGTCTTCGAGTGGAGTGAAAACGAAGACTTTCCTCTCTCGGTTTTCTGATGAAAGTCTACTCTCCGAGCGCCTAGAGCGTGTCAGTTAAGGCAATCATCAGGTAATTGCAGGATACTTTTTAGAATTACCCTATTTGGTCCCATTCACAAGGCAGAGGCAACATATGTGATGATACGTGTCGCACCGTTAAATGTAACAAATTGTCGCTACGGCAGAGTATGGGAAAAGACTAACGCCACTGAACCATCCCTGACCAGCTCGTTTAACTCGGAGCACTCGAATCTAGTGGTGTCAACCATTCTTCAGACAACATTAAACCAACTTTTAAGGCCTTCTGATTCTCCTTAACGTCTTCTAGTTTGGATTTGTGCAAGAGGAAAAATAAGTGAAGTGGGCTTTTAGGTGTTTCGTAGATCGATTCAAGGTTCGGGTATCGCCCGCGCATAGCAAGCCCTTCATTTCTCCACGGTCCGGGAAATGGCACCAGACTAGCCTGCAAAGAATAAAGCGCTAAATTGCTCATCGACTGGCCACCGAAAGGTAGTTCATGGATGAGAATGATACTAGTCGTTAATGTGGCTTACATGGAAATGCTGGAGTGCGCCAACCAATTGCACCTAATCAGAACGGGTCAACCGAATACGCTCCGGCCAATTAGGGCTCCGAATGAGTGACACGCCCACCTGACGATGCAAGATTGGTCAGACAGAATAGCACATTTTCTTTCTCACTCTAGGGAGCATTGGGTCCGATTGATTCGCACTTAGGCGGACGCTTTGAGTCATCGCTCCGACCAATGGCGCGCGGCCAAGCTGGGCCATGACTCATACTGTCTGCCACCTTCTAGCGAAATACAGCACGGTTTCCGAGAAATCCGTGATGAGGAAGCGTTCTTTCAGCGGTTTTCTGTTCCGAAGAGGAGTGTGCATGGCCTCCAAGCACTTGTAAACAGTACCCTTTCACCCGTGTTGTATTCTGTTCTCTACTCTAGGCAATAGCTGTCAGGATTTAGTAGAAGTAGAGTAGAATCATGGTCCCTCTGCCATGATTTAGGAAACAGAAAACGCCCAGTATAATGGAGAATGAGGAGCTCCCCATTTGAACGCCGGCGACGTCGACAACAGCGTCGCCCAAGTAGAACATAGGCCTTACCCGGACTCCCACATCCTTGGATGTGAATGCGGGACGTATGACTCATGCGGCTGCCGGCCGGCTACGCGCCATTGGCCTGAGTTATACTCCCGCGGGAGCATCCGCGGAAGGGTGGGAATCGCGCCGAGACTTCTCTCCTGGCCAATCGCCGCGCCTCGCCACGCCCGCCTCCGCCGTGCACCATTGGTCAGCGGACGTTCCGCGGATGCTCCCGCGGGAGTATAACAGAGGCCATTGGTCGGCGCGATGACTCAGAGCGTCCGCTTAAGGCCTATGTTATACTTCGGCGACGCGTCGCCGACGCTGCGACCCGTCACCGACAGCCCGTCACCGACGTCGCCGACGCTGACGTCACCACCGACGTCGCCGACGTCGCCACAGACGCGTGGTCGACGTCGGCGACGTCGTCAACAGATTCTGTGGCGGCGTCGGGGACGACGTTGACAGGAGAGCATCGGAGCGCATTTTTAGCATCGGAGAGTATTTTCAATGTCATCATTTGGTAACTAGTCTGCCCATAGAAAGGCTAAGTGATCACATCTGCCTCGAATTTGCATACATTTTGAGCTTTTCTTAATCTGCAAGATAACAGACGAGTGCATGGCGCAGTCTATCCCGATCATACGTCAAAAAAGCGTCGGTTTAGCAAAGACCTTTTTTTAAATCGTATTTAAATTAAATTTACGCGGAATTCTCGAAGTTCAAAGGAAAATTTAACTCTTAATTAGTATGAATTCCATCTCGAAAAAGCTCTTCGCAGAGGTTTGCATTACCATTTGAGAAAGCGAGGAAACACTCTTATTTTCTACACAGTTCCATTTTTTTCTAGGCCTATTTGCTCTACAAGGAAGCAAATAGGCCTAGAAAATGCGAACAGAACGGCTAAGAAGGACACAAAAAGGAAGAAAAGTGACAAATTGAAGGTTTAGGGTTCTACTCCCTCCCAAACACTCAGTGTTTTAATCAATTGTGCTTTTTTTGTTCGCAGGACGGTGTCTTTTGCACTTCTCGATTTCGTAATTCGAAGTACGGTCGTGATGATGGCAGTTCCGGGAACGAAGAACCAACTCACAGTCATAACACTCCATCGGAGCGCATTTTCTGCCACCCTTGCATGACCCGGCGACGTCGGTGACGGACCGTCGCCGTGCACAGCACGGCGACGCGCTGTCACAGACGTCGGCGACGCTGACGTCGTCGGCCCGTCTGTGGCGACGTCGGCGACGTCGGCGGCGGAAGTATAAGGGCCCATGCACACTTCTGTGATAGCGCGGCGCGGCCATGATGAAGTATAGGGCCGCGACGGCCGCAGCGCGACACTGCGACACGTGCCGCAGGGGAGGGGCATGCACACTCTTGCGGCTGTCGCGGCGGCTATCGCAGGCGTTGCCGCGCTGAGTGCCGCAGCCTGGAATGGTTCAGATCATTCATGGCGGCGTGTCTGCACGGGGACGACGGTCCCACTGCCTATAATGATGCTCTAATTTGACCGCGCCGCGACCGCCGGATTTCGCGGAGGTAGCCGTCGCCACGCTTGCCGCGCCGCGGCGTCGCAGAAGTGTGCATGGGCCTTAACACCCCCTGCGGAGCTCTCGGCGACGTCGCCGGCGACGCTGTGATGTGCGGAACTTGCATACATTTTGAGCTTTTCTTAATCTTCAAAAGAAATTTTAATTCTTATTTCTTCTTAATGCTTCAAGACTTGATGATGATTTTTTGTTCTGTATGTACGGCAGTCTGCTCAACCATTGTTAATCTGCCGAATTTTCTCTTACTAACCAAATTTGGCTTTTAGAAGGATGGATGTGTTCAAAGGTTTCACTAGTAGCAATGTTAGGACCATTCAAAAGTACCTGTATTTTTAGGATACCGGTAATAGGAAGTATAACACCCCCTGCGGAGCTCTCGGCGACGTCGCCGGCGACGCTATGCTGTAGGGGCTGCTACGCAGTGCGGCGACGTCGCCGAAGTATAACATAGGCCTAAGTGCGAATCAATCGGACCCGGAGCATTGCTTATTCTCGGTGAGCAATGAGCGTTAGGCACGAAATCGGTAGCATAGCCTTCGCGTACACAGCGCCCGCGCATAAACCTCTCAGAATTTGGAATACGCTTAAAGCAGAAAAATTTTGGTCTTTTATAATTACCAAAGCGCTGTGCAAACTCGGACTTCTAAACCATCCAGGAACCGTCACAGGACTCGATACTATAGTTGTGCTCGAATAACCTTTCCGAATAAGCATCGGCGATTTCTATTCGAGTTCGACTATTCGATTTCAGGGCGCGTCTAGCGACTGTTGCGTGCACCCGATACCAGGTTCCTGGTTCGGAGTTCCCGCCCAGGCCAATCAAGCCTTCCATCTCTCTGGGGTCGGTGAAATGCTACCAAAATTCTCTGGGAAGGATAGAGCGCTGACCTGTTCATCGGCTGGACACCGCAAGTCATTGCATGGCCAAATACGCACTCAAATCGCCCCTACGATATCCCGTAGAAGTAGAATGCGTGGCGCAGCTCAAACAAGATTGAATAACGCCGTCCTTTATCCTTTTATTCGAATTCGAATTTTCAAAAGATCGGGTTTTTCGAAGGCATTCGAATTCGAGAACTCAAAACATCCGGTATTTCGAATGGATTCGAATTCGAGTATTGAAAGGTCGCGTTTTTGGAATGCATTGGAATTCCTGTATTCAAGAAATTGCGTTTTTCGGATGTATTCGAATTCGAGTATTTAAAGATTCCTTTTTTGCATGCATTCAGACTCGGATATTTAAGAAATCGCGTTTTCCGAATATATTCAAATTCGAATATTCAAACGACGCGTTTTTCGGATGCATTCGAATCCGGCAATTCAAAATACCAGGTTTTTCGAATGTATTCGAATTCGAATATTCGGAAATCCTGCCGTTTTCGGATACATTTGATTTGGAATGTTCAAAACTATTCAAAACTTGTGTATATTCGAATATTCGAAAAAATTTCGAGAGCATAACTACAATCGATAGTAATCGATAGACATTCGTAGGCTGTTCAGTACCATTTGCGTATAGTGGAGTTCGTGAGCGGCTACCCTGTTCACCGATGAAGTGCAAGAAAGAGTCGATAACATTGACCTACGTCCGATGATTGATCAACATTATCCTGTGCTTGTAAGGCATGTTGTTCACCAATTGCGTAGATGAGTTAAAACTTCAAATAAACTGGTACTAAAATTTTCCTCGATCCAAAAGTTATTCTGCCTTTTTGGAGAGCCTCCAATTTAATGCAGTAGAAGTTAATTTCAATTTGGAAGAGTTCGCTTTGATTTCAGAAGTCATAGGCTAGCTTATAAGACTGTTCAAATTGATTTGAAGAGTGTGCAGTATTCGACATGAAAACGGCACATATGCATCCGCCGTCATGTAGGACAGGTACCGCTCTTAGGAACCTTCCCTGCTACGTCAGAGGCAGGGTGTACGGTCATTTCCACAGATGAACGCTTATGTAGGGCGATGGAACAGAGCTGTGGCCACACTAATTCAGGAACCCCTAGGGGACAGCTGCAGAAGTACCAGTAAAGTGACTGGTACTTGCCTGAGTGCTTGCCGTACTAAACTCAACGGTAGACTATAGGATTATACTATACTATAGGATTTACGGCCACTGGTTTACTTCGGTACTTCAATAGACTTTTAGGCAAGAGCATTCTCAGCTCGTTTGTTGAGGTCCGACGCTTCTGTGCAATTACACAACTTATGCCACCTTAAGCAGCCATCTTCCACCGTTCCAGGCACTCACAGCGGTCAAGTGGAAGGACAACTGTAGTTCACCTGTGAAATCTCACCGACAGGTGAATGGAATTTCATCAACAGTGGAAGTGGTTTCAAACTGGTTAGAAATTGCTGAAAATGCGTTTCAAACGCCCGACGATATATGCAACGATAGAAGCGTCTTCGGATTTCTGGAAAATACTGATCAAACAACGCTCAATTCCTTCACTTACCTATTGTTTTATCTTGACCGATAGATGTTTTGGTGTCAAGCTCGCTGCAGTTGTGCTCCATCGTCCTGCATTAGCTCCCAAATATAGCCGTTATAAATCCTCCCTTTACATATTGAGGCCCTGTAACAATACTAGGTTATTTTTATTTTATTCTGCGTCACCTGACGTGTGTAGCGCAGTCGGAGGATGCACCGGCTGTCGCCTGCACCCGGTGCCAGATTTCTAGGTCGGATTTCCCCTCAGGACAACCAAGCCTTCCATCCTGTCGGATTCGGTGAATCGGTGCCAGACTTGTCTGGAAAGGGCAACGCACCGACTGGATCATTGGCTGACCACCGCAAGTCATCGCGTGGCCAAATACGCATTCAAATTGCCTACACCACATTCTGTAATAGAAGGATGCGTGGCGCATCACAAAAGGAACTGAGTAATGCCGCCCTTTATTCTTCATCCTTTTTAAGAACATGTAAAAATATTAGGTAATTTTGATTTAATTTGGCGGCACCTGGCGGGTGTAGCGCAATCGGGAGAGGTATCGGCTGTCACGCGCAACCACGCTCTTGGTTCGAATTTCCTTCCAGGCCAACCAAGCCTTCCGTGAATTGGTACCAGACTTGTTCGAGAAGGATAAAGTGCTGAACTGCTAATCGGTTCGGCTGGCCACCGCGAGTCATTGTATAGTATGTATATTGTATGTATTGTATACGCATTCGGGACATCCTGTAGAAGTAGAATGCGTGGCGCATCCTAAGAAGGAGTCTTTCGTCGCTTATCCTTTATCCGTTTCGTTATACCACCTAAAATGCTATGCGTCTTCCAGCTATTCGTTGAGTTGCCTATGCGCATGCCAGCAGCCCACCTCACTGTTATTACATATGCGCGTGCCAGAGTGACCCAGTCGCCTTTGATTGGCAGAAGGAAGTACTCTTTGATGGGCATCCTTGAATTATTGGTAGAGAGACACCCCGCGAACACCAGTAATTTCAAGCGCTCAGCAAACTGTTGGTGAATATAATCCAGACGGATTTCAGAGCTCCAGATCGCGGCTCGTACTTTGGTCGTAAGGTTTGTGGTTCAGCTCTCAGTGTCCAGGGCATGTAATCTTCCGTATTTGCCTATCGCAGGAAAAGAGAGTGTTTAGCTGCTTCCAGAACCCAGTGGGCGCTGTGCGTCGTTCATTCCACTTGAAATTAATGCCGATGACTCCAAAAAGCGGTCTTTGGAGTCAGTATCGATAGCATGCAAGCTGCTCACAGTTGATTCCGTACAGGAACTAAGTCGCGGTGAGCGTTCTGTGATGCGTGTCGATCTCTGGTCTAGCTCAGAGAGATGGGAGCTCCTGGAAGCCTTCAGATGGACCTTGTACCCTCTCTACCCACAGGTAAAGGTGTGGAACGTCCACTCTGGCCAATTGAGTTCAAAAAATTCAGCGAACTACGCTCCTCAGACGAGGCAAGATGGCCAGTTTGGGCGCGGAACCGAACCTCAAGCATCCGACGGCGCTGATGCCTCCACGAAGAGTGCAGATGAGTGCGACGGAGAATGACAAGCAATTAACACCCGACGAAACGTGTCGTGTCCCAGGCCGGCCATAAAGCGAAGGTCTTCCGAGCCAGCGGCCCGCTGGACGGGGTAAAACGGCAGCAAGAGGCTCATGGTCAGCTGCTGTCCCAGCCCATTGCTGCTACAAATCCCGCAATCCATAACGAGCAGCGCCCCGACCAGAATTTAATTGCAAATTCACATGCGAGACATCCGTTCAAGATGACGAGGGATAAGGGCACGAAGAGCACTAGGTAATTGGAAGACAAGACAAAAAACTGGGTGAAGCAAAAAATGACGAAAGAAACTGGGTGATGTAATTTTCCAACGTTCAAACGATCTAGTCCTCTGAGTAAGGGTGTCCAACATCAGAATGTCTGTGAGAGAGCGCTTCCGAAATGGTGAGGCTTTACGCCGGAAGATGACGACGATATGGGTAGTATTACATCTTCTCGTGTAGTGACCGATCGCTGTATGTGCCGTCCGTGAGATCACTAGCAGTATGGTTCGTTGAGGATGAAAAAGACAGATCGATACCGTTATGCTTTCTCCCCAGAGTTCGAATGGGAGTCGAAAAAATTCAAACATGAATACATTAACTAATTAGTTAATTAAAAATATAAATATAAATAATAAATAAATAAATAACAAAGTATAATAAATAAAAAACAAAATTAAAATAATAAGGAAAAATAAAAATAAAACAAATCTTTTTTTATCACATTTTCCCAATTTCTCCTCGATCCTTGGAGTCGTGAAGTACAGTACCGCCGCTAAACATTCAACCAAACGACGTTTGCGACGCAGAAACGCGTTTTTTGCGTCGCATCATGATAACTTTGTCCAAAGTAATGACTTTCTGACCAAAATTTACAGAGGCACCTAGCATCATCCTACCTACCACTGGGCATGCGATCGTCATTCAAAAATATGTGGAAGCCTGAAAACCAGTGCCGCAATTAAGGGGGTCTTAATCACTGTGACCTGACCCCAAAACCGTCGCCGAGTCTCGCTTAATTATGTCCCCAGGCACAAGTGGTGCTGCCCAGTTGAATTTTAAAATTCTTAAACCTAATTAAATTTTATTTTTCTTCCATTGACGGTCTTCCCCTGGTTGCGACAATTCTTTTGGTACCAAATTTGGCAGGAAGATGCTCGCTTTGAACTTCAACCGATTTCGTTTTTTTAACGGAAGAATTCTCAATCTAAAACCTGTGATTGTAGCTTGCGATCTACTCATGTTTAAAGAAGGAAAACGACATAGAAAATTTACGTGGCGAGTTTATTTTGGGAATTTGGGTGCTTCTTGCAGTTCACCAAAGTGCAAGTGAACATTTGGTAAACAGCACTTTTCGGCTGCGAATATCTATCTCCTAAGCGAACGAGTTAATCTAAAAATACGTTGACTTACCAGACACAATGTGGAGATTTTAGTTATCAAATATCGAGAAGCCTGGTGATCAGGCGGCACAATTTCAACCGGTTAAAGTGACGACTTCCTTCAAAAGTGTGACAGCGTTTTAAACAACGTTTCATGCTGAGTCTTCGCAGAATGAAAGCTGGAAAGCCCAGAATTATAATTGTGTAATTTTTCGCTCAAAATTTTCAACCAGTTCGGACGCCAACATTTTGACGCAGCAGATCGAGCACTGATGTAGGCCCCTTTCTGTCATAATTGCGCTGACCTGACATGCCCTACAGAGACAATGCACTCGGCTGCATGACCAACGAGTCTCTCATTTCTCTCCCGTTTCGACTTTTCCACCATTATCGACCCATGCTGCCAAATCTTGATGAGTTTTTGGGTTTTCTGGATTAGGTAGATCACACAGATTCCCTAATTCTTAAAATTGTGACCCCAGTCGTAAGGATTCCCAAAATATATACACAATTTTCGCGTCGAATTGCACTTTTCAAACAAATTGGACACTTTTCACGTCAAATTGAACACTCTTCTAAGCTAGCCTAAGAATTTTGAAATCAAATTAAACGTCTTCAAAATTGAAAAGAGCTTCTTAATGGCTAAACCAAAGACTTTCCAAGATGGTAGGAACAATTTTTTGTCCGAGGAAAGTTTTGTATGACTTTATTGAAATCTTTTAGTCCAGCTGCTTCAATAAGTGTAATAATTTCATAAATTTTTTTGAGAAAAATAATCTAAATTCTGTTTTGAAGTGCAACAAAGCAGCAATCATTTAGTGCGTCAAAGAGCAGATTGAACCACGCGTTTGGAAAGTTCGTCGCAAATTTTATTTGATTGATAGTGTCAATGATGCTTACATGAAGCATCAAAGTGAGAATGTGTGCTTTCACAATTGTCTTTGTTATATTTTTTACACGGGTAAAACTCTGTACAAACAGCAATTTTGCTATCAATTGATAAAAATCGCGACGACTTGGATGAGTGCATGGCGCAATTCCTTTTCTGGTCCTAAAAATAGCCCTACTGTTTAAAACTGGCTATGAACCATTATTTTTCCACAGAAAATGAAAGTTTTATAAAATTTCAAACAAAAAACCACAACCTTTTGGGAATGTGAATTAAAACTTGAAAGAAATTATACTAAAATTTTCCATGAACAAAAAATTATTCTGATCCTTTTGGAGAGATCTTAGTTTATTCTAGAAGAAGCCATTTTAATTAGAAAAAGTTGAATTTGATTTCAAAGTCTTAAGCTAGCTTAGAAGAGTGTTCAATTTGATCTGAAAAGTTTCCAATTCCAACTCGTAATGAAGCTGTTTTACTACAAATATTTTTTAACAGAGAAATAAAATTGAGTTGATTGGGCTCAACAACAGCTGCTGGAATTTCTTTTATGTGGAGCTTATATACTATCCAACATATTCAAGCTATGATCTATGTAATCCGGAAAACCCAAAACTCATCAAGATTTGGCAGCATGGATCGATAATGGTGGAAAAGTCGAAACGGGAGAGAAATGAGAGACTCGTTGGTCATGCAGCCGAGTGCATTGTCTCTGTAGGGCATGTCAGGTCAGCGCAATTATGACAGAAAGGGGCCTACATCAGTGCTTGATCTGCTGCGTCAAAATGTTGGCGTCCGAACTGGTTGAAAATTTTGAGCGAAAAATTACACAATTATAATACTGGGCTTTCCAGCTTTCATTCTGCGAAGATTCAGCTTGAAACGTTGTTAAAACGCAGTCACACTTTTGTAGGAAGTCGTCACTTTAACCGGTTGAAATTGTGCCGCCTGATAACCAGGCTTCTCGATATTTGATAACTAAAATCTCCACATTGTGTCTGGTAAGTCAACGTATTTTTAGATTAACTCGTTCGCTTAGGAGATAGATATTCGCAGCCGAAAAGTGCTGTTTACCAAATGTTCACTTGCACTTTGATGAACTGCAAGAAGCACCCAAATTCCCAAAATAAACTCGCCACGTAAATTTTCTATGTCTTTTTCCTTCTTTAAGCATGAGTAGATCGCAAGCTACAATCACGGGTTTTAGATTGAGAATTCTTCCGTTGGAAAAACGAAATCGGTTGAAGTTCAAAGTGAGCATCTTGCTGCCAAATTTGGTACCAAAAGATTTGTCGCAACCAGGGGAAGACCGTCAATGGCAGAAAAATAAAATTTAATTAGGTTTAAGAATTTTAAAATTCAACTGGGCAGCACCACTTGTGCCCGGGGACATAATTAAGCGAGACTCGGCGACGGTTTTGGGGTCAGGTCACAGTGATTAAGACCCCCTTAATTGCGGCACTGGTTTTCAGGCTTCCACATATTTTTGAATGACGATCGCATGCCCAGTGGTAGGTAGGATGATGCTAGGCGCCTCTGTGAATTTTGGTGAGAAAGTCTTTATTTTGGACAAAGTTATCATGATGCGACGCAAAAAACGCGTTTCTGCGTCGCAAACGTCGTTTGGTTGAATGTTTAGCGGCGGTACTGTACAGTAATGCTGAGAGACCCACCGTCAATGCCTTACGAAGACGGTCAAGACATATATTACTTTCTATTTTGTACGCAAACGAAAATCACCTGATCTTCTCAATGGCCAATCGAATGTGTTATGAACGCTGTTCATTTTTGTGTTTATATCATGTCCATGTTTACACAAGGTCACAATGTTAGTATTGTACATTAATGTGGCCAAGTTACACTTTACATCGACAAAAATGGACCGAACAAGCCTAGCAATGCAGAATCCCAACCCCGGACCCGAACCCTGACTACTTCCCTGGAAGCCCGCCACCGTATCCACTCGGCCATCCAGTCGCTGCTTCCTTCGTGGTGAGCGGCGCACCTCAATGTTCCACATCGGTTGCTGTACGCTAACAAGCAACATGAGAGATCGCTGTAATTCCGCTACCGTTCCTGCCCCAAACCTTTTAGAGGTTGGATTGTAACCACAACATGGCAGTTCCAGACTTCAGTTTTGCTTTATCGGCCCGCACTGAAGTGCAACAGTTTTTTCAATTTTTGACCTACCCAGCTGTCCGCAGGAAATTTGAAAACCACTACGGTGCTTCTCTTACAGTCCCCTACAACCCACAATAGGTCACTTTCAAAATTGCCACGGGATGCTCATTGACCTCCCTTGTCAGAGTGCAATTTGATATACTAAGAATAGTACCTAGGGAAATGCCGGATGAGAGAGTGCCACCTTTTCAAAGGGACCACTACTACCTATAGAAGAGGATGTTAGAAGAGGATGTTGTATTCAAAGGGATACTACCTACAGAAGAGGAAGGAAACCAAGGGTAAAGGTGTGCTCGACTAATGTAGGATCTTTCAGAGGAGCGACACTGACTCTGAGTCTGAGGTAGACAAAGGCCACCCGCAGTATCAGTGCTCGGATGACTGTTTCGCTCGTGTCACGTTCGCAGATATCAAAGGAATAGATTTCCCTGGTGCTTACTTCAAAGCTGGACGACATTCGACATTTGGGTTATCGTTTACCCAGTGCACGACTTAACGCGGCAAGAAGCGGTAAAGGGTTCCACACCGTCCACTTAGGAATCTCAGACCCACACTCGAGCCTCACTGAGAGACTATATGACAAGAACTCCTCACGAAGAGGCTAGGAACGAGACGAATGAGAAGAATAGAAGAACGCCTGAACACACAGAGGGGCAGACAGACCCTCGCAGGGGGGTCCCTTGTATTATCGATTCGCGCGCCAAATCGTGACTACCCGCCGCCATTCCACCGATCTACGTGACCTCACACCCGTCGTCGTCTCGGTGGTGTCCACCGTTAAATTTAGCTATAAGACTATGTCCTCCTACACTATTTCCGCTCACAAATTCTGTTGTAAGCGCCTTCTCTTCATCGGCTCCAGATAATCCTTCTTCGACATGCCTACCCCTCTTTAAGGTCGGCGTCCTCGCTCACCCGCTTTCCATCTTGAGACTTGGCAGGTCCACTCGAGGGACACGTTTTTGATGACCTCATATAAGTATTTTGCTGCCGCAACTCCCTGATACGCAAAGTAGGATTTTTCAGCTGGCTCAGGACATTCTGCCCCAGTATGAATCCTCCCTTCGATTTTTCTAGTGCTCACGGTTGTGAACACTTGATCCGGCTCACCGAACTCCTCGACAGTGGTATCGAATATCGGCCATAGCTTCATCGCTTTCCATTGTGCTTCTTTTTTTCAGAAATATGAGTCCACGCTGTTATCACTGTCCTCCATTATCGAGATGGTTTTTGATTAACGCTATCACGTCTTTCTGTAAGAAGATTGCATAGGTAGTAGCCTGGTCGTGGGAGAGTGACTGATAAGACGTCCCTCGGTTTTCACTAGTCCGGTAAGGCAGGCCCGTGCACAGTTTAACGGTAGAGCGTCAACTGGTTGTCGTCTCGGAAACGCCTTTGTAGCTCCGTGGAGGAGGCCGCGTCCTTCCCAATTGAAACAGTCGCAGAGAATCGATTCTACGTTGCATTTTTGCTTTGCGTATTTCGTGCATTGACCACTGTTCTTCTCAAATAAATCTGTTTTATTCCCACTTTATGCCTCGTGCGTAAGTCGTTGATCTGGTCTGCATCCGCCTATCGAATTTCTCTGCATTCGGCCACATGGGGCCGAACCGGCACAGCACTAAGTAGCTCAAAGGGAAGGAGCTCACCTTCAAGCACTGCTATTCACTTCGCTGCACCTAACAACCACGTAACACAGAAGAGCTTGAAAACAGTTTCATAACAAAGCCAAGGTTCCAAGACGAGGGGACATGGAAACTATTAAGTCAACCCCGCCCATGCAGACTGAACGTGTAGGGTTATGACATGAAGACCTGTATGGATGTGTTAGCACATTGATCGCTAACCTGTTTGTGCACGATGGCAGTTAAATTGACGCCGCTCGTGATCTATTGATGTGTCATCCCGACGCAGCAACCAGTCGTCATTCATTCCATTCATTTTCTTCAAAGAGGCCATGGAGCGTTACGCTACACTACCTACAAAGAAACTGGTTTATAAGTAGCTTATTCCGTGAGATCGTACATCTTTCCTACTCTCTTTCAGTTCTTTAACTTATTCTTAGTTTTCTCTTTGATATTCTTTATCTTACGATGTTGTTGTGATGTGTTGTGTTGTTGGTTTTACTTCAGTGTTGTTTTTGTGCATAAGTGACACTTATGTAATAAACATACATACATTTCAGTCTCTTTAGTCGTTGTGTAATCAAACCTTCGACAGCCCATTGCTTCCGTCCTCTCATGAAGTTGTAGCTCTCTGAGTTTTCACACCACCAATGTATAGTCCGCCTTTATATTAACTATGTGAGCCTATCATCCTTACAATCAGGTAATATCGTGTGTAGTGCATTTAGTGTGTTCGTTTATGATAAGACTCCGTTTCGATGAGCATCCCTATTGAAGGGGCTCATTGGTGTAGGCGGTTAGTTTTGTTCTTGTTTTTCTGGGTTTGTAATAAATCCTATTGCAAGGCAGTATTTGGAGACATAAAAACATAAGGAAGAGCAGGAAAGCATCTACAACATCAGAAAACTCAAGAGGATACAAGTGTGTCTTTTTTCTGCAAAAGGAAACAATAAGCAGTACCTCTACGACATTGATGTTCTACACTTGACCATGGAAAGCGATACTATTGTATGTTTTTTGTGGTCGCTCTTTTGTCCAGTGTACTCTACAAAGCCACTCAGGCTGCCACTGAATCCGTGGCATAGTCACTCGACACTAAGCATCTGATGGTGAAGCAGGAAAGAACAGTCTGAAGCTGTCGTCGCAACCGCGGCGACACTTTCTGGATCAACTGATTTTTCTTATAATGTGATTCTTATAATGTGTCACCGTAGTCATTTCTACATACATTTCATCTGTTAGGTTTATTAGGTGAGCTTTCATTCTGAAGGTGTACAGAATCCACATGAAAGCGCACAGTTCACTTTCATCAGGTATTCGTAGTTCTCCATTTTACAGTGTCCCTTCTTCACGTGAGCCGCACACGATTTGAGACCGCGGTCCTTGCATTCCTGAAAAAGTCTTCTTCAATCCTTCAAGCTTTTAAAGCTCAAGCCTATGATATTCTGTTGATTTTGGTTAGAAAGATGAAAGGCAACGCTTCCATAAATAAGGCTGCTCCGATATAACGGGATGCGAGATGTGTTTGTCTTGAGCAAGCTACTGAGAAGGAAGATTGTCTAAAGCCTATAAAAATTTACTGGAATAGCGAAGCGCACTGTTAGCAGTTCATCTATTCGCATTTTTCGCGACACTGTTGGACAATGATGCCCGACACTGCATTTGTTCCTCATTTTGCACAGATGCCTAATTCTCCACTACAATACCTCTACTGGGTTTAATTACACAAGTTTGAAGCAATGTCCGAGCTGACAAGCTTGCTCGTGGAAGCGCTGTTTGAACAAATCAGAGGAATTCGTCTGGAGGCTTCTACGGCACCAATAACTTCGATGGATTTAGGAAGCCCATGACTCGACCATGAGGGACCTTGACGCAAAGAAGTCTACCTGGAAGAAGCCTTTCTCTGGCAATACGGAGCCTAGTCACCATTTGTGCGGCCTACAAGGGTCACGTCAATCACAAGGAGCACGAACAATACGTCTCATCCTAACTTCTTCTTCTTAAGTTTACGTCCCGCTTTGCAGCGGAGTGGACTATTCTAGTCCATTAACGCCACCTTTTGCGATGCAGAGATAGATCACGGTGGACAACAGTAACTTCCAAGTCCACCCTTTAATGCATAGCGTCATGCACACTTTGCAGCTGGCAGCGGGCAGTTGAATGTGGGCGGAGCTGGTCTCCGCTCACATTCCACTGCGGCACTGTGGCACTGCGCCGCAGCCGCACGCAGTGGCAGTGATGAATGCCCGAGCTCATTCCTCGCTGTCACTGCCGATGCGGCCGCATCCGGCATCACTGCGGCAGTCAAAGGGTGCGCACCCCCGTCACTGCCGCCTTCGCTGCTGCAGTGCTATTCCGCCCTTCCACGCTATGCCTCAGCATGGCTGCCGCACTCCCGCTGCGGAGTGTGCATGATGCTTATCAGACCAGCGCTGCTTGGGCGTAACTTAGGCCGCTTTCTAGGCACTTCTAACTTAAGGCCTCTCTTTCTTCTTTTCCACGCAGAAAATGGCCGTGCCATAGGAAGCGAGCTTCGCGCATCTCTTAGCTGTCGATGCGGCACCAACTTCTGCCGAATGACAGCGTTTCGGATGCGGGTCAGTCGCAAGAAACTAGCACATCTTATAGATTCTATAACCAGCATGGTCCACGATGACACTTTTCTAGCAACTAAAATCGATATCAACATTGATCGACTTCGATCAACAGTTATCAATTTTTAGAGCAAGGCAACATCTCCTACCTGCCCTAACCAAAGCGGTGTTAGGTCGTGCAATATGCGCGCAAAGGCTGTCTAATGCACCCACTTTCCTTTATGCGAGGAAAAACTGCTGCAGCCAGGGACAATGTTGACTTCTCGAGCACTTTACACGCAATGGAATGCGCGCGGTCCGAAACGACTGACAAAGCGAGTGCAAAATTGCATTGTGCAGAAGGATAGATGGCTTGGCGGAGAGTCGTTGGATACACCGCCCTCAGAAAGGGGCGGGGCGTGGGGCGCGCCCAGGATAACATGACCGGTTTCCTGCCATCACATGGAGGCATTTCCATTTCCAGTCACTTCCCTTGGCCCTGCAGCTCTATCCCGAACTGATTTCGTTCTTTAGACGAGAGTCAGAATCTTGTTCACCATATTTGGAGGAAAGGAGTTTTCAGCTGCAGTGCCAAGGCTTTCTTCAGGTCCCGCCACATTGCTCAGTACTAAGGCGTCGTCCGCAAGTACAGCAATATCCTAGCAAGATATGTCATGGCAACAACGCGACCATCAACTAGAAAGTCCTCCAATAGAAGGAGAATTGTCTGATCCTTGGAAAGAGAGGACGGGAACCGGTTTTGCGCGCAATTACGAATAAACCCTCAATGTAGAACTGACCGGAATCACCCATAGTCTCTAGTTGGAGCGAAAATTTAAAGAATTGTGGTGAAAATTGAAGGAATCTAGAGAGAAGAGCGACGTTCTACTTTCCTCAACTGCCTCCATAACCGAAACGACTGGAAAATGACTTCAAAGTTCCACGAGATGCGCTTCCCAGTCGTCTCCTATCACCTGTTAGGTTTTTGGACGACGTCACGTCAATTAACGACGGTTTCGCGCGCAGCAAACTTGTCCAAATAGGGCGGCGCGTGCAGGGCGGGAAGTGGGCAGCGGGCAGCACAGTGTACCGAACGACTGCCCCCCAGATGGCTTGAACACGAAGCCGATATACAGTACTGGACGCGCCTCTCCGCCCAACAAGAAAAAGAGCCGCAATAGATGAAAAGTGGCGCAAAAATGCGCCGGAAAGCGCCGTTTTCCGCTCGCCACGCGTCGCACGAAAATCGCTTTAGGGTGGGGCATCCGGCGCACTTTTTCGTCGCTTTTCATTTTTCGCGCCGATTTTGCCTGTTGGACGGGGTGGCGCGTCCAGTGCTGTAGGTGGAAACGTGCCGTGCCTTTCGTGCAACCCTTATGTTAATACAGTCGCCGCTTTCATAAAAGGAGAGCAGAACGACTTAGGAAGACATGAAAATGAACTTTAGTTACCTCGGCCATGACAGCATCCTGTGTGAAAGCGTTGAGAATAAGGAGCAGGAAGAGAGCGTAAACGAACATCGTTGCTAAAATCACCAGGGGTGTAGTTTCGACTTGGCCACGGTCCTTTTATGCTGACAGCTCGCAGAGCGACTGTATGCACTTATCTTTCTGTTCAAATTGATGATGTTTTCCCCTTCCAAAAAGACATGACGGATGTTATACGATAGGAACAGGTTTTAAACGGCCGTAGATTCCATAGAATTCTGAGCTCGAAATTGATTGGAAGTCATTCACCTCGAGACAAGAACCCAATTCCTCAATGGCGTTAAAGGTAAACAGTTCAAGGGGTGACTTACCGAAGTATGAGGCATACGTCATTTATGCCCTTGTGATAGAAGTATTGGATGAGAATCGAACCAACTATGCGGATGCGTAAGGCCTATGGCCTTTGTCATACCTTCGCTCACCCCGAGCGAAGGCGACGAACAGTGCGATGAGCGAAGTCTCTTCGCTAGCGTGAAGCTAGCGAATAGGCGCGCAGTTAATAGCGTTGTGTGCAGCTGCGTCGCGAGGGCTAGAACACACCATTGCTGCAAATAAATTCCGGTTTCAAAAGGCAAATAGGACTGTGCTACATGGTGACCCCCCCCCGTACCCTATTGCGCCGCGAGGAAATTAAAAAATTATGAAAACGGCTGAGATTGATGGGGTAGCATCGCTCGAAGGTATGACACCCCGGTAGCGAGGCTCGCTAGCGGATCGGACAACTGCTACAGGCGTCCGCCCCCTCCACAACGTCTGATACCGTCCCTTCCCCAATTGTGTTAGTGTCCATCGCCTTCGCTAGCGAAGAGCGATGGTATGACATGGGCCTGAGATAGGCCTAATGTTGCTTAACCAGAATGAATTATTGGGATGAGTGAGAAACAATGTGGCTTCGCTTCTAAATGAGGAACTACGCAGCTGGGCGAGAACATACTTAAGAATCACCGGTACATGAGATTGTATACGTCTTGTTTGTTCTTTGTTCTCGGGACTTTTGGGGCGAAATCTGGAATATAACAAGACGTATATACCGGTACAAGACTATTTCGAAAGACTGTTGAGTTATGAGCATGCAATGGTTTGCGACGGATTATTCCGTGGCAACGCAATTTTTTACCGTGCGACACGAGCGATATTGTATGCCTGCCCTTTAGAAGCTTAGCCGTTCACATCGTTCGCAGTATATACTGTTATCGTTACCTTATTAATAAAGCTCAACTACTAAGCGTTTGGTGCGCTGATTCGTTCCAAGACCGTGGCAACAACCTTGACGAGCCTTTACACACCATGATATTTTCTGTAATGAACTGAGCAATGAGCAGCTGATTGCTCGAAATGTCGAAACAAGTGCCCGTCCGTATTTGTTTGCATTCACGTGCTTAATGTACAGTTTCATACACCGACAAATGAAAACCAAAACTCCCGTCATCACTGAAAAACGAATGCTTTTGGTTTGGACAGATGGCCAAACGGATTCTGTCACAGTGATAGCTGCAAGCATAAAAGGGCCATGCTAGAACTGAAACCACACCCTTGGTGAATTCAATAACAATGTTTGTCTACCCTCTCGTTGTCCTCCTTGTCCTCACGGCATGCACTCAGCATATCGTTATGGGTGAGGTGAGTTACACTCATTTCCACACCTCTCTAAGCCGTTGTGGACCTCTGTGTTCTCTGTGCTGATATTAGGGAAAAGTAATAGTAGATGAAACTAAGTAGAGACTAAGTAGATGAACTGTTACCAGTGTGCCTGGTTCGTCTCCGAAAATACATATGGGCTTCAAACAATTTTTTTCACGAAATTTTGTGGAAGAGAAGCGCAGCTCGCAACCCATTACGGCGGAAGAACCCATTTAAAGTAACATGGTCCTTCAATCTCTATCACCTTTTACCTAATTTCATGACAAGAAGCCATGAAGAAGACATTTTTCAGGAATGCAAGGACCGCGGTCTCCAATCGTGTGCGATGCACGTGAAGAAAGGACACTGTCACATGGAGAACTATGAATACCTGATGAAAGTGAACTGTGCGCTTTCCTGTGGATTCTGTACACCTTCAGAATGAAAGCTCACCCAATAAACGTATCATGCAAGCTGTTGTTGAGTACACAATTCAACATCACTACCGCAGAAAACCAGAGCTGTTCATACGGAGCTCGCATCTATTAATAGATTAGGTTTAACCATTATATGACAGACAACTCGTGCATTAATTGTGATTTTTGACTTGCACAAGACTACGAAGCACGAAAAACAAAATGGTAAGCAAAATACAGTCTTATCACGTAGAGTCGAAACTTAAAAAATAAAGAATACGATAAAGAATAGAATGAGCTAATTACCGATAGCTAGAAACAGCACGTTAAAAATAAGCTTCCAGGAGATACCGGTCAATAAGCCTTCGTGTTGCCTCAGTGGATTGGGCAACTATATCCTTTCAACAATTTAGCATCTCAGAGCCAGCCCGTTGAGCAAAAAATGCCGATTTTATTAGGTTGCCACATAAGAACAGTCCAATTTTCAAGGGCAATTTTACGGTGTAATATCTCTGCTGAAATGAAGTTTACTGATCAATGTGCGTACCGTTACAATCAACGCACCTCTGCGCAAGATATACAAGAGCATCAATTTCATTTCGGAAGAAATCTGAATTCTTAGAAGCAATGAAACTCTTAACGGCAATTTCGACATCTGCTTCGACACGGTTCTTGACGCGATCACAACCGTTGAAACGATTGAAATTTCTTGAAATTTCCATTCTTTCTTCACTTTAGAGTAAGCTTTAAATCACTGCTTTCATGAAAAAGAAAACACAAAAATCCAGTGTACTATCCTATGGGGCGGAAGAACTTTCGAAAAAGTAAAAAATAACACTACATTTTCCTGAACAAGAAATTATTCTGTCCATTAAATTAAAATTATTCTGTTTAATTGGGAAGACGTTCGCTTTGTTTTGAACAATGTTCAGCTCGACTTCAAAAGCGTCACGCTCTCTTATGGTTAAAAGAGCATCCACTTTAGAGGAGAAGTGTCTATTTTGGTTTCAAAAGTTTCCAGTTTGACGTGAAAGTGGTATATGCAAAATGGGATAGAGATAATAAGCTGACCAAAAAATGACTTTTTCGGGTCTACTTCAACTGCTGCCAAACGTTCCCCACTAGGATCAAAGACGACGTTCTTTCAGTTTTAGGCTTTGTGTCAGAAACAGAATATTAGCCTATGTTTATTTACAACAGTAGTAGTCTGATAAAAGTAAGTACTTCCGTGGAAGTGGAGAGAGGAAAAGGCTTTAAAATTCATTAAAGCAACTTTAGCGATTTATTATCCAGAGGAATGCACAACAAAGATCGGATAATGTGGCTGGGTACTCACCCCGTTAAAACTGAACAAAACAGGCTTCCAACAAAGTGTGCGTTTTTGCTCGTTGAAAAGGAGATGCGAATCACAATGTCCCCCCCCCCTAAGAAGGCGCTAAAAAATCACGATCAATAATCACAGCAATAATCAGAATCGATGGGCAGCGATGAGTTGATGTAGGATGACATCAGATCTGACAGAATTAAAAATGCGACAGCGCCTTCTATAAGAGCAACAACGTTTCACTCAGGCTGGTCTCTCACAATTTGAATTGCAGTTTTATCCCATTTTGCACTCGCCCAGTAGTGCCAAATCGCAGCGCGCCCAACAGAAATTTAGCCATAAACTCGCATGACCGTAGCAGGATTATTATTTGCGGCGTTTTTTCGATTTTCACTTTTTTCCAAATTGGACACTCTTCTAAGCATGTTTGACGCTTCCTAAACCAAGCTGAACATTCTCCAGATCAAAAAGAGCTCTCTCACATTAAATAGTGATTTTCCAAGAAAGTCAGACCAATTTTTATTCAATTTTTATTCAAACTTTTATTTATTTATTTTTTACTTTTTACTTCAGTATAACTTCTTTTGAACGTTTTCAATTTACCTGCCCCAACAAGTGTTTGAACTTCAACACTCTTTGAAATATCAACGATCCCCTTTGCACTTCATAACGCTCCAGACATATGTATTTGGATTTTTGATAAGGTAGCTCTTAAGCTCAGAGTCACACAGCTCACAAAAACCACCATTGTTCATATGAATATACCTAACGTATCGAACAATCCCAGATCTCTTCAGCAACAAAAGTTGTGTACGCAGATACATTTCATCTGTTAGGTTCATTAGGTGAGCTTAGATTCAATCCACACGGAAGCGCACAGTTCAGTTTCATCAGGTATTCGTAATTCTCCATTTCACTGTGTCCTTCTTCACGTGCGCCGCACACGATTTGAGACCGCGATCCTTGCATTCCTGAAAGCCTCCAATGCTTTCCAGCTCAAGGTTGTGACAATCTGGTGAATTTGGTTATAAAACTGAAAAGCAATCCTACTATATATAAAGCAGCAAGCGTGTGTGTGTGTGTGTGTCACTGTGTCACACCGTCACACTGTCCGTCCGTCCCACTTTGAGTTGGGGCGCGGCAGCCGAACACGTCGGCAACCGTTCATGGCGAGCCGTAGACGTGCCAAACACGTCGGCAACCGTGCATGGCGAGCCGGAGACGTGCCAAACACGTCGGCAACCCTGCATGGCGAGCCGTAGACGTGCCGAGCACGTCGGCAACCGTGCATGGCGAGCCGTAGACGTGCCAAACACGTCGGCAACCGTGCATGGCGAGCCGTAGACGTGCCAAACACGTCGGCAACCGTGCATGGCGAGCCGGAGACGTGCCAAACACGTCGGCAACCCTGCATGGCGAGCCGTAGACGTGCCGAGCAGGTCGGCAACCGTGCATGGCGAGCCGTAGACGTGCCAAACACGTCGACAACCATGCATGGCGAGCCGTAGACGTGCCAAACACGTCGGCAACCCTGCATGGCGAGCCGTAGACGTGCCGAGCACGTCGGCAACCGTGCATGGCGAGCCGTAGACGTGCCAAACACGTCGGCAACCGTGCATGGCGAGCCGTAGACGTGCCAAACACGTCGGCAACCGTGCATGGCGAGCCGTAGACGTGCCGAGCACGTCGGCAACCGTGCATGGCGAGCCGTAGACGTGCCGAGCACGTCGGCAACCGTGCATGGCGAGCCGTAGACGTGCCGAGCACGTCGGCAACCGTGCATGGCGAGCCGTAGACGTGCCGAGCACGTCGGCAACCGTGCATGGCGAGCCGTAGACGTGCCAAACACGTCGGCAACCCTGCATGGCGAGCCGTAGACGTGCCGAGCACGTCGGCAACCGTGCATGGCGAGCCGTAGACGTGCCGAGCACGTCGGCAACCCTGCATGGCGAGCCGTAGACGTGCCGAGCACGTCGGCAACCCTGCATGGCGAGCCGTAGACGTGCCGAGCACGTCGGCAACCGTGCATGGCGAGCCGTAGACGTGCAAAACACGTCGGCAACCCTGCATGGCGAGCCGTAGACGTGCCGAGCACGTCGGCAACCGTGCATGGCGAGCCGTAGACGTGCCGAACACGTCGGCAACCGTGCATGGCGAGCCGTAGACGTGCCGAGCACGTCGGCAACCGTGCATGGCGAGCCGTAGACGTGCCGAGCACGTCGGCAACCGTGCATGGCGAGCCGTAGACGTGCCGAGCACGTCGGCAACCGTGCATGGCGAGCCGTAGACGTGCCGAGCACGTCGGCAACCGTGCATGGCGAGCCGTAGACGTGCCAAACACGTCGGCAACCCTGCATGGCGATGCCGTAGACGTGCCGAACACGTCGACAACCGTGCATGGCGAGCCGTAGACGTGCCGAGCACGTCGGCAACCGTGCATGGCGAGCCGTAGACGTGCCGAACACGTCGGCAACCGTGCATGGCGAGCCGTAGACGTGCCGAACACGTCGACAACCGTGCATGGCGAGCCGCAGACGTGCCGAACACGTCGGCGGCGCGAAACTTCGGCCTTGGGGGTAGTCGAGGTCGCTGAACACGAATCTGAAGTCGACCAATCGATATCGATCGATATTATCGATTTTTTGAGGATGGCGCTCAAGTGGCGCGAAACTTCGGTCTTGGGGGTAATCGAGGTCGCTGAATACGAATCTGAAGTCGGATCAATCGATATCGATCGATATCATCGATTTTTTGAGGATGGCGTTCAAGTGGCGCGAAACCTCGGCCCTGGGGGTAATCGAGGTCGCTGAACACGAATCTGAAGTCGACCAATCGATATCGATCGATATTATCGATTTTTTGAGGATGGCGCTCAAGTGGCGCGAAACTTCGGCCTTGGGGGTAATCGAGGTCGCTGAACACGAATCTGAAGTCAGATCAATCGATATCGATCGATATTATCGATTTTTTGAGGATGACGTTCAAGCGGCACGAAACTTCGGCCCTGGGGGTAATCGAGGTCGCTGAACACGAATCTGAAGTCGACCAATCGATATCCATCGATATTATCGATTTTTTGAGGATGGCGCTCAAGTGGCGCGAAACTTCGGCCTTGGGGGTAATCGAGGTCGCTGAACACGAATCTGAAGTCGGATCAATCGATATCGATCGATATTATCGATTTTTTGAGGATGACGTTCAAGCGGTACGAAACTTCGGCCCTGGGGGTAATCGAGGTCGCTGAACACGAATCTGAAGTCGACCAATCGATATCGATCGATATTATCGATTTTTTGAGGATCACGTTGAGGAAGATCAGCCGATCCATCTCGATTAACATAATGGTCAGAAGGCCTAGGAAAGGATAGGAAACCCGTAGCGGCCATGGCGTCCTATTCTCGGGGTTTGGGGGCGAAGCCCCCAACCAGTCGTAGGCGGCCGCTAGGCCGCCGGACGACTGGTGGTATTATAAATAAGACTAATCCGAATAACGGGTTGCGAGATGCGCTTGTCCTGGTCAAGCTACTCTGAAAGAAGCTTGTCTGGAGTCTACGAAAATTTACCGATAAGAGCGAGCAGTTCTGTTACCAGTTCATCACTCGGGTTTTCACTTCGTAACATTGCCGGACAACGATGTCCGACGGTCGCGACGGACAAGGTCGAAAAATGTTGTCCGACACCCCGTTTATTCCTAATTTGTGCAGATACCTTGTTCTCCCCAGTACATCGAATAGTAGGTTAGTTACTCAAGTTTGAAGCAATGTACAGGCCGAACCGCCTTGCGCTCCTAAAAGTGCTCTTCGAGTAATTCAAAGGAATTCGTCTGAAGGCCTCTACAGCGCCAATAACTTTGATGGACTTAGGATGTCCACAGCCTCGACCTTAAGGGACTTCGTCCCGACGAAGTGGACCTGGAAGATCTTTTGTCTAGCGTCAATACTGAGCATAGCAATCATCATGTGTGCGGCCTACGAGGTTCGCGTCAATGACAAGGCACATGTGCGTACAGAATATGCCACATCCTTAACTTCTTCTTCACCTCTTCTTCTTCAGAAGTGCCTGACCGCTTCGCAGCGGATTCCGCTTTTTTGGTGTCATGACGCCACCTTTCCCGATCCAGCGCTAGATCAGGGTTGACAACAGCAACATTCAAGTCCATATGTTACTATTAGACCAGCTTCGAGCGCCCTCTAATCCACTTTCCCGACACCTCTACCTGAGGCCTATCTTTCTTCTTTTTCACGCAGAACGTGGCTGTATCATTGCAAGCGAGCTTCGCGCATCTTGTCAGCTATTTGCGCGACACCAAACTTCTGCCAAATAGCACCGCTTCGGATGCGGTCCACGCGCGTGACTCCATCCGTCCAGAGCTTCGCCTCCATGACGCTGAGGCGCTTCACTTACCTTGGTCGCAGGCCATCACTCAGCGCTGCACATTGCTACTGGCCGGAAACTGCTCTCTAGATCTTCGACATCAAGTGCTCCGGTATCTTCTATTGCAGAAAAACTCTTGTGATTTTGAGCAAAATATGAGGACATAGCATCATGAATATCCTCCGAACTTTCAAATTTCTTGCCACTAAGAAAATGCTATAGAGACCGGAATAAGTGGTAATCCGAAGGTGCGAGATCGGAAGAATACGGTGGATGAGGCTGAACCTCCCATCCTAATTCGTTGAGTTTTTCCGCGTCCGTTTTGCACAGTGCGGTCTTGCCTTGCCGTGATGGAGAATTACGCCCTTTCTGTTGATGATCGCTACTTTTCCAGTAATGCTTGGTTCTCTCGACCCAATTGCTCACGGTAAAGGACTGCGTCAACGGTCAGTTCAGATTTAAGCACTTTAAAGTCTACAATTCCACGGATATTCCACCAAACGCAGAAGAGTGCTTTTCTGAGATGAATATTCGGCTTCACAGTACTTCTTGGTTGTTCATTTTTGAAAAGCCACTGCTTCTTGCGCTTCGGATTATCGTACAAGATCCATTTTTTGCCTTCTGTGACCAATCGATCAAAAAACCGGTTGGGTACGTGTCGCTGAAGCAGGGCGTTGCAAAGCGTCAATCGGTTGGCACGGTTCTAGGCGGATAAATCGTGGGGTACCCAAACACCTGCTCTGCATACCTTGACAATTTGGCGTAGATAAAAGCCTATGGCTGATTTAGGTTCGCTTAAAGTACTCGAAAGTATTCCACTGGTGGGAAAAGGATTCGCCTCTAGTTCTGCCATCAGCATGTCGTTGTCAAATGTTACGGGTCTTCCTGATCGAAAGGAGTCAGAGAGGTCAAAATTACCGGATTTAAACTTGGAAAGCCATCACTGGCATTTACGAACGTCCAGTGCATCTGGACATACATCGCATATATTTTTGGTAGCAACCGTTGCGTTACTACCCTGCCAAAATTCGAACAGCGTGCAATGCCGAATATGCTCCTTTGAAATTTTCCAAGCCATTTCACCTGAACTTGCAAGCTAACAATTCAACGAATGGTCCTAAATGAGCAGGTCTCAATTACCTTAGAATCACTTTAGTGCGCCTTCGAAATACGCAAATTTGCCGACAGATAATAAGCTAAAACCGTAGTTCACAAAAAAACGACATTACTTATTGGATGACCTAATATTTATGAAAAATTAGGCGAATTGGTGAGTTTTGAGTCATTTCCGTTTCCGTGTTTCGTATTCCGGTTTTCGCTCACTTTTGAGTTTTTCCGTTCCGTATTCCATCTTCCACTTTCCTCGAAAAAATTTCCGACCTGATTCCAAAATAAAATATTCCAATATCCGGGCTTTCAAAAATGCCATCATCAAATGGCGAAAATTGGGTGGTGGGTGGGAGTGGGGGGAGGGTCGCCATGTATTCAGTAGTTTTCCTCATTCATAAGAAGGCACATGAATGTCGAATTACATCAGATCTAACACAGTTCATCAAATGGTAGAGACACAAGTGTTGAAGAATAACATTTTCGATTTCGTGCAGCACAAATGCGATATGGGGCTGCTCTACATGGTGATCTTCCCACGCAGTCTGCGATACAATTGAAATAGCGAAATGCCGATCAGAGTACGTGCTTAATCCCTTCTTTCCCCAGTCCCTGTCCTTCCCGACCTTGGCAGCGCAACATGACTTTTGAAGAAAAATATGCCAAAATCGACGTAATGCTCAGCAGCGTGCTAGATATATTCAACGCCATTATTTCTACGTTATTTCACAGGGAAGCTCGAAAACGTATGACTCTGCAGCGGGTTCGTCCGCGAAATTTCTTTTAGATGTGATTTTTTTCCAAGTTACGCGATTTCAAAATGGATCGAGGAAACTGGACGGGTTACACAGTTTTATCCGATTTTATCCGAATCACCAAGGGTTCGGATAATTAGATGATTCAGATAATGGCAATTTCGCGGATCCCGGATTTTTGGATGATTCGGATAAGGGCAATTTTGCGGACCCCGGATTTTTGGATGATTCGGATAAGGGCGATTTTGCGGGCACCGGACTTTTGGATGATTCGGATAAGGGCGATTTCGCGGTGGCTGGATAACTGGATGATTCGGATCGGGATAACCGAATCGGATGTCCGAAAACGAGTCATTCGGATCCAAGGTAAACTCTCGAAGCATTCCTGATATAACAGAGCACTGGCAACGTATGTCATGCTTGAGATACTCCGAAAGCATGCATGCCAGGGAAATAGCTGCTCCATTCGCAAAATGCCTGCTCCAGTCACTTTTTATCCACGCGTGGTAAGATTGTATACACGTTTGTGTAGACTTCGAGAAGGCGAATTGAAGGACACTAACCGTTTCTCAAAAATCTAAAACTGTCACAAGTTATCAGCATGCGATGCTTTGCAACGGATTATTCCGTCGCAACGCGTTTTTATTTTGATCGTGCGCCGCGAGCGATATTGTAGGCATATCCTTCCTATGCTTACAAGGAAAGGTTCCCAACTCAAGGTGAGCTTTTGCGAAGCTATTTTGGTAAGGTGTCGGGCCCTTTGAGCGGAGTCCAGAACCACATTTCGTTTTTGCTGAACGCTTTTTTGAAGACCTAAAAAGGATGTCTGAAAGCGTGCGCGCATCTATCATCAACCCCTACGACACCCCACGAGGCATCCCCGGCGGCACATTTGGTAGGAGGGACGCCTTATATGAGAATACCGGAGCGGTTTCAAGTTGGAGTCCACGTAGTGCCGAAGTTTTTTCCACATATTACATACACGCACATACATATTTCTATTACGCTCTCTCATGCTCCCAGGAGTCAATTTTAGAACATCAATGCTTAAAACAAATCAAGGCTGACTATTTGCGCCTTCATACGTGCTAGTTTTACAACAATGTTATCTGCACCACCACCATATCATGCCATATCACCGATAATACCGTAACTGCACACAACTACGCGTACCTTATGGTTGAATATTATGGACCCAGGTGATATCGGAACATAAGTGTGCTAAAAATGTCGTTCTCACCTGAACGTGTTGTCAGCCGACTACTTTCCACCTTCACACTGGATTTCACTTCCCCGACAAGGAAAGACATTGCGGTTGCGGACGTCATAAAAGGACTCCTGGACGCCATATATTGAGATGCGTACTATCAGGAAGAAGAGCCGGTTCAAGTTAGATGTAGTACAATGAAAATGGGACTTTTCTATGCCTGTCATAGGCGTGGGTGGCAGCTGGATACTCGATGTTCACCCAGAGCATTTTTCTATACCCACAGATTGCGCGTTCAACGAAGAAGAATTCATTCATTCTTTGACATTCTTTGACAGGGAGAAGATTGTTCCTCACTGGCTTTTGTAAGATGCTGTTGGTATGACAAACGCTTGTGTTTTACTTGTTTCTTAGATTTGTACCATAGCTGTTGACCAAAAGTGAAGGCAAGACAGGACTTATTTCCAGATAAATGATATGGTGCAGATATGCATTGTTGGAAAACTAGCACACATGAAGACGCAAATAGACAGCCTTGGCTTGTGGTTTACTGTAAACACCGATGGTCTAAAATTGACTCCTGTTAGCATGGAGCGTAATAACAACAGACTAATACGCAAAAACTTCGGCAGTACACCACTCGCACTTAAAACCCCTCCCGTGTGCTCCTATGAGGCGTCCCTCCTGCGACTGTGCCGCCGAGGCATGCATCGTGGGATGTCGTAGCGGTTGATGATAGTTGCGCGGCCGCTTTCAGACCTCCTTTCCAGGTCTTTAAAAAGCCGCTCAGCAAAAACCAAGTGTGATTCTGGACTCCGCTCAAAGGCCCCTACATTTTGCCAAAATAGCATCGCAAAAGCTCACCTTGAGTTGGGAACTTTTTCGTGTTAGCCGCTCACATCGTCCGTTTAATATATTGTTATCGCAACCTCATTTGCAATACCTAATTACCCAAGTTTGTAGTGCGCTGATCCGTCCTGAGATTCACGTGGCAACAGCTTTGACGAGCCTCTACACATCATGATATTTTCTGTAATGAACTGAGCAATGAGCAGCTAAAGTAGCTGATTGCTCGAAATGTCGAAACACATGTCCCGCCCGTGTTTGTTTGCATTCACATGCTTAATGTAAACCGAAATACCCCGACAAATGAAAACCGAAACTCCCCTCATCATTGAAGAAGAAATGCTTTCGGTTTGGACAGACGGCCGAACGGATTCTGCGACAGAGGTAGCTGCGAGCATAAAAGGGCCATGCCACAACTGAAACCAAACCCTCGGTGAATTCAACAATAATGTTTGTCTACGCTCTCGTCGTCCTCCTTGTCCTAACCGCATGCACTCAGCATACCGTCATGGCTGAGGTGAGTGTCACTCATTTCCACAGCTCCCTAGGCCGTCCTGGTCCTCCGCGTTTTCTGTGATGGTATTAGGGAAGAGTAATAGTAGATGAAACTCAGTAGAGACTAAGAAGATAAACTGCTGCCAGCGTGTCTGGGTCGTCTCCGAAAATTCACATAGGCTTCAAACTTTTTCCATGAAAGTTTATAGAGGCGCAGCTCGCAACCCATTATGGCCGAAGAACCCATTTATAGTGGCATGGTCCTTCCATGTCTATCACCTTTCACCTCATTTCTGGCAAGAAGCCATGAAGAAGACATTTTTCAGGAATGCAAGGACCGCGGTCTCAAATCGTGTGCGATGCACGTGAAAAAAGGACACTGTCACATGGAGAACTATGAATACCTGATGAAGGTGAATTGTGCGCTTTCATGTGGATTCTGTACACCTTCAGAATGAAAGCTCACCCAATAAACCACGTAACAGGCAAACTGTTGCTGACGCAATACCCGTACACAATTCAACATCACTGCTGCAGAAAACCAGAGCTATTCATACGGAGCTTGTATTGATTGATAGGTTTGGTTTAATCGTAATATCGCAGGTAGCTCTTGAATTAACTGTGACTCCGAAATGCTAGCGTAGTTAATGCGCTTGATGGAGTAGAGACCAAATAAAACTAACGCACCACGTTCAGGCCTTTGAAGACGACGGGAAGTCAAAACATCAGGGCCTGCTAAATAAAGACCCACCTAAAAACCTCGTGATGGCACAAAAAAACTTGACTGACTAACAAAACTTACAATGTCGGAGTTTGAAGAAGAGAGAAGTTGGAGATTTTTCAGCTGCGTTAGAGTACGAAGTACCAAAACCAAAATGGGAAGGGAAATACGGTCTTATCACACAGAGTCGAAACTGAAAAAATAAAGAATACGATAAAGAATAGAATGAATTAAATACCGATAACTAGAAATAGCACGATAAAAAATGAGCTTCCAGGGGCCGGGTTCATCAACGACTTACAGCAATTTAACAGAGAAAATTAGAGCCTAAATCCCTGATAGCGCAGTTTATCAAGCGATATGGTGAGCAATAGATAGCAGCGTTATCTAAGATTTTCGTTGTGAATTCTCTGTTAAAATTATGCAAGTCGTTGATGAATCCAGTCCCAGGAAATACTGGTCGATATTATTTTAATACTTCATGACCTCAGAACAAGCCCGTTGTGCGAAAAATGCCGAGTTTGTAAGGCTAGGTATTAGATGACGTAGTTGAATTCTGTGTGAAATTTTAGTCTGGAAACATACCTTTTACAGCTTTGTAGCAGGTTTGCGAAGAATTAGTTTCAAATTTGAAGAATATCTCATCAACGGTGGCATTGATAAGCTTGAGGTAGAGCTCATTATATAGAGCTCGAAATGGTGATGTAGAGCGGCCACCTGAGCGCGCGGCGGCGGCGCTCACGACCAGCCGATATGAACGCTAAGCACCCCAGTTTAATGTGGAAGAGGCTCATTTTAATTCGGATGAGTCCGTTCTGATTACAAAAACCTTAGGCTTAGACTTGGAAGAGTGTCCAATATCACGTGAAAAGTGTGAAATCCGAGGTGAAAATGGTATATTTAAATTGGGATAGAGATAACAAGCTCACCGAAAAATGACGACCCTTTTCGGATTTCGAATTCGCTTTCAACTGCTGCCAAACGTCCACCACCAGGGCCGAAGAAGACGAAGTACATATATTAGGTTGTAGCGAATTAAATGGCACTGGCTCGCGCCATTTTTGGCGCGTCTTTACGCGTTTGATCAAGAACAAACCGTAACATGTGGCATATCATTTAGAAGCGCAAACTTTGCTCTAACGGTGAGTACCAAATTTTCTATGTAAAAGTGGGAAAGCTTTAGAGTTTTATTGACTTTTTCGCAGATGGACAAAAGGGTAGTCCGAGGCATTTACTTGTATGAATTCAAGCTGGGCACTACAGCTAAGGAGGCGGACGAGAAGATCAACGCCGCATTCGGTCAAGGATGTTCCACAATTCGGACGGCGTATCGTTGGTATCAGAAGTTCCGGAATGGAGATGAGAGCTTGGAAGAACATGAAGGTCGTGGGAGGCATAGTGATGTTGATGAGGACAAGCTGAGAGATGTGGTAGAGGAGGATCCACACAAAAGTACCAGGGAGATAGCGAAGGTTCTTGGCGTCAGTCACAACACAGCTGCCCGGCATCTGAACGAAATTGGAAAGACCAAAAAGCTGGAAAGATGGGTGCCTCATGAGCTGTCTGAGGAGCAAAGAAACCGACGATATGAGATCTCGTCCGCACTGCTTCTACGGAACGAAACGGACCCATTCCTTGATCGCATCGTAACCTGTGACGATAAATGGATAGTCTACGACAACAGGCGACGATCGGCGCAGTGGGTGGACGAGCCCCAAGGTTCTTGCGAAGCCGGAATTGCACCAAAAGAAAGTAATGGTGACAGTATGGTGGTGTTCGCTGGGAGTTATTCACCACAGCTTCCTCCCTCCCGGTGAAACCATCACGGCAGAGAAGTACTGCATTGAAATTGAAGAAATGATGAAAAGGTTGAAGGATATCCGGCCGGCCTTGGTAAACCGAAGGCGAGTTCTCCTTCTGCTCGACAATGCTCGCCCCATGTAGCACGAATGACGTTGCAGAAATTGAATGAGCTGAGCATTGAAACTCTACCACATCCTCCGTTTTCTCCCGACCTCTCCCCAACAGACTATCATTTCTTCAAGCATCTTGGCGACTTCTTGGTAGGGAAAATATTCAAATACCAACAGGATGCCGAAAGTGCCTTCGAAGATTTCGTCAATTCCAGAACTTCTGATTTTTATGCTACTGGGATAAAAAAGCTTGTGTCACGTTGGCAAAGATGTGTAGAATCAGAAGGTTTTTATTTCGATTAATAAACTTGCCTACAAGCCGAGATATTAACTGTTTAAATTTACAGTGGTTCAGTGCCATTTATTTCGTTACAACCTAATACATCACTTCAGAAACACAGTATTAGCCACCGTTTATTCACAACAGTAACTTCACAACAATAAACATTTCCCAGTACATGAAGAGAGAAATAACCTGAGCAATTCATGAAAGGAACTTTAGCGATTTCGTAGTCAGAAGGGGTTACAGTAGAAATTGGACCAGATGCTGGGTACTCACCCCGTTAAAAGCTGGACAAAACAGACAAAACAAACTGTGCTTTTTCGCTCGTTGAATTGGAGACGCGAATCACAATGTGTATCCCCTACTGAGAGGGAGCTAATAAATCAAGATCAATAATCACAGCAGTAATCGGAATCGATGAGCAACGCTTGATGTAGGGTGATATCCGGTCTGACAGATTTGAAGATGCGATACGACCTTCTACGACAGTGTCACAGATTCACTCGGGTTGGTCTCTCCCAACCTGAATTGCAGTTTTATCCCCATTTTACAGTCGCCAGAAGGGCCAAGTCGCAGCGTTCCCAACAGCTATTTAGGCATAAACTCGCATGACCATAACAGAATCATCATTAGCGGCGTTTATTCCATTTTCTGGAACCGAACTGGACAATCTTCTAAGCAAGTTTGACTCTTTCTAAAGCAAACTGAACACTCTACAGATCAAAACATGCTCTAATCAGAATAAAATGAAGACTCCCCGACGTTACAATAGGTCTGCGGAAGGGAACTTCAGTATGACTTATTTTGAACCTTTTTAACTCACCTACCCCAACAAGTGTCTGAACTTGAACATTGTGCATTTACACTATCAAAAATTAAATTAAAAACAGCGACAATATAGTCGAATGCATGGCGCGATCTCTTCTTTTAATATGCTAAATGATCGCTCTCTTCTAGCGATTTAAAACAAATTTCAACTCGCTTTCCTGCCTTGAATTTCCTTGAAGAATAGAAAATTTATAAAATTTCAAGCTGTGTGTTCCGGTGCATGTCGCGAATGCTCACCGCGGGGTGCGGGAACGCGTAGCGGACGGCGCAGGAATACGCCGTCGCTCCTACCATAATAGCGGCAGCCAATCATGTGTCCTGCATGTGCGGCCGAGGCGATGCCTGGTTGGCTGCCAGGGTTACGGTAGGAGCAGCTGCGTGTCCCCGCACCCACGAGTTCGTCTTCGCGACATGTACCGAGTGTTCACTTGAGCCAGGTGAATGTTTAAAAAAATTCAAAAAACCCATACTACATTTTCCTTGAACAAAAAATTATTCTAACCACACGCAGCCTATAATTTGTTATAAAAAGGCTCCTTCTTATTTGAAAGATGTCCACTTTGATTTCAATAGGCATGCTTACCTAGAAGAGTGTCAAATTTGATTCGAAAAGTGACCAACTCTTCAGTTTTGTCTGAAGAGTTTTAAAAAATGTCCAATTCGACGTCAAAATGGCATGTATCGGCTCCATAAAGCTGTAAGAGGCTCGTTAGACCCACAAAAGGCCACGTCACCCTCCAGGCATCTAAGACCATCCGAGAGCCCACTTGCTCAACGCTATAATTGACCCAAACAAGGGGATTAGAGTTGGCAGCATTATCGGTAGATAGACGGCCATAGTCTGATCCTTCGGGAAGTAGAGCATCGCCAAGAGGGACGGATGTGACAGTGCCTCGTCGGCTAGGAACCGACCACTCGTGATCTGAAAACGAGACGAAGTATAAACGCATTGAGATATGACAGTTTTGGAAGGATGACACTTCTAGGAGGCAGGTAAACAGAGAATTATTTACCACAAAGCACTGAACAGAACTAGGCATCGTCAGCATTTGGACTTGAACAGAATTTATACTTCAGTCGCTGAGCGGAACGGCGTTGTGAAAAACCACCAAGATTGATTGCCTGTGCCGCCTAACACTGGTCGACACTGGTCACTTTCAAAACGTCACGCCCACTAATCGATATTGGTCGCTTTCGCAACGCCGCGCCGACAGGCGGCTGAAGTGTAAATACCAGCTTACCCTCAGTTTACAGTTTTGTCGTCACACAACACAGCAGGAAAAGTGTAAACTGCTCGCTTAGAAGTATGCCAGCTTTCCTCCAGACGAGGAATTGTTAGAGCAATGAAGCAGTTCTTTGCCGCCAGGAGAGTAGGTCGTCTTCAAAGCGCTGCCGTTGACCCTAACTAGGAGACGAGAACAAGCCACCAATATCGATTGGATGCGCTGCTGATTAATATTGGCAGCCCTCGTATTGTCGTGTCAAGCTGCAGTATAAACTACGCCTTAAGCTCTCTATTAATCATAAAACCGGTCGTATTGACGCTATCCTAGTTTGGGGAGCACACTCGGGACGACGAATAGGGGTTTAGCCCGTTCCGACATGTTCTTGACCTGAATAGAACCTGACTATAGACCTCACCCTTCGACACCCTTCCCAACTAGGAAACCCTTCAGGCGTTGGTTACACTTCACCTCAGCGAAAAAAAAACGCTCACCTTATCAAGAAGCGGTGCCTCCGGATTCTGTAGCCCTTCCCTGACGAGCTGAACAGCTTGATTGGCTCGAGCGGCGACGTCGTCACCGATGACCACGTTGGTGATCTTCACCGTTAATGCCTAAAACACTCAAGTGAATCGCCTCCAGCCACATATGAAGCCTTCAAGCTCACCTTCAACGCCCTCACAGCGGACATGGCCCTCATCGCGTTGTCCAGAATGGCCCTGAGTCGCATCCGGTCCGTCTCCCATACGGTCAGCGGCACCGTGGCTCGTTTCCACGTCGACGGCAGCTCACTGTCAACCCCTAGTAGAATCCTTAGGGCGGCTAGCAATCGAGCAGCCGGTTGCGCGTTCTCCTGCGTCTCGCCGTTGCCGATTCTAGGGACAACCGCACCCCACGATGCTACCGCAGCTCCACGGCTGTCTTCGCCCTGAAAATGGTTTTTCAGTGCTGCTACTAGGGAAAAACGCAGGGTTTACATATAAGCTGCATGTAAGAACCGCTTATGTCAATTAGACGACATTTATACTCCGGTCGCCGAGCGGCGCGGCGTTACAAGAGGCACCAATATCGATTCTACGTGCGGCCTAATCAATATTGTTAGCTTTCATAGCGCCGCGCCGCCAACCGAAGTATGAATTCCATCTAAGGCAGCACGGATTATAAATATCTGCCATACGACTGAGGTACAAATTCTGTCAACTTACAAAGGAGTCCAGCATAACCACCGGGTAATCCAGCTCGATGATAATCAGCTTCAGGACAGGAAACGGCGACTCGACGGACTGCAGTTGAGAATCGATCTGAAGACTTGCGGTAATCGATCGTTCTTAATCGTTTGCTATGTGCGGCCATTAATATTGTGCGGATGCACGGCTAGGCCTATGTTATACTTCGGTGACGCTGTTGTCGGCGACGTCGGCGAAGCCGAGCTGCTACGCACTGAGTAGCGCCCGCTCAACACGGTCGCCGACGTCGCCGACAACAGCGTCGCCGAAGTATAACATAGGCCTTAGATAACTTTACGCGAACATGTTTTTTGTAAGCTCAGAAGACGAATATCGATCCAATTTGCTCATTGACTATGTGTGGCCATTAATTTTGCGCGAACGCATAGACGGGTGCACAGACGGATTACGTCGACTACACAAAGTAGTGAGACAGTGGTGGTTCAAGAGAATAGTCTTTGGAGAAAAATTCCTACGGAAATTTGGAAGTCGAATATCGACCTATTTTATTCCTTGCTGTGGGGCGTGTGAAACCCCTTCTGCGCAGATGCGCGAACGAGTGTGCGTGCGGATCAGCTTAACTATACACAGTAGCGCAAAAATTAGAGAGAGAAGAACGACCAATGTTGCTCGTTCGTTGTACGCGACCACTAAATCTGCACGGATACACGTACGGACGCACGGATTGATTAACCTAGCTCCACGCATGGTGCAAATACAACTCTAGGGGATAGCCCCTGGAAGAAACATTCTCGGAGGTTCGGAAACCAGAAATCGTTCGATGTCTCCGTTTTTTATGCAACGAAACCAGTCCATCGGCCATTAATTTTGCGCCCACGCACGGATTGGACGCACGGACGCATTAAACCAGCTGCACATGGCGAGAAAGAACGACGGCCTGCAAGGTGCCTTCTGTAGGCACATGTGACGCAGTCGGAAGGAAGCGTTGGTATCACAAACTGGTTCCATTTTAATGCCAGCATAGGCCTACGTAGTCTACCATCTCTATGGACACAATTCATTGCTACTGAATCCGTCAAGAGACCACAATGATTGGCAGATTGGCCTCGTAGGTCATTTTAAGGATGTCCACTAGTTCCCTGTCATTATACCAAGTCTAGGCCGCGTTCGCAGGCGCTTGTTTCCGCTTTGACGGTTTTCGAGGGCGTGTTCACAGTTCGCGACGAGAGCGACGGAAGCGGTTGGTTTGAAAGAATGCATTTCGATTTTTTCCAGGCGATCGCTCAGAAAGAATTGATTCGGATGCTTTAATTTCGTCCCGTTCGTAGCAGACTATGAACAGGCCCTAATACTATTCAGGGCTCAAAGACACCAATGCGGCTTATACTCATGCTTTGTTCCTCGCCTTCATTCGTGAAACATAAAGGCTGTCGCGTTGGTTTTCCCTTTGGTGTGCACCACGCATTCGATCTCCACGCGGATGCAAGCGCTTTGAAGCACGATTCGTCTCCACAACACTCGGGGGAGCAGTCGATGTATATTTCTGCACCTCATCCTTCCTAAAAAGGCTCACTACCACCTCGTCTTGTGCTCAGAATACCGTGTCTACATGCGTGGATTCAACTTTAGGGTCAATTTCTCCATCGACAGCTGGATGATTTTGCCGATAGCGACACACACCCATGCAGAGACTCATACCTCTTTCAGTAAGCGCTCCATTCCTTCATGGGACAGCGTTCGTCGTCCTTGCACATCTGCTTCGAGAAAGTTCGAGACCTCGAAATCCCATAGATGCTCCGAGCTCAGCTGGAAGTGCAAAACATTACATATACAGTTCATTTTCAAGCAGTTTCTACTAAACCTGCCAAGTAAAGCCCATTTCAGCGCTAGGTGTATTCCACTTTTCGGATTCTCCCAATTTAGGCACTTGAAGCATCACGTTTGCCGCATAACCTTCTAGCGCTATTTAATACAACCGTCTTTAGAATAAGGAACTTCTCGAAAGTGAGGCCCTTCCTCTAAACTGCTAGGCAATGATGCTCCTAAAGCAATGCATGCTTCAAGCTATGCTGTTATGCAAACAAGACGTCCCAGGCGAGGTCCAGATAGCAGACAGCAAAGCCAATTGAACTGCCCTTTAACCCAAGGCGACCTCCTCTTCCCCCCCCCCCTAATAGACCAGCTTTCAAATTTGGGCACAATTGAGGCTGCTTCTCCAGCATCGAAAGGCCTCCGCTTTCTACATTTTGAAATTCATCCAGACTCCAGGTGCTGATCACGAATCAGACGTCCATTTTTAGTACTGCGCTGGAGTCCGATGGGTTACGGTAGATGCTGGGTCAGTAAGGCTAATGATCATCGATTTTGACCAAATTTTGCCCAGCGGTGGTTACCCGATAGCCTTACTCACAAGCACCTACCGTAACCTACCGTATATTAAATAAGGACGAACATGAAGTTCAAGTTATAAAATACTTATTTCGCTTTCAACTTAAGACGAGTATTTTATAAAGAAGAGATACCCAAGGTTCATCAGTTAAGTATCTCTTCTAATTAAAAATATGATTGTTTTTATTTTTATTGTTTTATTTATATGAATTTTTAAATTAAATCGGGTATCACCTGTATCACCTGTCGTCCCGTTGATCATAAAATTGCTCGAGCGGGTGCTGCAGCAGCGTCTCCATTCGTCCCTGTCGCGTGCCAGAGTGGTCCAATGGATCCTCCTCGCTCGAGGGACACGAAGAGCGTCATATCGGTCGATAAGGGCTTTAACGAAGAAGTCCAACCAACGCGTTGGTGGGCGTCCTGGTGTTCTTTTGACATACCGCGGAATCCAGTCGGTGATGGCTCTCGTCCAGCGGGTGTCTGCGAAGCGCATTACGTGGCAGGCCCACCTAATTTTCGAAAACTTGGCCCACGCGACAGCGTCTCTGATCTTCGAACGTCGGCGAAGCTCGGAAATCCGGAGGCCTTCTCTCACTTGCGTGAGTCGTGTCACTCCGAGCATCGTCCTCTCGATTCCACGCTGCGCGACGCTGATCGCGTGTTCATCCTGCTTTCGTATAGCCCAGGTCTCTGAGGCGTATGTTAGGGCAGGAACAATAGTGGAGTCGAATAGGTGGGCACGGAGTCGGACGTTCTTCGTTTTCTTCGCGACTTCTTCGACGCTCCTGAAAGCTCCCCGCTCGCTTCCTCCTGCTCAGCTCTGGCGGTAGGTCGTTCTCCATATTGACTTCGCGACTCAGACACACGTACCTGGAGCATTCGGAGATGTTCGTCCCGTTGAGCGAGAATGGGGCATCAGAAACCCATCCGTTCCTCATGAACATCGTCTTCGTAAGATTCAGCTGCAGTCCAACGTTCCCACATACACGATCGAAGTCGGCCAGCATTCGCTCCGCCTGGCTGATGCTCGGTGTTATGAGCACGATGTCGTCAGCGAAGCGAAGATGATGTAGTTGCCGGCCGTCGACCTTCACTCCCATGTCTTCCCATTCTAGTTCGCGCATGACGTTTTCGAGGGTGGCGCTGAAGAGCTTCGGGGATATGGTATCCCCTTGCCGAACCCCTCTTCACGTCGATGATGACGTCGTTGTAGAATGGTGAGATCATGGTCGTGAATCCATTATTCAGCTTTCGAAGGACTCTGATGTACAGAGTAGGAACGCCCTGAGTGAGCAGGGCTTCGAGGACCGCGTCAGTTTCGACGGAGTCGAATGCCTTCTTCAGGTCGATGAACGTAAGGCACAGCGGCAGCTTGTACTCTCGCGACACTTCGATGAGCTTCGTAATGGTGTGTATGTGGTCGATCGTGCTGAATCCTCTCCGAAATCCTGCTTTCTCGCATGGCTGTCCTTCGTCCAGCGTTCGGCCGATCCTATTCAGGATAACTCGAGTGAACAGCTTGTAGACTACGGACAGCAGGCAGATCGGGCGATAGTTGTCAATGTCGTGCACGTATCCCTTAATTTCCCTTTCCCTTTCTCCAAAAGGGAAAGGGAAATTAAATCGGGTATTTCAAAGAAAGGGAATGTTAAAAATTGATGAGTTGTTGGTGGTGCAAGGAGCAGAAATGTGTGGAAGAACGATTAGGCTGCAATAGTGCGGGATGTTGCCGACGACTGACGCAAGACATGATGGAATATCATGGAATATCATTCGTGAGTGGAAGCGGCATGAAACGACTGCTAGAACCATATGGAAAGATTAAACGACTGATGTTTCTATCCAATAGCACTGTACGCGACAGTGAGGAGCAAGTGGATATTCAAAGTGCTATAAAAGCAAATTTGGAACTCATTCAAAGAAAGAGTCGAAGTGGTTTTGGCAGTTTTGGTCTCCCCTTTCAGTGACGTGGATGAAATTGTCACACAAACCCAGTCTATCTACTTCGCTGGCGAACTACACCATTACTCCAAATGATGTGAAGCGAAATCGCCACGTATGGCCTATGCTATACTTCGGCGGCGCTGCCGCGGACGCTAGTACTGACTATTAGATGTGGCCGACCACACATAACATCCCGCACTATTGCAGCCTAATCGTTCTTCCACACATTTCTGCTCCTTGCACCACTAACAACTCATCAATTTTTAACATTCCCTTTCTTTGAAATACCCGATTTAATTTAAAAACTCATATAAATAAAACAATAAAAAATAAAACAATCATATTTTTAATTAGAAGAGATACATAACTGATGAACCTTGGGTATCTCTTCTTTATAAAATACTCGTCTTAAGTTGAAAGGCGAAATAAGTATTTTATAACTTGAACTTCATGTTCGTCCTTATTTAATATACGGTAAGTTACGGTAGGTGCTTGTGAGTAAGGCTGTCGGGTAACCACCGCTGGGCAAAATTTAGTCAAAATCGATGACCATTGGCCTTACTAACCCAGCACCTACAGTAACCCACCGGACTCCAGCGCAGTACTAAAAATGGACGCCTGGTTCGTGATCAGCACCTGAAGTAACCTGCCTGGACGAGGTTTGAACGAAATTTTTTCGACCTCTCCTCGATCTCTGGAGTCGTGAAAACACAATAGTACCAATTTTTAGTTGTAATACAGTTTTTCTTCTTAGATGCTGCCGTCTGTTCTAGTGTTAATGTAAAGTATAGCATGGTTTATTTTAAGCAGACGATGGTATGAACACGAGCCTGACCTTAATTCCTGTTCTTTTAAATTTCCATTCTGCTTTCGATCTGTTAGAAAACTGCCACCAGTGAGTATGAACTGAAAGGAACACCTCCCTTTTTCTACTTTTCTCATAACCCATATTGATAGTGTTGTCAAGGAAGCGTACTCAGTGATGTTTGCAATTTTCCGTACGATTCATTGCTCGGATACCGGGTTACTGATCAGGCTTTATAAAACATGTGTCTTGCTGCACCTTGAATACTCGTCCGTCATTTGGAGTCCAGGTACAGAAAACAAAATCAGGTGCATTGAGAAAGTCCAACGAGTGTTTACACGTCTACTATTACGCAGGTCGTCAATCAACAACGGTAACTATTTGCCTTCTTATAATGAACGCTTGAGGTTATTCTCACTTCATTCTTTACAGCGCAGGAGGACCTTCCTGGACCTCGTTTTTTGCTTCCGCATTCTTCGTGGAGAGATTACACTGCAAGCAAACAAGTTCTGGGTGTTCCGTCCTTCTGGGACAAGACGACGTTCCTTTATTCTTGATTATCCTAGATTATACCATCGAAGATACGGTACCATATATAACAACAATGTCTTCCATCGATGTGCAAGATGGTTCCAATGTCTGGATCCTGACCTTATGGCAGTGGAATCGAGTAAAATATTTAAAAGGGAACTTATTGATTTGGATCTTCTTCGATTACTTAAAACTGAGGATTTAGCATTGTTCTAGGCGACGTTGAATCATGGTTCATTTTTTTTTCGTTTCTATTATTTTCGTTCGTTTCAGTTCTTTGGATCAAACTTGAAGCACACCTCAAACAAAGCGGATTTTTCTGATGTTTCCTTTCCCTAAATCTCAGATAGCAAATCAGTCTCTATATCTTGGAGATAGACCGGTAGAATGAAGATTTCCCTTAAAAATAACTTTTTACTTACATGAGACTGCGCTTAACTTTTTTTGATAAACTATTGTGCCCGTTTCGGCTATTGGATATCAATACTTGTAAAAAATAGTTGCCACTACCAAATTCAATAAGACACTCATAAAACTCAATATTATGATAGAGTACAAGTACCTTTTTCAGTGAGTGAACAGCTTGAATAAAAGCACTTTTCGCGTCTCGATTCAATTCATCGAAGAAACCATTTTTCGCAGATCTCCAAAAAGCAACCTTCCTTGCAATTTTTTAGTGCTCAACTGTTTTCACATCACTTTCGAAACAATAATTTTCCTCCACTTTTGCTGGTCTTTTGAGAGCCAATTTTTGCTGTGTTCTTTTGTGATAAACGGATTTTGTAATACTTTTGGCTCAATAAATATTGTATTGTAATATTTAACTTTTCTTACCGCATCCCTTCATATACCTGTCTCGGATAAGCCTCGAAGTCGTTTTATAGTACGCGTAACTTAGTTCACCCTGTCTGTGATCTGTGTTCCAGCTAGCCACATTCCTGTCAAGAGTTCTGCTTATCGTGTCATCCGTTTCCTTCATGCTTAGAGTCCAGCTCTTGGCTCGTTGCATGTCACTGTGCTATTCGCTCAATCGTCACTTCATCACTTTTGCTACATCCTGGATAAGAAATTCTGTGCAAGACGCGTTCACCAGTTACAAGTTGTTATGACACGTAGTTGCTTCCCCAGGGCCAGTGCCTGGCGTACGTATTTAGTTTAATGAGGTGCCACCATGCGCCCGCGTTGGAATGACATTGTCAGTGGCGCTGGATAACCCTGCTGTGGAACTGCTGCGAGACAACTTGTGTGTTGTGGACGTGGTTGTATATGATTGGATCTAGATGCGATGTCGCTGACCGCACTTACATGCAATTAACCAGCGGGCTAGTTCTAGGCATTATAACTTACGGGAAACATCTTTTCGGTACTCTTTAATGGGTACCTAATATTTGCAATGAGCTTACGATGGGTTTGTGGTGTGCTGATATACTTAGTGTATTAGTGTTTGTATGTTCTTTGCGTCTGTAATTTTTGTTTTCGTTTGATTTTCTGACCAAACTGCGTCAATTCTTGCATTTAATATTAATGTTTGGGCACACCTTCGGTGTATTGAATAAATAAATAAATAAACCTAAGAGGAAACGAAGGCGTGATCTCTTTTTGGATTCGTTTTCCCTTCCTTTAGTGCTAGAAGGTAGGTTTTGCCGGTTTTCTAGCTGTTTATCGTCTTTTACCATCATCATTTATGCCTGTTTCAGCGATAGAAGTGATAGAAAACATGAGACAAATGAGATTTTTTCGAGCAAAAGTCCGAGACTACAACGAAATAGAGCATGAAATAAGGCACCATTTAGGGCCAACCACCGATGCACCCCTTGAACGCGAGACCACTCCGTTGTTCCATTCCATCGTGTTTCTTTTCCCACAAAGAACGCGACTCGACGGCATTTTCGACACCCACTGCGCTCCAAGGTCGTCGTCTCGTTTCAAGACACGCAGTGCGTGCGCCATTACCATTATGCAGACCCGCTGCAGCCTTCGTTCAAAACTTTGAATGCGAGCAGATAAATGACCTCTCGAGCCTTATCAGCGTCCTGGGCCGGATTCATCAACAATTAAACCAGTGGGTATGCGGGGTATAAGGGGTAGAGATAAGATAGGAGTCAGGTAGAGATAAGGCAAGAGACAGAAACGCAGGTTCCATCGTGGGTATCTCAACCCCTATACCCACGGGTTAGTGGTTGATGAATCCGGCCCCTGGTAACATATCATGATCTCCCCGCTTTGTCCACGTTTGCATAATGGGGAAGCCATGTGGAAAGAAACAAACGAACCTCAATATGTGTGACGTTCCTCAGACGCTTGGCGAACACCTCAATAATCTGCATCAGATTGTCCGACTGGAAGGTAGCCGGAGATGCGTTGTCATGTACGTGAATCACTTGCACGATGTAGTTCATCGACAGCGGCGCCGAATCCCATACAAGGCGCTTCTGGAGTGATGAGTTAATTGAACTTGACTTCACAGTAACCGTATCCTCCTCTGCGCCGCATGAGTTACAGACCTCTACTATCAGAATGGCGCCAACTCACAGAGTTACAGCCTTTTTAAGGAATCCACCAGAGTACTCGCCATAGGGCTTAAGTGCGAATCTCGACTCTACACCCCAACTAATCCATAACCGGTTCCACACATACCTGATGTGACGGTGATAGTGCGGCAATCTGCCAAGGTTGTAGTCTCTCTCGCATGTCACGCTTCACGATGGCGTTCAGGTGCGGAACATCTACCAGAACCTGCAATCATCTAGATTTGACCATTCGCACAGGATAAGCCGTGCAGTCAACTACCAGGCCAAACCCGAAGGCACGTTGAGAGCTCATCTGCTCTATGCAACTCAGAAACAAAAGGAGACTGTTGCATCCTCCTAATTAGGTGGGACAAGCAGTGTTTTCTTTCGCAATCCTCTACCCTTACCTAGGGATAGCGCTAAGCTGAGCGATATATACCATTTTCACGTCAAATTGGACACTTTTCGGATCAAATTTGACAAATTTCTAAGCAACCTTAACGCTTTTGAAATTAAAATGAACATATTTCAAATCAAAGTGGGCGTTTTACAGATTAAATTAAACTCTCCAGAAAAGCTAGGATAATTTCTTGTCCAAGGAAAACTTGGTATAATTTTTTGAAATTTTTTCCAAACCACCTACCCAAATAAGTGAATAACTGCTTGAAATTTTAATACTTTTCTCTTTTGAGGAAAAATTCCGGTTTAGAGACCGTTCTCAAGTGAGGAAATGCAGAAATTTTTTGCGCCTAAGGAAGAGATTGTGCCGTGCACTCGTCCACGATGTCACGATTTTCATTTGATTTTTTTAATTCAATTATTAGCAAAAAAAATCTGGTTACGTGGAATTGCACACTTGACAGCGGTATGACACAAGCACTTTAGGAAAGCACGCATCGCTTGCTTTGATGTTTCAAGCAACAGCATTTACAGTATCAAATGAAAATTGCGGCAAGCTAGACAGGTGAGGCGATCTCTTCCTTTTTCAACATACTGAAGAAAATTCGACTTCCTGCTTTTTAAAATATGTTTTAAACGATTACTTTTCCCTGAAAATAGAACCTCTATTGAATTTCAAAGAGTACCTTGACCTATTGGGGCATGTGAACTACAACCTTTCGAGGAAATTCATACTACATTTTCCGAAGAAAAAATATAATAACTTTTCTGGAAAATGTCCCCTTTCAATGAAAAACGAGATGTTTTCTAGAACTTTCTTGCTGCACTTTTTCGAAGAAAAATTGAGGTTTAAAGCATGCTCTAGAGTACAAAAAATAATAATTTCTAGCGTGTTAAAGGAAGAGATTGTGCCGTGCACTCGTCCACGATGTCGCGATTTTCATTTGATTTTTTTAATTCAATTATTAGCAAAAATTCTGATTACGTGGAATTGCACACTTGACAGCGGTATGACACAAGCACTGTAGGAAAACACGCATCGCTTGCTTTGATGTTTCAAGCAACAGCATTTACAGTATCAAATGAAAATTGCGGCAAGCTAGACATGTGCATGAGGCGATCTCTTCCTTTTTCAACATACTGAAGAAAATTCGACTTCCTGCTTTTTAAAATATGTTTTAAACGATTGCTTTTCCCTGAAAATAGAACTTCTATTGAATTTCAAAGAGTACCTTGACCTTTTGGGGCATGTGAACTACAACTTTTCGAGGAAATTCATACTACATTTCCCGAAGAAAAAATATAATAACTTTTCTGGAAAATGTCCCCTTTCAATGAAAAACGAGATGTTTTCTAGGACTTTCTTGCTGCACTTTTTCGAAGAAAAATTGAGGTTTAAAGCATGCTCTAGAGTACAAAAAATAATAATTTCTAGCGTGTTAAGGGAAGAGGTTGCGCCGTGCACTCGTCCAGCTCCTTGCATTTTTTAAATTGATATTGCAAATGCAGCTCATTTTGAACAGCAAAGTGAAACTATATGTTTTGATGACCCTTGACAAGAGTGTAATGCCACACAAACAGAACGTTTGTTGTCAATCAAATAAAAATCGCGACATCCCGAACGAGTGCATGGCGCAATCTCTTCCCTCAGCACAGAAAATTTTCGGCCTTCCTGCAGTTCACAATAGGATTTAAATCATCACTTTCCCTTAAAAATGAATACGAATATAAAATTTCAAGTGTGCTCACATGAGAAGGACGATTTTAAAAACTTAAAGATAGTCGTTCTACATTTTGATGGGCAACATATTATTCTGACCCTCCCAAATTTAACTACAGATTTTAGCTACGATCGTGGGAGATCTTCGAAGATTAAGATTACTACAGAGACAGAAGAAACCTGAATAAAGAATGAGAGATCAACATTCTAACCCTCTTTTTAGACTCAGGAGTTCACTCATATTTTAACAAGATTTCCGACCTGTAAAGGTGTATCGTTCTCGATGTTACACTGTTAACAGGGTGGTCGCGTAAAGTGTGTCAACTCACGAATTCGGTAAATTTTCAAAGAAAAATAGAAAACCAAAAAATATTCAGCCCACCTCCCAGATCAAGCTCTGCACCCTCTCCACGAGCTTCTCTTTGTCAGACGTGTACTGGACAAAGATCCATCGATTACGACTGAGAAAGACATTGACGGCAGAGAAATGCGTCCACTGCTCCGGTGGCACAAAAGCGATATACACGCCTAGGGAGTCGGAGGAAAGGCTGTGATCGGTTTCTAGGGAATGAAGATCCCTGAAAAAGCAGGCACTCCTTTCACAGGCAATTAAGGAAGAATGCTCCTTTCTCTCCTATTTCTCTCTTAATACCTCACACCATCCATCAAAATCTTCCACTGGATGGTCAGTGGCGACTTCACTTCTCCTTCTTGAAGCTTCGGCAGGACAAGCTGCACTACGGAGCTCAGATCAGATTCAATGCTGGTGTTTGTCACCGCGAGATGAACCCTAAAGGGGCATCTAAGCGAAGCCACAGCTACGAGTTGCCAATGAAGAGACATACTGGATCGTCAATGGAATTAATTGGTCCTTCGGGAAGGTGTCAAAAGGCGCTCGATAGGTGCTGGTCGTCCGGTACCACAGCGGAGCTCCAAGCCCAAGCACCAGAACTATAAACGCCAGAGCAGCCGCTCGACGATACGGCAGCTCTTCACGCATGTACTTGTGGAACGACTCCTAAACAATCTCGTGATATACCTCCAGAGCGAAGAGAAAACCGAAAGCAACTCACCGGCAGCCGATCAATAACTTCAGTCATGTTTTTGGGCGGAATCTCTTCGCATGGCTTGGTCTCTGCGTGACCGATGCCCACCAGAGCTTTGATCTTGCTGAGCAGTCCATTCATCGCTGCCAGTTCTCAGCCAATTGATGAACGTCGTGAAGTCCTAAAAACAGAGTCAGAACTGTCACGACTCCCCAAAATAATGAAAGGAAAACTGAAAACCGTAAATCTCTCCTGTTTGGGGAGGGGTAAGAAGATGAAGGATAAAAGGACAAAGGACGGCGTTTCCCAATCTCTTCTGGGATGAGCCACGTATTCCACTTCTACAGAAAATGGTGGAGGCCATCTGAATGAGTACTTGGTGATGAATTGCGGTGTTCAGCCAATGAACGAATCAGCACTTTATCCTTCCCGGACACGGCTGGTACAATTTCACCGATCCCGCACGGATGAAGGCTTGGTTGGCCTGGGCAGGAACTCCGAACCAGTAACCTGGTATCGGGTGCAGGCGACAGTTGGCGCTTCCTCCGACAACACTGCACGCGCCCTTGTTGAGGAGGTACCACTATATTACTACCAATATCTTATACCAAATAGACAAAAATAACTAATGGAAAATGGAAAACGCAGTAACTACTTGCAATACATCCAATCAACGATGCTCTAATGATAAATAGACGTTTGAACGACCGCTCCAGCCTCTGCTGCATGGTGGTACCACGCGACTAGAATAGAACCGAAAATGGGGCAGAAAGGGTATTGGACAGCAGCAGTGTCTTGCTAGAACTCTACGTCTAACAGTTCCACGTTATTACAAGCATGGGCGAGTGGTAGCGCAATCGGGAGAGGTGTTCGCTGTATTGTCCACCCGATTCCAGATTCTTGGTTCGATCTTGCCCCAGGCCAACCAAGCCTTCCATTCCTTCCAGTCGGTTAATTAGTACCAGACTTGTCTGGGAAGGTTAAGACACTGGATTGTCCACTGGCTGGCCACCGCAAGACTGTGTGGGCCAAACGCGCATTCAAACTATCACAACATTATGTAGAAGTAGAAAGCGTGGCTCATTCCAAAAAAAAAGATCAACGCCGTCCCTTATCCTTTTATTGCAAGCTCTCTATGTACTCTCCATATGAGATCTCGCCAATCAAACACCCAAACGCCACTGCAGGTCATTTCATTGTACACGTAAAGTATGCAAACTAAGCGCCCCGCGACCGACATGATGTGAATGAAAAATGTCCAGTGTTTCCGCATTCTCCCATTTGTGAAGTCAAGGCGCCTTCACTGCCATGTCACCACTGCTCTCAGATTGTTGCTGTGGTTGCCTTCTTTGCACTGTCCGAGTCTCGTAAATTGAATTCTGATCAAGTTTTTTGTTTTCGTTTTGATCATGTATTCTGATCCAAATTTACAAACTCAGTTAGAAGTCTAAAAAGGGTGGTCAACAATCTTTCTCCTTCACAGCATCCAGAGAAGTTGATGAAACTATCCTCGACCTCAACGAATCTCGGTGGCGAGCGAAGGCGACTTGCTCAATGGAGTGTTGATCACTGAAGCGTATGTCTGAATCAGGGGTGTGCGTAATTACGATTTACGATTTACGATTTTACGATTTACGGTGATTTTTGGCAAATTTTTTACGATTTACGATTTACGACATTTTGGGTCGTAAATCGTAAATTTTCGTAAATCTGATCTTCGGTGCAGAGATGGCAACGTCCAAATAACGTGATACAATTATGGTTATAACGATGTACCCGCTTTAAAAGTCTTTATCTACTCTTCTATGTTCTGCTGTGGCACTGCAACAGAAAAACGCAGCTTTGTGTTTAGACCGCTCGAGCTCGACTCATCTGCTTACCCCTCTTTTCACCTCTTTAAGGGCTGCCGACTTAGTATCAGAGCTAAACTAGAGAAGAAGCAATGACAATAAATGATTAGAATTATAAAATCCTGGTGATGAAACTGGGCTAGCCCTTTTTTGGTTGCACTTTTCACATTGCAATTGCCTGAGAACACTACATTCCAGTCCACAGAAAAATATGCAAATTCGCCTTGTACCGGAAGGAATATGATCGCCTGCTGAACCATATTCTGTGCTGCAACCACTACTCAACATGAGACTTTTTCAGCATATTTTTAAACGGCTCTTTTCAATGCGAGTGGAACTGAAGCAAAGCCATCAAGGAATATTGCACTTGATTGCAGGCGTGTTGTGGATTAACAGCTAAGCTGCTGGAAAAATAAAACACTCATATTTCGATCTCATTATCACAGTACGTTATGGTGCGGAACGTATTTGCATACAAGGCGCAACATAAACAAAACTTTTGATCTTGTCAAGAAAGAAGTGAAGTGGTTTTGACACTTTTGGTCTCCTTTTTCAATGGTTTGATTTCACAAGGCTAATGGAGAGTAGGACTGACGAATGCAAACACTCACTGAGTAGTGGTGTGATAATTTGGACTTTCCGAAATCTAACAAGCACAAGCAAACATGTGGGCGAAGTAAATACCGAAGGTAATTGCTAGGTGTCGTTAAACGACGTTCTTTCATTCCAGGAGTTGTAAATGCCTTCAAAGAACGCTGAAGGGTAAAGCACTGCGTTAGTTTGTTTCCTGTTTGAGACCACTCATTCTACCTCTATGGGATATCGTGGAGTTCGTTTGAGTGTGGGTTAACCTATAGAATGACTTGCGGTGGCCAGCCGATGTAAAGGTCAGTTTCACCACATTTGCTTAAGCCTGGAGCGACTGGTAGAGAGGATAAATGTTGTTACAGGATGTTTTGTTGCGATCAAAACTCTTGCGTCACGCGGGACTCGAACCCGCATCCGCTGCTTTTCGGGCAGCGATGTTACGTGCGGTCAAACAGCTCCGGTGGTGTGAGGCGAATATCGCTGCCCGGAAAGAAGCGGATGCGGGTTCGAGTCCCGCCTGGCGCAAGAGTTTTGATCGCAACAAAACATCCGTAGCAACGTAAAGGTCAGTGTTTTATCCTTCCCAGACAAGCCCCGTACCAAGTCACCGACCGAGGAACTATGAAAAAGTTGGTTGGCCGTGGTAGGGTCCGAATTAAGAACTTCTATTCTGAATCGCGCGACAGTTGTTCCTCCTCCGACTTTTCTACCATGGGTCTTCCATATATGTTTAAAATGCACCTTGCACCTACGAATCAGTTGAACCCTTTTCAGTTCAAACAATACTCTTCTGCTCTACTCTACTTCTGAAGAATGTCGCATAGGATAGTCCTTTTTGTAATTTAAGTTTAAAAAGCAGACTATAATGAGTTCTAAAAAGAAAAAGTGATCTTACTATTTTAATTATCGCACAATTCCTTCTCGTCTGCTACCAAAATGCCCTTTGGTACAGTTCAGAATGTGGAAAAGCTTAGAACTTCAAATGTGCCATACGATATAAATGTGCCATGTGCTCATTCAGTAGGCGATGCTTGTTGAACTTCTTGTGTAAATGCTGTTTTTGATCAGTGATGAAATGATTTTCTGGTTTTGAACGGAACCATTTTTATTGGTTTTGACTCTGGCTTGTAGAGATTGTTTCTTCAAAGCCATACTTTTATATGCAAGCTAAAGGCTAGCCATTATGATGCACATTTTTTGGTCGTCCAAGCAGTGCAAGCTTTTTGTTTGTGCACCGTGCATAGGTGTCCTAGTAGATAGCATTCTGAATAAGTACCTTATTTTGATTGTCCTCATACTTGTCCATCTCGATTTGAAATATGTTAATTGATTTTAATGGCTTCCAGTTTAATTAGAAGTGTGTTCAACTCGAACTGAAAACGACTCAATTAAAATATTTCCCTTTGATTAGCCTTAATATAATAAAAAAAAATCAGAAAATCAGGTATTCATATGCATTATGAGTCAGACGCCTCTTACGATTTACGGTCTACGATTTACGACGATTTTTTCGTAATTACGATTTACGATTTACGAAATTTCGGATTTCATTTACGCACACCCCTGGTCTGAATGGAGGGAGCGAGTCATATAGGGAGAATCCTCACCCCTCAGCTAGAATAATAATGTGTTTATTTTTGCCAAGTCGTTAAACCCAAGGAGTAGGGGACTTTGAAGTCACACTGGAATACGGCGCATCACGAGTTTGGGGGTCTTGTACGCCCACGATGACTCTGCTGGCAAGCGGCTCGGAGCGCAGTGGAAGTGGAGTTGCTCATGCGATGAAGGTCCGGGGTTTGGTTCTTGTGCGCTGCATTTTGACTGACTGGTTGAGATTTGGGGGATTCTGACGTCTATACCATTTTCAGACGTTTTCTGCACATTTTCTAGCTGAACGCTGTGAAGAATACCCTTCTTGCGACTTCTTTATTACTGACCGGATTTTTAACCACAACGTCTTCGTCAACCTCAAGTTGATGTGCTTCGAAGTGCTTTAGTATGCTGGTCGTTCGTGCGGCCAGCATGATTTTTTCCCTCGAAAGTTCCTTGCCTATAGGTGGGCCACACTTCAGCGGGAGCAGGTAGATCACAACTCGAGCATCGGCGGACATTGTTGGTGTTGGGTTTTAGAAAACCTTCAGCAGATCTCTTCTTTCCAGTTGGCAGGCAAATATGAATGAAAGAGCGTATCGATGCCGTTGAGGTTAACTTGCGGGATCCACAGTCCACGTTTCTCACTTGAACCACCTCCGACGTCATATCCTGGTCTCTTTTGAAAATCCGAACAGGATGGCTTTTCCCGATGTCATTGGTCCATGTGTGGAAAAACACTTTGAGGAGCCTGTAACCTTTATGTTGCCTGCATTGTGCCCAGTGGTGCTTCATGCGCTTCGTACATGTGTACCACTGATGTTCAACATTTCATCATCATGTTGAATACCAGGGCATTCAGCTGGAAAATTAGGCATATGCACGTCTGAAAACGGTGTAGACGTCAGAATCCCCCAAATCTCAACCAGTCAGTCAAGATGCAAAAATGCAGCAGCGCACAAGAACCAAACCCCGGACCTTCACCGCATGGAGCAACCCCACTTCCACTGCGCTCCGAGCCGCTTGCCGGCAGAGTCATCGCGGGCGGAGGACAGGACCCCCAAACTCGTGATGCGCCGTATTCCATTGTGACTTCAAGGACCCCCTACTCCTTAGATTTAATAACTTGGCAAAAAATAAACACATTTTTATGCAAATTGAGGAGTGAGGATTCTCCCTATATACCTCGCTCCCCTCGTTCAGACATATGCTTCAGACCCTTCCTTTGTCAAACACTGATTCTTAACAGTATAGATCGTTGTATTCGACACGTTTCGTAATTGATGAATTACAGAATTCGGACTCATTCTTGATAAAGGTATCCTTATGATCTTCCTAACCTAGAATACCGTCAAACATGATGAGCAGTGGGTTCGCGAGATGGGACGTGAGACAAAAAATCGTCTCCAACAATATGGACGTTCCCCACTCTATGACTCTGAGGGCGTATTTCCTGCAGAACTGACTCGGAAAAGTCGTAATTCTGTGACGGCTGTTCCTACGGTAGTGATTTGAAAATGCGGTATCTCATGGTTAGTTAGGATGTCTGTGATTCCACAAGTGGCCACTACGTTTTCATGAGAGGCACATTCCACTCACCTTCACACCTCTCGGATATCCCGCGGATAAGGCTACGATTCCGACTAGAATTGATCCTGTGACGCTGACAGCGAACCAATCCATAGACCTCAGTCAGACACACATTCAATATGGGTACTAATCAGACCCTACATAAGAGAGACTGTTAACAAACAAAGCTCACGTGCAGCTTTTAGCCTCATAGGTATTTCTGGCGAACCAAAACTGTCAAGAAGAACCAAAAATTAACGACGTATTCTAGTCATTTATTGAATTCGACGAAATCATTCTGTACAACAATAATATGAGCGTATATCACAAAACTTGAAACTTCCAACGAACAGTGTCCGTCGAAAGGACAGCGCGAAAGTCAGAACATTCGCAACCTCACACAGTGGCACTCAGGGAGCTAGTGGGTATTTTCAGCACGCTCATGACGACAAACACCTAATCGTCTCCTAGCATCGGCTTCATTTACAGCCGAAGACACCTAATAAGCACTGGTTGCCTTCAGTTAGGCCGCTTAGGGACGTCCACTGTGGTTTTATACAGCGTCTTAAAAGCCACCAATATTGATCGTATGTGCCTCCTAATCGATATTGATGGCTTTTCACAACACCGCGCCGACATGCGAGTGAGGCGTAGGCATGCACGAGGTAGACATGCTATACTTCGGTCGCTGCAAAGCGCCCAAAATGGCAACCATAGATATCGATTGTCTCAAGGACTTATATTCATCACTATCCCGATGCAGCTGAAAGATAACCTATTTCTTACAACCGCTTCGCAGCCCGCGACGACTTCGACCCAGGAAAAACATTACAGTCCACACCCGACGACTGATCCTATGCTGTTTGCGTCATCTCTGCATAGAGATCGCGCTTGGTGATGGAGCGCGGAAACTTTCGGGCGCCATCCTAGTTCTCACACTTTCTCAATTGTCGGATATGACTTACCTCGACGAGCATCACACATCAATTGTTTCTAGTCTTTTTTGTTTATACGTTCACGTTTTGACTTCTTCAGTAGGTTTTAGTTAGGAAACGACCCCAGATGTTTTGAAATGAAGCAATTTACATCAACTATCTCCACAGTCCCACTTGTTCGGTGGGGTAGATGTAGAACGTAGAAGCAAAACAACGTCAGAACGGAGTCTTCTTTTTCTCCTTTTTGACGTTTTGTTTCTACGTTCTATGTTTACCCCACCGAACAAGCCGCGTTGTGAAGACAATTTATGTAAAATGCTTCATTTCAAAAAATCTAGGGTCATTTCCTAACTAAACCCTACTGAAGAACTCAGAACGTAACGTAGATACAAAACAACCGAAACAATTGGTGTGTAATGTTCCCCCCGGAGCAGATCATGTCCGACAAGTGAGGAAGTGTGAGGGCTAGGATGGCGCCCTAAAGTTTCCGCGCTCCATCGCTAAGCGCGATCTCTAAGCAAAGAGGAAGCAGACAGCATAGGATCAGTCGTCCACTGTGTACTATTACGGTACTTCTCGACAGACTCGTCCGAATTTGTCCGCTCTTAATTAATCGATTTGCATGCTTTGCACAGATGACTCAATCGATGGAATCGCGAAGTATGAACAGGCCGTAGAAGGACCTGAACTAGCCACATACCCATGGACCCTAACTAGTGCCCTGAGTGCCACTGCTCCGCGCAATCTGGAAGAATCTCACAAGGCAAAGGCGAGGAACGAGATGGGATGGCGTAACGGTTAGAACAGGGAGCGAAAACAGATCGAAACTGGAACAAGGATCGGAAGGAGGTACACAGGACCACTAGAGAACACGGTAGTTACACGAAAACGTAGCAAATATGGACAAACATGTATCGTATAGTGAAACCACTGATACATTCCGTGCTTCCTAGACCCTTCTTGTGATGAGCTGTGAATAACCAAGGGCCGGGCAAAGCGGCCCTCACTTCTTAGAAACAAAGGCAGCAAAGTAGTATGGTGAAAGCGATGTGATCTGAAAGGAACAACAGCGAAGAGGCTATATGGCCAGTTAGACCGAAGGTTAAGTCGAACAAACACCTATCGTGAAGAATGACGTGCAAAATAGAACAAATACCTCGTATAAATGATGACTATGCTAAGCAAAACTTCTTGGAAAGCGGAGACGATTATGGAAATCAGAGCAAGGAACGCCGTTTGACAACTGCCGAACATAGAAAGATGTGACAGGGAATGTTATGAACATGATTCAATGATTGGAAACAACTGACAAATTCCCAGTCGGAGGAGAGTGACGTCACGGCTCGCAGTTCTCATTCAAAGTGACCTCCCCTCCTCTCCTCCCCAACTGGGAATATGCCAAAAAATTATGTATAGGCCCGAAACAAAATGCATAGCAGCAGAACTAGGCAGCTCAGTGAGTGTAGTACCACTTCGCACGCTGTGCGAATATGTCGCTCTTCAGGTTCTGAGCGAAACAAATGCCGAGTATCTACAAAAAAATGACGTCATCAAGTGCAACTGTTGGAAGAAGGACCGTTTAAAGCTTACCTGGATCACCGCAACGATTATGAGCACAATACCGACTAGAAACACGTTATTATTCAACCACAACTGCAACTTTGGCAAACAGCCATCCGTGTAGATCGTGTTGAGGGAATTGTGCGCGTGTTCCTTAAAATATTGGTATAAAAATATCGCCTCAGGTCGAACTTGCTTCTATTGGAGCTGGAGGCGATCGTTGCCAATGTTATATACCATTTTCACGTCGAACTGGACTCTTCTAAGATAACTTTAAGACTTTTGAAATCAAAACGAACTCTTCCTCCTCGAAGTGACCTTCAGGCAGCTTAAACTACTGACTCAATAAGATGGCTAGAAAATTTTCTTGTTCAAAGAAAATTTGGTATGACTTTCTTCGAAATTTTTTGATTATTTGCCCCAATAAGTGTCATATTTTTATAAAATTTTTTAGAGAAAACCAATTTAATAAAAATTTATCTTAAAGCACAGTAAAGAAGCACGCATATAACACATCGAAAGATCACATCGCGCCATGCACTCAAAAAGCTCGCCACAGCTTTTATTTGATCGATAGTGTAAATGGCACTTGGATGAACCATCAAAGTACAGGGTGCGTAAAAAGTATTGACGCGCCTACTTTTTGTTTCAGCTCCAGCTTTCTGTTTCTACCCCTCTAGGTTTTTATGTGTTATTTTTGTTGTCTGTATTGTGCTCAAAAAAACACTCACGAAAAAGCTGAAAAAACATGATCGTCACCGTTACGGTGGCCCTTTTTTGTCTGTTTCCCAGACAGCTGAATACTTCCTTAACAAGAGAATTTGGCGCTGTTCGAAACGGTTGGTGAGGAAAGAGGTCGTGTGCTACTTTCAACAGAAGTGACCAATCGCAGAAGGCTACCCTGTTCGAAGCACGGAACAAAATGCAAGCGAATACTTGCGGCGCGTGCTCATGAATTTTTCCGTCGTTTTCGCTCCTGTATTCACAGTAAAGGAGCCGATGTCAATTACGACTTATTCTGTCGTGTTTGCAAGATCATTTTCCATATTTATTTAATGAATATTTTAAAACTTACTGCGCAGTACTATTTCCACAACCGTCATTTAGTGCGTCAATTCTTTTTACGCACCCTGTAAAGATACGTGTACTTTTTACAGTTGTTTTTGTTGCATCGTTGACAGTTGTCAAAATCCATGCCAGCAGAAATTCTGCTAATTGAATAAAAACCGCGACGGGGTTTTTATTTAATTAGCAGAATCATGGGCGAAGGCATACGCAATCTCTTTTGTGTAATAAAAAATAGCCGCCCTACTGCCCTTCAAAACAGGCTTTAAACCATTACCTTTCATCAAAACAACAAAAATTCTGTAAAATTCCAAACAATGTGTCCACTTAATAGGCAGATGAATCACAAATTCGAAGAAAATTATACAAATTTTCTCGAACAAAAAATTATTCCAACATTTTTGGAGAGGAACCTCTAATTTAATGTAGAAAAAGGAAGAGAAGTTCAGTTTGCAAGAAGAGAAGAACTCGCTTTGATTCTAGAAGTCATAAAGCTAGCTTAGAAGTGTACAGCTTGATTTGAAAAGTGTTCGCTTTTATTTGACAGATGTCCAATTCGACGTGAAAATACATAGCGGGTGGTAGCCCTGGTGGGTACAAGCACCAGCCAAAGGGAATAGGCAGCCAATCACTAGAAATCGATTCGTCTAATGATTTACTTAGGCCTCGTTTATACTTCCGAGTCGAGCGACGCGACGGCATGCATAGTGGCAAATTGATCGATCGCGTCGCTCGATCAATGTGGCCACAATACATGGCTCCGCGTTGCTCGGCGTCGAAGTATAAACGGGGCCTAACGCCTCTCCTCTTGCTTCTGCCTCATCTTGTGTCGCCCAGGTCGTCAACCCGCAAGGGATTACGTTTTCTTACTGATGAAGTAATAATGTAGCAGAAATGATGAAAATACCAATGAAAGGTTGAAATCCTGGATTTATACCTTCAATCGTACTCCATGGCCGCAGTAAAAGTTCTTGAACGTCAATTGACTGCTGTTGAGACAGCAGGAAAACGGAACTCCACCAGCCTCTGGGGACGCAACCTGGAAGCGATGTACTATAGTAAAAAGAAAAAGCCGGAGAAGTCTCTATCAAACGCAATCAACCGATTTTGTTAATTCACTTCACGTCCATCAAATTTCTTTTCAAATACTCCATGTAAACAAAAATCGATCGATTCGACCGACATTGATAGCAATTGTTGAGAAATTCAGCCATCGTACTCAAGTCATTTTCAGAAATATTAGGTTGTAACGAATTAAATGGCACTGGCTCGCGCCATTTTTTGGCGCGTCTTTACGCGTTTGATCAAGAACAAACCGTAACAAGTGGCATATCATTTAGAAGCGCAAACTTTGCTCTACCGGTGAGTACCAAATTTTCTATGTAAAAGTGGGAAAACTTTAGAGTTTTATTGACTTTTTTGCAGATGGACAAAAGGGTAATCCGAGGCATTTACTTGTATCAATTCAAGCAGGGCACTACAGCTAAGGAGGCGGACGAGAAGATCAACGCCGCATTCGGTCAAGGATGCTCCACATTTCGGACGGCGTATCGTTGGTATCAGAAGTTCCGGAATGGAGATGAGAGCTTGGAAGAACATGAAGGTCGTGGGAGGCATAGTGATGTTGATGAGGACAAGCTGAGAGATGTGGTAGAGGAGGATCCACACAAAGGTACCAGGGAGATAGCGAAGGTTCTTGGCGTCAGTCACAACACAGCTGCCCGGCATCTGAAGGAAATTGGAAAGACCAAAAAGCTGGAAAGATGGGTGCCTCACGAGCTGTCTGAGGAGCAAAGAAACCGACGATATGAGATCTCGTCTGCACTGCTTCTACGGAACGAAACGGACCCATTCCTTGATCGCATCGTAACCTGTGACGAGAAATGGATAATGTACGACAGCAGGCGACGATCGGCACAGGGGTGGACAGCGATGAGAGTCCCAAGGTTTTTGCGAAGCCGGAATTGCACCAAAAGAAAGTAATGGTGACAGTATGGTGGTGTTCGCTGGGAATTATTCACCACAGCTTCCTCCCTCCCGGTGAATCCATCACGGCAGAGAAGTACTGCATTGAAATTGAAGAAATGATGAAAAAGTTGAAGGATATCCGGCCGGCCTTGGTAAACCGAAGGCGGGTTCTCCTTCTGCACGACAATGCTCGCCCCCATGTAGCACGAATGACGTTGCAGGAATTGAATGAGCTGAGCATTGAAACTCTACCACATCCTCCGTTTTCTCCCGACCTCTCCCCAACAGACTACCATTTCTTCAAGCATCTTGGCGACTTCTTGGTAGGGAAAATATTCAAATACCAACAGGATGCCGAAAGTGCCTTCGAAGATTTCGTCAATTCCAGAACTTCTGATTTTTATGCTACTGGGATAAAAAAGCTTGTGTCACGTTGGCAAAGATGTGTAGAAACAGAAGGTTTTTATTTCGATTAATAAACTTGCCTACAAGCCGAGATATTAACTGTTTAAATTTACAGTGGTTCAGTGCCATTTATTTCGTTACAACCTAATAGACATTGTGGGCCGATGCAGATAAAGGATGAAAGGATAGAGGACGGGTCACTCACTCCCTTTTGGGACATCACGCACTCTACCTCTACGCGATGTCGTGGAGGTGATTTAAATGCGTATTTAGCCATACAATGACTTGCAATAGCCAGCTGATAAGCAAGTCAACGCTTTATCCTTCCCAGACAAGTCTGATACCAGTTTACGGACCTGGAGGGATTGAAGGCTTGTTTCGTCTGGAGGAACCAGGAACCTCGTATCGGGTGCACGCGGCAGCCGGCACCTCCACTACGCTACACGCGTGTCCAATGAAGATGGAATGTTTTGCGAACCATACAGCGGCCATTTATTCTGCTTGAATGGACTCACACAGAGACGCATAGACGAATTAGCTCAATTGTAGTGGGGACATTCATGAATAGCGAATTTGGAAGACGCGCCGACTCTCATGTGAACCCAAAAAAAATTGAAGTTTAACGCTCGAGCCCGTCCAGGATAAACAAGCATTTCATACCTCTACGATCGGTAAGACTGTGCCGGAAATTTTCGGTAAAATTAACTGACTGACTTGTTCATCGGTTGCCCACCTCATGATATCATGGAGGCAATTTAAACGCATATTTTAAAAAACGTAAAAAAAAAATAAAAAAAATTTGGCCTATACAATGACTTTCGATAGCCAACTGATGTTTGCCGTGTTTTATTCTTCCCATACAAGCCTGATAGCGAATGATTGGAAGGATTTGTTGGCCTAGGTGTGACCCGAATCTTTGGATTTGGAATGCACTCAAGATTCAGTGCTTCCAATTATGTTACTCGTACAAGCCCTCAATATAATTCAGTTAACTCGTCTAATTCGTCCGTACGTGAATCCGTTTACGCAGAATTAGTGGCCGCTGGAAGGTCTTCATAAGATTTGACACGTTTGCGACCGTGTGACACGATGTGGTGTCACAGCGTTGAAATTTATTCCTCTAGCTGGATTCAAATCCTGCGAAGGAACTTTTCTGTTAGATGTACTTCATCTTTAGACATTGTGTTGTAAAGAGCGAGACCCGCGAAAACAATTTTCGGTGAGTGATTTACTGAGCTTCTCGACAAGTAGTGGTTTCAATTAACAAAAAAATCTCCATGTAAAAAACTGGTTGATCCCACGTCCCGGACAGGCAAAAATCGCGCGGCCGTCAACGTATTAATTTGTCGCAATATTCGTGACACGCAACGTTTACTTCAAGATTGCCCAAATGTGGTAGTTGTTTTTCTAAGCAAATTGATCCACTCATTAATTCGGATCGCTGTTACCTCTCATAAGTGTTCGTCTAAGATAGGGCTGACAACGAGAAGAGCATGGTAAAGGAGCACTGGTGGAACAGACGATAGAAAGCGCCTCTTTCGCGAGCAATTATACCTTTTCTGCTTACTTTGGTGTCCGGGCGTTTACGTTCTTTACTCTCATGCCTCAATGCCCCGATGCAAGATTTCTCCCGGAAGTGGCAAACCACTGACTGCAAGTTTTCCATCGAAAGGCCCCACAAGTCACTGTAAATACCGCATTGGTTCACGTTCAGGTCAATCCTAACATTATGTCTGGAAAACTTACATCAGGTACCTTTTCGCTCATACCTGATGAATGTACGACCTTATCAAGAAGGTTTTACCAACACAAGAAGAGCCACAGAAAAAGGTTAGGAGAGAACCGAAAAGTAGATCGAAAAGAAGCAGACTCAAGAAGAGCCTTATAAAACTGAGCAGCACTGGGACTGAAGGAAGGCCCAGCTTATATTTTAGTTGCGGCATTTTTTTAAATGATGCCTCGTCAGGCTGTCTGCTTCTTTTCGATTGAGTTTTTATTCTCTTTTCATTATTTTCTGTAGACAATCCTTTTTACAAAGTCACATATAATCAATGCCATGAAACGAGAATGGTGAAACATCTGGGTCCGGATTCGTCAACGACTAACCCGCGGGCATAGGGGTTAGAAATACCCACGATGAGACCTACGTCTCTGACTCTTACGTTATCTCTACTTGACTCTTATCTTACCTCTACCTTTACACCTCGCATACCCACGGGTTTAAATGTTGATGAATCCGGCCCCTGAAGGAAGTTTCGGAGACTTTCTAATGCCCTCAAAAAGACAAGAGTGGACTCAGCACGAATGAGTCACTCTTTTGGGAACACCCTGCACCTAGAGGTAGGCTGAAATCTCTCTGTTTCCATTATATACTGTACATCTACGAGGCGGTCTCACACGCTCTAATCCCTACCTCTCGAGCAGCTATCGAAAAATACGTGTTTCGATCCCAGTCGTCGGCGCCATTGATCCCACAGCAGTGCCACGACTCCTGCATGGTGTCGATCAGCACCTGCAGGTCCGGGTCGTCACGATAGCCGACCACCTGAATGGGGAGACATCGGCTTAAGACATTGAAGACAAAGACAGTGCACACCGATGACTCAGCCAACACCAACAAAAGCGCCGAGAGCAACATGAGAACCCCTCACGCGGCTGACTCAGCAAACAAATATCCGGCTCATAAGAGGGGGTGTGGACTGATGAAGGTGTGCATTACCACATCGTTCAGCAGGTTCCGGATGTACGTGTCCAGCTGGTCTCGGCACGCGTACGCAAACACCGCACCGGCAAACTCCGCTATCAACAGCAGGCCCAGCAACGACGAATAGAACGTCAGGAACGACGTGTTCTCTCGCAGCGACCCCACACAGCCGCTGAATCCTGCAAGGAGAACGCCCATTGAAGAAAAAATGGAGATTTTTGTGAAGGAACGTCAGCGGAAACAGCGCACACTATGCAGCGACATCGATTTTCACTAGAAGTACTAGCAGTTTACTAGTAACTTTTTACCGCGCAAAAAACATTCAATGATTCAATTAAAAGCGGATTTAAACACAAACCTATAATAAAGGTGACCAAACCGACAACCAGTAGTATCCACGTCGGATCGAGGTAGAGCTTGGATGCCTGAACAAAGAAAGGGATAAAAAAATGATAAAAGGCGGCGTTGCTCAATCCCTTTTGGGATGCGCCACGCATTTTAGTTCTATGTCGTGGGGGTGATTTGAATACGTATTTGTCCATGCACTGACTTGTGATGGCCAGTCGATCGCAGGTCAACGCTTTATCCTTCACAGATAAGTCTGGCACCAATTCACCGACCCCGGAGGGATGGAAGGCTTGGTTGGCCTGGGCGGAAAATCCGAACCAGGAACCGCGTGTATCGGGTGCACGCGACAACCGCCACTTCCTACGACTGCGAGCGCGCCAAAAAATCAAGAAAAATCCTTCAATCCACGGATGAGTTCAACCCCCTCATGATACCTGACTCTGTACGCCTGATGTAACCCTTCGTAACACTTCGGCAGCACACCTTGTGCGGAACCATTCGACTTCTCTTTACGTGATACATCGTGGATCATCAATTTTATATCAAAAGGTAGTGTGGAATTTGGACGATATAGCAATGGATTAAGTACCGATCAATACTATCGAACTTTAATTGATGATAACCGCACGGCGGGGGAAAGTAGGGGAATATCAGCCACTGAACGGGGTGACGTTTAAAGAAAATCAGCCCACCGATATCAACAATCGATCAATACGAATCGATAGCTTTGGTTTTTGCCAAAAACGACCTAGAGTATGAGGGAGAGTCATGAAAATGGTAGGGAATCCCCTGCACTAATGTTCTCACTACAACGTGGGGCTCTTGTGAAATTTAGTTACTGCTTGGCTATGACGGCTACTCGACTGGTACTGCTAATAAGCCCAAAAGTCCTAATAATCGATCGGTATCGATCCGTTAGTTGATTTTTGGATTATTTGATATGAAATCCCTCCAACGGTCGTCAAATTCGCGTCATTTCTACTTCAAACGATTGCAGAGAAGAATTGATACTGATCAAAAGCATTCAGCTGCAGATGGATGCACGGTCAGACGTATATACGGAGAAGATTTCCATCGTAATTCCAAAAATTCAGAAACGATCAATAATATTAGGTTGTAACGAATTAAATGGCATTGGCTCGCGCCATTTTTTGGCGCGTCTTTACGCGTTTGATCAAGAACAAACCGTAACATAACGGCATATCATTCAGAAGCGCAAACTTTGCTCTACCGGTGAGTACCAAGTTTTCTATGTAAAAGTGAGAAAACTTTAGAGTTTTATTGACTTTTTTGCAGATGGACAAAAGGGTAATCCGAGGCATTTACTTGTATGAATTCAAGCTGGGCACTACAGCTAAGGAGGCGGACGACAAGATCAACGCCGCATTCGGTCAAGGATGTTCCACAATTCGGACGGCGTATCGTTGGTATAAGAAGTTCCGGAATGCAGATGAGAGCTTGGAGGAGCATGAAGGTCGTGGGAGGCACAGTGATGGTGATGAGGACAAGCTGAGAGATGTGGTAGAGGAGGATCCACACAAAGGTACCAGGGAGATAGCGAGGGTTCTTGGCGTCAGTCACAACACAGCTGCCCGGCATCTGAAGGAAATTGGAAAGACCAAAAAGCTGGAAAGATGGGTGCCTTACGAGCTGTCTGAGGAGCAAAGAAACCGACGATATGAGATCTCGTCCGCACTGCTTCTACGGAACGAAACGGACTCATTCCTTGATCTCATCGTAACCTGTGACGAGAAATGGATAACGTGCGACAACAGGCGACGATCGGCACAGTGGGTGGACAGCGGTGAGAGCCCCAAGGTTTTTGCGAAGCCGGAATTGCACCAAAAGAAAGTAATGGTGACAGTATGGTGGTGTTCGCTGGGAATTATTCACCACAGCTTCCTCCCTCCCGGTGAATCCATCACGGCAGAGAAGTACTGCATTGAAAATGAAGAAATGATGAAAAAGTTGAAGGATATCCGGCCGGCCTTGGTAAACCGAAGGCGGTTCTCCTTCTGCACGACAATGCTCGCCCCCATGTAGCACGAATGACGTTGCAGAAATTGAATGAGCTGAGCATTGAAACTCTACCACATCCTCCGTTTTCTCCCGACCTCTCCCCAACAGACTACCATTTCTTCAAGCATCTTGGCGACTTCTTGGTAGGGAAAATATTCAAATACCAACAGGATGCCGAAAGTGCCTTCGAAGATTTCATCAATTCCAGAACTTCTGATTTTTATGCTACTGGGATAAAAAAGCTTGTGTCACGTTGGCAAAGATGTGTAGAATCAGAAGGTTTTTATTTCGATTAATAAACTTGCCTACAAGCCGAGATATTAACTGTTTAAATTTACAGTGGTTCAGTGCCATTTATTTCGTTACAACCTAATAGAAGATAAAAACGGAGATTCAAAACCAGCGTGCTTTTAGGAAAAATTTGAAAATGTGTGCTCATAACTATTTTAAATTCGAGGAAAGCATGGCCACCGATGTTAAGAGAGCATTCGCCTACAAAATCGAACATGGTGCAGGTATCAAGTAGTGTGAGTAATTCGAAAGCGAAACGATCGCTAAAAGGTTAATCTGGGTAAAATAGTCACAACCTATTGATTAGGCTGAAACTGGCTCAACCAAGACGCAGCAAGAGGCAACATGAGAACCTTTTGGTCACGCCACCCGGCCTCACTCCATCTAACCACTGTATGACATGAGGTGCATAAGCCAAAGACCCAAGCAGTGACTCGTTAACCAAGAAAATAACGACAATTCCCTACGAATCAAGTAGACATACCTTATTCAGGTGGCTGTAGATGTTGTTCTTCTCGATCTGTGCCCAAACGCCAACCAACAGCAGGCCGAAACCGATCAAGAAGAACAGCACATTGAAGCCGAAAACGGAGTACTTCACGCAGCAGCTGATCTCCGAATCGCCACCGGCACCCGGTGCGTATCGGATCTGCTGCAACATACGATGGCTTCAACGACTGGCGATTCATGAAAGACAAACAAAAGTGGACGAACCGAGTTCCTGTAAATCCTTTGCGCTGCCGGCTGTCTACCTCGAGGTCGCGGATTCTGATTTGCCATCAGCGGCTTACTAGAAAGAGCAATGTTGGGAGCAGTAAGGATAACAAGACGATAATAATAAGAGGTAATAATAGGTGGCAACGGCTTCGATGAAGCGCAACAATGATATGGTAACATTCATTCGCCTTTACCACGACCATTAAAGAATACTAACCACAATAAGGATGAACCTATGGTAGATTATCTCAACCATGAATGCGTGTCTCGTCGCAACTTTGTGATGGAAAATCACAGAAATACGATATCTCTAGCTTCAGCCATAGCAAATAGCGGTATCAAGGAGACCAATTATACGATCAAACATCCGAAAAGTTACCTGGGGCCAGATTGTTCAACTGCTTACCGCCGTCTAACAGTGACCGCCAAAGCTGATGCTGATGAGGGCTATATCAGGGCGTTTGGCAGTATTTTCACCGTTAGATGGCGGTAAGCGGATGATGAATATGGGTTCTGGAAACTAGACGCTACCCTAGACCAACATCATACAACTAAATATACACTGTTACAAAACAATATATATGTAAGCTATGCTAGTTGGGATACCTTTTCCCTTCAGGTGTGGTTTACGCTCAACCCTAAGTGGTAGTACTAGATATCGATTAACCGCGGAACCCAATCGATATCATCAGCTCTCATATTGCCGCGCGGTGCGGCGACATGAGTATAAATCATTTTCACGATAAGCTGAACACTTCTCATCTTAGGCCTACGGCATACCACCGGCGACGAGTCGCGGCGACAGTGTTGTGCGGGTAGCTACGCCGATCGCAACTACCCGCGCAACACTGCTGTCGCGACTCATCGCCGGTGGCATTCCATAGGCCTTAAACGGTTGAAAACTAATAAGGGTACTAAGGGGCTGGTGCCCGTTGTACACCAGCAAGTACCCTAAAACGGGTAGGTTAGATCAGCCACACCATAGAGTTCCTTCCCTTGGCTAGTTCTGAATGCACAGAAACCGTGTTTATTTGAGTGTTCCACGACCGTCTCATAAGGGGGCATAAGCCCGCTTAGCACCCAAATAAGAAAACAATAACGGACGGCGTTACTCAATCTATTTTGAGATGTGCCACGCATCCTACTTTTACGAGATGTCGTGCAGGAAATTTGAATGCCCATTTCGCCTTTGCAGTTAACTGCGGTGGCCCGCCGATGAACAAGTCAGTGCTCTATCCTTCCTAGACAAGTCGGGTACCAATTCACCGACCCCGGACAGATAGAAGGCTTGGTTGGCCTGGGCGGAAAACTAGAACCAACAGGTGCAATTTCGCGACTCCAGAAGTCGACATTGTTTCACAGAAATTTCGCCGAGGGTGGTTAGTTGCATTGTTGATCACGAAATCACGAATCTGACTTGTTTTTTGAAAATTCGGCGGGTTACGGGAGGTGTGGGTGACTGAGGTCATGATCACCGATTTCGCCCAAACTTCGTCTAAGGGGGTCTATGGGGTTATATGGAGCAATGATCGCGAGCGTGACATCAGACATTCTTAGTATTAAATCATTAAGTATGGAATGGCCGATTTTGGTTCATAAGTTTGATCTCTTATTTCTCAAACAACAGAGAGTATGATCAATCAAAATACGCGCCTAAACAACCAACACATCCCTGCCATATTAACGGTAACTTGTTCACGCCGAAAGCATAGAAGCCTGGGGAGCGAGAAGCGATGAAATCACGGAGAGCTTTTTCCACATCCACTTGAGAATTGAATTTTTTATCCTGTAAGAGGCGGTACAATGCTTAGAAGATGTGGTGTCAGCTGGTGCGAGATCCGTTGAATACGGTGGGTGAATGAGAAGTTCCACATCCAATTCCTGCAGTTTCAGCAACGTTGTTTGCGCGAAATGTGGTCGTGCGTTGCATTGCCTTCTACTGTAGCTTACAATACATCGTTATCCACCTTGGACGCAGGTCTCCAACGTGACTCATTTTCAGGATTAAAATCGTCAGATGGCAGCTTCTCGAAACATCGACGTACCGTTCGTCTGCTAGCCACATCCTCGCCGAAAACCCCTTTAATGTTCCGCACCGCCTGCGACACTTTGCTCCCATAACGGAACTCATATTCGAAATCAACACGAATTTTCGACTTTTCCGTGGTTCCGAAAAACTGCTCTGGAACCGAAACTTTAAAAGATCGTTCCAAAGCAAAACAAGCTATCAAAAGTGTAAGAATGTACCTTCAGAACAAAGAAAAGCCACAACCGTAGAAGCGTTTTTAACCGAAATATCAACCCTGAATCTTAACTATGAAAAATCCGCCATTTCACACTTAACGACCTAATACTTCTATGGTGTACGGTAGCTTATGGTACCTCGTTTCCCTCTGACCGTGTTGCTGAGGTTTCTGGAAGGTTACCCCCCTAAGTATCATAGTGCTAAATTCACATCAAAAATGGGTGGACTTCGCGATGCTGAAGCAGTGTGTTTCGAGTGTCCGTCCTATGACTATGGCTATATTTATGCGAAACTCGTCTATCCTTGCACTTTTTGAGATACTGTGTTGTTTAAGATGACTAAACAGGAGACCACTGCAAGAATCTCCACCCTTCAGATAGCAGAAAAGTATGCTCCATTTCTGCGAAGTTCTATAACCTGTTGAATTAGGTTTCTTGAAACTCCAATAGTCCTACAAGGTAACACTTTCCAATCATCGAGGACGCAGAAAAAGTGTAGGAATACTTTCATAGGCTCGGGATCAGGTGTTCGACGACTCCTTGGGTCACAGTATTTTTTGCATTTTTTCCGCATATCCCATCTTTGGAAGGTATTGCCCGGTGCGACTGTGCAGACCCATATGAAGCTTCAGGACTTCTAACTTGGCACGTTGAAGGACTCAAAAAAGAACATACTCTTCTACTATTTGAAGGGTGGAGATTCTCGCAGTGGTATTCATTCTGATTGTCTCGCTCTGCGTGACCTCGATCGTATTTGTTACATGCTTGAGATATGATACCGGGAAAAGGGCCCGTATCAATCGCAGAGTTTCAAGGAAGGGCCTGCGATTGATATGGGAATGGCATCACTCGTTCGTCATAAATAGGCGGAGAACGAGGAAATAGGTGTGTGTATTCAACTGTCCGTTATCTAATAAACAATCGGACTAAAATAGATTACATCACCAAGGACGATAACCAAGCCCAGCGAGCAGAACCCCACCACAGGTTCCGAACCACACCACCGGTTCACTGATCGCCCTATATGACGAATGAGACTTCCCTGGTTAGTTCAGTTGGAGCAGGAAGCTTGAAGGCATATATGAATCACTGAAGGCTGTTAGATCTGTCAGCCGCCCACTGAGCATCCATTATCTCCCCACATCGTCTCCGATCAACCTCGTGACTCATTCTTAAGATCGAAATCCCTTGGAATAGATCCCATTAAAGACGTAACTCCGCTCAAAAACAGTTGCTGCTCGCCTCTTACAGTCTGCTCAGCATGCAGCATTGATCAGAAGTGGAGGGATCAATTATACCTTAGTGAAATGGAACGCAGCAAAACAAAGGTGTATCGCACACCGCCCCACAGACCAAAGACCAAAACAGCCGAACTAAGCCATTTAGCGGGCTGAAACCCGTCCTTGAAGCCGTAGGAGTTCGCAGACTTCGTTCCCAGAGGCCCGCTAACAGAGAAAACAAAAAACGCCCGTCGCGAAGGAGAATAAACTGATCGCCAGCGGAGAAGCGCCCGGGAAAACGGGTCGACGAGAGAGCGAATGGCCAGGAGACGCAGAGACACAGAAAATCCGCCGGCAGCACGCAGCTAAACGGCAGGCGCTGTCGCGGCGCGACGTCGACTGAAAATCATGGGCAATGTTTGTTCTGACAAGGGTGGCACGATTGGAGACTTCTCAAATTCGAAGGGTTTTCTCAACGAAGATCGATTTAACGAGGAGATCACTGCTACTGACTGCGCTGAGGCACCATGGAGACTACGAGTGGCAGGTACGTTGTAAAACTTTTCAGCACGTTTTTCGTCTGCCTTTCTCGCTCATTGTTTTCTTGTGCTAAAAAATCGGCGCAAATAGTGTCCGGGGGGGGGGGGGGGGTCACCTTATAAAAAGTGTCACCAACACCAAGAAAACGAGACAAGGCACACTGATAGTAAAGAAAACAGACAAATAATGCTGTAGCTTCTGTGCTCTTCTCCGCTTACGCGGAGGTTTCTTAAGCTGCGAAATTTGAGATTTCAGCTCTTGCCTTGCTCGACTTATCTGTCGAACACCTGCGCTCATTAAGTCGATTGCCGTTTGGACTTCTTCATATTGAATTTCTATTTCACATAAGTACTTCTTGCTAATGTGTAGCACTTAAAATTATCTGTTAGGGCGTTAAGTGTGTTAACGCTAATTGAAATTGGTTTCTTATATAAAATAACATCCATTTTTGCTGGAATAGTAATGACTTTTTAGCTTGTAAACACTCGTATACCGATTAAGGTAGCTTCTTTGAATGTCCAACAGATCGCTCGGGATCTGGTCTAGTTACCACTAGGGCTTACTGTATTGACCACTAGGGGTCGCTTGCAGATCGCTCGGGATCTGGTTTCGATACCACTCGGGGTGATCGGTTTATACGAATTTACACAATAAATTATTCGGTCGATGCACCAAAATGTGTACCCGTAGGTGGTTCAGTGGGATAATGCTTCTGTGACGAGAACAGTGTTTCTGCTAGCAACCTTTATTCGGTTCGTAAGCGTTCTGGTGCCCTCTTATCAGAAAGGGCAAGCTCGCATGCGAGCAAACAAAGCATGAGAAGGGACGGAGTCGCGAAGGTCGCGACAGAGGAGAGCACAGATTTAGGCAGGGGAAGGGACTTCAGGGTGTGGCTAAAGTGACGCATCCGTGTTAAAATTAGCGTGTAGGGCACGTGTAGCACTGTGGGCGCGTGTAGTGCAGTCGGAGGAGGCGCGACTGTGGCGTGCACCCGATACCAGGTTCCTGGTTCGGATTTCCCGCCCAGGCCAACCAAGCCTTCCATCTCTCCGGGGTCGGTGAATTGGTACCAGACACGTCTGGGAAGGATAAAGCGCTGACTTGTTCATCGGCTGGCCACCGCAGGTCATTGTACGGCCAAATGCGCATTCATGTCGCCTCCACGACATCCCGTAGAAGTAGAATGCGCTGGAGCATCCCAGAAGGGATTGAGTAACGCCGCCTTTATCTAGAGTTCCCTCCCTTGTCCAATTAGGAAGCACATAAGACGCAGATCTATAATCGAAACGAAGAGATAAGACTGCATTAACATTCACTGTATGTAGCTACTCGCCACGCCGGCTCGCCGCGCCATGCTGTGGTGACCCCCCCCCCCCCCCGACCCTATTTGCGCCAAAAAAATCTTTGGCTCTAGGTGGCTTCGAAGAGGCCAGGGGCAGTAAAACTCTTGGATATATCGGTGTGAGGGAGTAGCGCTAAAGAAGCGAGTCGCATGTATAGGATCGGTTCATAGTCTTCGGTGAGAGCGGCGTGCAAATGTTCTGCGCGTCTGCTGAACTCCTACGCACGCTGGACGAGGTGTTCGGCACGTCTACTGGACTCCTAGGCGTGTTTATCTATGAAGCACTGGTAGCGGCGGATGTGTGTAATTGCACTAACGCGCTTTTCTGACGCCTAAAGGATACGGTGACCATTCGGTAGTGTGTTCGCCGAAATCGTGTTAGTTTGAATTTCGACATATCTTCCAGCAGTAGAGAAGACGGCGCGGTACTATTGTACTTATGGTGCCCCACTTAATCTTGTTCAAATAGGTCTACTAGGGGTAATGTGCCATGGGAAGAACGAATATCATAGTCGTTTTTTTTTTTTTGCGGAAATGCCTTATGAGCCCTATATTAAGTTCGAATTGTCTAAGACCTTGCGAAATAGCGCGCGCTGGTAGAAGACGCAGAGACTCCGCCTCCTATCGATGCGCACTATTTCGCCGCCTCTAGCCTGCAGCAGAGGTTAGCAAGGCCATAAGCCTTGAAATCTCGAAAAGCCTTGAAACTCTGTTGTGTGCTCTTCTCTCTTCTCCGCGTGAGTGGAGGAGAGCACAGAATTGGGCAGGGGAAGGGACTCCGGGATGTGGGCTCACTAGCGCACCTGTATTAAAATTGCCTTCATCCTGGAGTTTCCTCCCTTGCCCCAGATAGCATGCGGATCTGTAATAGAAACGACGAGATAAGACAGCACTTACATCACTTACATTCGCTGTATGTAGCTAGTCGCGCCATCTGCAGGCTACGGCATGCCCCCCCCCCCTCCGGAGGGACGGTCGCGTGCTGGTAGGAGGCGGAGTCTCCTCGCCTCTTACCAGCGCGCGCTATTTCGCAAAGCTTTAGGCAATTCGAACTTAATGTAACGGGCTTATAAGGCGTTTCCGCAAAAAAACGAATATCATATTCGTTCTTCCCATGACAGATTACCTCTAGAGACCTATTTTAAACAAGATTAAGTGAGGTACTACAGGTACAATAGTACCGACGGCGCAAATAGGGTTGGGGATCACCTCCTAAAAAGTGTCACCAGCACAAAAACAAAGAGACAAGACACTGGTAGTAACGGAAAGGTACAAACAATGTCATACTTCTGTTATATGCTCTCCTGACGCGGAGGAGAGCCTCAACGTCATCCCGTAGAAGTAGAATGCGTGGCACACCCAAGGAGAGATTGGGAAGCGCTTGCATTTTTCATCGTTTTCACCTGCTTGCTCATTTTTGCCTTCATAACGACACTACTCGTTTCAAACGCCCCACGTAGTATCCACGGCGAAGGGAAAAGAGCACTAAGATGATCTCAGAGTCGCAGAGCCTCTTAGGCCTCTGCTTTTGTAAGTGCTCATGGATAGTTTCTACAGCTAAGACTGGCCTTTGATGAATGCATTCTTTCCGATTTCTTAGCCCGTTGTAAAATATTTGTAAAAATTTTGAGAGCTTAACGAAAGCTGACGCTTAGGGCTCCATTTCGACGCTCCAGTCGTGGCGCAGCGGCGCAAGTATAGATCACGCCTAAGATCCGGTATTGATAAGACAGTCCAGTTAGTTGATATCAGCGCCTTTCATTATTGATATCGATCGCTGATTAATTGAAAAGCGGAACCATCGCTTCGGCTTCTGACTGTTATCGTTCCCACATGTAATAGAATATTCGCTAAACTCGGGTAATGAACTAAGGTGCCCGCGTACGATGCGGAGATTTTTACTTCGTGCAAAACCCTCCTCTAGTTATATGCATACATGCGAAATCATTCATTTAGGATCCGAAGTCTGAAGACGAAGTCGTGAATATAACATACGTTTTACGGGACGGCACAGAAAAGCGGATCCGGGGGAAAATCGGCGACAATGTGATGTATCTGTCGCATCGGTGAGTTCATCTGGACCAATCAGTCTTACCTGTTCACTTGAAATTTTTGCTAAAGCTGCTTTCTCTAGTCTCTGAATTTTACATAGTGAGTCTAGAAGGGGCAACGAGAAGGTGGTATCAGCTGCATATGCAGGAATCGATCGCCTTTGGTAGGGTTAAATTCCTGTCTAGCCCATCTGAGTCTGCTCGGAGGCGTTTGACTTGTCTGGGGTGATTATATGCTAGGCAGCTTGCACTTTCCGCTCGTAAAAAGTCTGATGGACATGCTAACCACTCCCTTAGGAATGTAGACACATTATCTTTCCACGCGATGTCATGGGGGAACGTGCCGTGAAGCATGAGACAGTACTTAACATTCTGATGCAAGCCTGGTGTGGTTCACTGTATCCTTGGGAGGTGAGAGGAGGCTACCATGACCTAGATGCGATATAGATCCTGACCAGTAAAAAGACGAATGAAACCTTGAATTAGGATAAGGATAAAGGATAAAGGACGGCGTTACTTAATCCCTTCTGGGATGCGCCAGCGCATTCTACTTCTACGGTATGTCGTGGAGGCGACATGAATGCGTATTTGGCCATACAATGACTTGCGGTGGCCAGCCGATGAACAAGTCAGCGCTCTATCCTTCCCAGACAAGTCCGGTACCAATTCACCGACCCCGGAGGGATGGAAGGCTTGGTTGGCCTGGGCGGGAAATCCGAACCAGGAACCTGGTATCGGGTGCACGCGACAGTCGCGCCTCCTCCGACTGCGCTACACGCGCCCCAAAACCTTGAATTAATTATCTAAAATTCCTAATTTCCAACTCCCGGCTAGCCTGGTGGCCATCTAGTATATAGTGGATCCGAATGAGTAATTTTCGGATGTTTGATTCGGTTATTTCGATCCGAACCATCTAAAAATCCCGGGTCCGCGGAGTCGCTGTTATGCAAACTTCAACAAAAAAACCCGGGGTCCATGAGGTTAGCATTATCCGATTCATCCAGTTATTCGACGATTCAGTCGGATCCAATGTATTCAATCAATCATTTTTGGATATTCGATCCAGATATCCCGATCCAAATCATTCAGGAATGCGAGGCCCACAAAATCATCCAAAAATTCGGGTTTCGCGAAAATAGCGTTATTCGAGTTATCCAATTATTCAAAAATTTCTGATCGTATCCAATATGTACCATCTGGACTAGAATACGATTGTGTACATTCAGCGCAGCAGGGCGGAGATTGAACTCTCGGTTTTGCTAGTGGATTTGCTCAGGTTGTTTGGATTCGTTCTCCAAACAAATTTACTCAATACAAGCTTCGAGGCGTTCCTTAAAGCCTCTTCATCCTGGAATTCTTCTTCTCTAGGGCGTACGATTTTACTGTATTGAAGGCTGTTGCATTTTTGTCATCAAGATATATAGTGTTTCGTTATTTCTATGCATTTAAAAGCCTATCTATATCACACAGCTCATTCCTTCAGTAGAATGGCCTACAAGCCTTGCTTACGGTTTCAAGAAATCCCGCCGTTGTCTTCATTCCTTGGAGCGTAAAGCGGAGTTCTTGAACGACTTCATTGAACGAGTGAAGTTGTATGAAATAGCGAACTCTTCTATGCCTCTGTATGCCGTAAATATGCCGTAAAATGCATCGAAATTCGACATTTCGTAGTGAATAACGTAACATTCTTTTAAAACAAAGAAACGTATGTCTCAAGGCGAAGGAAAAGCAGGATGAAGAGGCCTTGAGGAACGCCTTGAGGTTCGCATTGTTTGAAATTGTTTGGAGTCTAATTGAAGGCAAACGAAACGAATCTGTTTGTATTAGGTTGTAACGAAATAAATGGCACTGAACCACTGTAAATTTAAACAGTTAATATCTCGGCTTGTAGGCAAGTTTATTAATCGAAATAAAAACCTTCTGATTCTACACATCTTTGCCAACGTGACACAAGCTTTTTTATCCCAGTAGCATAAAAATCAGAAGTTCTGGAATTGACGAAATCTTCGAAGGCACTTTCGGCATCCTGTTGGTATTTGAATATTTTCCCTACCAAGAAGTCGCCAAGATGCTTGAAGAAATGGTAGTCTGTTGGGGAGAGGTCGGGAGAAAACGGAGCAGGTGGTAGAGTTTCAATGCTCAGCTCATTCAATTTCTGCAACGTCATTCGTGCTACATGGGGGCGAGCATTGTCGTGCAGAAGGAGAACTCGCCTTCGGTTTACCAAGGCCGGCCGGATATCCTTCAACTTTTTCATCATTTCTTCAATTTCAATGCAGTGCTTCTCTGCCGTGATGCATTCACCGGGAGGGAGGAAGCTGTGTTGAATAATTCCCAGCGAACACCACCATACTGTCACCATTACTTTCTTTTGGTGCAATTCCGGCTTCGCAAAAACCTTGGGGCTCTCATCGCTGTCCACCCACTGTGCCGATCGTCGCCTGCTGTCGTACATTATCCATTTCTCGTCACAGCTTACGATGCGATCAAGGAATGGGTCCGTTTCGTTCCGTAGAAGCAGTGCGGACGAGATCTCATATCGTCGGTTTCTTTGCTCCTCAGACAGCTCGTGAGGCACCCATCTTTCCAGCTTTTTGGTCCTTCCAATTTCCTTCAGATGCCGGGCAGCTGTGTTGTGACTGACGCCAAGAACCTTCGCTATCTCCCTGGTACCTTTGTGTGGATCCTCCTCTACCACATCTCCCAGCTTGTCCTCATCAACATCACTATGCCTCCCACGACCTTCATGTCCTTCCAAGCTCTCATCTCCATTCCGGAACTTCTGATACCAACGATACGCCGTCCGAGTTGTGGAACATCCTTGACCGAATGCGACGTTGATCTTCTCGTCCGCCTCCTTAGCTGTAGCGCCAGCTTGAATTCATACAAGTAAATGCCTCGGATTACCTTTTGTCCATCTGCAAAAAAGTCAGTAAAACTCTAAAGTTTTCCCACTTTTACATAGAAAATTTGGTACTCACCGGTAGAGCAAAGTTTGCGCTTCTAAATGATATGCCACATGTTACGGTTTGTTCTTGATCAAACGCGTAAAGACGCGCCAAAAAATGGCGCGAGCCAGTGCCATTTAATTCGTTACAACCTAATACAATCACAAGCCAAAACTCCTGAATACTGTGCTCTTTGAGTCACAGACGGGAATGAGGCTTAACGGACCTTGGAAATTCTTCAACAATTCGAATGAGAAGGACAGTATTAGATAGACGACGTTCTAGGTACGGCATAGAATTGGAAGGTGCGTGCGAAGCGTCTCTCGCCTGTTCGACCTGCCATGTCTACGTTGACAAGCCGTACTATGAGCGGTTAGATGAGCCAAAGGAAGAGGAGGACGATATGTTGGATCAGGTTGGTCTCGGCGTTCACTATTACTGTTATGGTACCTGGAGTGTGGCAGGTTGCAGGGCATGGACCTTGTGACTCGATATTACTAGTGTCTCTTGAAATACTGGGTAAACAGTACCTCTGCTCAGAGCCTCCAGTAAATTGTAGAAGAACAATGAGAGAGAAGAGATTGGGATAAAGTCATCGGGGAACAATGATAGAGTGCTAGGAGTGCAGCAAGAAAGGGTGAGGTATTCGGAACGAGTTTTCCGCACATTGAACATAACCCTTTGTTCTGGCGACTATTGACTCCTTTTCGACGAAGGAATTAACTGCCAGTCCGACTGGATATTTTAGGCTCCTGCACTGCGATCCAACTCCCGACTGGGATGTCAGATAATACTGCGGAAGGATCTCGACGGCATCACAGTCAGGCTTCCGTCGATCACTCGCAACTTCTATGTGGACGGACACGTCCCGACACCGCACTAGCGCCACCATGCGTCTCGCTCTACCTCACTAGCCGACCGAGTCTCTTCACGTTTTATGTTCTCACGATGGGTATCTCCATTAATAAATAGCTTCTTTTTATGCACACAGCACTGTATGTTGCGGACTGAATGGTTCTCTTTCTCGAAGTACGGACACTGTTCAGAGGTTGGCCATACGTTGGCTATTTCTGGCACGTGAGCACATTCTCTCCAATTGTGCCCGTAGGGTGCTTAATCTCGTGTGGACGTCCATTTGTGCGTTGATTTATGAACAAAAAGGCCTTTCTCGCTGTTGAGTGATATCGGTGAGTAGTTTCTCTGACGTGCGATGACAAAAGAACTCCGAGTAGGCGCCATTTGAGGCTGCTCTTATTGCTATACGTTCCTATAAACGAGACCGACATTCGCTCTATTGGCTTATATCACCCGGCTTGTTGAGCTCTGGGCTGCGAGGATGGTAGAAGACGGGGTCTATTCTGTACTCTGGTTATCTACCACTATATAATTGAGTTAGCCCCTGCCCTGTAGATGATGAGGCGTATCTCACTCAGGTTGGAAACCTGGCTGAAATACGCCTCGTGGAACCACGTGCAATCTCATGTAACCCCTTGCGACGCCTCCGCGTACCTGGCGCGGGCGACGTTTGCCGTTCAACATGGGATGTTGTTACAGCAGAGGACGCGTAGTCTCCTCCTGCTTGACACAACGGCGTCTGCGCGCGTTTCTGAGCGTCTGGATCCAGAAGACGGTGCCCTTCGTCGCACCACAACCGTCTGGAGTCAAAATAGGAGACACTGTCGTCTACGACGAGGGATCGCATTCAGAACTGAACATGAGATGCTGCTGCAGGAGCTATCGCAGCCTCCTCCTGCTTGACACCACGGCGTCTGCTCGCGTTTCTGAGTGCCTGAATCCAGAAGACGGGTTCCCTTCGTCGCACCACAACCGTCTGGAGTGAGAAGATCGAAAGGAAAGGAAGCAGAGGTCACATCGTCGTCGTGTGACGAGCAGCCGCATTCAGAATTCAGCATTATCCCATGTTGAACGGAATACTTTACCCGCGACATGTACGCCTCTGCGTACCTCGCGCGGGCAACGTTTGCCGTTCAACATGGGATGTTGTTACAGCAGAGGACGCATAGTCTCCTCCTGCTTGACACAACGGCGTCTGCGCGCGTTTCTGAGTGCCTGAATCCAGAAGACGGGTTCCCGTCGTCGCACGACAACCGTCTGGAGTCAGAAGATCGAAAAGAAAGGAAGCAGAGGTCACATCGTCGTCGTACGACGACCGGCCGCATGCAGCATTATCCCATGTTGAACGGAAACGTTTACCCGCGCCAGGTACGCCTCCGCGTACCTCGCGTGGGCAACATTTGCCGTTCAACATGGGATGTTGGTTACAGCAGAGGACGCGTAGCCTCCTTCTGCTTGACACAGCGGCATCTGCGCGCGTTTCTGAGCGCCTGGATCCAGAACACGGGTTCCCATCGTCGCACCACAACCGTCTGGGGTCAGAAGATCGAAAAGAAAGGAAGCAGAGGTCACATCGTCATCGTACGACGACCGGCCGCATGCAGCATTATCCCATGTTGAACGGAAAACTTTACCCGCGTCAGGTACGCCTCTGCGTGTATCTCTCCAGTCCAGTATTTTCTCATGGTCAACTGTACGTGGCGTGCTCGCGAGTTCGACAGAAGTCCCAGTCCCTCTGAAAATTTGGTTAACACCGGGTCTCAAGTCGATACCAAACGTAGTATTCACCGAGATGCTTCAGTAAATGTTGTCTTTTTGTTGTTCTGTTAACATAATTGTTTTGAAGATCACACGTACTTTTTATGCGAGAGTATTTTCTGAGAAAAAAGCGCAAACTTATAACCCCGCGAAGCGGGCAAGTGCGAGACACGCCGTTAGGCGTGTCGTAGCACTTGTGTACATATATGTCGTGCACCTGAAGGGAGACGTGCACGACATTGGCAACTATCGCCCGATCTGCCTGCGTCCGTAGTCTACACGCTGTTCACCAGAGTCATCCTGGATAGGATTAGCAGAACGCTGGACGAAGGACAGCCATACGAACAAGCAGGATTTTCGGAGAGGATTCAGCACGATCGACCACATACACACCATTACGAAGCTCATCGAAGTGTCGCGAGAGTACAAGCTGCCGCTGTGCCTTACGTTCATCGACCTGAAGAAGCCATTCGACTCCGTCGAAACTGAAGCGGTCCTCGAAGCCCTGCTCACTCAGGGTGTTTCTACTCAGTACATCAGAGTCCTTCGAGAGCTGTACAGTGGATTCACGACCAAGATCTCACCATTCTACAACGACGTAGTCACCAACGTGAAGAGAGGGGTTCGGCAAGGGGATACCATATCCCCGAAGCCCTTCAGCGCCACTCTCGAAAACGTCATGCGCGAACTAGAATTGGAAGGCATGGGAGTGAAGGTCGACAGTCGTCAGCTGCACCATCTTCGCTCCGCTGACGACATCGTACTCATAGCACCGAGCATCAAACAGGCGGAGCGAATGCTGGCCGACTTCGATCGTGTATGTGGGAACGTTAGACTGCGGCTGAATCTTACGAAGACTGTGTTTATGAGGAGCGGACAAGTTTCTGATGTCCCATTCTCGTTCAACGGAACGAACATCTCCGCGTGCTCCAGGTACGTGTGTCTGAGTCGCGAAGTCAACATGGAGAACGACCTACCGCCAGAGCTGAGCAGGAGGAAGCGAGCGGATTGGGGAGTTTCAGGAGCGTCGAGGAAGACGAAAAACGTCCGACTCCGTGCCCACCTATTCGACTCTACCGTTCTTCCTGCCCTAACATATGCCTCAGAGACCTAGGCTATAAGAAGGCAGTATGAACACGCGATCAGCGTCGCGCAGCGTGGAATCGAGAGGGCAGGCTCGCTGTGACACGATACGCGCAAGTGAGAGAATGCCTCCGGAGTTCCGAGCTTCGTCGACGTTCGAAAACCAGAGTCGATGTCGCATGAGACATGCCGTCAGGTGGGCCGGCCACGTAACACCCGCTGGGACGTCAATTCCGCGGGATGTTAAGAGAACACCAGGGGCCGGATTCATGAATGGCTTACGTAACTTAACGGAGAATTGTAAGCCTATCAAGCGATATGGTGAACGAGAAGCCGCATTAGAAGCTCAGATAACGTGGGTTATCGCTCACCGTATCACTTGGTAAGCTTACAATTCTCCGTTAAAGTTACGCAGATCGTTGATGAATTCGGCCCCAGGACGCCCATCAACGCGTTGGTCGGACTTCCTTGTGAAAGCCCTGAACGAACGGTATGACGCTCTTTGTGTCCGTCGAGCGATGATGATCCATTGGAGCACTCTGACACACGACAGGGACGAATGGAGACGCTGCTGGCGCCCGCTCGAGCAAGTCGATGATCAACGGGACGACAGGTGTTTTACAGATGACAAGTGAAATTTTAACCCTTAGGTGGGTAATCACTGTAAATAAGAACGTCCTTATAGCTTGTTTTGAAATACAAGAAGGCGGAAATCGTGTGGGGTCTCAAAGTTTGAAGTTGCACCGTACATTTGTTCGCTCACATCCATCGTATGCAAAACATATGATCTCGGGCGGGCTCGAACCGCCGGCCTTCTGTGTGTTAGACAGATGTGATAACCACTACACCACGATATCTTGAGAGGAGCCTCTCGCAGGTGGCACAGCAAGTGGAAGATGCGTTTGAAAAGCTCATAGTGCGCCATGGAGCCTTTGGACCGTTGAGAGAGAGGCAACAGCCCGAGAAGTGCACAGGGAAAGGGAAGAAGACGACAGAAGGAAAAAGAGAGCTAACGGGAGGTAGAGGGAGAGGAACTGAGAGGGAGAACGTGACTAATCAGTAAGGGAGGCAAAAATGAAAGAGCCGGAATGAGAGACAGACCGAAAGGAGAGGGGACCGATGGAGGGTGACAGAAGGAAAGAGGCGAAGAGAACAGGGATGTGGAGATGGAACGAGACGAGCGGAGGGATAGAGAGGAAAGACCCGGAAAGATACGGTACACGCAGAGAACAGAGGAAACGCGACGGAGCGAGATAGAGGGTGAAGCCAGAGAGGGAAGGAGACGGAGAGGGTGAGAAAGTAAGAACATATGAAATAGAAGGGGAGCGATAGAGAGACCTAGGAGGAGAGAATTAGAGAAATAGAGACAAAAAGAAATAGAGTGGGGAAGAGAGACATTGAAGAAGTCAGCAATTGGAGGAGACAGGCAGAGATAGAGACAGATGGGAAAGAAACGAAGAAGAGTGCACAGAAATAGAAAAAGGGAAGGAGGCGAAGTGAAAGAAAAGAGGAAACGACAGATACATAGATGAACAGGTAAAGGGACGGGGAGAAGCGGAGACAGATAGGAAAAGAAACGCGGATAGACAGATAGGGAAGGAGGCCGAGAGAGAGAAAGAGAACTGATGGTACCCTAATTCTCTGAAAGTATGAAATTTTCCCCAAAAAAATCAACTTTTTATTAAGGAATCGAAATTTTAATACCAACAGGCGAATCATGGAACTCATCTAGCACTCACCTGTAGTAGACTCCGGATCCGTCACGTAATTTTTGCCCAAAAACGTATTTCACATCAGAACAGTTTTTCGACAGTGTCAACAGAGTATCTCAAAAAATGCATGTATTTTTTTAACATCATAAACTGGGACTTGAAGCAGGCTTCTGACGTTAGAGACTTACCAGGAAACTATCTCAACGGTAGGTCGGAATATGGGCAGAATCGATGGGAACGATTATGGGAACTACGCCGTCCCTCTACCTACTGCGCCACCATCGCTCGCTCGTCATCGCTGTTTCCAGCCAACTTGAGCCCGCCCTCCGCGTGCAGGCATAGGGCTAACGCCGCCAACGGCCCAACTTCCGTCGTCCCTAACTCTGCGCAGAGTTGTATTGGGGTCGAGATACTGGCATTCTGCTGTTTCCCAGAGAGAGGCGATTCTGCCCATATACAACACTTGGGCTGTTCCGACCTACCGTTGAGATAGTCTCCTGGTTAGGCCTCCCTATAACGAGCTATTTATGATTCGATCTACATTTCAAATTACTTGTAAGTTAGCGCTATCTTTCGGACGTATAATTTACTGAAGGTACTAAAAACTAATGGTGCTGGCGCTCTCTTGCGTGCCTATAAGTGCTACGTAGGATCCATTGTGGAGTTTAGTACTTCGATTTTTAACCCTTGTCTAAAGAAGGATATCGATCCTCTCGAAAGTCTTCAGAATAACTGCAGAATTGTTCATGAGGCGCTGCAAAATGGGTTAGAAAGATATCCTACGAAATAAATAAAAATATGATTTTAACTAACGCAAGTAGCTTGAAGCAACGAACAAGATCTGAAGATGAATTTCTGTCGAAAAAGATTGTCATCAACTTCTTTACGGCTAACGTTTCGGCGTCGTTACCTTCTTCAGAACCTGGAAATGTCGAGTGAGTTTATGAAATTGTTCTCCAAAGACGATTTTCATACAGAATACTCTTCCTAAGTAAATACATGCAAGATCCGATATCCGAGGTACAATTAACCCCTAAAGTTGATGACAGTCCTGACCGATAGCTAAACGAAATTCATCTTTGGAGACACTACGTTATACCACGATTTGCTGAAAGCCGAACGTGGACAATTCCTATAGGGCAAGAATGTTATGGTATGTGGAATGCTGAGGCTGAGCCATGCGCACGACCATCGCCTTTGTGATGTTTTCCTGATTGGCCGTTCGCCTGGAGTTGCCCTTCACGTGGAGTTTCTCATTCGAAGATAGCGTGGATTTTCGAGTTCAACCCTGTATACACGTCAGTTTCTCTCTTAACTTTGATTACTTAAAAAAATTTTACAAAGCATTGACGCTGAAGTTTTGAGGTGAACCTAGGAAAAAGGATAATCGCGTTATTTATTTATTTATTCTGTACATGGATAGCCGTGCAAAAGCAAAACAACGCAAAGGAACATAGTAGGGTGTCCAGAAAGTATCTGCAGGAAACTTCGCAATGTTCCAGATTTTTCTAGAATGTTCTGAAGATTTCAATATAAGCGCTATATAAAGACACTATCCTGCTGCATCTGCATAGCATATCCAGCTCCGTCTTCCTTGCCTATTTCACTGTACGATGGCCGAACTGTCTACCCATATTAGACAGTACTCCTTTACGAGTTTGAATCTGGGCACTCCGCTGCAGAAGCCTCTCGAAACTTGTGTCGTGTATTCGGCTACGAAACTACTTCTGTACGGTCTCTGTATAGCTGATTCGAACGCTTCAGAAGCGGGAACAGGAGTCTCGAAGAAGAGCCTCGCTCTGGTCGACCGACAACGATATCTTTGGATGAACTGAGGAAACTGGAAGAGCAGCATCCATATGAAGGTGTGCGTTATTTCGCTGCTGCTCTTGGCTGTTCCCAATCCACCGTGGACAATGGACTGCGATCTCTTGGAATGGTTGAAAAGCTCGGTCAGTGGCTCCCGCACGAACTGACCGACGACAACCGGCGAAGACGTCTGGACAAATACACTCAGCTGCTCTCCCGAAGTCGCACCTTTAACTGGCTGGACACCATCGTCACAGGAGACGAAAAAATGGGTCCTCTACGTCAACCACGCTCGTAAACGTGCATGGTGCCAACGCGATGAAGTGCCGAAATCTTTCGTGAAAGGGGAAATTCACGCGGGGAAAGTCATGCTGAGGGGATAGTTTATGGGATCTACCATTTCGAGCTGTTGCCTGACCACAGGACTGTCACTGCCGAGGTCTACGCTACCCAACTGCAGAGACCGGCCGACAAGATGCGCAAGGAAGAGCCGAGGCTCGACAAAGTTCGCTTGCTGCATGATAACGCGCGCCCACTTATCGCAAAGACAACTTCTCAAAGAATTCTGGAACTCGGATGGAAAGTTCTGCCGCATCTATCGTACAGCCCAGGTCTGGCTCCAAATGACTACTACCTTTTGCTATCACTTCAGCATCATCTAGAAGGGAAACGTTATGAAGATCGTGACCACCTCGAAAATGACGTCCGAGCTTTTTTCGCCTCCAAGTCGCCGGATTTCTACGCCAGAGGAATTCGAACTCCTGTGGAACGTTGGCGGAGGGTAGTCGATGTTGATGAAAATTATTTGGTTGATTAATAAAATGCTGATAAAAAATGTGTTATTTTGAAAAAAATTGTCGTATTTCTGTAGATACTTTCTGGACACCCTAAAAAGTTAAAGAAATTGTAAGCGGAAAAATAAAACAATCAACAAGAAACAACCTAGTTGCTGTTTGTTAACGAAAGAAATGAGTTGTTTGGGACAGCCTCCAAACTTAAGTTGGCAGTAGGAAGACATGAATTGCGTCACAATTGGTCTACCATTCCTCCAACTGTTCACGGTTTTTACAGTTAGAAAAGACGTATTCAACACCCATCTAGGCTGATGGATACATATTTATACAATTTTCTTGTCGAATCGTACACTTTTAAAATCAAATTGGACCCTTTTCTAAACTAACGTATGACTTTTGAAATTAAAGCGAACACTTCTAAATTGAGATGAGCTTCTTCTACATTAAACTAGAGACTCTCCAAAAGGATTAGAATAATGTTTTGTTTGGGGAAAGTTGCAGTACAGCTCTCTTTGAATTTTTAGTTCATCTACCCACCAAGTGAACACGTTGTTCGAAATTTTATGAAATTTTTTTGGACAAAAATAATCGCTTAAAGCTTGCTTTGAAGAGCAGGAAGGCGGCCGGTTTCAGTGCCAAAAAAGGAGATTGCGTCATGCCCTCTTCCAAGACATCGCGGATTTTATTCGAATGACAACAGAATTTCTGTTCGTACGAAGTTTGACACCTGTTAACGATACAACAAAATAACTGTAAGAACACACATATCCTCACTTTGATGGTTCATATAAGTGACATTCACACTATCAATCAAATAAAAGTTGCGGCGAACTTTTTAGGTGCATGGCGCGATCTGATCTTTTCATGCAGCAAATGGTTGCTTACTTGCTGTGCTTTAAGACAAATTTTTATTCATTATTTTTATCTAAAAATGAAAGTTTTATAAAAATTATTACACTTATTGGGGCAGGTAAACAAATAAATTTCAAAGAAAGTTATGCCTAGTTTTCCTTGAACAAAGAATTATTCTAACCTTTTTGGAGAGTATCTAGTTTAACCTGCCTGAAGGCCACTTCGATTTGGAGTTTGCTTTGATTTCAAAAATCTTAAAGCTGGTGTAGAAGACTATCCACTTTGATGTAAAAGGTGTCCAATTTGATTTGAAAAGTGTCCAATTCGACGTGAAAATAAACGGATAAGGATAAAGGACGGGCTGTCGTGGAGGAGATTTGAATGCGTATTTGGCCATACAATGACTTGCGGTGGCCAGCCGATGAACAAGTCAGCGCTTTGTCCTTCCTAGACACGCCTGGCACCAATTTACCGACCCCGGAGGGATGGAAGGCTTGGTTGGCCTGGGCGGGAGATCCGAACCACGAACCTGGTATCGGGTGCACGCGACAGTCCTCCGACTGTGCTGCACGAGCCCTCAACGTGAAAATAGTATATTTAATTCAGCACTGCGACACTATACCCGATGATTCTCCGACAAATGACAAAGGACTTCGTTAATCAATTCAATCAATCTTTTCGGATCTCCACTTTTCAGCCTCGCATTCTCTTTTTACGGTATTTCGCGGAGTCAATATGTCTATGTCTATGTTATGTTTGTGCTATACCGTAATTTGCGTTGGTCTACCGATTCTGCGTGGTCTACCGAGATCTTCGTCTCCGAGCACGGAGGGATGGAAGGCTTGGTTGGCCTGAGCGAGACCCCAACCGAGAACTTGGAATCGGGGTGCACGCGAAGGTGGCGTTTCGTCTGACCGCGCTACCATCCGCCCAGAACCTCCTAAATTCCGATTTTTCGCGTAATCCCACATTCTTAGGCGTTGTCGCTTGTGAAATGAATGACTTTGTCGCGTGCACCCGATTCCATGATCGTACTTCCCGCTCAGGCCAACCAAGTCTTCTATCCCACCGCGATTGATGAATTGATACCAAACTTATTTGCGAAGGATACAACACTCACTTGTCCATCGGTTGGCTACCGAAAGTCACTGAAGAGATGCATTCAAATCGCCTCCACGACATTCCGTAGAAGTAGAATTCGTGGCGCATCCCAGAAGGATTGATTAACGAAGTCCTTATCGGAGGATCGGTTAGCACATCGTAGTACTGAATTAGGTATGAAGGCTTCAGCGCTGAAAGTTGAATGCGTGTTTTCTAACTGTAAGAGCGTCATGAATCACCATCTCGGTTAGTCACCACTCCGCGATGGGCGTTCAGTAATAGGTACCTTTTATGTTCAAACGGACCCTTTTTGGTACAAATTAGACGCATATGAAGTCTGATTAGACACCTTCTGAAGAAGTCTAACCAGGGCTATTCATGAACAGCTGAAAGATATAATAAATGGACAGTTGTGGCGCAATTCATAACTTCCTGCTTCTTCATGACTCAGGAGGTTGCCTATTTAAAGAGATTAGTTTCTTGAACAAGCAGTAACGCAACTATTCTTTTTCTTAGGTTCACCTCAAAACTTCAGCATAAATGTTTTGTAAATGATCTTAAGTAATCAGAGTTAAGCGAGAAACTGAGGTGTCTACAGGGCCAAAAATTCAAAAATCCACGCTATCTTCGAATGAGAAACTCCAGGTGAACGGCATTTTCAGCTCCAATCAGGAGAACATCACAAAGCCGCTGGTCGTCGTGTGGCTTAACCTCTACGTTCCACATAACATAGCACTGTTGATCTTTCAGAAGTGTCCAACTTCGGCTTTCCGTATATTTAGGCGTAAGGTGGTGTGAAACGGAGGCCAAACCTCACTTCCTCTGATTCTTCCCTTATCCTCTTAGTTTGTGTTTCTTGAACGGAGAGTAACAAGGATTGCTCTACAGCATCCCGAAAGGGCTAATTAATGCCGTCCTTTAACCTTTCTCCTTCATCGCATCAAATCTCTCACGTCCTGGCCACTGCGGGTCACCAGTGTTCGGCTCCGAGGATGTCTGGCGTTGTGGCAGACCAGCCGGCCGTCCGGCTGGCCGACCCCCACGTTCGCTCGTCCGTCCGTCCGTCCATCTCTCCACGTCTCACCGCTGGACTCGCACTTTCTCCGAGCTTACACCACAACCGCCGCCGAAACCCGCCGGCATGGCGAGCACGGCCACTCCTTGCTGGCTGCTACTGCTCAGACTGCTATTCTCCTGTACACTCGTCCAACGATGCAGTGCCACTCCAGACGACCCATGGCTGACGTTCGAAGACCTCTATCAGTATGGCAAGAACGAGTACACCATGAAAAACTGGCCGGACTGTGTCGCTTTCATGAGGAGAGCGATGGAGGACTTTCAGTGAGTGCTTTTCGCTCTGCTTATTTTTATTTCTATTTTTTCTAAATCTTAAGTAACGTGACGCAGCAGTAGGGCTCATTCTGTGCTGTTTAAAGAAGAGCGTAGTGCACGGATCGGGCTCGAACTCTTGTCCAATTGTGGCTTGGATCTTGAGAGTAATAGTCGCACCGCCGCCTGGACTATTACACCTGGCTTTTGTTGATGCGGAAGTCCCTCATTGACATTCGGCCAGACGGTGTTGGCTCCATCTCCAGATGTGGTCGCAGAAAGCGCTAACCCTTGGGATCTGATGTCGTTACTCGAGCCAGAGTTAGGTGTGGGGTTCGATTTTTGACGAAAATTTACGACCCACCCCTCCTTTCCAGAGCAGACTTGATACGATCCGCTTAGCTTTGACACAACTTTATTCTTCTTATCCGTTTTTCTTATTTATCTTTTTAGATGGTTTTTGTATCTCTTAAAAAATTGCCTTTCCATACATGACTCGTGAGTCTTTGTTTGCAAGAAGAGGCATGTGAACATGGAGTTGAACTCGTTAGTGTTTTAAATGTAGATTTTCCACGCTTAAAAATTAAAGATTTTCTAGTAGCAGTTTTCAAATCAATCAGGTGTGGTTCAATTTTTTGCTGATTTTAGCAGAATGCCAAGGCAACACATTTTTCGAGGCCTGAACTAGCAACTTTGTGCTCTGAAGCTGTACTCTGTAAAATGTTGACGATAACTTTGGGCGATAGCTTAAATGCTTGTTTTAAGATTTATAAAAAAATTTAATCTAAAAAGGCTTTTTGAAGCGGTTTTTGAATCTATCAGGGCAACGTAATGGAACACATGACTAGGTTTCGGAAATAAATTTTTCTATCTGAGGGAGACAGTTTAAGGATATGAACTTGGACTTGAAATTAAACGATAATAGCTGACTGTACCTAATATATAGTAATTGAAATACAACAGCACATCAACTCTCTTCGGTGATCTTCAACGTGATGGGAGTCGATTTTTGTATAGATTTTTTTCCGGAAAATGCTACGTGGATTCCTCTGTCTACATAAAAGATCGTTACGAAAGCTAAAATTTTTATTGTATATTGCGCAAGACGTGAACTTTCAGGTGGCAAAATTTCATTTATATAAATCGTATTCTTCAGATAGAAAGCTACTTTCATGAAAAACGACGATTTGGAACACGAATCTCCCTCATTGTCGTATGGAAAATTGCTGCAGAAAGGCTTGTCTTTTTTACTGTATAGCCAAACCTCGAAATTTCAATGAATGCAATTTAGAAATTATTTATTTATATATTTATTTATTTATTTATTCAGCTAACATGTGACGTGTAGCAAAGGAAGAGAAGGAAGATTGACATTAACTGGCTTGCAGTAGAAACAGGAAATAAGAATAAGGGTACGATAAAGGGCGGCGTTACTCAATCCCCTTTGAGATGTGCCACGCATTCTACTTCTACGGGATACCGTGGAGTCGCTTTGAATACGTATTTGACCATACAATGACTCACGGTGGTCCGATGGATAAGTCAGCGCTTTATCTATCTCAGACAATTCTGACACGATGCTACCGATCTCGGAAGATGGCAGGGAAGGCTTTTTCCTGGGCGGAAATCCGAACCAAGGGCCTGGAATCGGTTGCACGCGACACCTTCTCTGACTGAGCTACACTCACCCAAAAACAGGGAATAGAAAAAGTGACAATGCAATGAACGAGAACAGGGAGGAAAGAAACGAAGAGAGGAAAAGGATATGAGCGGTTGAAAGGGTGCTCAACTGGGAACAAATCTACGAACGTTATGTATAAAGGTCATGTCGAATCTGAGTATAATCAACTCGGACCACTATTATCAATTATTGCCAGAACAATTTTTGCATTTGGTTATGTTCATGTGGTCAATTCGAAAAACGCTTCAAAGGCTCGCTTGTTCACTGTAAAAAAAACTGTGAATGTTGGAGCCGGCATTTAAATTTGCACCTGTATCACCTGTCGTCCGTTGATCACCGAGTTGCTCGAGCGGCCGCCAGTAGCGTCTCCACTCGTCCCTGTCGTGTGGCAGAGTGCTCCAATAGATCCTCTTCGCAGGACGGATACGAGTGTCATGCTGTTCGTTCAGAGTTTTCACGAATCGCAATTGCATTTGCAATTAAAGTCGAATTTTCACAGAATACAGGTTCAGATCAGGATCACTAGTTTAGGCGTTTTATCTATCTGAGTAAGACAGTTTATATTATTTATTTATTTATTTATTTATTTATTTATTTATTTAAATACGTCACAAGGACGCGCACTCTATGTGAGAATGACAAAAACAAACAAAAACAAGCCGTGCAACAAATAAAAATGAAGAAAACCAAGCAGCAGTAGAAGATTGAAGCGGCAACGTTATACATTTTACATAATAGAAATTTTGCCAACTGAAATTTTACGCCGTATGCGGTACAAATTAAGTTTTCCTGGAAATCTTTAAGATTGTAATTGTAAATCGGCACTATTGTTTGTAGTTTACGGACTCCAGAGGACGAGGAGAGGTCGAAAAAATCTTTTACCCAAACTTCGCCTAGGGGGTTATTTGGGGTGCTGATCACGAATCTGACATCCGTTTTTGAAATTTCGGCTGATTACGGTGGGTTACGGTAGCTACCGGTGACTAAGGCTGTCGAGGGCATAATCACCGATTTCGCCCAAGCTTTGCCTAGGGGTGTTATTTGGGATGCTGATCACGAATCTGCCATCCTTTTTTTCGTTTTACGCTTGAGTTTTGGCGAAACAGGTGGCCAATACCTTAGTTACCCGTACGTACCGTAATCTACCGTACTCCAGAGTAAAATGAAAGACAGATGTCAGATTCGTGATCAGCACCCCAAATAACCCCCTAGGCGAATTTTGGGCGAAAATTTTTTTGACCTCTCCTCGACCTCTGGAGTCCGTAAAGTACATATAACAGTGCCTGTAAAACTTTAAGAAAGCGCCTCAATTATTATTATTAACAATTAGCATCAGTGTTTCAGCGAATACAACTTTAGAACGCTGTTCTATACCAGGTAGGATCCCAACGCCTAAAGTAACGTTCGCCTTACAGATACTTCGAAGACGAACTCGTGTGGTGTCGTCGAAAGTGCGCATCACAGGTGGAGACCCCAGAAGACAACGTGCTGTCGCAGAGGCACGCACAATCCGAGCGGGCACTCTGTCTGCTGCGATGTAAGCGAGAGAGATTCACTGGTGAGTGGAACTGAAGCTCACATACAGATGGTTGATGCGGTTTGCATTCAGCTCTGTAGCATGTCAAAGTGACCCAGTCCGTTCTCCAGGCTAGACGGCCACGTAGCCAGTTAGACACCTAATGGCTAATGAATGTAGCCAGTTACGTGATTAAATCGATCTCACCCCAAGCGGTGTCATTGGTGTGCATGAAAATCGATAACGTCGAGCAGTATTCATTACCCGATCGATATCACTTGTGGTAAATTCTCCATACATCGTTAATATGCCATATTGATCCAGCAATATGAGTGGTCTTATGCTCTTCGTAGGTTCTCCGATCACAGTATTTGCTTAATTCCTCCTGTAGTGGTTTGTTCGGGAGAGGTGAAGGGAGACTCGCTGCCGATCAATATTCATTTGATTATATTGAGCGATATTCACGGCCGGATCGATATTACTTACTTAATTTCCCTTATTGGTCAATCATTTAAAATCGATAATATTAATAGATATTTGTTGAATATTATCGAGCGATATTGATTGATCGATTGATATTATTCACTAGGCATAGACCCTGAACGGCAGGCTTAACTTATCTGATTCTATCTCTGATGGTGAGCGTGGGGTAATGGATATGGCCAACCAATATTCATAGATCAATCGATATTGATTATTTTCTGAAAGACCCATCCGACCGCCATCTTATTCGTGTTCCTTGGTGATTATTAACTGAGTTATTACAGAGGGTGTCTCAAAAAATGTATACACTGTTTGAAAGGTTATAACTTTGCTTCCAATAAAAAGGCTGAAGAATTTAAGGGCTCATATCAAAGCGCAAGAAAGTAGAAATATTCCGATATATGAGCAGTAGAGATCACGCCAGGCGCTCGTCTGAATTTTCGCACTTTGCACTCGTTTGATTCTGTTCCACTTGTATATTTGTTATAATTCTCTATAAAGCGATCGTATCGATTGATTTGTGCTTTTTTAATTTAAAACTTAGAAAAATACTAAAACTCGCATCACGGTGCCCTAAAAATGCGGGTATCTGGAAAAACTAAAATGCAGGAAACGGTTCTAACATTGCTGCTAGTGAAACGTTTCAAGATGTTTGAGGCTCATATGAAAGTACGGCATAGCAAAAACTTTGGGACATGCAGATGTTCAAGATTGCACCGTGCATCTGCTCGTAAGAAGTTGTTGATTTGTGCTATTTCGATGTGGAGGACGATATTCTATGCCTTCTCTATAGAGTTTAATTAGCGAAAAAACGACTTGATCAGTTTGTATCGAAATTGAATCATGCATGCTGCTCCTCGCAATCAATCGAGTCTCAAATGTAGGGTTTCAGAAAGGTGCATGGCACAATCTTTACTATTTGCACATCGCAAAGGTTTTGCTATTCTGTGCTTTCATATGAGTCTAAAACAGCCCCATAAGCTTTCCTAGCAGCAATGTTAGAGCCCTTCAAACAGTACCTACATTTTTTAAAGATACTGTGCATTTTGCTGCAAGTTTTTAGTGTGTTTTGAAGTTTTAAATTCTAAAGGAAGCACGAATGAATCGATACTTTTTGGATAAATTATAACAGGTATTCAAGTGGAACACAATCAATTGAGTGTAAAATGCAGGAATTCAGATGAGCGCGATCCCTACGGCTTATATGTCCGAAAATTTCTATTTTTTTGTGCTTCCATATGACCTCTCAACTTCTTCAGTATTTTTACTGGCAGCAAAGTTATAACACTTTAAAAAGTGTATATATTTCTTGAGGCACCTTGTATACATATATACGCTTTGGATCCCACTCAGTGGCCACCAATTTTACGTGGACGTACATACGGATGAACAGATCCTCAAGGCTAATTTTTGTGTATTTCAGAGCAGCGACCCCAGCTAGCGAAAATGACTACGTACTTCGACTTCCTCGAGCGGAAACCGTATCAGTACATGCATATCTGCTACTGGAAGGTAGGCTTTTGACGAAACCTTCTGAAGAAGTCGTTATAATCGGCCGGGCAGAGGAGCAGAGGAAAATGTTTCTCGTCGTCCGTGCTCCGCCGCGACTAATACCTGGTGATCCCTGTGTAGCTGATGAGTTTCTTTTACAGTTGGGCGAGTTGAGACAAGCCGTACAAGGCGCCTACACCTTCCTCGTGCAGAATCCCACCCATAAGGATACGCTGGACGGACTGAAGTTCTACATGGAGCAGCCGAACTACAATGATGACATGCTGGTGGACCTGATGCGACGACCGTATGAGGTTGGTCATCGCACGTATCCTCCGTTTGTACGACATTCGCTGCACGGTGTGTCATTATGAGAAGTGGCAATATCGATTAGACGTGCGACCTAATCAATAGAAATAGCTCTCATTATGACGCGTTCCGCGGCGAATGTACAATAGTATAAACCGGGTCTATGATCCTACTGTACATTTCTAGTTGAGGAGCTTGCACACGTGCTTGCTGCCCTCGGTACCTCCCCCCCCCCCCCTCCCTGATTAGTAAAGCACTACCGCACGAGTAGTAACAAGATTTTCATGGTCTTAAGCTATTGTAACTACTATTTATTATGTTCTTAATTTTATACTACTTTTATGTTCTTAAACTCTCAGCAGTCATCGCCAGCTGGGATTTTTCCGGTATCGATCGATATTGATCGACTATTTATTCATTCGTTCGTTATTCGATTTCATCCAGCTTTCGCGAGATCCTTCCACACAGCATTCATACTAGAGCGATTGGCACCTTAAACGGTCAGTCAGTTCTGGCCAAAGGTAACAAGATTCGTTAATGATGTTCGTACTTTATGTCGGAGAGACGGATGCAGAGACAGACGCCTGGACGGAGTTGATCAATTATGTATAGTATTGCAGGCAATATTTAGTAGCTGCTCAGATTCGTTTTCCACTTAAGAAGCCAATTCAGCTTCTACCAGTTTTGTGTTATCCTCTTCTCAAACGTTCCACGCAGAGATCGGTCGACGTTGATCGATCGATTTCTTATGCTTACTGTGAAGCCTGAACAGCAGTCGCTACATCCTAGGCTTACATCATTGAAGCAAGTTTTTTCCTCTGGCGCAAAAATCTATTCCATCAATACAATCTAATTGACTTCGGTCAGATGCACGTGCAGACGCATGCACTGTTTTGCTCAATTGGATACAATGGGGCAAGAGATTCTCTATTTGTGTTTGGTTTCATTTCGATTGCTTAACAAAGTTTCCTTCCTGAGAGTGATATTATTAATTTACTTTTGTTCCTTACTTTTCAAACAAAAAAAAATTGTACAAAACACGGCAGGAGATAAATCACCTGTATAACCTGTATCACCTGTTGTCCCGTTGATCATCGACTTGCTCAAGCGGGCGCCAGCAGCGTCTCCATTCGTCCCTGTTGCGTGCCAGAGTGGTCCATTGGATTCTCCTCGCTCGAGGGACACGAAGAGCGTCAATCGGTCGTTCAGGGCTTTCACGAAGAAGTCCGACCAACGCGTTGGTGTGCGTTCCGGTGTTCCCTTAACATCCCGCGGAATCCAGTCGGTGATGGCTCTTGTACAGCGGGTGTCTGCGAAGCGCATTACGTGGCCGGCCCACCTAATTTTCGACAACTTGGCCCACGCGACAGCGTCTCTGATCTCCGAACGTCGGCGAAGCTCGGAACTCCGGAGGCCTTCCCTCACTTGCGTGAGTCGTGTCACTCCGAGCATCGTCCTCTCGATTCCACGCTGCGCGACGCTGATCGCATGCTCATCCTGCTTTCGTATAGCCCAGGTCTCTGAGGCGTATGTTAGGGCAGGAAGAACAGTGGAGTCGAATAGGTGGGCACGGAGTCGGACGTTCTTCGTCTTCTTCACGACTTCTTCGACGCTTTTGAAAGCTCCCCAAGCAGCTCGTTTACTCCTGCTCAGCCCTGGTGCTAGGTCGTTGGCCATGTTGACTTCGCAACCCAGATACACGTAGCTAGAGCATTCGGAGATGTTCATTCCGTTGAACGAGAATGGGGCATCAGAAACTTGTCCGTTCCTCATGAACATGTCTTTGTAAGATTCAGCTGCAGTCCAACGCTCCCACATACACGATCGAAGTCGGCCAGCATTCGCTCCGCCTGGCTGATGCTCGGTGTTTTGACTACGATGTCGTCAGCGAAGCGCAGATGGTGCAGCTGCCGGCCATCGACCTTCACTCCCATGTCTTCCCATTCTAGTTCGCGCATGTCATTTTCAGGGGTGGCGCTGAAGAGCTTCGGGGATATGTTATCCCCCTGCCGAACCCCTCTCTTCACGTCGACGACGTCGTTGTAGAATGGTGAGATCTTGGTCGTGAATCCACTGTACAGCTCTCGAAGGACTCTGATGTACTGAGTAGGAACGCCCTGAGTGAGCAGGGCTTCGAGGACCGTTTCAGTCTCGACGGAGACGAATGCCTTCTTCAGGTCGATGAACGTAAGGCACAGCGGCAGCTTGTACTCTCGCGACACTTCGATGAGCTTCGTAATGGTGTGTATGTGGTCGATCGTGCTGAATCCTCTCCGCAATCCTGCTTGTTCGCATGGCTGTCCTTCGTCCAGCGTTCTGCTGATCCTATTCAGGATCACTCGAGTGAACAGCTTGTAGACTACGGACAGCAGGCAGATCGGGCGATAGTTGCCAATGTCGTGCACGTCTCCCTTCTTGTACAGCAAGACGGTCCTGCTGGTCTTCCACTGAGATGGAACCCTGCACTCCGACAGGTAGTGCGAGAAGAGCCGCGCCAGGGTGTTTATGAGCGCTGGCTGGAGGTTCTTCAGGTGTTCGGGTCTGATCCTGTCGGGACCGGGTGCTGTACGCTTCTTCACCGTTGACATGGCGTGTCGGATCTCGAAAGGGAGAACAGGGGGAACGACGTATCCATCCTATGGAAGAAGGCAGGGAAGGGGGTCGGTGGAAGTACAAAATGCAATGAAATACAATACTTCCAAGTAGGTGATAAATACTCAACGATTTTATTTGCCTGCACACTCCTGTGCAATCAATGGTTTCGACAATTCTAAATAAAAGTAAAATGCAGCTGCATGGCTTATTCCATATGAAATCTGCACGGAAAACTGTTTTTTAGCAACTCTACATTTCCGGTGTGCAAGCGTATACGGATGAGGACTGGAATAAATGTGTGGACGACCTCGAGCATTCGTTGGAAAAAACCATCCAGGAGGACGAGAGGTAGGTGTCACGGCGCTGTGACAGACAGCGCCGGTTGAACGCGCACCAATCGATTGCTTGTACCCCTCAGATCGTTCCCCGTAGCCTAACAGGGTAACTTTTGGGGAATAGGGCCTTTTGTTAATCCTATTAGCAGATAAAATAAAGAAATTCGGCTATCTTACCGTTCTATCGAAACGTCGAATGCGTGGCGTAACCCAAAAAACTGAGCAAAGTGGTCTTCATTTCTGACGATTTCTTTATTCTTTTGCAGAAATTCCCAGAAAGGCACTAGTCGTTAATATGGCCTACACGGGAGGAGAAGGAGACGTCCCAGACTATGTACGTCGCATCAATTGAGCGGGCGCGTTCAGTCAGTGCTCTGATTGGTTGTGGTTGACCTGAGTGTCTCTGCCTCCTAGTGTCGGCCGTATTAACGACCAGTTCCAAAGAAATGTCTTCAGATGTCGCCTCCTATGCGAAGACAAAATCGATTGGAGTTCCATCGTCGGCAATCCGGAAATCGATGTGCTGATGACAAGTGCGTAACTACAGTCCGCCAACTAGAGGATATACCAAAAACCGAAGCACTGATCGATGTTTCTCTAGGCATGCAGGCGTCGGTGGTTCGATGTCAGCACAATTGCCTCTATAAGTTGGCGCTGATCAACGGCTACAACGTTGGGCAACTGCCGGCTGTTCACTTTGAGTACCTGCACTTTTGTCAATACAAATGTAAGTTGCCTTTACTATCAATTAGCGTCATGGTTAACGCCAATAGGAGCCCTTAAATCGACATTGGTCGCTGCATTTAAATGAGCTACTTCATCCATGCGTCCGTTCGTGCGTCTTTCGTGTTATATGGACACCTCCGATCAATAGTGTCGGTTCTCTTTCCACGTTCATCCTCTCAAGTAGACGTCACATGAGGATAACTGCAACTAAGCTGACTACTCAAGGGTCAAACCAATCAATATCGATCGACTATATCGATTTCTGCTCACGGTTAAAGGTAAAGGTAACATAACAACGACCACGACCTCTCCATGGGCATCCCGTACTACTAGCTCCTCTTCGTGCTACTCTATAACTTTGTATCTATCTGCATCATGGTCGACATCATTGGAATTCCTTCAATCGATGTCGATCAATATTCAGCAGACCTAGCTTGGTATGCCGTTCGATAGTAACCGGATTCATTCTCTTCGCTAATTCGACAGTTGTCTCCATTAACCTAAACAGAGATATACATGAAACTATCCGTTCCTTTGTCCGTGTGTATATCCACGCAAAATAAATTGCCACGTAAAGGAATGTGATGACACGAGCGGTGCTAATATGGTGGTCGCTGAATGGGTTACTCATGACGGGTGCAAAATCGATAGTTGGTATCGATTTCTATGCAAATTTCATCGTCTCACAGAGGAATCACGTTAATGTCATAGTACAGGACAAGGCCCTACAACCGATTACAATGCCGATAAGTCGTTCAGTATCGATTGCTCTTATTGATTTGTACATAGAATTCACCTCTCGGGATGAATAATCGATCGATAATCGATCCAATTCCTGAGATTGAGCAACAGTTGTCTGTTTCTTTTTCTTATTCAGTTCTCTAGATGTGTTCATACACAAAAATGACTGAATTAATCAGTTCTGCGTCCATATATCATTTCACGCAGAGTTAATGGCCGCGATCGATTTTCGATAAAGGATAAAGGATAAAGGACGGCGTTACTCAATCTCTTTTGGGATGCGCCACGCATTCTACTTCTACGAGATGTCGTGGAGGCGATTTAAATGCGTATTTGGCCATACAATGATTTGCTGTGGCCAGCCGATGAACAAGTCAGCGGTTTATCCTTCCCAGACAATTCTGGTACCAATTCACCGACCCCGGAGGGATGGAAGGCTTGGTTGGCCTGGGCGGGAAATCCGAACCAGGAACCTGGTATCGGGTGCACGCGACACTCGCGCCTCCTCCGACTGCGCTACACGCGCCCCTCGATTTGCGATACAGATAGGAAATATCGACTTTATGAAAACTGTCCCCTTTACAAAGAAATAACCCGAGCATGATGTTCGGAGAACAAGCTTCATACTTCCTTTAAATAATATCGATCAGATGCTCAATATCGATCGATACTATCGATTTTTGCCCAGAGTTTACCATAGAATGTCAAGTGAATGGGAAAACACTATTCTGGTGAACATCCTTTGTGTTTTCTGCAATATTCAACTGACCTAGTGGACCTGCCTTACTGTTTGCGAGGCTCCTTTGTCTTAAAAAATATTCGAGGCAAATCTCCATTTGTGTAAGCTATGCAGTGAGTCTTAGCTCCTCTAGGAGGAAAGCTTTACGGAGTTTCTGCCACTCCTCCCAGAAATGCGTTGCCATTGCGATAGGGAACCGCTTTTGTACCCTTCAGTCAGTTTCACAATCTCCTTTGGAGGCCACTGACATGGCTCACTTCACCTCTTATCTCTTATTCTTCTTTCATTCCGATTATTGCAGTGATGCGAGGCTCTGAAGCGGCACGAGCAGTGGCCAACTATCTGCTCTTCGACGACAATCCGTTGATGCGACGTAACAAGTACTTCTACCTGAAGCAGTACAAGAAGCCCGAGTTATTCGTGCCGGATCAGGTCAGTCTAATTTCCTTCTGTGCGTCTGTGCATGTGTGCGCGTCCTCTCTAACACACTAATTACTTCCACGAATCACAGTACGAGAACACCTACGTGGCATCTCACTCTTGCTCCATGTCGACTGATTTATCGATTTTTCTGACGTCAATCAAGTCGATAAATCAATATCGATTGATAGTATTGAATACATTTATTGTCAATGAATTGGGATTGGTGTTCAGGAGCATATCCCATCTGAGCGGACCTAAGATAGAGGTCGTTAAAGTGAAAAGTGAAGAAGTGAAGAAGTGGCCTTCTGCGTACTTGTTCTCTCCGCTTAGGTTTGGAATTTTTTGCGCAGTTTTTTATAGCATTTGGGAGACAATGTTCTGTGCTGCAAGAATAGGTGTTGGTTCTATTTGCTCATTTGTCCTTTATCGATTTTTAGACCATCAAATAGCGTCGTCCGACTTTTCCGTCCGAATTTTTACCGACAGCTCGGTTCTGTGGTTGGACTTTTTTGCTTGGTGTTATATGTCGTTCGGAAGAGGATGTCTCGCTCTATAAGAATTTGTGCTGTGTTTATCGGCTCATGCTGATTTCTATCGAATATCAACAACTGAACAAGGAGAAGGAGTTATTGGTAAAGATGACTTTTCCCTTTCTGGAATTTTGTTGATATTCGACAGAAATCAGCATGAGCTAATGAACGCGACACAAATTCTTATAGGAAATTACATTCTCTTCCAAACTACTTATAACACCAAGCAAAAGAGTCCAACCACAGAGCAGGAGCTGTCGGTAAAAATTCGGACGGAAAAGTCGGACGTCCCAACTTGATGGCCTAAAAATCAACAAAGGACAAGCGAACAAATAGGACCAACACGTATTCTTGTAGAACAAAACATTGTCTCCCAAATGCTCAAAAAAACTGCGCAAAAAAATCCAATCCTAAGCGGAGAGAACAAGTGCGCAAATGGCCGCTTTTCACTTTTTCAATTTTCACTTTAACGACCTAAAAATTGACAAAATTCAGGATAAAAAGAAATGCCATGCAAGCCCTGATAGAGCAAATCTTTCTCTTTCGAAAGCTGTATTGCGCAATGCAAGAGACCGATGGAGAAATCGGCAATGAATCGTTGGAAAAAATGGCGGGGACTTATAGGACAATCTAATATTTGATAAGTAGCTTCATAATAACACCATTCTGAAGATTAGATTTATTACCCGATTTTGTTTCTTACAGATCCACAGGTCGAGAGTATGGCATGTCATTCTAGAGGTGAAATCACGAAAGAATCAATACTCGTATAATTGGTCTTCAAGGCTTCACTACTCCTCCTCTCGCTGACGGCCGCTTCTTCTCACTTGATTTCGAATTCTTCTTAAATTGAGATTTTCGGACGCTGCTCTTCTTCGAGGACTTTTCTTCTCCGACTTCACTTTCTCCGACTTCTCCGACTGATTCTGATGACGAGGGGTTTTTTTGCTGATTCAGATGACGGTGGCTTTTTAGCTGACTCTGATGACGGTGGCTTTTTTGCTGACTCTGATGATGATGGCTTCTTTGCCGTTCCGAAGAAGGAATCTCTACCGATTCCGTTGCTGTAGGCTTCTGTATTTCGCCCACGTGTGTGTGCGTAAGGTAGATGAAAGTCCGAAGCTTACATGCAATTGGGGTATGTAATGGTTCACCATACAAACACCACACTTCTAACTCTAGCCCGCCCACTTTATTCACATAACCTTTTCTCATTTATATCAAACAACGAATTCAAGTAAGCTGTAGGAGGAAGATCGATTGAAAATGCTGTAAATTCCGACTATTAATTTTGCGCGGTCAGAAGCATATGCGGACACAAAACGGGTGAACTTCTTCATTTACAAGAGTGCCAACAACCAGTTTGACTGGGACGTGCCAAGTGAACCAAGTCGAAGGCCTGAAGCCCATGCTTTAATAACGGTTAGAGACCGTAATTTTTTTAAGAAAGTTTGTGCCGGCAGTTTGGCTACGACCCAGCAACATCGTTGTGACTCCCTTCTTATTCATCAGCAGGTATAAGCTCAACTCAGTTGTGGAATAGCAACGATTTCGTCGATTGTCTTGTGAAGCTACTGTAGTGGCCATTATTTCTGCGCGGACGGAAGAGTACATTGACAAATGGACCGTTTAACTCTCCTAGCCACTATTTTTCAGTCCGACCTACCTGTGGCCAAGCTCGCTTATATTGTTGCAACATAAACAACTGCTTTGAAATCTGACTTCACAATCTGCAGAGAAAATGAGCGTTTTGGGGCGAAATTCTATAATAATCGAATGATATTGATTGGCTGATAGGCTTTGCTATGCACGATCCGTTCAATGGTTGTATCGTAGCATTGCGGTTCACATCTGATGCGTAAAAATCTACTAACAATTAAGAAAGTCCGTTAAAATGTTAGGATTTTCTTACAGCGGTGATTAATTTTGCGCGGACGGACGCATAATCGAACGGTACTGATCCATCGATCGACGGAGTTTATTCCTTTTGAGAACGCCATCGGACAACCATCACATTGGCTTCATCCTCCCCAAACTCTACGGTCACCAATAGAGAAAAACGAACATCCTGTGAAACGTGCCGACGTGCCATGAATTTTACGTACACGTAAGCATGCGCCGCCGCGCGAACGGATAACCTTTTTTGATGTTTATTCAGCCGCCATTGATTTTGCGCGAACCTGTAGACAGACAAACGGACGGCTTAATTCTTCTGTGTATAACAGGCTACTAAATAACAGCAGCTTCAAGTTGGTCTTTCATATAAATCCTTGCAGAAGACGGTCGAGATTCACAAACAACGTACGCTCGAAGCTCGTTACATGGAGTTCATCGACGAGAAGTTCAAATTCATTAATAATGAGGTACTTTTTGAGGCATTTTTTAAACCAAACATCCACACGAAAGATTTTTCAGTTCCCAACCGAACGGCGAGACGATCGGGTGAAGTTCGACGCATCGGTGCCAATAGAGGACAACTTTGACTACGACGCTGTCGCCCGTCTGCTGAGCGAGTCCGAGTGCAAGAGCCTCCGCTCGGCGTTCCCCGCTTCGCACACGGATCAGCTGATCGACGAGCTGGAGCTCCGCGTGAAGCAACTCTTCCCGAAGGCCAGCTACGACGGTCGCACCTGCGGCCAGGAGCCGCGACATACGTCCTGCTCGCGGCCGATCGTGCTCTCCACAGACATCTCCGACTGCTCCGAGTGGCTGGGAGCAGTACACACCGGATGCACTGTGGTGTTCTGCGAACCGGACTAAGCTGAACAGTCCTGTTTCACTTGCTATATTTATTCCATTGATTTATCGCTTTTATGTTCCTGACGCTTTAGCGCATAATAAATTGCAATGTGTGAGAATTTTATGCTAGCAATGCCACGCGGATTTTCCACACACGTTTATCCCAATAATCGACAATCGACACCTCAAACTTGGGTAATTAAACCAATAAATATATGCTTATACAAAAATACATACTACGACAAGCGGCTACGAAATTAAGGCACTCGAAACTCTACTATGAACTAGACAGCTACTAGGCGATGAAACAATTATAAAAAGTGAAGTGGATGCCCCAGCCAACGTAGAAGATGCTCCCGGTCGTTGTCATGCACCAACGTGATGGAAACGTCCTCTAGCTGGTCGCGCGTCCTTTATATGCTTCATCTCTCCGCGGAATCTCCCCAGTGTTGTCGTTTACAGAAAGTTTTGTCTCGGCTCCCAGCGATAAGAGCCAGGGAAAGTAAATATATCCCTCAAGTTGCTGCACCAGGCTTCTGAAGATAAAAGTTTGAAAACATAACTAAATTCTTTAGCCAGATGAGTCACGTTCCAAGTTTCTAGAGATAAATTCCGAGAATGGAAGCAAGGTTCCATTACCTGTTTAATCACGTTCGTGATACTGCCTGCACCTAGAGGTTGATGGTCCACCGATGCGATCCTCCAGATCTGCTAGCTCATCTTGAAGCGCTTTTAGCTTCCATTCACTGCGTTCGATGTCTTCTGGCAGTGTGCAGATGGCCTTGTTATGCTTCTCGGAGCCACAGTACATGCACGGCCTTCGCGGACGTCGACATCTTTCCTTTGTATGCATGTCGTCCAAGCAGTTCGTGCATTGGATGCGTCTTTTGCGCGAGTCTACGTCCTTGTATGTGGGGCAACTATCGCTATAATGCTCCCCTTTCATATCGCAGAAAGCGCATCGCAGGAAACTCTCTTCAGGGCGCATCCTGTTCTGGAATGTAATGCACCTCTTTGGAACACGTCGACTGACTCGTAGCACCGATTCCAAGGTCTCTATCTGCGACAACAGTTCATGGCGTCTCCATTCACTGTACATCTCCGATGGCCATGAGCTGTTATTCACCGAGTACGCCTTTGGGGTCACATCTCTATGCTCCTCGACATCACCATCATGCACCGTTGAGCCCGCGCCTTCCTGGACTGGAAGCGGTTCGTAATCAAGATCGAGCACATCTTCTTCGATGTTGTCTGCTGACTTTCGTCGACTGTCACTTTGCCGAGCTGAGGAGTTGTCAGTCGAACGCCTTCGATCGTTTTTTCTCAGATTCGATTCCTCGTCCGAAACGGTCTTTAGAACTGATGCCAGCTCAGCAAGTTTCTCTCCTTGCTTTTTTATTTCTTCGTGAAGGTGGTCCAAGCTCTGATGGGTCGATTCTATGAAGCCGGCGAGGGTGTTCTTCAATTCAGTCAATGGCGCCGTGTGTTCTTCGTTTGTCATCTGGATTGTTGCATTTCTGATCTCAGTTTGCATCTTGCTGAGGATTTCATCGAAATAGTCTATCTCCTTGCGTATGTAATCACTGGTGAATGCTGGGTCCAGTGAAAGTCCCTGCACATCTCCAGCGAAGAAGTTCGCTCTTGACTCATGTGATGCACCTTCTGCGAGAATAAGGAAGTTGTATGTTTCGTAAGTCATCGCGAGTCCTTCTGAAGCGCGGCAGAAGCGTTCTTTGACGTGGTTCGTTTTCAGCCATGCGTTTTCCACTCTAGCTCGGTAGAGTGCGGCCTCTCCCCGCGCATACAGTTTGAGTTGACTTCCTCTGATTTCTGCGAACTCCCTTTGCGCAGCATCTTCGCGTGCGATGTTGAGAATTTCTTTGAGAAACGTCTGGATTTTCTCCTGTACGTCTTCTTCAGTAGGCAGAGTTGGAGCCAGACGTACACATGATCGCTTGTATTTCAGGATGTCGATGAGTTTTCTTTCTTCTTCTCTTCTTTTCTTTTTCAGATTTTCGCGTTCTTCTTGCGACTTCTTATCGGCCATTTCTAAAATGATGCACCTCATGGAAAGTAGAAACAAGGATTATGTAGAGCATGCCGTTATTACTCATATTTGCTCCCGTAGAAAATCATGCATCTTTTTGAGCTAACAAAGCCGTTTTCCCATGCTTCGGCCGGCATAGTTGTAGCGTCCAAAATATAATACGAAAGCAGATTCTAATACCGCATGCCGTGGATTTTAGTATGGCTTTCATGCATATCCATAGCATCGACCTGCATGCAGAAATTATGAACATGTAGCTGAAGAGGAGAGCACCCCCAACCAGTAGGAGAGTGATAATCACAGTTTTGTACCACAGAATGTAGATGCTAGTAATGTGATGGAAATCTGGCCACTGGAAATCCGAAGTGGAGTTGTGCTGCGACTGCAGAGCATGATTCCAACTGCTGCTTACGGTATGGACATATTTTAAAATGCCAGTGATTTGGAATTTCGCGGACTGTGATCCGCATTTGACCGTGCATTTCAGTTGTGCCTGAGCCGTAGATAGCAGAAAGCGAAGTTTGGAGATGTGTCCGGCAGGTGAACACGAAACGGTAAAGGTTTCCGACACGCAATCGATTTCTGCTGTTGTTTCTTCTTTGCTGGATCTACATTTTATTTCGGCGACAGCTCCTTTACTGCAGCTGTAGCAGCCGAAGATGCTTGTATCATCTACGATGCACACTTTGTCTGTGGAGTCCATTGTGATGGCATCTACGTCCTCGTTGATGTTCAGTACTAGTTCCGCTGTTACACCTTGATCTAGTTGAGCTTTCACAGTTGATCGGCCGTATGTGCCAAAATTTACAGATGCACGAGTTATCGGTAGTATGTTTCCGATGTCTTCCAAGTATTTCGATAGGTCATGATCTTCACATCGGCACGAAACTTGGAATTCTGCCGGTGAGCATTTGCACGTATCGTCCATGGAGCATTGAAGGTTTCTTGCGTCTTCAAAGGTCGGACATTGGAGAATAAGATGTTCTTCTTTGTTCCACAAGGCAACTGTGTTGTTGGTTCTTATGAAATGTGTGTCCAGTTCATTGAGTGGCGGTATTCCAAGCACGCTCAATGTCAACGTAGACTTTGAGACTGAGACCGGCACATTTGGCTGCAGAGCTAATACATAGCTGCTAATCCTTTTAATATTGGTTCGTTTGATTTGCATATGCACCTTCACCTCTTCTCTCCATCTGTGGCAAGTGAAAACTTCATAAATTTTGGAATCCGTTGGTACTGCGTAAGTTCTGTAAAAAAGGCAGCCTGAACTCAAGTAGAAGCAGTCGCAACCTGGGCCCCCACACGATTCGAAACATCCGGTGTTTCCCGGGTATTGGTTTCCAAGCGTGAGTTCAGGTAGTAGACTGGTCCTGTTTACGTCTGCGCATTTCTTGTCTTTACAAGAGCCCATATGTGGACATCGCTTGCTGTCTACCACCTTCTGCTTCACGTTCCTTGTATAGGTTATGCTTCTTTCGTCGCACAGCAAATAGAGTTGGTCCCAAAACATTCGAATTTCCATAATCGTCGACTCATTGCGTTGTATGCGAAAGCAAGCGTCCTTTTTGTACGGATTTATCTTCAGAACCGATGCCATTTCCACCTTGCACAAGGTTTTTCCTGATGAGGTCCTGCAACTGTGCAAATGGTGCGAAAAGATATTCACCGTCTGACAGGCGATGACAGTGTTTATGAGCCCAATTATAGCCAATGCTTCGAGAATTCTACTAGCTGGCCTTCGTCTTCGTAGGGACCTGATCGTGCTACGTATGCATGTCCAAAGCATGTAAGCGATCAGATAGATTCCGCAGCAGCATCCTTCACAGAGAAGTCGAAAGGGTCTTCCTACGGTGACTGGCACATAGCAGATTGTATAAGTTAGAGCTATAATCAGATAGAGTACTATTCCAGCTCCTATTATGGCGTGAAATGGCCAGCATTCTGGATTTAGTATGTTCACGAAACAGATCGTGCAATCAATTGTCGAGCAGAAGGACTGTGCAGGGCACGACTTTATGACGATCATGTGCTCCTCCTGGTATCGTAGCTTCCATCTCGCTTCATAATCGAAGAGCAACTCCTCCGGGGGTATTTTGATTACTTTTTGTATCGGTGGAGAACTTTCTCTGACACAATGTGTATTTACACATAATTCATATGCACTTGATGAAGGTGCGTCCACGTATATTCCTTCTTTCCTGCACTCGATGAAATTATTCTTCAGTAAGCCGAAGTTCACGTCGCCAATCGGTGAAGTGTTATTGGCAGCAGAAGACAAGCTGATAGCAAGCAAAAGTGCCATTTTTAAGTAGATTGACGATGGCCATATTCTCGAACGTTTTGACGTAGATACAGAAGTACAAAGGTTGGTGTTTCCAGTTGAAATTTTTTCAGTCTGCTGGGGTTGTGTAGGTCGCGGGCGTAAATTGTAACGCCGTCTCTCCAGTTCGGAGCTAGACTTAGACCGTTCCGCTTGCTGCTCTTCCTCTTGAGTTTCTAGGTCTTTGACTTCGTTTCCTTGGATTTCCAAAGGATACAATTGGTTAACTGGGCGTCGCAGGATATGTTTCCCGCACGAAATTTCCGCTTCTCTTATTTCTCCATCTCCGCTTTTGATCAGTTTCATGATCCGCGCCAGTTTCCACAGATTTCTCTTCTGAGAAGAGTCACTAACAAGCACGATTTCTCCTTCGCAGGGCTGCTTCGTACATCCCCGTTTATTGTCGATGAAGCGGCGATGATGCTCCCTCAATGATGTTAGGTAGTGGTTGCGCCATATGCTCCAATATTTTTCCGTTAGCAGCTGAGACGATTTGAGTGCGTTTCTAGTTTGCATCTCAGTTTGCAACCTGGCAGACTCTGTTGACGGTAGGTACGAAGGGTCACGGTCTTCCTCGTTTCCTTCGTCTATAGGTAGGGTAATGTCAAGCCCTCGTTGAATGAAGTCTATGGGTCGGATCGAGAAGACATTGTCGTCAATATCGCTTTCTTGGTATGTAAGCGGCCGAGTATTGAGGATTCCTTCGATTTCTGTGAGGAATGTTTGTATCTCCTCTATCGTAAGAAGTCTTCTTCCGACCGCTTTCGCCAAGGCGTGCTTGACGGATTGTATGAGTCTCTCGTAAAATCCTCCCATCCATGGTGAATAGGGAGTAATATGCTTCCACTTGATGAGATTGTCGCTCATTTCGCGAGCTACATCTTCTGTGACTTCGGCAGGTGTTAGAGCGTTGTTCAGAACCTTGCATCCTAACAAAAACACAGGAGCGTTGTCGCATGTAACGGACTGTGGTTTGCCTCGTCTAGCCACGAATCGTCGGAACGCGTTCAGAAATTTTTGAGTGGTTCCGTCTATCACGACTTCGAGATGGAGCAGGCGTGTAACAGTGCATGTAAATATGCACCCATATACTTGTCGCCGACTTCCGTCCTCTCCTTTGGTATCTATTGGACCGAAGTAATCTAACCCGACATGTTCGAATGGACGGGTTCTATTTACTCGATACTTCGGTAAGTCGGACATTTCTGGATAGCGGTAGGGAAGGTTGTTGATTTTTTGGCAAGGTACGCACATCCTAATATAGCTCTTTACTTGTTCACGGAGTCGTGGTATCCAAAAGCGTTGCCGAATTTCCGCAATCGTGTGAGCAATGCTTCTATGGTATCGTCCATGGCAGTCGGCAATGATTACACGACTAAGGTGCGTCTTCGGCGCAATGAGAATAGGATTCTTTGTACCTTCCTGTAGATCCGAGTTCTTGAGTCTCCCGTACGCTCTCAAAATATTGTGTTCGTCTCTTTCTATATTTAAGCTCTTCATAAGATTCCTCTTATATTGATTTTTGATATGCACCATTTGATGGTTTCGAACAAGAATCCGGTCCGCTGTCTTAATTTCGCTTGCTGATAAGTATTTCTGCTGGATTGGTTGTGCCATCCACGACAGCGTTTCTTTAGTTTCGCCTTTAGAGGCTCTTGTAAGTTGGTGAAGATGCCTCTTAGGAACCTTGCAGCGTAAGCCACTACACGGCGCACTCTTCTGTAGCTATTGAACGCTGTCCAGTCAACTATTTCTTCGACTTGGTCGCATTCTGTCGTTGTGGATGAGCTTTGTATGACTTCCAACGGTTCCTCTTCTCCATCATCCTCAGGAAGCTGGAACTGTGAAGAAACGAAATTCCCATGGCGTATGTCGTTCAAGGAATATCCTGTCCACCATATGTGGTCAGTGAACGATTTCGGTGATATTCCCCTCGTCGCGATATCCGCAGGATTCCATTTTGTGTCAACGTATCCGAACTGCACCTGGACATGTAAGCCTTCTAGTTCTCTCACAATCCGATACACCTCTTTGACTCGGTTAGCAACGTACTGCCCTTTTCCGCTTTTTTGAGGTGAAGTCTGCAGCCACTTTAGCGCGATTTCTGAGTCGCATAAGAGTAAGATCTTGTTGATTTTCACTATTTCTTTCAGCGTCATGTGGACGTTTCTGGTTAGGCGAGCTCCAATTGTCACGGCATTCATCTCTAGTTTAGGTGTCGTGGTAGGGGTTTTGAAGTTTGCTACTTTTGATTTGGCCATTAAGAAGTAGGACTCTGTTTCCGTAACTAAATATGTACAGGCCGCCATTGCCAGTGAACTTGCATCCGAGTATGTCACTAGTGTATACGGCAAATCTTGCCGATGGAGTTTTCTTGGAAGAACGCGGCTGTATCCGTTGACTTCGTCCACTACGCTGTTCCATCGTTTAGCATCTTTTTCACATAGGGCTTCGTCCCACTCGTACTGGTCTTTCCAGAGTTCTTGTTGGAACGCCTTAGCCTTTACGAGCAACGGCGCAAACCAACCAAGAGGGTCATAAATGGAGGCAACTTGTTGAGCAACAGTTCGCTTACTGACGAAGGTGCTTCGATTTACTTTGACTGATAGTTCGAATTCGTCGCTTTCTGAATTCCAAGGTATTCCCAGCACCTTGGGACGTAGGTTTCTGGAACGATCTTCTTCGGCGATTGCGTCCATGACTGTTGAGTCGTTACTTATAAAGGTGCGTAGGTTCATGCCAATCTCCTTGAATATGGTCTTCAACCGTTGATATTTTGTGATCGCTTCCTCCGTGGATTCTGCGCTGACGAAGAGATTGTCCACGTACAGGTTTGCTGCGATTTCTTTACACAAGGCGAGATTTTCCACATAGTTATTCAAGTGGTATAGGATCGTACCACTTAACAGAAATGGGGATGCGTTTATGCCGAAGGTTACCCTGGTGAATCTGAAGGTAACAAGGTTGTCTTGCGATAAGGGTTGGTTGATGTCCTTCACCCAAAAGCATCTGGTGAAGTCACGGTCGTCCTCGTGAAGATAAATCTGCAGGAAAGCTTTCTCTACGTCTGAGAGGAGTATGTACGGTCCTGTGCGGAGCCGTAAGAGAATCTCATATATCTTCGGCAACATTGTAGGACCCTGATGTACCACGTCGTTAAGTGACGGCCGGTTTTTGTAGTGGGCTGACGCATCGAATACCACTCTGAATTTAGTAGTGTCCTTTTCTGGTGTGAGCACCGGTTGATGAGGTAAATAATGTTTAGCGAAACATTCTTGGGACTCGTCAACTTCCTCGAGAATATTTTTTCTCATTTGCTCCTGGAAGACTTCATGGTACTGGTGTAGTATATCCGGTCGAGTTCTGTATGTGCGCAGTATGTTTTCGAGACGTCGAAGAGCTAGAGCTCTATTGTCTGGTAGATGGTCGTGACCTTTTTTAAATGGGATTCGTACAAAATATCCTTGCGGTCGTCTCTCAATTGTTTTGTTGAAGTTTTCCATCACCTGAGCATTCACTGCTTCCCTTTCTTCCTTTTCCGGACCTCCGAATTCTTTTTTGACCTCTCCATTTTCGATTATACAATCGTCATCCGAAGAGCTTTCTTGATCTTCCGTATTCAATGTGTACAACGATGAGGTTAGTTGTTGGCGCTTACTTTCCTCCAGGATTTTCTTTCCTGAAACCATATATCCCATTCGCGTCGGTATTAGAAGCAGTCCTGATGGTAGCGTCAGGTGCGGAGCCTTGAACTGGATGAAGTTCCACAGCTGATCGCAGCCAAGGATTATTTGAGGGTGACTTGACTTCGAGTCATGAGCTGCGCTTAGCTTGATACGTTTCTTCCGTATGAATTTTAGGTCCTTCGCATCAAGCCTTCCTTGAACTTGGCTGGTGGTCAGAGTGTTGTGGGTGAAAAGTTCCAGTTCATGTTTCGTCCCTTTGGCATCCCAAATCTTTAGCCGTGTTTTCATACATTCGATTTGCATAGGCTTTTTTGCTCCAAACGTCGATACCTTCATTGTGGTTATGCCAAGCTTCGGTAAAATAAGCTCCTTTGCCAGCTTCGTGTCGATGAAGGAACGATCTGCTCCTGTATCCAAGAGAACGCGTACATCGACGAACTGCTTTGTGCTGGGGTGCTTTGCTTGTAAAAATCCAGTGAGCAGGAAAATATCACTGCTTCCTTTAGCCATTTCCTTTCCTTCGCAGGATTCTTCGACTGTTAAAATAGTGTTATCTTCTACATTTTCTTCAACCGATGATTCCGCTGTTCCTTCCTCCGAGATGTTTTGATCACTGGAAACTGCAACATTTTGCCGGGTGGTAGTCGTCTTCCTCCCGAATTTGCCTTTAGGTTGGTCCGTTCCTGTTCTACCAATCTGGAAGCATGTCGACGTATGATGCTTCCCCCCACATTTTTTGCAGCCAGTAGATTTGCAATCTGGCAACATATGTTCTTTGGAGCCGCAGCCGATACACCTTTTTGTGGCTTTTAAATGCTCCAAGCGTGATTTTGGATCAGAGATTTTGGTGCACGATGTGGACCAGTGATCTCTGCCATCACAATAAAGACAGAACCGACGACCTTTCACTTGTTGTGAATCCCAGTGAACCTTGTCTTTGGCCATGGTGGTATGTGGCTCTTTTTTCCACTCCGACCTCTTTGGAAGTTGCTCCTCTATTCGCTCTTCTTGTCTGATAATTTCATCAAGACACTTCATCTGTTGCTGAAGAGCTCCCGGCCGATGCACCATGTGAGAATTTTATGCTAGCAATGCCACGCGGATTTTCCACACACGTTTATCCCAATAATCGACAATCGACACCTCAAACTTGGGTAATTAAACCAATAAATATATGCTTATACAAAAATACATACTACGACAAGCGGCTACGAAATTAAGGCACTCGAAACTCTACTATGAACTAGACAGCTACTAGGCGATGAAACAAATATAAAAAGTGAAGTGGATGCCCCAGCCAACGTAGAAGATGCTCCCGGTCGTTGTCATGCACCAACGTGATGGAAACGTCCTCTAGCTGGTCGCGCGTCCTTTATATGCTTCATCTCTCCGCGGAATCTCCCCAGTGTTGTCGTTTACAGAAAGTTTTGTCTCGGCTCCCAGCGATAAGAGCCAGGGAAAGTAAATATATCCCTCAAGTTGCTGCACCAGGCTTCTGAAGATAAAAGTTTGAAAACATAACTAAATTCTTTAGCCAGATGAGTCACGTTCCAAGTTTCTAGAGATAAATTCCGAGAATGGAAGCAAGGTTCCATTACCTGTTTAATCACGTTCGTGATAAATGCTACATAAAAATGGCGACCCGTGCGTTTGTCCATACAAGCGTCCACGCATATTGAGTAGGCTCTGACGCGTTTCACAGCAGCATGATCAATGTAAGTTCGGTTTCTCGCCAGGAGTATGGCTACCTAAGTTGGGAATAACGCGAATCACCTCTGAATTGGCCTGATAATATTAGGTTGTCCCATAAGTCCTTGCAGTTTTTTTCAACGATTCACTGCAGATTTCGCCGGCGGTCTCTTGCATAGCGCTGCATAGCCTTCGAAAGAGAATGAATTGCTCTATCAGAGCATGTATTGCATTTCTTTTTTCATTTTTTTTTTCATGAGTTTTGTCAATTTTTAGGTCGTTGAAGTGGAAAGTGAAAAAGTGAAAAAGTAGCCATTTGCGCACTTGTTCTCTCCGCTTAGGTTTGTAATTTTTTGCGAAGTTTTTTAAAGCATTTGGAAGACAATGTTCTGTACTACAAGAATGTGCATTGGTCCTATTTTCTCACTTGTCCTTTATTGATTTTTAGGCCATCAAATTGGGGCATCCGACTTTTCCGTCCGAATTTTTACCAAAACTCCGGTTCTGTGGTTGGACTTTTTTGCTTGGTGTTATATGTCGTTTGGAAGAGGATGCATTGCTCAGTAAAAATTTGTGTCGCGTTTATTGGCTCATGCTGATTTCGTTCTGTCGAATATCAATAATTGAACAAGGAGAGGGAGTTATTGGTGAAGATGATTTTTTCTTTTTGGAATTTTATTGATATTCGAGATTAGCATGAGATAATAAACGCGACACGTATTCTTATAGAGCAAGACATTTCCTTTCGAAGGACATATAACACCAACCCAAAAAGTCCAACCACAGGGCAGGAGCTGTCGGCAAAACAACCATCCTCCTTCGGACGTCCCAATTTGATATGTCGGCGCCATGGCCCAAAAGGCGCGCGCATTAGGGGAGGATCGATAGGAGGCGGCGGGGGCGGAGCTTGTCATCACTAGGCCGCATGAAAGGGCGCCCCCGAGCCGCCAGAGTCAGTCGCCGCTGGAGCGCGCGCAACGCGTTGCCATCGACCAAGGACCCGCCAAGCGCCAGCGCCATCACCTCGGGAGGACTTCGCCCTCGGTTCGCCGGCCGCCTCGCCTTCATCGTCTCCTTGTAGCTGTGTGTACCTGTCGCTGTCTACCGCTTGTTATTGTGGTAATAAACTGTTCTTACTTGAACTGTGCTTCGGTTCGGCGTTTGATCGCTCGTGTATTGGAGTAGGAATCCCGTGTACTACATGGGGGCCGAACCGCTCCAATTAGCACAGTGAGCAGACGTCGAGCATTTGCATCAGGCGTCAAGCAAAGGACAGTTGTTGGTGCTGCCATAAGTACGGGCGGTTTTTGCTGAGTTCCAAGGCACAAAGGAAGGGTGCCAGATCGCTTAGTCATCGCGATCGATTTCCCGCGCACTTTCGTCAGCGGACGAGGGCTGTGGCGCATATCGATTTTCGTTCGTCGTGTGCCGGCTGCGCGGTAGGGGAACCGTATTCACCGTGCATGTTTCAGATAATGAGCGCACGAGACGTGGAAATGGCCGAGAGTGAGCCAGCGGGTAAAGAGAATGTTCCGGTGAGTACCGATCAGCCCCTATATGCGGTAGTAGCAAGGGATATAAAGGAAATAGTTGACAAGATAAGGCAGGTGCCAGTAATGATGGCAGACCAGTTGAGGGAGCATAAAATCTCGGCAAGGTATAAGGAAAAACATGAAGAAGTCCTATCGTCGGAGATTGAGGTAATATGTGAAGGACTGGAGAACCTGAGGAAGAGGTGTTTTGCCACTGAAGTCTTTGGTCAAGAGATCTGGCGAACTTTAGCGACTAGGGGGATTGAGACCATTGCAGATTGGCATGACTATGTCCAGACAATGGAGAGAGATGGAGGCATTATTGCCGAGTTATGTGACGAGCTTAATGTTGACGCATTGCAGCTCGTGCCGAAAGTGAAGGAGCACAAATGTGCCGCAAAGGATATTCCTACGGAAGGTTCGTTGCTTAACCAACGCGATAGCAGAGAAGGCACCTCAGACAGTCTGTTTCAGAGTCAGCGAAAGGAAAGGCTGACTGGGCTGCACTCAGAACCAAACTGGAGCAGCTATGCACCACGACCGGAGGAACTGCACCAAAGAGCAGCAGGTCAGGACTCAAATATCAGTCTTTTGAGCTATGTGCAATCCCTTTCTTGCGCAGACCCGGGTATCTTTAAAGGGAAAGCTAGTGAAAACTTCGACGAGTTTATTAGGAAATTTCGTCGGAAATACAGCAAGGTCGTGGAAGACGACAGAACGTTGATAGAGATATTAGGCGACGACCACCTAGGCGGTCGCGCGAAAAACATTTTGAGTACCCTGCCGGCTAGTGTTGCAATTGAGGGGTTCGAGGCAGTAGTTAGAGAGTTGCGAATACGGCTTTCCAACGACTCAGTGGCCAGTAGGATGCGAGCGCTTATGGAGCTGCGCAGCCTGAGGAGAAATCCAGGTCAAGACGTTGCGGACTTCTGCTACGTCTTAGAGGGGCTTGGCAGGAAAGCGAACCCTGATAGTGCTGTGGAGTCCAGGTCGTTGGAATACGCACAGATTTTGTTAGAAAATCTGCGGGACTGGCCCGAGCACGTGCAGCTGATGAGTGCTCTGCATAGAGTCGAACCATCCAAGGCCTATGAAGAGGTCAAACAGCTCGCACTAGGGATAGAGCACTCACGAGCCATGCTTGCGTTCAAATCTCCGAATAAGGCAGAGAAGTTGTCGGAGTGGAAAAGGAGATCTAGTACCTATAGGCAAAGGGCATACGGTGACGCAAGGCCAGGACAGGTGGAAATGGATCCTAGAAGGGAGGAAGATCGCATGAGGATGCAGGCAACTTCGCCGTCGGTTAGGGGAACGGGCCCGGTACATACAAGGCTGCAGAGAGAAAGCGTGAATAATCAACGGGAGGACAAAAAGTGCTTCATATGTACAAGAACCGGGCACTTTGCAAGGGAATGTCCTCAGAGGGCAAGAGTGAGAAGAGTTGAGAAGAGCATCAATAGGGATGCGCAAGAAATGGAAAACGTCGCAGTCTCCGACATTATCCGACAAATGCGAACCTGTAGCGTTAAGGTCATGGCTCAACGATCGGAGCATAAGGAGAACCAAACCGTGGGGAAACTGCTAAGGAAAAACGTCAAGCTGTTGGGTCTTACGAAACCAGCCTTGATCGACAGCGGTTCCATGGTTAGCCTAATATCGGTCGATGTATTAGAGGAAGCCCTTAGCAATGGATTTGATGTAGATGTGTTGCCTACTCTCACAAGAAAGGAGATTGGCCCAATCTTCGATGCGTCGGGAAACGCAATGGAAGTATTTGGAGCTGTCACCATTGAGGTAGAGCTGGAAGGCGGATTAAAGGACAATGTGACGTTCCACATAATCAAGCAGGGTGACGAGATTTTGGTAGGAATGAACGCGCTAGAAAGATTAGGAGTAAGAATTACCATTAGTAGCACTGATGTGAGGAACAGAAATAGAGAGGACCCCAAGATGGCGACCAACGAGGATAAGAAGCGGAGCGGAGCAAACGTAGTGAGAAGAGTGTACGTCCCGCCCCATACAGTGGGAATGGTCGAAGTGGAATGTAAGGACGTTGAAAAGGACGACCGAATCCTATGGTCCTCCACGACGGGCGTTGCCACTGGAGTGTTCAAGATCAGTAGACAACGTGCTACTGTCCCTGTCGACAATCATGGAGATACAGCGATACTACTGAAAGAAGGACAGCCCGTTGGAGAATGGGGCACAGAGAAATGGCGTGAAAGCTGGGAAGACATGAACCCGCTTATGCTAGACTCGGGAGACGCTGTTATGTCACCAGAAGAGAGAAGGAAACTCCTTGTAGAGCAGATACGATGCAACATGGAAACGTTAGAAATGGATGAAGCCCTTAAGAAGGTGTTAGAAGAATGCGAAGATTCCTTTGCTGTTTCAGAGAAAGAGTTGTCGCGTACAACAGAAGCTGAAATGGCTATCAATACAGGCGATAGTACACCAGTCAAGCTAAAGGCAAGACCGGTCCCGCTGAGCGTAAGACCAATGCTCAGGGAGCTGCTCGAGGACTTGCAAAGGCGTGATATAATTGAACAAAGTTCCTCACCATGGGCTTTTCCAATTGTATTGGTGGAGAAGAAGGATGGAACGATGAGACTATGCGTGGACTACAGGGAACTGAACAAAAGGATTAAGCAAGACTCGTATCCTCTGCCAACAATAGAAGCCATCCTCCAGAGTCTAGGAGGCAAGAGGTTCTTTTCCACGCTCGATCTGTGTAATGGCTACTGGCAGATCCCACTAACGAGTGATGCCAAAGAAAAGACTGCCTTCACCACACCAGAGGGGCTCTTCCAGTTTAAAGTGACTCCATTCGGACTGAGCACGAGCCCGGCAGTATTTCAAAGGCTCATGGATACCGTTCTCCACGATATCATAGGATCCGAGGTCTTCTGTTATATGGACGACATTATTATATGTACGAATACAAAGGATCGGCATCTGGACTTGTTGCGGACCGTATGTCAAAAGCTGAAACGAGCTGGGCTACGGTTAAAAGCCAAGAAGTGTGTTCTTCTACAGAAGAGTGTCTCCTTTCTAGGCCATCTTATTGATGAAAACGGAGTTCACACTGATCCAGGGAAAGTTGCAGCAGTTCAGAACTTCCCGCAGCCGGCAAATGCGAAAGAGTTGAGAACGTTTCTGGGCATGGCGTCCTATTACAGGAAGTTTTGTTTCGAGTTCTCCAAACACACTGCTTGTCTGTTCCGGCTTACATCCCCAAAGAGTAAGTGGGTGTGGGAACAAGAGCATCAGAATGCATTTTTCAAGGTGAAGCAAATGATATGTAGCGCTCCAGTGCTGGCACAGCCAAACTTGGAAGAGGCGCGACAAGGAGCGAAGCCTTTCATAATATGTGTGGACGCTTCTAGTTCAGGACTAGGTGCTGTTCTCTCACAAGAAGGGAAAGACGGCAATTTGCACCCCATCTTTTTCGCATCGAAAGCACTGAGTAAGGCAGAGAAACGATACCACATAACAGATTTGGAGGCCTTAGCTGTTGTGTTCGCTATAAGAAAGTTCCACATGTTCATCTACGGGATTCCAACAACCGTCATGACGGATCACCAGCCTCTGACCGCCCTATTTCAAAGGAGTAATGTGTCAGCTCGGGTCTTGCGGTGGTCGTTGGAGGTGCAACGTTACACCCTGAACATCAAGTATGTGAAGGGAAAAGCGAACGTCATAGCGGATGCCCTCAGTCGGGGAGTGGCTCAGCAATCTGAGGAGTCCCTAGAAGGAGAAGGCGATGCAGTAGTAAACATCGTGCTGTCGCAAGAAAAGACAAAGTGGAGAACCGAATTAGAGAGGGATCCCACGTTTGGGGACATAATAGAATGCGTGCAAACTGGAAGAAACAAGGGCATCGTAAGACTCCCTGGCAGTCGATTCCCACTCCGAATAGCTGATTTCGTATTGCAAGACGGAGAGTTGATGCTGTATCAGCCAGACGGCTCCTTGGTGTTCGTGGTCCCGGAAAGTGCACGGTACGAACTTTTCCTCGAGACACATGCTGGTCAATTCGGAGGGCACTTCAGTGCTTACAAGGTCCTTAACCGACTGCGGAGGCAAGTATTCTGGCCATGTATGGCCCAGGACGTGCAAAAATGGACCAAATCGTGTCAGAAATGTTTCGTGTACAACCCTCGGAGCACAACTGTTCCGCCACTGAAACCACTGATCACCGGCACGCCTTACGACATTGTCGGAGTCGATATTTTAGAGCTAGGTCAGACGACACAAGGGAACAGATACGCAGTAACAGTCATCGATGTGTTCTCTAAGTTCGCAGCGGCCTACCCAGTACCGGACAAGTCGGCCCGTACTGTTGCACAAACCATCTTTGTGAGATGGATTGCAGAAGGGTGCCGGTGGCCAAGAGTTATCCTGTCCGATAGAGGCGGGGAGTTTGAGAACAAAGTCATGGAGGAATTGACCCAGATAGTGAGGATAAAACACACCATGACCAAAGGCTACAACCCGAGAGAGAACGGTGTGACGGAGAGGCTAAACGGCACCATCTTGGCAATGTTGCGAAAGGAAACAGTGGTGCCAACAGAATGGGATACCCGCCTACCGTTTTGTTTAATGGCGTATAATATGACGCCACACAGTGCGACCGGCGAAAGCCCCTATTTCATTCTGCACGGAAGAGATCCCAACTTCCCGTCAGAGATCGTGCCTAATGCGGGACAGTCCTGGTATCTGCGGGACCGCCCGGTGGACGATTATAAGACAGACCTCCTTCAGGCAGTGACAGAAGTTCATGAGAGGATCCGAGATTACAACCAGCGCGTTAGAGAACTCATGAAAAGGGATTACGATAGGCGAAACAAAGTAGACATCGCACATAATCCAAAAGTAGGGGACAGAGTGTACGTACTTTCGCCAGGTGAGAAGGGGAAGAGCACACATCCGAAGTTCATCTGTGAGTGGGCTGGCCCGTTCAGAGTCCTCGAGACGAGCGATAATTCAGCTTTAGTAACGAGGATTGGGGAGAACGCAGACCCCATCAGAATTCAGTTTGACATGTTGAGAGTTGTGCCGAGCTGCATTTCCGACGAAAGAATCGATACTAGGACAGCTAGAGGCAAAAGGGGAAGAAAGAAAAAACCTGAAGTTAGGCGAACATGCAACTTTATAAATGCTTGTTCTTTCAGAGGAGCGTCGCTGCTGAGTCCGCTCGAGAAGGGCCATCTGCTATTCAAGTGCAGCGATGGGTGTTTCGACAACGTGAAGCTGGGCGACATCGAAGGAACATCCTTCCCTGGTGCCGTGGCGAGAGAGGACTTCGGCAATATGTGGACCGCATGGCTCGCGTGCAGTATTTTCCGCCGCTCCGACATCGACCTTGGAACTAAGATAAAGTTTCATCGCGAAGGACACATCTGCTTCGATGCTGACTCGCTGACGATCGTCCTGAAGTTTGCCTACAGCCGCTGTATCGATTGGACGGACTTCCTTTGCAACACCAAGTGCATCAAGGAGCACACGTTGATCGAGAACCACAAGGTTCTGCGCTCCTACAACGAAGCTCTTCTGAAGGTTAGAGAAGAGATCGAGAACCAGGCGGCAAGAACGCGCCCGACGAAGTCCGGACCAGTAGGGTTCGCGGTATTCGATGGAGCAGGCCCTATGGAGAGGGACGGTCTCAAAGGCGAGATGCTGACCAAGCTAGTTCCTACCTTCGATCGCCTCGTGGACGTGTTGGACGAGTGGCGCACGTTTCGCGCATGGGCGATCGTATGGCCTCTGAATGCGCAATTCAAGGAGGACGTGCCAGTGAGACTCGTTAAGGCGGCAAAAACCTTCATAGAGGAAGGTGGTAAGATTGTTACAGCGTGGCCGCCGATCACGCATAGGAACCGTGCCGAATGGACTAAGCTTGCGGAACTGTGGCGCTCTCTGGACGACGCCTTTTCGAGGCTGGATAATGCGGGCCAGGTCATAACCACCGCAAGCAACAGGACGATCGAAGGGAAGCTGTTCATAGAGGCGGGAGCTCCAGAGGGAGCCGCTCAGTTTTATCATAACTATGTCGGTACGGCTCTACCGAAATATGTGTATGATGCGATGAGAAATAGGGCAGTGTCCGCGAATCTTCCAGCTATTGTGCAAATGTATGAGCGTCCGACATCGAGGACGATGTCTTCCCGAGGGGAGGGCGTGTCGGCGCCATGGCCCAAAAGGCGCGCGCATTAGGGGAGGATCGATAGGAGGCGGCGGGGGCGGAGCTTGTCATCACTAGGCCGCATGAAAGGGCGCCCCCGAGCCGCCAGAGTCAGTCGCCGCTGGAGCGCGCGCAACGCGTTGCCATCGACCAAGGACCCGCCAAGCGCCAGCGCCATCACCTCGGGAGGACTTCGCCCTCGGTTCGCCGGCCGCCTCGCCTTCATCGTCTCCTTGTAGCTGTGTGTACCTGTCGCTGTCTACCGCTTGTTATTGTGGTAATAAACTGTTCTTACTTGAACTGTGCTTCGGTTCGGCGTTTGATCGCTCGTGTATTGGAGTAGGAATCCCGTGTACTACAGATAAAAATCAATAAAGGGCAAATGAGAAAATAGGACCAACACATATTCTTGTAGTACAAAACATTGTCCTCCAAAGGCTATAAAAAACTGCGCAAAAAATTACGAACCTAAGCGGAGAGAACAAGTGCGCAAATGGCTACTTTTTTCACTTTTTCACTTTTCACTTCAACGACATAAAAATTGACAAAATTCATGATGAAAAAAGAAATGCAATAGATGTTCTGATAGAGCAATTCATTCTCTTTCGAAGACTATGCAGCGCTATGCAAGGGACCGCCGGCGAAATCTGCAGTGAATCGTTGAAAGAAACTGCAAGGACTTAATAACTTAACTTATAACTTAATAGATTCGTTTGTCGTTTGTCATGCGTCCGTGTCAATTTAATGGCCGTTCGATGTCGTTCACAGCAACGGTGTCGATCTCAACTCGTCTTCTCCTCGAAGGTACAACTATTTCGGTGGAGAAATGTGCAACATAATGACTGCCAGATTGACTCCGCAACATGTTCACGCTGGATGTTATCGATCGCTAGCACTGTCGGTCGATATTATCGATCTTTGCCGAAAATAATCATTTCAACTGAAAATTACATCCATACTAGTTCCGGTTGCCAGGCCTTACAACAAGTATGCTGCGTTGATTGATGATATTGATTTTTGCCCGTGGTTCACCATTTATAATAACTTCGAAATCATGCAAGTGTATTGGCCGGAACATCGGTTAGTACTATCAATATCGATTTATTTTATCTGCTTCTGCCCAGACTTTATCGTCCTAGATGAGAAATTTAAGAAAGCATGTCGGCCGGTACGTAGGAATTGTAGGAGTGAACATTGTCGATTGATGGATTTATCGACCGTTGAACAAATTTTAGTAGGTGAGAGTCGCGCGAAAATGTTGGCCGGCGGAATAATCAACTTGGCAATCATTATCGATTCACTGATATTTCCTTGCATTGAAACGCCCTTCCAGTCCGCTTGTGTAACATAGAGTAGGTATGTGCATCATGCGTTTGTCCTTCCACGCAAAACTAATGGCCACTATGAACGGAAATTGCACCGCGACAGCCGGATCAAGTTGCCGATCAATATTTTTCGACGCAAAAATTATTTCCACTAAACGGGTTTCACAGTCTGTGAGCGTATTTGATCAATCAGTCACTATAGTCGTTATTGAATGATGATATTATATATGATTGACCGACATTTCTCCAGGGGCGACTACAGTTGAATCTCAGCATCGGGGTTTGGTGTTTGTTTAGGACGATTTAGCCACACGGTATTGTTAAATCTTGACCGATATTTGTCTCGAATTAACCGATCGGCTCCGTTTATACTGGGCGACAGGAGTTACGGGAGCGATTGGTGGGCCGGGCAAATCGTAGTATCGATTTTTGCTAGGCAATCGCTCTGCAAAAATCGATACGGATGATTTGCCCGGCCGACCAATCGCTCCCGTCGCCAAGTATGAACAGGCCCTTCGAGGTGGAAATCACGCGATGATGGCGGCTGACCGAGATTGAAGGAACCCGTATTTTCCCATTGTTTATCAGCTCCAAACCAATGACCGGTAAGCGGACTTCACAAAATGTCGATAGAATTGATCGAAAAACCAATGCCGATCGATACTATTGATTTTCGCCTGGTGTTAGAAGTCTGACGTCCAATCACACAGAAATGTTGGCCGGCATTGTGATCGTTTGAATCGTGAACCGTGCGAATATGACGGCCATTAGACGAGACCCCCACAAGTGTACCCGTCAGCTCTGTCATCTGCCGCTCCGCCCAATATTAATGGCCATCTGGAGTGTCTTACAAAATATGGTCGGTATCGGCTAATTAGCCAATATTGATCGAAGCTACCGATTCTTGTTCGGGTCTAATCACGCATACGCGAATGACAGCTACTCGCAATTAATTTCGTATAGGAAATCGTACACTTATTTATTTTTCCGTCTGGGTAAAGCAATGGTCAGCGGACGAGCTCTGCAACATGTGAGTTAATTTCAACAATCAATCGACGATGATCGATATTATCCGTTTCTGTGTCGAGTCAACCAGTATGGGCTGGAAATCAAGCGAATATGACGCCGTTGCACGGGAAAAAGAGATCCGTCCATCAGTCCACATTTTCGTCCGCGCGAAATTAATGTCCGCTGGCGTGACACATTCTTACCTCTAGTTTATGGTGTCACTGAGGTTCATAACAACACAGAAGAACTTCGATTTATCGAAGTCGAATTGAAGTACGCTTTGTTTCTTTTGGATAATAGCTGAATCTTCTAGAAGAAGTTCCGTTCGAGTAGGCTATTCTCGGCGATGATCTTCTCGAAATTCACTTGCTCGGGCTTCTGCTTCCGCTTCACCGTTCGACTCGCTTCATGCAACAGCGAAGCCAAGTAGAAATAGTCCGGCGTGTCGTCTCGACCCAGCGTGCGAAGGTAGAACTGAATCGGTTCATTTAGTCGACGGCGGACAGCTTATCCTGCTAGGCGCGGCTTATGGCGCCTCATCCATCTTTTAAAAAAACACCACATACCCCAATTCTGAAAAAGGCGAACGGGCAGTTGTTAAGCACCATCCTCGAAGAGAAAAACGGCGACTTCATCCATTGCCTGAAACGTTTTTGGGTACTATTTGAGTAGGTGCAGCGAAAAAGACTCCTGCTAGGACACGCCCAGGGAAAATTCTCCAATGGTTTTCGATTCCCTTTTACGTACCAAAAAAACTGAAAATGTCAGCATCTTTCGAAACTATCAAAGAGCCCCTTTGGTTGGCCATCGACATCTCATAGTCGTACCTGATATTCGGCTCCCGATCATAAGCTGACCACACCTGCGGTTTCTGACTTCGACAGTTCACCCACTCGTTGAGGCAGTACAGCCATCCCCATAGATCATCCACTCGGCCCTAGAAGTTGACATGTTCCTCTTGGCCTGATCGCAGCCGGTAGCAAGCGGGGCGTTTAAGCGCGAGTAGATCGCTCGCACAGGGTTCTTTTCCGTGCTCAGGCTCATCAAGTCTAGCAAAGAGCCGCAGAGGCTGCTTATGTTTCACCAAAAATTGGTGCTATTCTAATTGCGGGAGGGTTCGGTGGAATTCTACGCGACACTGCGCACTTTTCGGCCGGCCCCAACCAACTGGGACGACCGGTTTCATTTTGTTAGCTGTTAGATATTGAAGGACAGCTGTAGGACCCGTTGGTCTAGGAGCACTGATCCAACGTGAAGAAAAACTACCATACTCCAAATTAACCGCAACAATCTGAGCCATCGATTGACTGGGCTTTAGGAGTTATCGATACTTACCACTAGCACTAGCGTAAATGGGAGTGAGAAATATACAAAACTAGCTAAGAAACGCCACCACATACAGAAGCGAATTTATCGATTGAACAGGTGCCTTTCGCGCTTTGAGCGTCACCGCGCGTCAATCGATACCTATCCTACAACACTGCCTTGATTGAAGCCCAACCGCGGTACTGCACCTGATCGCGTCCGATCTCCGCATTCAGACTGCTCCACTCTTCGGTGCCTCTCATACCGGCATGAGATCGAGGCGGTCGATGATGGCCCTCTTCATCCAGATACGCGCGAGCCATGCCCATATCGTACATGACGACAATATTGTTCTGAAAATTAAAATTTCATTGAAAAGTCCTGGCAAAAGCGGACGAGTTCCTAAATGGGCGCGGTCAGTATTAATCTGTGCAATATCGCGTGAACTTGGATTAAGTTGACCTCGTCTTCATTCCCCCTCCCGACCATCCGACTGGCAAACCAAAGCAGGCTACGGCGATATATTATGAGACAGTCAGTGAGGTTCTTGAGCAAACTTAGTGAACGGATGGTGGAGTGGAACACCTTTCAGTCGTGAAGGGATCCTACGCGAAGAGGGGCACAATATTGCACAAATTCCTACTGACCCCACCCAACTTGGACGGAGCCCAGAATAAGTTCCTCTAAAGCTCTTACGTCATACATTCCAATATTCTCGGGCTTGATGTCGCGATGAATGAATCCGACCTGATGCATGTCATAGATTGCCTGAAAATATACAGTGCAGTAGCAAGAAGCGGCTCGTGTCTCGGCTAGTTAGACAACTGGTTCGAGTCCACACCTAGGCAGACTTCTCTAAGCTGTTTGTGTTCTTTCACTAGCAGGAACAGGTGTAGACGTCCATTCAATCAGTCACTTCCACAAATTTTGACTAAAGAACATGTCATAGCGCATTCCTACCAACCTTCAGTAGCTCTAGCCCATACTCGATGATCTTCAGTGTCTGCTGCTCGCCTTGAAGATTTCCAATGATCGGCACTGGATTCCCTGGCAGGCATTCCATAATGACGTATGCGAGCTCCATACTCTGAACGGATGGACTTGAAACTGTGCCGCAAACGGCAAAACGCCACATCCATTACGGAACCGCATGGTTTTTGAGACACATTGACCGTCCGCAGAGGGCACCCTAGACTCACTCGGTATCGTTTGCTACCACATCTATAGATGGCTGGCCGAGTTGTCGCGGATGTGACGGTGAGCGAATGCGCCAAGGACAACTCGTCCAATTGCCAGCTATTCGTTCCCATACCAATGCCTCTGTTAAGTGCTCACATACCATTTCCACGTCAAGTTGGACCCTTTTCACACGAAATTGAAGCCCTTTCAAGCCAAACTTGTCTGTTCTAAGCAAGCACAACGCTTCGGAAGCAAACTAAAGGCCCCCACAGACTTCTGCGGCGCCGCTCGGCGGCGCCTCTGCCCTATGCTTAACCATAGGGCAGAGACGCAGAGCTCGCCTCCAGCGGCGCCGCCAGCGGCACCGCCCAGCGACACCGCTGAGCGGCGCCGCCTAGCGGCGCCGCAGAAGTCTGTGGCGGCCTTAAGCGTCTTCCAAATCAAAACGAGCTTCTTCCAGATTAAAATAAACTCCGAAACGATTGGATTTTTTTTTGGAAATTTTTCATTGATCGTAAAGGATCAAAAAATGAAGAATGAATTGAATTAGACGCAATTTTAAATTTTATAAAAGTTTTATCCTCCACGGAAAAAATGAATTAAAAGATTCAATATAGGCATGTAAATGATATATGCAACCTTTGAAGACAAACAAATCTTCATTCAATTCAGAATGACCACGTTTCATCTCTAACTAGAAATTATTCAGAACGGTTAGAACGATTTTCGTCAAAGAAAATTTAGTATGGCTTTTCTGAAACTTTGGGCGCATGTGGCGCAATTGGAGGATGTGCCGCGCACCCGGTTCCAGGTTCCTGGTTCGGCAATTCCCGCCCAGGCCAACCAAGCCTTCCATTCGTCCGAGGTCGGAGAATTGGTACCAGATTTGTCTGGAAAGGATAAAGCACTGAGTTGCACATCAGCTGGCAACCGCAAGTCACTTTATGGCCAAATACGCATCCAGACCGCCTTCACGACATCCCGTAGAAGTAGAATGCGTGGCACATCTCAAAAAGGATTGAGTAACGCCGTCCTCTATCCTTTATCCTTTCCAAAACTTTTAAATTCACCTTCCCAACAATAAGCGACCTTACCGCTCTAGTTTTTTACGATTTTATTGTTTTCAAGAAAAAATAATGATTTATTATTGGAGCCAATCTTAAAGTTCAAAAGGCAGCAGTTTTTGGACATAAAAAGAGACTGCGCCACGCACCTGTCAGCAATTTTCAAGTTGAAGTGGGCAGCAGTTTTAGGGCTTTAAAAGAGGCTGCGCCATGCACCTGTCCAGTATGCCTCCAATTTCCTTCGATTCATAGCAAAAACCGTGTTTTCGTGGAGTTTCATGCTTTTCCACGGCTCAGAAAAACGCTTGTAAAAAACATACACACCTTACTTTGTTGTTTCAATGAAGCACCACTAACAACACTTTCAATCAAATGAAAATCGCAACGCTCTGGACGAGTTCATGGCACGATCTGTTTTTGATGCGCTTAAAAATAGCTGTTTTTCTGCACCTTGAAACAATCCTCATGTCTAATAATCTTTATTATTTTTCCTTAACAGTAAAAATTTCATAAAATTTCAAGTAGTGTGTTCACCTTCTGGGGCAGGCGAGTTTTAAAAAATTTCGAAAAAGTCACTAAAATTTCCTTTCAGAAAGCGTACTGTAAACGTCGCGAAGGGTCCCTATTTCAATGTGAAAAAAGCTCGGTCGATCTGGTAGATCTTGAGTTTGATTTCAAAAGTATCAAGCTTGCTTAAAAGAGTATCCAATTTGATTTGAAAAGTGTCCAACTTGTCGTGAGATTGGTATATATGTGCCGGCAAGATCTGCTGGTCGGCTGGCCGAGTTGTCGCGGGATTATGCTGAGAACTGGACGAGCACTGGTGTTCCGATCAACTCATCCAGTTCTCAAGCAATCGTTCTGGGTCCTTCAAATTTTGGTTCACGTACTTGTACACTCCCTTGGTACTGCTTACCCCTACTGATAAAGACTGCTGGCAGATTTATTGCTGGACTTCTGCCGAGCCTGTGAGCCCAGAAAAACTCGTCCAGCTTTCAAGCAATCGCTCCAGGACCCAGGCTCCCGTACTTACACACTCCCTTGAGATTGCCTATCGCCACTACGGACACAAACTGCAGGCCGAGTTGTCACGGGCATAATGCTGAGTACCAGAGCCCGGGACAGCTGTCCGATTGTCGTGTAATCGTTTCGAAACCACTACTCCTCCTTGGTGTGATTATTTGAGTCGCTTAACAGCTGTCGGTCTAGAGCTATTGTTTACCGTGAGTGATGAAGCCGCAACAACAAGGGGAGGCTAGTGACGATGCATTCCACTGGACCCACTGCTACATTCAATGACCACCACCACACTCACGACAACTCGTTCAGCGCTTTGGATGTATAGCCGTGAGTAGTTCTGACACATTTTTCTATCCGAATATTTTGCCTAATTATGTAAGACTTTCTCATTGACATAACCAGCGGTGTTTCACACCCGTCTCCTACCCCAGCTGGAGATGCAATACACTCCACACAAATTCATAGGTCCACCCCTGATTTATCCATTAGCAGTCAAAGAACCCCAGGCAATGGTTCTACGACGCAACCACCGTGTTTCTCACCAGCGAAAACGGTTGCAGGAAACCTGATCATTGCAAGATGCCATGAATTTTTATAGAAATAAAGAAGTGGGCCGGCAAAAAAATTATCTCCACTTGGGATTTTTTCACTCTCAAGGTTTTACTGCGCAAACTAAGGTATAAATAGGTCAGAAACTCAATGAAAAGCATAATTTCCACAGTATATAAAATGCCCAGATGCACCAAGTTTTCTACTTGGGAGCAAACTCAAGTTGATGCTCCTCACCCGGCCAGTCTTTCAAACAGGTTGATCGCGATGCTGACATTATTGGACCTTTGCAGGGCGTTGTTTGGCTAGTAATGGGTAAATCAGGGGGTTCGTACATTAGGCATCTCCCTTAATTACGGTAGCGTGCTGCCGCCGCAGTCGATTACGGTAGGGTAACAGTTGTTGAGCCCGCCTCCGACGAGGTTTAACGGATGAACAGAGTATCGAGCGCTTCGCTCCGCCTTTTACAATAGCGGAAGAGCCTAACGTAGCGCACCCATTGCTGCATAGAGCGTTTATAGTCGCCCACAAAATAGACAGGTTGTTCTGTCAGTGACCGAATTGGAGCTACATCGCGTCACACGGTGTAAGACCTATTGTCGACCCTGGATGGCCCGCGTCGCATTGGAGCGCGTTTTCGGCATAGTCCCGTGGGCCAGAAGTGTACCCGCCCTATCACCGTCCGCGATCGGCGATTGGCCAGGTGAGAGATCCTGGCACGATTCGCGCCTCTCCGCAAACACTCCCGCGCGAGTATACCATATGCCTAACACGGCGGGATTTATACTTCAGTCGCGAAGTGGCGCGGCGCCATGAAAGGTGCCAGTATAGGGCGGGATATATATCACTTTCACGTCGAAATGGACACTTTTCAAATCAAACTGGAAACTTGTCTAACAAGCTTGTAAGACAAATTTAAGACTTTTGAAATCAAAGCGAACTCTTCCAAATCGATTTTACCTTCAGACAGGTTAACCTACAGACTCAATAAGATGGTTAGAACAATTTTTTGTTCGAGGAGAAATTGGAATAGCATTCTTTGAATTTTTTTGGTTTGCCAGCCTCAATAAATGGATTAATTTTATAAAAAAATTCTTAATGAAAAAAACTTAAATTTCTTTCAAGGTACAGCAAAGAAGCAAGTATGCAGCATATTAAAAAAATTAGCTATGCACTCGAAAGCTCGCTGCAGCCTTTACTTGATTGATAGTGTAAATGCCACTTACATGAAGCATAAAAGTGAGGATATGTATGCTCTTTATAGTTCTTTTTATTGTATCGTTAACAGGTGGCAAACCCCATGCAAAACAGGAATTCGGCTATCAATCGAATAGAAATCGCGACATCTTGGACGAGAGCGTGGCGCACTAAGGACTTGTTCATACTTCGCGACAGCAGCGATAAGAGCGACGAGAGCGCAGAGTGCGGAAGTGTGAACACTTTTCGGCGGCGCGCGCTCGGTTTTAATCGATATGCATGTTTTGCACGGGCGACAAGTCGCTCTTGTCGCGAAGTGTGAACGGGCCCTAAAATGACTGCTTTGCTACTCTTCAAAACAAGCTTTAAACCGTTTCTCTTTAAAAAATTAAAATTTTTTACAAAATTTCGACCAATGTGCTCACCCATTGGGTGAGTGAATTAAAACTCAGAGGAGACTAAACTAAAAAATATGCTAAAATTTTCCTTGGGCAAAAAAATTATTCCGACCTTTTTGCAGCGTCTCTAATTTGCTGTAGAAAAAGCTCATTCCAGTTTGGAAAAGTTAGCTTTGATTTCGAAAGTCTTAGGCTATCATAGAATGGCGTCCAGTTTGACTTGAACTGTGTCCAATTTGATGCGAAAAGTGTTCAATTCAACCTGGAAATTGTATATTTACACGGTTCCTGAACAGTCAGGTTTAAATTGACGATGAAGTTAAAACTTGATGTCGCAAACCTTCGTTGTCTGCCGTGACGTAAGGAAACGACGTAGGTTGAAAGCACCTCTGACATGCGCGAAAATGCGGGGAAAAAACCAGCACTTCAATGGGTCAAAAGCAACCAAAAATGCACCATAACACCACGATTCGCGCATGACGTTGTCGCGCGCTCAACGTATCGATTGCACGCCCGCGGACGCTCCGACTGTATCGATCGACAGCGTGTGCCTTTGCTAGATCTCTTGCTTTAATCGGTTTGCACAACTGGTAGGTACCAATCGCCTCTTTTTAGCTGAAAGTTTACGACATCGAGCAGAAGCGCCACACCTTGTCGTTTATAGTGACTTCTGTCGTACCGTTGCCGAGTTTGCGAACCAGGTGCACCGTCCGATCTTCGCAGTTCTGCCTCGCTATCTGAACAGCTCTGGATCCGGGACACTTTTTCCTCGATTTTGTGAATATTTCAAGACTAACAATCCGATCCATCACGAGACTTTCCCACTCGAGACTAGCCGCTGAGTACGTTGACAGCGCGAGTTTCATGACGGCCTTTGCCGATCTTTTCTTGCACATCAGCACAATTCCGTTTGCACCTGGAAGAATTCCATTTTTTCCATTTATCCAAACCAGGAATAATCAGAGCAGCAAAAAGCTACCCTAAGCAGCTTAGGGCCTGTTCATGCTTCGCGAGCAATTGGTCGGTCAAGCAAATCATACTATCGATTTTTGCCGAGCGATCGCTCAGAAAAATCGATACGTATGATTTGCTTGGAGAAGAAATCGCTCCCGTCGCGAAGTATGAACAGGTCTTTATTTCTGGTTGCCGGCAGCTTCCACTCGACTGCTAATCGACGTGGAATCATTCAGCGCGGTAAGCAGGCTCTCACTAGAACGAGTGCTCACTCCATGGACACTGAATGTTGTCTGCACCCTCCAACCCATCAATAATATCTCGCTGGTGTTGTTGCCTGCACTCTCCTTTTCTATAGCTCCCTACATAGGCCTATGTTATACTTTGGCGACGCTGTTGCCGGCGACGTCGGCGACAGTGTTAGCCCTGGTTTATAGTTGTGCCGCTCAGCGGCGCGGCACCATAGTCGGAGTAGATATCGATCGAGCGGAGCGAAAAGTCGATATCTATGACCATCGTGGTACCGCGCCGCGTGACGAAGCAAGTATAAACTAGCGTCGCCGAAGTATAGCATAGGCCATAATCAACTGTCGATCAGATTGGGGTTCAATATTGATTGGCAGATAATTTTAGGATATTTATCTTTAGTGTTTTTTGTCAGCGTAGCGACATTTCCAGGAAGTTTACTCAAGGCCGAAATCGATAGTATCGACCTAACCGCTCGTTTTTGTAAAGTCTGCCTCCCAAATGTCGTGTTCACGAAACTCCTACCGGAGACAACCAGATCTGTGCCCAAATCGATAATATTGATCGATGCTGGTAATTACTGGATGTGATCCGCTGATTCATATCCAACGGCAGTGATAATTTGATATTGATCGCGTGGTTGGGTCTGTGCAGACGATGTGAAGCCTGTGCAATGGTCATTAGTTTCACACGGACGAAATCATCGTCAGACAAATTGACAGACTAACTATCAGCACGTTACAAAATTGAGTTTAGAAGCTAAAAGGCGTGGTCAGTTTCAGATGAAATGCCGTTAAGCCTTTTAGGCTTAAATGAGGTCCTTGAAAATGTTGTAGTGGTACACAATTCGTTTTTTAAATTAAAGCCTTCAATGTAAATTTCTTAAAGATTCAAAATGGAGAGGTGGGTTCTAGAATTTATCTATTTATTCATGAGCACAGATGGATGTCTAGCGTAAAAATATGAACAAAACAACACTTGAAGAACAAGTGAGTAACCACAACTCCTTGGTAATAAGCGAAAATCAGAGTAATTCGATCACGGCATATTACAATTGGCATAACTTCTGCAGGCTTGAGCAGAAAACCCGGTCAGGTCTACGTACTTACCGAGTAGCAAATTAAAGTCCCTGAGAATCCGATAAGTTAGGAAACCTGATCTGATTCGTGATCTACCAATCGGGAGCAATGACCTTTCCTCTTACAGAACATGTCAGTTCACCATCGATAAAATCTACTGGATCGAAAGCCAGCCTTTTAGCTGGAATTTTGCACAGCATAAAAAGATCCGCAATTTTTCGCCTAGTGCTCAGTGAACAACGACGAAAATAAAGAGCTCATTGGTGTCCGCATGGAATTGAGCCGAAATCCTTCGAAAAACACCGCATCATATACTTTCCGGTGAAGCTATTCTGTACACTTTCTAAAATGTGGGTATCCTTTGGATTAAAGGCAGTTCTACCAGCTTCCACGATAGGACGTACATAGGTTTTAAAGGCTCCTATGTAAAAGGATATTAGATTTTAAAACCCTGAAGATTTTATATGAACGATCGAATCAATCGCGGCGCTCGATCAATTTGGCCACTACGCATGCATCGCGTCGCGCGTCGCGTGCACACTAAACAAGGCCTTAGCCCCAGTTTATACTTGCGCCGCCTCGCGGCGTGGCACCACGATCGTCATAGGTATCGATTTTTCGCGCTGCCGGGTTTTTCGCGCCTATCTATCCCGACCATCGTACCGCGCCGCGCAGCGGCGCAAGTATAAACTAGGCCTTAGGCCGCGGGCATACTTCCATCGCCGCGATGCCATCGCGGCGCTCACTTCATGGCCATTCCGCCGCACGCGGTTGAATAGTCAAAGGAACCTTCGCCGCGGCAGCCGCGACAGTGGCGGCCGGCATGCGCGATGGCTTCCCGCGCTCATCACGGGCATGGCATACTTCTTCGCGCCACGCGCGGTGTTTAGCGTTGGTCCTGGGCGGATCGTCGTCGCGTTCCCTTGCATAACGATGACCGATGCCAGAAGCACTGAGAAATTCACGTCCCTTCGCGTAGCTCTGCAAAACTCATCGCCGCGACGGAAAGTGTGCACGAGGCCTTAGGCCGGGGGCATACTTCCATCGCCGCGATGCCATCGCGGAGCTCAGTTCATGACCATTCCGCCGCACGTGGTCGAATAGTCAAAGGAAACCACGCCGCGGCCGCCGCAACAGTAACGGTCGGCATGCGCGATGGCTTCCCGCGCCCATCGCGGGCATGGCATACTTTTTCGCGCCGCGCGCGGTGTTTAGCGTTTGGTCCTGGACGGATCGCCGTCGCGCCCCATTGCAGAGCGATGGGCGATGCGTCGAGTACAGAGAAATTCAAGTTCTTTCGCGTCGCTCTCCAAAACTCATCGCCGCGATGGAATCGCGGCGACGGGAAGTATGCACGGGGCCTTAGGGGTCGTTTAGTGTGCACGTGCGACGCGATGTTATGGCAAGCTACCATATTGATCGCGCGACGCGATGAATCGATATGGGTGCTTATCATGACATCGGGTCGCGAATCGCGTGTACACTAAACGATCCCTTATAGTGTAACTCAGAGGCCGGATTCATCAACAGCTTACGTAACTTTAACGGAGAATTGTAAGCGAAAAGCTCAGATAACGCGGCTTATCGCTCACGACATCGCTTGATAAGCCGCTGATAAGCCGCGTTATCTCAGCTTTTCGCTTACAATTCTTCGTTAAAGTTACGTAAGTCGTTGACGAATCCGGCCCCAGATCTCAAACTTTATCAACCTTTTTCAGAAGCTGACCATTATTCATATGTTCTGGAGGTTGACCTTGGCTTTTCGGTCCATTCATCGAGAAATGTGCTTTCTCTATTGAAAGTGGTAATACCCATTTCTCTGCTCAAGAGCCGACAAAATCAAAAACAGACTGAGTATTGGACATCTACCTCGTTCTCAATTCTTTGTGAATTTTTACATCGTCAGCATACATTTTGCTTTAACCACGAGACTATTGAAGTGATTTGGAACGTCGAAGGTATCAACGCCTTCGTCGTTGTTACTTTTTCGTCAGCGACAAATGAGAGCGCTCTAAAATGTTCACTAAATCGAAAAAAATAGAATTTCCTAGTCCTACCCCGCAATCTGGGCGGTTTGAAATGGACCACACCCCTCAGCGGAGCGGTGCCACAGTGCCTGGCATTGCGGCAGAATGCCGCTGAGAACTGGGCCCGGATTCGTGAACGACTTACCGGCCGGTAAGTGTAAAATCTAGCGCCACTCCCCAGTTAAGCCCTCCGCACACTTTTGCGGCAACGCGGTAGCCCTATCTTTAAGCATGGGGCAGAGACGCAGAGTCGCCGCGCGAGGCAAAAGTAGCCTTGCGCGGCCTGCCGCTGATGTGCCGCCTACGCGGCAGATGCGGCAGACGCGATGCTGCCTACGCGGCAGACGCGGTGGCAGCGGCAGTAATCGTTCAATGCATTGTTGCCGCATTGTCGCGTTGGTGATTGAGCGAGCGGGAGGAGTGCCGCGTGAACTCTAGCACGCGGCAGTGGAAGCCGCGTACGCGGCTGCTGCAAAAGTGTGCGGAGGGCTTTACCCGCGACTCATGAACGCGCGGCGGGAAAAAGCGGCAAGTCTCGAGGCAGATGCTAACTCGTTAGCACATCCGAGAACATTTACAGCGAAAGCAGGGGTTTTGCCCCCCCCCCCCCTCCCTCCTCCGCTGCTAATTCCTTTGGCGGTCATAAATCAGCATCAGAAGAAAATTCTCGGTCAATTGCCGGTAAGTGGCCGTCGAGGTAAATCGGGGTAGGATTCACCGCCGGCAGCGTTCATCAATCCGTGCCCCTGAGGCTGCACTCGTGGCACGTCGTGGCATGCGGCATTGCGACGACTCATCCGCGGCGCTCCCACCACAGTGGAGACGTGGGTCCTCTGGACATAGGAGCAAAATGGACGAGATCGCAGTGTCGTGCCGCAAGACTCTTGCCGTTCTCTTGATTTGTCTATGTATGAGCCTATGAGCCTATGCCAGTTGGACTAATGAGGCCGTTTTTCGTTTGAAACGTCTAGACGTTTGACTGCTAAACAGCGTTTAGACTTCTGACTCATCGCGTGGCGGCAGTGTAGATCCAGCCGCGTCTCCTGCGCGGTGCAGCTGCAGCATAGCTGCGACAAGCGGCTTCCAGGGTGCGGCTGAAGTGTAAAGTGGAAGCTGGCAAGACCTATTTAACGTACGCCTCTGTGTGTAGGATAGCTATCGATTGAGTTAACGTTTCTTCAGCTCACCGCTTCCTAGTGACGATTCAATTGTCCATCCGTCAACGACTTTGCCCTTGACGGCAACTTCAACGTCATCCGGTTCCATGCTTAAGCAGATATTTTCTTACTTATAAGTATTTATCGATCGATCTATAAAAAATGTGATATCTGTCCTAGTCGGGAGGGGGCAAACCGAAGGTGGCAGTTGCGCCCGTCGTCCTTTGCTGCACATTCACATCACCTTAATCTGCATACTAACCACCGCATAGCAGAATAACAGCTGGAGCTCTCGGACAAATTAACGGGATGCGATGGAGAGGCAAACCACCGTATACTCCCATCCGACTAGGACAGATGAAAAGTATGCTTTGCTAGTTAGAGGGGAGATACACACTGTAAAAAAGACAGGTTGGCAACATGGTCTGCTCTGTTCGTCCGTTGCACCTCGTCCAAGGCGAGCTCAGCAACCCGCCACACTACCGTACTCGGGGGCGGTGGCGGGCGGCGGTGGCGCGCTACCGTAACTCAGGTAGACACCTAACGTACGAACCCTGAATTTGCAGCCTCTGACAGAACCCAAGATCCAATAAAAATACCCAGTGATCGAGTCATTTTGGCATGAGTAGCAGCTTCGATCTTCACTAAGTGACAATTTATGCGAGAAAAGAAGGCCACTATTGTCCGGCTATTACGTGCAACCATAAGTGTTCGACCCCACATCCGTCCGAATCCGAAAAAAAGTAACGATACCTCATTTTGGCGCTGTACTTTCGGAAGACTGACTTACTAGAAATGAGCCACACCGCGTAACCAGTGCAATGATTGGGAGTGGAATAGATACGCATATGCATTTGCACCAAATCATACTGTAAAGAGCGACTATTCCTCGTGTAGCGGCTGCGTGCGTACGCGTCGCGGTTGTCCAGAACGTTCCGGCTGCGTGCTTACGCGTCGCGGTTGTCCAGAATGTCCCCAACTTTTGTCGCTCTTTATCATTTCCTTCCAGTTTCACTGGTCTTCAACTATATTCTCTTCACCAACTTCTTAAAGGCTTTTCCGCACCTTCAAGGCATACGCCACCAAACATCCAAGGGCAGTGACGAGCTGTCAAATGGGACGAGCTTTTCGCAGTCTCACGTATTCGCATCGGGACCGCTTTAGAGCTTCGTCTTTTTCAGTCAGGAGTGATTACTGATGACTTTATCGCCATTTTCCGCTTTCCTCCGCTGACGCGTAGAAGAGCACAGAAGTAGGCAAGAGAAGGAACTCCGGGATCTGGCTGATCTACCTTACCCATTTTAAAACATCTTGCCGGTGTGCATCGGGCACCATCTCGCTTAGTACCTATTGCTATCTTCAGAGGGTTCGCAATCCCTTATTTGCGTCTTTAGTATTTATAGACCGTTTTTATTTGGGTTTCCTATGTTTGCTTATATTACTTCATGATCATTACGTTCTCTGACGTTTTCGAATCTTTCACGTCTGTTGGAGGGCGCGTGGAGCGCAGTCGGAGGAGGCGCCGGCTGTCGCCTGCACCCGATACCAGGTTCCTGGATCGGATTTCCCGCCCAGGCCAACCAAGCCCTCCATCCCTCCGGGGTCGGTGAATTGGTACCAGACTTGTCTGGGAGGGATAAAGCGCTGACTTGTTCATCGGCTGGCCACCGCAAGTCATTGTATGGCCAAATACGCATTCAACTCGCCTCCACGACATCCCGTAGAAGTAGAATGCGTGACGCATCCCAAAGGGGATTGAATAACGCCGTCCTTTATCCTTTATCCTTTTATCCTCATGTTCGTCTACCGTATTGTCGCGTAAAGCAGTTGACAAATGCGACATAAACGGCGAATGGGTACAAAGATGCTTTCTAAACATGAAAAAATCAGTCAAGAAGTCTATAATCACGGAGCGAGACAAGTGGTCGAGAAACACAAAAGTCTGAAGTAAAATTCCAGTGTCAAAAAGAACGTGAAAAAGTAGAATAAAAGAGAAGTTTTGGTAATTTAGCAGCGATTGCTCAGCTCCAATGGGTTTCAGTGGTCAAAGCCACTTCGCGGTCCTGCGACGATTGCCTGAGCCAAATTGGACTGGTAACTCGTCTTTACCCTTGGTAGTACGTGTAGCAGCGAGACATTAACTGTTCCTAGTGTATGCTGCCTTCCACAAACTTCCACCTCTATAAGATCTCTACCTTTCTAAAGTTCTTCTTCAAAAAGGTAGAGATCTCATAGAGGAAGGAATATTCAGATGGTCATCAAGCAGGAGAGGCAGCGTTTTGATTGCGACGGCGCCACCCTCGGACGAGTTGTCCGCCGCGGTGCGATGCCGCGTCAGCGTTACGACTTCCACCGACGGATTCCAGTTGTAGTCGTATTCAGTAGACGTCTAGCAGTAATGTTACACCTAGACATGAATGACAGGCAGCTGCTCTAAAGACACCCGCTGTGTTTTTCGTTTATTCACAACGAGTTCATTGTTCCCGGCGGTCGTCTACTTTACCGTTTTGCTTTGAATCTTGAAAGTTTCTCCGAATTTTCCTTCATTTTTAAGGCATGATCGACGTGGCATGGCTGTGTGCGCTGGCGATCCGCAGTGTGTACTGGCTGGTGCTGCTCGCCTGCAACTTCTTGGGTTACTCGACGCTGTGGGCTCGACGAGAGATCAAGCAAAGGGAACGTGATGTGAGTCCCTTATTATTTCCATCTTCACACCTGTTTTAATGTTCCTTAAAGAGCAGTTAGGAAATTTTGCTATGATTGGCGGATTATAAACCGTATCTCAGTGCAGTGGACAATTTCCGACATTAGATAGAGTTGGTTGTACTCGCAACTAAATAGCCAAAAGTAGTGACGAGTTGTCCCCCGAGAATTGGACGAGTTTGTCGACGGTACTTTGGCGATCGTTGCGGGACCACATGAGCTGTTTTTCTGTCCCATCGACCTGAATTTGGGAACGAGTTTGCCACAAGAGTATTGCTCGCATTGCATTCGTAGGTTGAATGTTGGGTTGTCTTTCGAGAAGAAGGATGGTATGATAGTAATCTTTAGAAGTTAATCTTTAGAAGTTTCTTTAGAGTTCTGCGGCAACGCCGCTCGCCGCTATGGTTAAAGGCCCCCACAGAGTTCTGCGGCAGCGCCGCGGCCCTATGCTTAACCATAGGGCAGAGAAGCAGAGCTCGCCGCCGGCGGCGTCCCTGCCCTATCCTTAACCATAGCGGCGAGCGGCGTTGCCGCAGAACTCTGTGGAGGCCTTAAGAATAGGGCAGCGACGCCGCCGGCGGCGAGCTCTGCTTCTCTGCCCTATGGTTAAGCATAGGGCCGCCGCGCTGCCGCAGAATTCTGTGGGGACCTTTATGGTCTTCTTTAATTTACTCTTCGTTTATTATGCCTCCCAGCCTACAATCCGAAAAGATTTGAATGAAAGGGCTGGGAAAAACAAAAACGCGGAGGGGAAAACAATGTTCGGAAACATGTTGCCCTACCTATTCAACGGCGCCACGTATACGTATACTAATATATTAGTTTGAAGAGAGTGGTCTGTCGCGTGGTCCCGCAAAGATCGCTCGAATACTGTGGGAAAGCTTGGCCAATTTTAGGCGGACAATTCGTTGCTACCCTTGGCTGTTTAGTCGCGAGTGTGAGTTGTGACTCTGTCTACAAAGGTAGCGACGAGTTTTTCGCCAGATTAATTGAGTCTTTCGTGCTATTTAAAGCTGAAACGAAACGATACCACACAAATGCTCCAACCGTTTCTGAAATCCTAAAATAGAGTCGAGGGTCAGGTCAATCAGGATTTCGCTAGCATTATCTTCTCGCGTTCCATAACATTTTCTTCACAACCTTTGTGTTTCGTGACGCTGAGAAGAAAGGAGGAAGGCGCTGAAACGTAGATAACGTCCGAGCGACAGAATAAATGTGTAGATGTTCAAGGAAAGCACGATGGCGTCGCCAACTACTCCCTTTTGGTTTGCGTTCCCTCGCAAATACTGTTTGAGGCTGCAAGAAAAACTGCGCGAAGTGGCTTGTGATGAGATCACTATTCATTTCTTCGAAAGAATTCGTTTCAATCACATATCTACAATGAATTATAGTTTGCAATCTAAGAGCTATAATAAGTTGAAATACTAACAACTAAAACCCGAAAAGTAGTGACGAGTTCGTTGCCGAATTGGACGTGTTTCCTGCACTCTCAGGGGATCGCTGCAGGAGTACGGGAGCGTTCTGCTAACCCCAGTTCTGCTAACATAAGCGATCGTTAAAGACACCATTGTCATTTTTTGTTCTTCTTTATTTTACTCTTTTCATTTCAGTCATTTTCCTTTTTCATTTTTCATTTATTCACACTCTAGTGGATGGGAACCACGTCTGTAAAGCTGCACAATATACGGCATTATTCTGCTTTCAGAAATCCAGATGTTGGGAAGAGGTCGAAGAAATTTCCCCAAACTTGGTCCAAGGGGATTAATTAGGGTGCTGATCACGAGCATGACACCCGTTTCTGAAATGGAAATGTCAGCCGATTACGGTAGGCCACTGTACGTGCGGATGATGAGGGCTGTTGGGGCATGTTTCAAGTTAATTTCTTAGTAGTCAATAAGGAATTCTAGTTATTTGTTGCCTTTGCTCCTATTGTACTCCCCCGTAATACTAAATAAGGATATCAGATTCGTGATCAGCATCACAAGTATCCCCACAGCCGAAGTTGAGGGAAATCGGTGATTTTGATTTATTTGATTTGACTTTTTTGATTTTCTCGACAGTCTTGTTCACCCTACCTATCCTACCCTACCGTATTCCACCGCAATACCAAATTCGATGTCAGGTTCGTGATTAGCAACCGAAATAACCTCTCTAAGCAAAGTTTGGGCAAAAAAAATCGACCTATCTGTTCGTGATAGTACAATAGTGCCGTTTTTCTTCAAATTCTTCACATTTTCTTTCTTGACTGAGGGTTCTGTTTACCATTTTTCTTATTTCTGAACCATCATCTCTTCTTAATTCTTATATTTCTGAACCATGTTTTCGCAAGTATTCTTTGTTTTACGGGATTTAACACGTAATTCCCAAACCCGACATTCAGACACGACATAGTCAAGGACTGATATGTATAGATCCTAAAAATAAGGATAAAAGAAAAGAGGCGGCGTCACTCAATCCATTTTTGGGATGCGGCATGCATTCTACTTCTACAGAGTCCGTGGAGGCGATTTGAATGCGTATTTGGCCATAGAATGACTTGCGGTGGCCAGTCGATGAACAAGACAGCGCCTTATCCCTCCCAGACGAGTCCAGTAGCAATTCACTGACCCTGGAGAGATGGAAGTCTTGGTTGGGCTGGGCGGAAAATCCGTACTAGGAATCTGATTCGGATGCACGCGACGGCCGGCGCGTGGTGTCCGGATTCAGAGGACGTGTCAAGTGGTGTCCGGATTCAGAGGACGTGTCACCGATGTCGCGCAAAGGACGAACGGTTTGAAATCACGTGTTACCGACGTCGCTCGACAGGCGTCCGGGTTCAGGAGTTGTGTCACCCATGTCGCCCAAGTGGTGTCCGGATTCAGACGACGTGTCACCGATGTCGCGCAAAGGACGAACGGATTGAAAAGACGTGTTACCGACGTCGCTCGACAGGCGTCCGGGTTCAGGAGTTGTGTCACCCATGTCGCGCAATCGGTGTCTAGGTTCAGAAGAGGTGTCACCGATGTCGCCCAAGTGGTGTCCGGATTCAGACGACGTGTCACCGATGTCGCGCAAAGGACGAACGGTTTGAAATGACGTGTTACAGACGTCGCTCGACAGGCGTCCGGGTTCAGGAGTTGTGTCACCCATGTCGCGCAGTGGGTTCTAGGTTCAGAAGAGGTGTCACCGATGTCGCCCAAGTGGTGTCCGGATTCAGAGGACGTGTCAGCGATGTCGCGCAAAGGACGAACTGTTTGAAATGACGTGTTACCGACGTCGCTCGACAGGCGTCCGGGTTCAGGAGTTGTGCCACCCATGTCGCGCAATCGGTGTCTAGGTTCAGAAGAGGTGTCACCGATGTCGCCCAAGTGGTGTCCGGATTCAGACGACGTGTCACCGATGTCGCGCAAAGGACGAACGGTTTGAAATGACGTGTTACAGACGTCGCTCGACAGCTTCGCAGGAGACCAGGAAGATTCGTTCAGTTTAGCTAACAAATCGCTTATCCTTGGAAATTTAACAGCGAATTTTGTCCTTCAATTCTCTTCCATGAATTTGCTCGATAGCCAACTGGCAGCTTTCTGTTTCTTTGATTAGTTGGATTATCTTGATACCGCTACTTTTACAGTTTTTGTTGCCATATTTTTTATGTGAGGGTGCGCCGAAGTTGGCGTCCAACATTTCGCCCAATTTACACTCTACAATTTTTAGATTAACTTCAGGCGCTTACCACCGTTTAGATTTCTTTTTTTAATTCGTTATCCTAAGGGTTCTGTCATGCGATGATGTCCTCAAGTTCTAGGTGCCCTAAAACATTCTGTCCTTGTGCAGCATTGCCTTATAAGAACGGGTGGTGTCGATTGGACATCAAAAACGATCGATATTGGACACTGTCGTGGTATCGCGCCTTGACCTGGCTATATATCCCCTTAGAAGACAAGATTCCTGAGCAAACAAATGATGCTAATTCATCCTACGTGAACTGGAAAAATCCGTTCGCATTTGGAGTTGCCTGGGAATGACGCAAAAAACCCTTTTCATTTCGATTCTCCAATTTTTATGACTGAAATGCCGACATATCTCGAAGTACCTATTTACAGGAGGATGTTCGCCGTTCGCTCAAAACACCTGCACATGTCGCCGTTCTCATCAATGGTCGAGCTGTGGATAAGGTGTGCTTTCTGGCCAAATTTTGTGGTAGTTAGGGGATTGGTCGAATTTATTTTATTTGCATTGTGCTCAGATTTCCCTACAGCGTTCATTCTGAACGAACCTGTTGCATTCTAGAAACTCCGGATTTCAGGCTTCGTTAATGTCGCTGTTGGAAGTCTGTCTAGAGACTAGCATCCGCCGATTGACCGTCTATGACTCCGTGTCTGACTGCACCTATCTAAGCAATGAACTTCGAATCTTCTGCAAAAACAAGGTGGATTCAAATTTGCTAGCCTTTCCGCATTATATTTTTCACTTCTTTTATTTGATTTTCAGCGAATAAAAATGATCGCCGGATGCACTACTAGTGATGCAGACCTGAGCTCCTATCGGTTACTAGTTCATCTGCTCCCTGCAAACTCCGGGAAATCTGCACTAGTCGAGGCTTGTCGAGACGTAAGCGATTTAGACAACCCCGGACTGATTGTACTCGGCACTATCACACTTCCGTTTCAGTTGTCGTCTGCCTCATCACCGATCTCTGTCTCTGATATCTCCAATCACTTGGCTAAAAAGTACTCCTTAAGTGATCCTGAGCTTTTGATACAGGTGGGTGTTTTTGCGGTTGGATTGGTTATTGCGTTGCTGTGAAAAACGCTAAACATACAGTGGCATCAGAAATTTTCGACGTTTTGTACCTTTTTATTTATTTATTTATTTATTTATTTATTTACTATATGCACTGAGGCGTGCTAACAATAACCTTCGAAATAAGATGGACGCACCATGAAAATTTGTCAAAAAAAAATAAACGGCCAGTATTAACAAACTCGGAAGCCAAAATGCTGACCCAGCTGAGAAAGAAGCAGCTTAAAACTGGACAAGAGGATCCAGGAAGAGAGAAAATTAAGAACAGGAAGCGAGCATACAGTGTGAAGCTAGAAACTGTGATAAAGGCGTCCGTCTTTTCTAGATTACAAACAGAAATGCAATGAGCAAAGGGTTCCAAATTGGAAACATATCTTGCCGAAAGAACGCTGTAAACTTATTAGGTTGAGAAAATAGTCTTGATCAAAGCGCGCATAGTTGGCGTAAAGCTCTCAACTACGTGCAAAGCTAATTGTAAGATATTTTTGCCACGTCGTTCCTAGTAGGGCTTTTTTTTTCCAAAAAGCATAGTTTTACAACAATATGAACCCCATGAGATACGTAGCTTCCATCATTGTCTAAAACATATGCCCAACGATCCAGAGCTTTTCGATTCCGCTGACCCGAAACTGCTGCGGCTGCAGGCTGAAAAGGTGAACGACCTCAGCTTCGAGCGCCGAAGGATCACTGAATTTCTTGTAGCGAAGATAATGTTTCATGGAGAGAAACAGGTGGTAGTTAGGAGAAGAGTCGGGAAAATTGGTAGCAGGGTAGGACTTCCCATTCGATCTGGGCACTTTTCTGGTGGCCGAGCGCGCTACGAGGGAAGGGACATTGTCGCGCTTTGGACGTTTCAGACGTAAAACGTCGACTAACTTTTGAAGTTCAGCATCCTACCCACTCACTGTCACTGATCACTGTGATGCCGGTAGGAAGAAACTCGGAGAAGATCATTCCATTGGAATCTCGCCAGCAACAGAATAGGACTTTCTTCTCGTGTTGCTCACCTCTGGGTTCCTTCGAAGGGGCCAGTATGACATAAAGGACTCAACCCTCGTTCCCAGTAGCAATGCATTTGAGGAAGTCCTTCCTATGTGGACGGTGAAATGATTCGCATACACTGATCCTCGACGTAAGTCGAAAACCATTTTACGGTAGTCAGTGCCTTAATATGAGTGCGCAGAGCCCCATCGTCCAGGGCTGAGATTTGTTGGTCTTCGGAAAAAACATCTTCCATCAGTGGCGCTGACATAAACGACAAATGAATTCGGAGACGATGTTCTCCTTGAACGTAGCGCACGTTTAGGCGATAGTGGCTAGACCATGATCCATGACCTTGTGGGAATCATAGTAGACAATGGCTCGCAGGCGCTCTCATCTACTGAGGCCGTAGTCCAACTATATATATATATATATATATATATATATATATATATATATATATATTCAAAAGTATGTAGCCACCTTGAAATTGATAATTTCACGTTTCGCGTTCGTTTCTACGAACTGGCGTTAGTAGCATTGGATTACCCGTAGACGAAAATAGCTAGATTGCTCTTTCCAGAAAAAAGCTTAATCTCCGGCAAAAACTAGGCGTTTTTGAATTTTTTTGTTTGTTTCAAATGTATGTAGCCATTCCAGAATATCGGGCATTGTTACACTCCTATTCAAATTTTGCGCTCTTTTTGGCGGGAAGTTCTTGTCATAAATAGCCAGCTTAACCTGTTCTTCAAAAATAACCACTATGCCAGTCCGTGGACGTGTCCGGATTATCGAGGAACAAGCTCAAATCCGAGCGCTCAAGGGTGCTGGCTTGACAAACCGCGCCATTGCTCGTCAGCTCGGACGTTCGCAAGATGTGTCGACCACTTCCTTCGAAATCCCAATGGTTATCGGTCTGCACCTGTACCGGGTCGTCCGCGTGTGATTTCGAGCCAGAATCATCGACGAATCAGCCGCATGGTGTCGAACTCCACATGGAGCGTCAACCAAGTTCGCGCTGAGATAGGTCTATCTGCATCAAGAACAACGATATGGCGTTGTATTCGATCGAACGAACACATCTGCAGGCAGACCATGCAGAAAGCACCTCATCTCACGAATTCCACAAGCAGGCGCGACTGGAGTTTGCATGGCACGCAATGGGAAAATGTAGGAACTTTTTGGTTTCGTCGACGTCATGAATTTCACACGCTTATTGCTTCAGGTCATCTTCGGTGACGACAAAAAATTTAATCTGGATGGAAACAATTCAAATCAGTTTCTTTAAGCCTCAATTGGCTGGTATCGAGGTTGTAAGCTGTCTGGTGCTGATCGGTCCCACGAGGTGTGGATGTTGCGTTCGATCAAACGGCGCCGGTGGTGTAATGGCGTAGAGCATTCCCGCCCGGTCAGAGGGAGGTGCGGGTTCGAGTCCCGCCTGGCGCTAGAAGTTTTGATCGCAACAAAACATCGTTGTGACTGCTTAATCTGGATGGTCCCGATGGTTACCGATATTACTGGAGAGATCTACGACAGGCTCCCATCACCTTCTCACGACGGAACTTCGGAGGCGGGTCTCTGATGACATGGGCAGGCTTCTGCAGTAGGGGAAGCTGAAGCTCAGATTTCCATCATGTCGTATGGACAGTCTAGGGTATCAAGCCGTACTGGAGTCCAGCCTGCGCCCTTCCTAACGGGGAGAAAACGGCAGACACATGTTCTGCAGCAGGACAGCGCTGCACTTCATGTGTCCAAATCGACCACAGACTGGCTCCAGCGTAATCGACTCCGAGTAGTGGAATGGCCAGCTTGCCCATCTGACTGCAACCCAATGGAGAACATGTGAGGTATCTTGGTCCGGCAGGTCTACTTGAATAACAGGCAGTTCAACGATGTTGGGGAGCTGAAAACCGCTATTTTGACTGCCTGGGACAACATCGGTGACGAAGTGATCCAGAAACTTGTTAGTTGCATGCGTAGCAGGGTATTTGATGTAATAAGAAATAATGGTGGTCCAATTGACTATTAATTTTTAATAAAAATCGTATTTTTTGAGAGTGGCTACATACTTTTGAAACAAACAAAAAATTTCAAAAACGATCTATTTTTGCTAGAGATCAGGCTTTTTCCTGTAAAAAGCAACGTAGGTACTTCCGACTACGAGGATTTGAATGCGACAAACGCCGGTTCGTAGAAACAAAGGCGAAGGGTAAAAATTTTGAATTTAAGGTGGCTACATACTTTTGAAACGCACTATATATATATATATATTATATATATATATATATAATGGTAAACGTACGTCTATTTACTCATATAAGTAATTTTTAAGAATTCTCCAACATTTTTTGCTGTAAAGTTGTCCTAAGATAGCCACGGACAATCGATAGAGAAGGGAGAAAAAGCCGGTCAACGCTTTCTCTTCCAACCAATATGTTCCAAGTTTTTTACGGAAAAGTATACGAAGATGGAACAGATTTTCTTTAAGCCTCAAATGGCTATTACTGAGGTTATTAGCTGTTAAAAATATGTTTTATTGCGGTCAAATGGATGTTGCGTTCGATCAAACAGCGCCGATGGTGTAATGAAGTGGCACCTGCTCGGTGAAGAAGGATGCGAGTTCGAGTCCCGCCTGGCGCTAGAATTTTGATGGCAAGAAAACATCGTTATAAAAGTATACGAAGATATCTCAGAAACAGTCACGACCCAAATATACTGACCTTATGTCATTGATGTCCTCTTGGCCTGTGGCTTTAGGTGATGTAAAGCATTTGCGTCTATAACAGTAACCTTTTAATCTGTACCTTAGGTTGCGCCGTGGACTTCACTTAGCTGCGATCATAAACAACACAAACTTTGGCTGGGTTGCCACAGATGCGGTATTTGGATCTATCCTAGTCGGAGGGGAATCGCTAGAAAAGAGAAACCAATTTAAAGGATGAGGCATCTCTCGACTAGGAAACTGCAAAGGAAGGTACTCTCGTATCGGTACCTCAGTTCACGGGTGTTGTCTTTGTAAACCACTCCGCATTCAGTTTTGCCAACGCTGCCCAAAATCAGAGTGGAGTACCCCCCCCCCCCCACAGCATAGACCTGCGGTATTTTAGTGACCACTAGATATTGTCACCACTTCAAGATCTGTGTTTGTATGCGTGTGTGTATGCATATCTTTGTGTGTGTGCAGATCTAAAGTCTAAGGATATTGTGACTGCTTTATTTTTCTTTAAATCGCTCTCGAGTTTGCATAAAACGCCAACGTTTTAGCTGAATATACCAGTACCACGTCTCTGAAAAATTGGATCTTCTCCAAAATCTCACTGTTTCAGGTCGGCAACGTGCCATCGCTGTCCGGATTTCCTCCGTGGTGTTTGCGGGTGACCGAGATAGTGCCTGTTCGGTCATTGCCATGCACTCGATATGCCTTTGAAGAGTGTCTGGTGGCGTTCAGCAAGAGGGACATCCGGTTAGGGAAGTAGAGTCCACATGTTTTGGAGGGTGTGCAATGTTCTTGCCTCAGAAATCTCCTTCACTTTTAAATCATTTGGGAAGTCGGCCGTAAATGGCTGGAATCCAAGAGCTTAGCCTCCTAAATATTGACGATCTTGCCGTAGGTGTCTGACATTTTCGTGTGTTACGAGGGCTTTATTCATTTTCACTGGAAAAGCGTGTAATTTAGACGTGAGGTTGTTGTTTCGTTACGATTCACCCGTGCAAATGCACCGGCCTTTCTCCATAGGTTGTTAGATGTTTATTTATATTGTTATTGTTGTGATAGTTTATGTAACATAATTGTAATAAACAGTTCAACTACAGTGTGTAGCGCAATTCGCAGGGGGGAAGTGGTGAATAACGCGCTCTAGCTCCAATCCGCTACAGCGGCGAATGCATGCCGCGCGCGGCGGACGAGTTGCCCGCAGAGCCGCGGTCCTGCGGCGACCGCGGTCGCCGTCGGTCTATGGTTGTTGGTTTTGGATTTGAAGCGACTATTGATTCCGAGTTCTAACAACCGCTGAGGTTTTTGATCTGCGCCGTCTGTCCAGGACCAGCTAAGGTCAGTGCCCAGTTATACGGGAGTCTTATGTGGTTGAACCGTCTAAGGACTGCGTTTTCTGCTGAGGTCTTCGCATCTTTCTGAAGTTCTTACTGTTTATGCTATTTAAGTTGTACCTGTTTCGAGTTCGAGACATGTTCCGAGTGGGTTTAGACGGTTTTATGTTTGAAACTATGTGGGGTGGTGTCAGAATGTTGTTAAGCAATCCATTTACCCGGAAAAGTAGTCAACTCCCTATGATCATCTTCTCTCTTTCACTACTTTTTTAGGCTTTTCTAGGCAGATACTTCTTTCATTAAAGAAACGATCAATATACCTCTGAAATGTTTTTAGAATAAGGGGAGCACATCAACTTACTTTTTGGTCCTTTTTATGACTGTATTTGTAGAGTTTATCAGCTTTTTTCTAGAAGGTCTTTAAACCATGTTAAAGAGATTGCACATCTACGTAGATTAACGGGAAGCAATCCTAGTTGCTTGGGTGCTTGCTATCGCAGCAGGAGAAGGCATCGGCTCTCGTGTGCGCTCCGATTCCAGGTTGATGGTTCGAATTTTTTACTCGCCGATACACTTACAACCGGAAGAAAACCCGTCCGAGCTGTCGGTGCGCAACGTCCACAGCCACGTGATTCAAACCTGGTTTTTATTGGTCATGGGCGCCTTTACATCAGGCTTTATACGTTTGAGCATAAACGATGATCTATGGGATTTTCAGCCCATCAGAAGCCCTACCCCGACCCTTTTTGCGGCGGACAAGCACGCTAATATCACTGGCTGCAGCGACTGGTCACCAAAGGGTAGGCAACTGCGTGGTTCCATAACGATTTCCCTGAATTTCACTCCGAAACTACGGTGTTCAACTTAGACGGATTTTTTCCGGCTGTAAGTTTATCAAGCACTGGATTTTCTCAACTGCTCTAATTTTCCCAACCCTGCAGTACTAATGGAGTTCTAAGAGCATCACGGAAAAATTGCTCCAATACGAACACAACTCACCGCTGCTTTATCAGCACTAGAAGACCGCCCTACTATGCGACAACCATGTAGCAAGCGAAACACCCTCGGTATACAAGAGTATCGGACTTCGAGGAGGATTGTGTCTCGCAGCTCATACAGTGCCCATAAAGGGCAAAAATTCACTCGTAATGAAGACGCACTCGTTCCTGTTGTTTATTTTTGGATTGCATTCATGGACACAGAAGGCCTCGAGGGTGTTCCTGGCGCCGATCTCATTTTCGTGCAGTAATATCGTGCATTTGATGTTAAAATCGTGTTCGTTGTGGGTCTCTTCACGGTGGCTACCCAGTGGGCTTCACTAACGTCTTCATTTGTAGCTCTCGCATGCTAGAGTACTCAAAAGGATCCGACTCTCAAGGAATTCGAAGAACGTTATATCCCTCGTTCACGGCTTCCATGAAGAAGTCATTGCCTTGGAGGGCGTCGTGATACACTTCTGGGCGCTATTGCACTTTATGGGGCTAACATCTGTTTTTGAAATTTGGACGATTACGGTAGGTTACAGCAGGCACGGGTCACTAGTGCTGTCGAGGTCATAATCGCCGACTTCACCCAAACTGCGTCTATGGTGGTTGTCTGGGGTGCTAATCACGAATCTGATATCCGTTTTTGGAATTACGGTGGGGTACGGTAGGTAGGTATACAGTATTGGTTTCCCGCGATGTTCCGCACCCTACGAGGCGATCTCTACTGGGGCCGCTTGCACGCAGTACCACCACCGTATCTGGCAATTCTACAAGATGTCGGATTCCTGATCAACACTCCAGAAAACCCTCCCCATAGACGAAGTCGGTAATCATCACCTTAGTCACCCGCAGCTGGCGTGCTCGACCGAAATTTCAAAAGGTGAGCAGCACCTCAAACCCCTGGACGAAATTCAGAAAAAAATCGACCTCAACTCGACCTCTGGAGTGGTGAAAATGCCATAAAGCTCTCTTTTGACATCTGCGAAATCTAGTCAGTTATGCCTGTCGTGCAGCGAGTGTCACCGAAACGCACTGCTTTTCGGCCCACCTAGTTTTCGAAGACTTAAGCCATTTGGCAGCCTCTCTGAGCCTCCAACGTTGACGAATCTCGGAACTTCGGTAGCGCTCCCTCATTAACATGAATCGTCACGGCCAACAGCGTCCTTTAGATTCCTCATGGCTCGAATTCCGAGAATTCAGGTCGGCACGGGGCAGTACTTTTTTCGTTTTCTTTGCCACTTCATCAACGTGTTTAAAGTTCTCCAAACACGTTTAGTTTCCTACTGTCTTCGGTTTGTTGGGTCTGAGTGGTGCCTCAGGAATTCTTCCACTTCTCATGAACATCGCCTTTGCAAGATTCACATCGTAGTTTAGGTTTTATTGCGACTTTACCGCAGGGATTTCGCAGAATTACTTTCCCCTGAATAGGATATTGTCCATTCTAGGTCTGTATCTACGCTTATTAGTGTCTCGCAGTATTCCTAGAACTCATCATATCACCCTTCTTCTTTGTATTTCTCAAAGCAAAGCTCGTTTCCTAGCCTAGTTCTGCGGGCATTTACCCCATTGGTGTGCTGTGTCCAGATTTCATTTCGATTTCAAAATGTCACCTACTGCTGTCATCCACTTCATAGGCCGTATGACTCGTTGCTGTTCGTGGCTGTTATTGTGTGACCAGCTGTTACTCACGAGACCGCGGCTTTCAGATGGCGGACTTGGTGCAGCACGCCATTCCGGCTGTGGACATGATCAATGCCACCTCGAGGCTTCAACTCGAAGCTGCTGAGGTACTAATTCCTTTATTCAATACCTTTAATATATAGTTTTGGTGCATTGGTTATAGGTGAACAGCCTACATTTCGTAGTGGAAAATTTTATAATTCATCGATTCGCTGACTTGTATTTTCTCGTTTGTTTATTTTAAGGTTCTTGAGATAGAGAATAAAATCGCTGACCGCTTTCGATTCCACCATCTACGGCTTCTTAGTGTGGCGTCTTTACCTTAGGTCTATAGAGGTCCGTGATTCCAGGGGTGAATTTTTTGAATAACAAACCATTTGGGCATCTGTCACCTTTACGTCGCCGTAGAGCACCTTGGTTTGTTTTACACCCATAAAAGAGAGTGCAATCTGTTCTCGGAATAGAAGTATTCGTGAATGAACTTACAGGGGAAGGTTCCCAACTCATGGTGAGCTTTTGCGATGCTATTTTGAAAGGATGTAGGGTTCTCTGAGCGGAGGCCAGAATCACAGTCAGTTTTTGCTGAACGCTTTTTTAAGTACCGGAAAAAGAGGTGTGAAGGCGTTTCGCAACACTCATCAACCTCTACGACACCCCACGAGATGTGCCTCGGAAACGCAGTCGCTAGGAGTGCCGCCTCGTAGAAGCACACTGGTGGGTTTTCAGTTCGAGTCCGAGTGCTTCCAATACTGTTTCATTGTTCGTTGTCATTACGCTTTCTCATGGTCACAGGAGGCAATTTTACACCATCAATGCTTACAACAAACCAGGGCTGTCTATTTGCGCCCGTGCTGTTTTTCAACTATTCATATCGGTAGAGGAGATGTTCCTCACTGGCTTTTGTAAGATGCTGCTGGTGTGAAAAGCGCTTGTGTTTTACTTGTTTCATTGTTTTGTTCCATAGCTTCGACTAAAAGGAAACTAATAAATATGACGTTTAGTTTAATAACATATAAGACTTTATTCCCAGAGAAATGATATGGTACAGATGTGAATAGTTGAATAACAAGCAGATATAAAGGCGCAAATAGACAGCCTGGTTTGTTGTAAGCATTGATGATCTAAAATTGCCTCCTGTGACCATGAGAAAGTGTAATAACAAAGAACAGGTACGTGAAAAAGTATTGGAAGCACTCGGACTCGAACTGAAAAGCCCACCGTTGTGCATCTACGAGGCGGCACTCCTACCGACTGCGTCTCCGAGGCACATTTCGTGGGATGCCGTAGAGGTTGATGAGTGTTGCGCAAGGCCTTCACACCTCTTTTTCCGGTATTTAAAAAAGCGTTCAGCAAAAACTGACCGCTCAGAAGACCCTACATCCTGTCAAAATAGCATCGCAAAAGTTCACCATGAGTTGGGAACCTTGCCCTGTTAGGCTATAGTGGGGAGCAGTGAAGGCTTTCAATTACTCGCTTAGTAATTTCATGTCTCTTCTTAACCGCAGTAGTCTCTATGCGTTTGGGATTTGGAAATCAGTTTGATGGAAGCTTACACAGTCAGATTTATGCGGGTGGTAGATGTTCCTTGCTGAAAGCGTTTCTGTTCTACTAAGGCCTACTTAACTTTCAATGTTTGCCTGGCATCTTTTCTCTCTCCAAAAATCGCATTTGAGGTGCGCGCCAGCAAGCCGAACTGGGGCTCGTATCTTCGTTCGTCGATGATTCCTCAAGAGGACTACAACTTCATATCTGCCTACGAGACTGCTAAGGTAGGTCGTTTTAGACTTTTTTGGATTTATTAGACTATTTTCCTCAGTTTCACAGTCACTTTGCTCCTTCCAAGACGAACGAGACTTTATTTTTGTGCTGCACTTTTTGTTTCTTTAGGTAGATTATTGTAATTTTCATTGATAGTTTTTCTCGTTTTTCTCTCATTTTTCGGAAGAATTTTAAACTATTTAACTTTTAAAAATATTTCCATGGCTTTCTTGCTGTATTTTTCATTTTCTTTGAATTTTCATCCAAATTTTTAGAACAAGGAAGAACGTGACGCAGTTTTGTCGGCCAATGATTCTAACGGCCAGGCGGCTCGTACCATTGTGAATCTGATCACGAACGTTGCCAAGGACCAGAATGTCCGCTATGTGCTCACGCTGCTCGACGATATGCTCCAGGTAGATTGAGCATTTCTATCTCCCTTTTTCTAGCTCTCTGTATGTTGTATTTATGTACATTATATTTTTTTAGCATTAACAGTGTAAATACTGCAGTTATATACACCATATGGGATGATCAAAATTACTGCAGTTGTTTTGGAATCCAAAGCATTTTTGGTGCCGCCAAAGCAATGTCCCAGAGCCGTGGTTTAAGGATATTCAAAGCTCTGTAGAGCATGAGAATTGACTACATTGGTGTTCAAACTTGAGAGATTACCACCGATTTTAAGTCGTTGCTTGATTTAGGAGGACAAGAATCGCGTGGAGATCTTCCATAACGCGGCCAAGAAGCAGAAGAGGACTGTATGGTCGTGGTTCCTCGGAATTCTTCAACGACAGGATAATTTTATCGTTAACCAGGTAAGGTTGAAATAACCAGTCCTGTAAGTGCTTATAGTTACACGGAATAATGATGCGTGTGTCCTGAGAAAGTCACGAACTTCGTTTTCATTCAGATGAGCTCAATCATCGCTAAATTGGCCTGCTTCGGGTCCACGTTAATGGAGGGTTCCGAGCTGAACTACTACTTCTCGTTCCTGAAGGACCAGCTAAAGAGTGCTTCAGTGAGTGATTATCTTGTCTTTTTAATTGTTCCACCTTTTGATCTGTTTGATTTATTATTATATGAGGTTGTATTTTTTATGTGATTGCTAATTTAATTTATATTTCCAAATCTTTTTTTGAAAAGCATTTCTTTATTTGAATGAGGTTTTGATATATTGTATTTTGTCCTGTCTTAATTTTTTTTTATCTCGAGTGCGGGAAGTATGGAAGCCATTGTATTGGAATTGTTTTGAAAGGAACGAGTGTATACTTATCATTTAAATGTACGTGCAAAGCAAACTGAAGGGTAATCATCTGAATGAATCAATCGCTTTTTGGGGTGAGTAGGCGTTCTAGGTCTCCGGGATACCATATAAGTTGGTAAAAAGTATATTTGGCCTATACAGTGAGTTGCGGCCGATAGGCAAAAAATCATTGTTGCCTTTCTCAGTCAAAACAATGACTTTTGTCTATCGTTAACAATGCATCGACCATGGAGGGATCTTGAGTCGATTCATGTTGCAATTGGAGCCTTCTGCTCTTCCGATTGCGCTACAGCTGTCCTGTATAGATTGAAGAATAAAGGGTTAAGGGCGCTTTCAATTCCATTTTTCAATCTTTTTTTGGGATGCTTTACGTATTCTTCTGTTAGAGACGGGATGTCGAAAAGGCATTTTCAATGCTTTCTTGGCCTTTAGAATGGCTTGCGGTGGGCAGCCGATGGACAAGTCAGGGTGCTATCCTTCCTAGACAAGCCCGCTACCAATTAACGGAGTCTGGAGGGATGTAAGGCTTGGTTGGCCTAAACGGGGCGCCCGAACTAGGAACCCTGAATCGCATGCGCGTCACAACCGGCGTCCAATCCCTCTTCGCTACCACGCGCAAGATAGAAAACACATGGTAAAATTTAGGTGATTGTTTGAGATGTTGCTAACTGCTCTGATGTTCACCAGATTTATTAGGTACAGCAAAACAAGGAAACATAATCAAATGAGTAGTCAGCCGATCGTAGGGCGGACAAAAGTTAGCACAGCCGCCACAGGCGGCTGACGATTTTGTCATTGGCGTTGCATACATATCAGAGCAATCGATTATAGGTGAGAAACTAAATTGTAACGGTCTATTCCAGGTTGCTAGAAATTGATTATCGCAGGCTTGGGCGCGTGTAGCGCATTCGGAAAAGGTGCCACCTGTCGCGAACACCCGATACCAGGTTCCTGGTTTGGTCTTCCCGCCCAGGCCAACCAAGCCTTCCATCCCTCTGTGTCCGGTGAATTGGTACCAGACTTGTTGGGGAGGATAAGGCACTGACTTGTTCATCGGCTGGCCGCCACAAGTCATTGTACGGCCAAATATACATTCAAATCACCTCCTCGACATCCCGTAGAAGTAGAGTGCGTGGCGCATGCCAAGGTGGATTGACTAATGCCGTCCTTCATCTTTAACCTTTATGGTGATTAATTTTTTATTGTGGTTGTTGTTGGATTGGAGGGTTTTCAAAAACTTTTTATTGTTTTTTCATCGTTTTACGAAGTAGCAAAGTAGGAGGCACCTGCCCTGGAGTTCTTCCCTAGTCGAGGTTCCTGATTAAGGTAGCACCCAGGCCAAGTAGGCCTTACACTCCTCTACTGAATTAGCTGGCTACCTTAAGTGTTTGCATAAGTCGAAGACGGGTTTGACGTGTCTCCACATCCAATCAAGTAGAATATGTGGTCCGACAATGGGATTGGTTAACGTCGACTTTTTCCGCCTTCTTGCTATCGTAAAACCTGTTATTTGCAATTTATTTACAATTCTTGGAAAATATTTTGGACGCATTAATACTTAATGACGTTTTTGTTCAGAGCAACGAATACATGAACACCACTGCTAGATGTCTGCAGATGATGCTTCGCCATGACGCTTACAGGTGACATTTTCAAATAACAGTAACACCAAATGCTAATGTTGTTTCTGTCGTAATGTGGTCAAGATGGATATTGCGTCACTTTGCATTTGTTGTTTGAATTGGCGAGCTATGAATTTCAGACATGCTTTCGTAGAGGTGGAAGGAATCCAATCGATCGTTGCGGCTTTGAACGGAAAGGCCAACTTCCAGCTGCAATATCAACTAGTCTTCGCTCTTTGGTGCCTTACCTTCAATCCGGATATCGCTCGTCGTGCTCCGTCGTTAGGTGTCATTCAAACACTGGGAGACATCTTGTCGGAATCGTCGAAAGAGAAGGTAGGTGTTCTATCTTTAGTCGCCTTCTGTTCTGCGGTTCTGCGTCGCTTTTCATTATTTCAAACGATGAGGCTAACCGTTACCTTAAGGTTATCCGTATCATCATGGCGACGTTCAGCAACATTTTGAGGAAGGTTGAAGAGCGTGAGATCAAGAAAGAGGCCGCGCTTCAGATGGTTCAGTGCAAGACACTGAAGACGCTGGAGCTGATGGATGCAAAGAAATACGACGACACTGAGCTGGAGGTGAGCACTTTCTATTCCGGCTTTGTTGGCTTGATTCTGTTTTCTCATATTGGGCAATGTTTTTTCGTGCTCTTTTATATGCAGAAAAGGGTAGCAATGTAGAGTGATGTGGAGAGCAGAAACCCTGTAGAATTTTCCGCAGGTTACATCTGAATTCATTCTGTGGAATTCTTTTCAGGAAGACATTGAATTCCTCAGCGAGCAGCTTCATCTTTCCGTCCAGGACTTGAGTTCTTTCGATGAGTACTGCAGTGAAGTAAGCTATTCTATGTGTTCGCTTTCTTCTGTTTTTGGTTGTCTTTGAGCTTCCGGACCCCCTGCATATGTTTGGTTCTTGGGTGAAGGAGGAGGGGGTCAATTTGAGCGGTTTCCGCACTAGAATGGTGTGCAGGGCTTCTCGTACACCATGATTATGCTCCCAGATAGGCCAAGCAACCCATCCATCGCACCAGGGTCTGTGAATTAGCATTACAGGTGCCTGAGTACAGCATTGAGAAGAGCTGGGTTGGTGAAACCTGACCAAGGAAGCGTAGTGGTGAGGCATGGAACACAGCTGATATGTTATCACTCTCGAGTTCACTGTTTTCTCGAAGTGGCGTGTCGGGCAGGGGCCAGATTCATCTACCGCTTACCGCACTCTAGCCGTGAAAATAGTGAAAATACCGCCAAACCTCCTGATATGACATTCATCAGCATCAGGATTATCGGTATTTTCACCATTAAAGGGCGGTAAGAGGTTGATAAATGTGGCCATAGTCGAGCAAGGGTTTGACGTGGTTGACTCACAAGCGGAAAGTGAAGGGTTTGAGTCCTATGTGGCATCCATGTTTCTTGTATTTTTGAAAACTCTTGTTTTGCATGCTAGTGATGCAGGTGGCGACAGACAAACATTTAGTTTACATCTTATCCTCTCTTTAACCTGAAATTAATAGGAAACAACGAACATTTAGGATATTCTACGTGTAAGTACTTCGCGTAGAACGCTGAACTCTTCTGTCTGGAACACAGTGATCAATCTTATGTTTCAACCGATACCTGATCTTCTTTAGTTCCTAAGTTGTTCCGGTAAATGTCTTCCTACTGTTTATCTTCGAGTCACTTCAGCGCACTTGCTGTTCTTTCTGCCAGTTTCTTTTCTTCTCTCGATAGGGGGAGGTGCCGTGGACCAAATTCTGAAAGGCAGGAGATGAATCTTACATGAGCATCAGAAGATATGTGGACCAATGATGCCGTGCGATTGAACTCATTATTCGTGCAGCTTTGTATATTCTGTGGCTGTATCTTATTCCGGGTAGGAGAGTTAAACGTTCTACGTGTGAAGATTTACGGACAACAGGTTTGCTCGGTTTGCTGAAAATTTGCATTTCATATTCATTGGAGGCTAAAGAGGATAGCAGTATGATTGTTTGCTTATACTGTCGTCGTCTGCACCATTCCCATGCAAAACATGAGTTTTAAAAAAATCACAAGAAATATGATTGCCACACACAGGATTTAGACGCTCGACCGTTCGCACATGAGTGGACTACGGTATCCATTTAGCTGACTGGTCGACGCACCTCTTCAAGAGAACAATGAACTCGAAAGTGATAACAAACTTGCAATCTTCCATGCCTCACCATTCCGCTTCCGTGGTGCAGTTTTCGCCAAACGCAACTCTGCTCAGTGTTTACTCGAGTCAAGATTCCTGTATTTCGTTACTTCCGAGAGGGTGGCGATTCCAACCAACACACTCTTCTACATAGCATAGGTGGTTCAGGCCTAAAGGATAAGGTCATCAGGTAGATCTTGGATGTCGTATCTACATAAGGTCGTTTCCTGGTTAGAAGTGTATTCTTTGGTATATCCCATTGTGGGTATTGATTACATAGACCTTGTAACTTTTCTGACAGCTCATGTTCTTTGTTGTTTTACCAACGTAATAATCTATCTTAAGGTTCGCTCTGGTCGTCTACAGTGGTCCCCAGTGCACAAGTCAGACAAATTCTGGCGTGAGAACGCTCCTCGCTTCAACGAAAAGAACTTCGAGCTCATCAAGTAGGTCCACGATGTCGTATCCGTTTCCTGTTCTGTTCTCCTATCAAGAGCTGCATCATATCGTGTGCAGGATTCTTATCCGACTGCTGGAGACTAGCCAAGATCCCCTGATTCTCTGCGTAGCTGCTCACGACGTTGGAGAATACGTCCGGCACTACCCAAGAGGAAAGACGTAGGTGTTCGCTATTCTGGTTGTTTGATTTGGCTTCAGGACTAGGTTCAAGCGAGCTTATTTCAGTGTTATTGAGCAGTACCAAGGGAAGCAAGCTGTGATGCGATTGTTAACTGCCGAAGACCCGAATGTCCGCTATCATGCCCTGCTCGCCGTCCAAAAACTCATGGTCCACAACTGGGAATACCTTGGAAAACAGCTCGATGTTGAATCACCTGAGACGGTAGCTGTCAAATAACAGCAGAATATTAGTCTGGCGGCGGAGTGCTTGTGATATTGCCCGATGTAAATTTCAAAATTTTTTGTGCTGAATATGTCAACCTCTTCGCTATGCACTGCTTTGTTTAACGAAATCGAAAAGTAGGACCAAATGTTAGTATAAGTTAATGTGATAGGCTCGTCTAATCTCCATCATTCCATGCTATGATTCCAGTGATATGCAGAGGACTGGTGTTCCTCCGAACTCGTTTGTATAGATTTGTATTTGAGTGGAATCTTCTATTTTAGAGAGTTGTAGGAAGACTAGTAGATAAAGCTCTACGAATGAATATATTGCGCGATTCGTTTGTTGAAAATTGTTTCGATTAAGGTCAGATGAGGTCCATTAGTTTTTTTTGAACGTAATCTCATTGAATCCATTGAGTTGGTCGCTGCGTACGCACCTTCATACACGCAAAATTAGTGGCCGCTATGGTGGTTCAGCGATTTCTGTTTCGGCTTGAACTTGCGGGTCCCATGATTACGGTAGCAGGCGGATGGGCGTTTCTCATGAAATGACTGGAATTTATCCAGCCTTCGATTACTACGACATCTGGGGCAATAGTCAGGCTGCTCTTGGTTTGTTGCGTGAGGGTTGAGTTATATAATTAGATTGCAGCTTTTGAGTAGAATTTTGATTTTGAGCAATTTCATGTAAGCTGCTTAGTTCCAAAGTGGGCCTATACGGGCGATACTATGCGGGCGGCAAACGAGAGATATTGTGAAGATGCCTAGAAGAACGGTTCAGGATACAGTGAAACGCTACAAGGAATTGAAGACCGAAGAGGATAGAAAAAGAAGAGGGCGGCCCACGACAGCTACGAATCGGAAAAATGTAAAAGTCGTGAGAGAAAAAATCTGAAGGGACGCTAGGAGATCGATGCGCCAGATGGCGAAAGACGTAGGAATAAGCGAAAGGTCAATAAGGAGGATAGTCAGGGGAACGCTCAAGAAGTTCCCTTATCGTCTGCAGAGATGCCAACTCTTGACGGACACTATGAAGAACAGGAAATTGGAAAGAGACAAGAGGTTGCTGCAACGATTCACGGTGGCACGCGCTCGAGACATCCTCTTTAGCGATGAAAAGATTCTCACGTTGAATCCAGCCTTCAACTCCCAAAATGAGAGGATTATTGGAGACTTACTCGCTGATGCTACCGCCAAAAGACGACTTCAAGAAAGTGCGAAAAAGCCTCCATCCATTTGGGGAGGGGTCACATCTTCAGGAAAAACTCCACTTGTTTTCGTCGAAGCTGGCGTGAAAATCAACGCAGCGGTTCACAAGGATATCGTGGAGAAAGTTCCCTAGTCGTGGGCCGATTCCCACTTCGGAGAAGCCTACTGGTGCTTTCAACAAGATTCTGCTGCAGCACACAAAGCAAAGGTGGCCCAGGACTGGTGCGCCGAGCAGCTGCCTGACTTCATCACACACGACGAATGACCCTCCAGTTCTCCGGACCTTTACCCGATGGATTATTCTGTATGGGCCATCTTAGAGAATAAAGTCTGCTCTACCAGGTACTCAAATTTGGATTCCCCGAAAGGAGCGCTTTTGAAATCCTGGGACGAAGTTGATGAACCGTGCCTGAGTGCCACATGCGAAGCCTTTGTCGAAGGCGATCATTTCGAAAACTGTTAGCATGCGTTGAATTGTCATGTTTGTGGTAGGTAAATTTGATAGTTAGAATTGATCTGCGAAGTTTGATTTCAAAATGCCATGGAATTTTCAGTGCACGGGTAATTTTGCCGCACGCTGTAGTTCGTTTTTAGTGCCAATTGTGTTTTGGTTGCTTGCAAGGTTGAATGCTCATTTGGAGGTAGGTTAGGTTCTTAATTGGATGAGTTTATTCCTAGGATTCGTGTTCATAGAATCGCCTTCGCCTATACATAGGAACTACGATTGATCGGGTTATCTCTCAACCGTAGAAGTGGCTGACTCAAAGCCAACAAAGGATTAGACTTACAAGGAAAGCGCTTATGCAGAAGGTCTAAGTCACCGATGTGATCGCCAGAATGGTCTTTCCTTCCTCTCTCTATCCTTCTTTCTCTCCCCGTCTCTCTTTGAGAAGTGACGACGTGTATGTTCTATATCGCGACCAAGTACAGGGCTGAGTAGAGTTACGCCCGCTGAGAACTCCACCGCCGGCGTGAATTCGACGCAGCTGATATGGACTTGTGGAGAGATCGCTAGTTACGATCTCAACTTCCATGAAAAACGTGTCAGCGTTTAGGTTCAAAGGGTTGAAAACCCTGAAACTGAAGTGTGCGTCTTACATTCTGGGGCCAGATTCATCATCCGTTTACGGGCCGGTAACGGTATATCGGTTATCGTATCAGTATCTCTGTATCACCTGTAATACTACATAGGCCGATATGGTGAATCCGCCGTGAGATGATACTGAGTATCGTTGATGAAACTGGCCTCAGGCTTAGTCTTCCATTAGCGATTTAAGGCACTGAATTTGCCTCGTCCATTGTTTAAGACGCACAGTTTCGGCAATAAATGATATAAAATGGCTCAGCGATAATGAGGTAAGCGACCATCCCGCAAGCCCGTATAAGCTGTGTTTGTCCCGCGCCGTCGGTGCAACTTTCTTTGCCTTTTTCGGCACTATCGTACTTTCGGGACTCCAGAGGACGAGGAGAGGTCGAAAATTTTTTTCGTCCAAACCTCGCCCAGGGGGAGGGGTTATTTGGGGTGCTGATCACGAATCTGACATCCGTTTTTCGTTTTACACTGGAATAGGTACGGATAACTAAGGTAATGGTCACCGATTTCGCCCAAACTCCAGCGTAAAACGAAAAACGAATGTCAGAATCGCTATCAGCACGCCCAATAACCCACCTAGGCGAAGTTTCGGCGAAATCGGTGACTATGACCTCGACAGCCTTAGTCACCGGTACCTATCGTAACATACCGTAATCAGCCGCAATTTTAAAAACGGATGTCAGATTCGTGATCAGCACCCCAAATAACTCCCATGGGCGAAGTTTTGGCGAAAGAATTCGACCTCTCCTCGACCTCTGGAATCCGTAAAGTACAGTAGTGCCCAATAATGCCCTTTTTTCTCTGCTGTATTCGGCATGAGATTCTTGCACTTCCCACTTCTGAGTAAGAGATTATTGTGCCCAAGCGTATCACATTATTGATTCTGACCATGCTTCGGTAGTTCCTTGCTTAAATGCTGTGCTGGAAACGATGTTTCTACAATATGTTGTGGAACTTAGACGCTTGACTCTACCGGTGCCCTGAATCTAGGGCAGAGAATTCTATTTTCCTCTAGTGGCGTTGATTAAGTGTCACCTATCCATAATGTTGTGGAATAGCTTAACTTAAGGTTACTTTAACCTTAACCACCCTATTGCGTCCTAATTTCGAGCGCGTTTATTTGCATTTTTCCTGCTAGAGTTGAAGTGTTCTCTTGTACATGACGGGTTTTTTCCCTGCCAAGTTGTATCAGGTCCCAGAGTTCCAGCAGGCAGGATTCTCACTATACAGCCAACAACGGTACTCGAAGTGAGTAGGTAGCTGATGCTAGCAGAGATTTCATTGGATAGCGCTTTCCCAGCGCGCCTTCTGCACTCTCTTTGTGTCACTTTCGTTTAATTTATTCGACTACCTTACTTGAAACGCTCTCATTCTAGGCTCCTTCGGAGTGCATGTTGAAACGGTTTCTTCAGAGGGTCGTAGCGTCGATGACGAAAGTTGCAGAAGCTGTTGAGAGTAAATCCGAAGCCGTCCTACACGATGTACAAGCCGGCAAGGTCGAGAAGCATCAGAGCGGTGACGCGAGAGCTCGAATAAAACGAGCAAAATATGCAATGCTACTGGCCTACCAGGGAAAAGAGTACTTTGGAATGCAGGCACGTTGTATTTAAGTGATGTCGCACATTTTTATATTTCACTTAAGCGAAAAGATAAAGATCAGATCTTATGGTTGCGCCATGTATCCTATATTTTCTTGGTATTTTGAGTCACTTTGAGCATGAGTATTTGTCCAAGTATTGAAACTAAAACATTTACTGTTTATTAGCTCTTTAGTCCAACTCATTCCATGGACTAGATATACCAGTTTGAAACAACATCGAACAGCTTTCAAACCAAGTTCGATACTTCCCAAAGCAAGGCTAACGCTTTTGAGATCAATATGGATCTTCCAAATCAAAACGAGCGTACTAAAGATAGATCCGGGCACTTTCTGAGAAAGTCGAGGTATTTTTTATCGTACAAAAATGTATTACACCCTTCTATAAATTTGAAATTAGTCTGCCCAAAATGTGAATTCACTGTTCAAAATTTTATAAAAAATTCAATGAAAAATAATGTTTCAATTTTGCTTCAAAACCCATAAAGGTAGGGATCATTTAGTGCATTAAAAGGAGATATGGCGCCATGTACTCGACTATATCGTCACTATTTTTCTTTGATTAATATTTTAAATGTCGCTAATTTGGAACAGCAAAGTGAAGATATCTCTGTTTTCAACAATTTTTTTGTACCGTTGACAGGCGTGCAATTCCAGGCAAACAGATTTTTTGGTATCAATCAAAGGAAAATTGTAATATGCAGGACGGGTGCATGGCGCAATCTGTTTTTTTTTTACCATCAAAGCATGTTGCCGTTCTGCACTTCGGAATTAGTTATAAATCAGTATCTTTCTGTGAAACATGAAAATTTTATAAAATTTATTTAGAACAGCGTACCCGCATTAGGAGCAGGTGCCAAGAATTTTAAACCAGTACCTTTCTTTGAAAAATAAGCATTTTACAAAATTCAAAACAGCTCCACATTTGGAGCCTGCGCAAAGAAATTATTTTAAACTTTCTTACGACAAAAATTTATTTTGATCCTCTCAGAGTGTCTGGTTCAAACTGTGAGGCTCTCGTTTTTATTTGGAGAATGTTCAGATTGGTTTCAAAAGTGTCAGCCTTGCTTTGAGAAGTGTACAGTTTGGTTTGGAAATGGTGCACCTTTTCTACGACATTCCTTCTAGGTAGAATACGTCCCGCAAGGGAACTGGGTTGTCCCCCTCTTAAGCAAAAAGGCCTTGTTTTTCTCTGAAATGGTTCTGTTGCATTTATTGATATTTTCCAGATTCAAAAAGGGCAGCCAACAATAGAAGGGCATCTAATAGGCGCGATGAACAAGCTAGGATGGATCACTGACGAAATGAAAGACCAGCCTGGTCTGTTCCATTTCCAAAGAGCGGCTCGAACTGACAAAGCGGTGTCGGCCGTCAGACAGGTAAAGTGACTCTTCCGTTGGGAGCCTCTTTCGTGGGCTATAGGCATGGAGCTGCTTTAGATTTGTGGCATGGAGCTGCCCAAGAACGACGAGTATGTGGTTACGGGGCCCAACGAGCTGAATGCTCTGCTTCCAAAGGATATTCGAGTCATAGGCGAGTTAACTTTTCTATCTCGGTACATATCGGGCTTTTGTCCGAGCGAGTTGAGCACAACCAGCTTCTACCTGAGTTAAGCAGGTATTTTCAGCTATGCGCCGGGCGACCAACGCGTTTCATCCACAGAAGATGTGCTGTGCGAGGACGTACAGCTACACATTGCCTACGTTCGCATTCGCAAAGCCGACAGAGGTATGTAGTGAGCCGGGGTTTCGGCTTACATCTCTGGTTCTTGTAATAAATAGCTGTTGATTCCATCCGAGTTTTTTTGTCGCTGTTTTTCAAAAGTCCAAATCTATCCATCCCTTATTTATACTGTTGCTTCAATGAGAATGACCAGTTTTTTTTTTGAATTGTGGATCGTTTTGTGAACTTGTTTGAAAGGGCCTTTATTTTAGCTGACGAATGCAGCATTCCGGATTAGCAAGGAGACATTAGAAGAAATTAATTCTATTCTGAGCATATACAGAGGAACTCACAACTTCTTCAATTACACATCTAAAAGGTTAGTTTTGGTAGATTGATGACTACTACATTTTCATACATAGTTTAATCCGTTCCTCCATCCGCAAAAAATTGACGACCGACTGCAGCTCAGACCGGTATAGGTACTCTGAATCCCACTTGAGGTTAATCGTTCAACATGGGAATAAATGGAGAATGCTGGCTTATGGTGATTCCGCCCGATCAACCATTACCGATCGACTTTTATACGTGTTAACCGATTGAAGCGGGCATCGCGCTGACATAACGGCCTCCGAACTGGAGATCACAACAGGTAAACAGTATTGATCGTTGAAAGATTACGACGTTTTTCTGGGACGAAGCTTCGGCCAGTAGTAGAACCACCGCTAGACCCGATGCTGGAGATTCTCGTACAACCGCACCACCTAGCAGCTGAAACGTCATCCCTGCCGAATTTGCATCATTTGAGCACAAAAATGAAGGAAGACGATACCTTCTCTTTTTGATATCAAGGTTCTCTCGCAAATTCTTCGTTTCGTGTTATAACGTATTATTATAACGTATTGGGTGCGTGTAGTGCAGTCGGAGGAGGCGCCGACTGTCGCGTGCATCCGATACTTCCATCCCTCCGGGGTCGGTGAGTTGATACCAGATTCGTCTGGGAAGGATAAAGCGCTGACGTCTTCATCGGCTGGCCACCGCAAGTCATTGTATGGCCAAATACGCATTCAAATCGCCTCCACGATATCCCGTAGAAGTAGAATGCGTGGCGCATCCTGAAAAGGATTGAATGACGCCGTCCTTTATCCTTTTATCCTTAACGTATTAGAAGGGAGCATGTAGTACGTCCAGAGGAAGTGCCTGTTTTTGCGTGCATCTGATTCCGAGTTGCTGGATCGTATTTGCGGCCCAAGTCAACCAATCCTTTCAGCCCTTCGGAGTCGTTGAACTAGTGTCAGACTTGTCCGGGATTTTCAAGCTGCTTCTCACGCTATGTGCCCTACTGGCTGATTGCCTAGTAGGCTGCGTAGTTTAAAAAATTGTCGTCGTCATGAGCTCTACTGCCATTTTTTCATAGGACGTTTGATGATAAAAACCGCTATCAATTTTTGCTTTGAAATTTTTTTTTTTGAAGCGATTCATCATTGGTTGCAAATGATACTCGGAAGTACTAGGTTGTAAGGAAAGTTTCCGCCACTCACTTTGGCGTTCGGCTAAATCTTTGAAAAGTGTTCTGAAACCTTCTCTCAATAACTCATGTATAGGCGAACCTATGGCCTACGTTAGGCACTATTGTAGTCATGTTCCGTTGCGACTATGGCAAGCAGAGGCAATCGTTCTCGACTACAAGCAAGTTCGATTGCTTCTGCTTCACGAGTTCAAAAAGAGAAGCAGTGCAAAAGTCGCGGTGAATAACATACGTGGAATGATGGGTTCTGCCTGTGTTTCCTGCGACACAGCAAAAGTATGGTTTCGGAAGTTCAAGAACGGAGACTTTTGGTTGGAGGAACAACCACGGTCTGGAAGGCTAGTCGCAGTGAATGAGGAGCGCCTTCTGAAGCTGGTTCAGGAAGATCCCGGCGTTGCACCGGAGAACTGGCAATGGAACTCGAGTGCGGTCACACCACCATAGCTCAATTCCTGCGTGGGCTTGGGAAGACATATAGATATGGCGCATGGATACCGTTTGAACTTGGCGGCCACCAGCTACGGACGCGCCAGGATTCGTGCATGAACTTCTTTGACTTGACGGCGGAATTTTTCTTGGCTCGAGATCCTGGTCACTGGCGACGAAAACCGAGGATTTCTATAGAACCGGGATCTACAAGTTACCTGACAAATGGCAATATCCGTGTTGTAGATAATGACGATGTATATGATGTTTAGCTGTTGTGTGTCGAACGAGAGAAATAAATGTTGAAAAAAAATGCAAAAGTGGCGGGATGCTTTCCTTACAGCCCAATCGTTTAACCATAAGTGCCTACGCGACTCACATTTTTTAGAGAATTCGACGATCGCAGCTGTCACCGCTACATCTTATCGTTCGACTGCGGTGAGCCATTCCTGTTCCATGATGATGTGCGGAATGAGGACGTCGAGTTCGTTCAACTCACCATTAAAGGACAAAGTTTCATACTGCATCAGATCAGAAAGATGGTTGGTAAGTAACTCTTCTGGGCTTTTTGCCAGCTTTTTCAGCCCCCTTTATTATACTGTCTTTTCTACAGGAATGACGATCGCTGTGATACGAGAACTCCAGTCTAAGAGTTACATTCAGAGAACGTTTGAAAGTGAACGAGTGAGCATATTTTTGTTAGAATTTGGAGTCTTTCCCGGTTAAGGATGGATTGTGCTATACATAAATGAAGATAGCAGATGCCAGAAAAATCAGAATCTCGGTCTTCACAAGCTGCCTTCTAGAAGGAAGGCTAATGACTTGCTACTACTTCACAAAAATCTGTTTGGTAAGTGTGGCATCAAGCCGGCGGTGTTCCTACCAGTAAGGGCCACTTCAGTCACCAGGCGTGGGCCTATCAAGCTCCAGGTTAAGACGCGGTACTTTTTCGTTAGCAGAACAATCGGCTCATTTGAGGCCCTGCTCAAAAGGTGCCAGGATGGGTTGCGCTACACTACCTTCAAAAACTGGTCTGTAAGGAGCTTACTCCGCAGGCCGTACATCTTTCCTACTCTCTTTCAGTTTTAGCTTATCCCTAGTTTTGTTTTTATTGCTCTGCCTTACGATGTTGTGAGGTGCGTTGTATTGTTGGCTCTAGTTTTGTGTTGTTTTTGTGCATATGTAAGTACCCCTTATGTAATAAACGTACATACATGCCATATGGCGTTTGTTTACAGTGTGCTCCGCACTTCTAGGTAGGATTTGTAAGTGCTGAGGGCTTGCTAAGAAACGATGATTTACCAAAACTGAAAAAATAGATTACGAATGGGGTTCTTAATTTTAAACGATTGATTTGATTTTTTAAAAATGATTTGAAGTATTTTGTGACATTTTAAAACGTAATTTTAAGATCAGACTATTGTGTACTTCAAATTTGAATGTTTTAAATTTATATTTAGTAAATAAATTATATTTTAAAAATTATTTTACTTTTTATTTTTTCTCCAAAATTTGATTTTTCGGAATTATGGGGGCTGAGGGGGGGGGGGGGGGGAGGGGCTGTCTCAACTGGGCGTAGATTTCTTTGAAGTACAGCTCACGGTAGGACAGCATGTTGCGTTTTCTTTGGCCGAGTCCACCTCAGCCCTATGATTTCGCAGGAGTGTGAAACTATAGTAGGATAAAAAGCAAGAAAAGTCATCACAACAGTGCACCCCAGCCCTTAACATGCATTGCGCCGATTTTTTTTCAAAGTTAAGCCTTCACCTACACTCCACCCCCTTTTTACAAGTTGCCTATGAATGTGAGCTCGTTTTCGCGTAATAGCGTTAAATTCCAGCTCCAAAATTTGACGGACAGCTGTCAGACTGCACCGAATACATCCACTTTTACTTCTTCAGGTGGACGTTCCGAAGGCTCCTGGTCTTGGTCTACTACTGGAAAGGGTTCACTACGATCTCTACGACAGAAAGTAGGCGCAGTTGTGTTTACCTCAGATGGACTATTTTCCATTTATTTCAAGCTAAATTCTCGCTTCAGGCACGCGAAAACCCACGAGCCGTTAACAGACTGGGGAGAAGCGGTTGAAGCTCGTGTGAATGAAGTCAAATTTGATCTCATTACGAAAGAAATTCTGACCTCAGAACTGCGGCACCAGTCGTGAGTGCCCATATCCTGACTCTTGAAGACAGACTGGAGTTTCTAGTCCGAACCTGTCTCTTTACAGCATGCTGCAGTGGTTGGCCGATCTAGTACGGCATGATTTCTGTGCAGATCCGGAGTGCGAAGAGGTGCCGAAACAGACGTTCCTGACGATGGCTCTCGCTAAGGCAGCGGAGGTGAGTACTATAACTGTGTTTCGCCTTTGACTGTCGCAGCGTGACCGCACCGCAACATAAGGCGCGAAATATTGAAGATGTGTGGTGCTGCGCGGCAGACAACGGCTGCGCATAGTGCCCATTGAACGGGTCTGAGCGATATGTTTGCACATTATAGGCTGCCACAGCGAATGAGGTGTCCAGTGAAGCAGCACCTGAGGATGATCCTGTGCGTGATCAGAAGGAAGAGAGTACGATCGGTGATACTAATCTTGTGAAGGAGGATGCGGAGCCAAAGGAGGTAAGGGTGCTCACAAGGGAAGGGTTTCGAACTCCCATGGAACTTCAAGTGGAAACCAGGATCATGAGAAAGTGCTCGGAATGCTGATTACGAATATGGGTGTCAAAGTTGCAAAATGAAACACCTGAGCGAGTTATGGCCTGCCGAACTCGGGTGGCCTCACCACGGGCTGGCCGTAGCTGACGCGAGAGTGGTGAGTCATCAGGGCTCCGTAAAAAGGACCGCCAGCTGCGGCGGTGACGCAGGGGTAGTGCTCCTGCTCGTCAGACGCGACGTCGTTGGCTTCCATTGATCCCGTTTTTTTTTGCAAATCATAATTTATCTGTGAAATGTCCTTTTATTCTGAATTATTAAACGTGTCTGATTAAATGGCCGGAAAAACTACCATACACGTTTGTAGAAATCCTTGAATCCATAAAACTGCTCCGGTTTAATGTAATAATGTTTTTGTTTTTGCCTTCAAACATTTTTACAAACGTGTATGGTAGTTTTCCCGGCCATTTAATCAGACACGTGTCATAATTCAGAATAAAAGGTCATTTCGACGATAAATTATGATTTGCAAAACAATCGGGAGCAATGGGAACTGATCCAACGACGTCGCTTCTGACGAGAAGGAGCACTACCCCTGCGCCACCGCCGCATTTGGGGTCTCTCTTACGGAGCCCCGATGTCTCACCACCCTCGCGTCAGCTGTGTCGCAGGACCAGCCTGTGATGAGGCCACCCGATTTCGGCAGACCATAACTTGCTAAGGAATTTCATTTTGCAATTTTGACACTCATATTCGTAATCAGCATTCCGATTTCTTTCTAATGATTCTGGTCTTAACTTGAAGCTCTATGGGAGGTCGACACCCTTATCTAGTCGGTATCCCCTGGACAACGGTTGTGGGCTGAAGTTGAGTATGAGATCTCTAAATGGATGTACAAAGTCCAACAAAGTAACCATCCTTTTCAATTTGCATGGAGTGTATAGGACACAGTCTCCACTTCCAGGACACTATGCAGAGATAAAATGCGCGGCGTAACGTAACCCGAGCGTTTGATTACGGCTATTTATTGCTGCTCGGGTCTTGTGTGCTCGGTCGGTCTATAGCTTACCTGATGTGAGACTCGTCTCTCACCAACATACTGGTGTGGTTCCCACGAGAACCTGTGGAGAGGTCACTGAACTATAGACCTGCCATTAATTTTGCGCGAACGGACGCATGGACAGAGCTACAGATGGGTCAAAGATTCTAGTAAAAAATTTTGGTCCAGCACAATATTTCGTGCAGCACAAACCTAAAAGGGTCAATACGTAACGAAGGTAGACGTTACTCAGTGCATACTGGTCGGTTGATCGATACTGCGTTCTTGGTATTGATTTTAAGCCCCTTCAGCCACTGTCGTATCCGCCGATCGATAGGTTAGACGACCGTCATACGAGCTTAGAGGGCCGTCCGGTGACCGTTAATTTTGCGTCGACATAGGTAAGGGCCAACGGAGGGGTTGGAAATTCCTTACTATTCTACTATATAAAAGGAGCTAATCCTTTGGACTTCCGGTGAGCCTCTAAGCTCTCTGTTTGTCTGTCACTGCGTCGGTCCGTCGATGAAAATAGCCGACAGAAATGCTTTACATGTCCATTGGCACTATCGACCTCCTTCGGAGTAATCGTTTGTGGAAGTCGCTACCGAAATGGGCTTCACCGCAGATAAGATCAATACCGATTGATATAATCGATTTCTGGGAGCTAAGCCGTATGCGGTGGCAAAGCTGGCTGGTCGCTGACCACTTGGCGCTTGCTAATTTAGTGATTTATGTACCTCCATATTTCCCTTTCATGCTCGTAATGAAGTGCGTAAATTGTGAATACTGGTGTCAAAAAACCACCATAAAGATGCGCCATGTTTTCTACATTCATATAGTATCGCTAAGGTACTCCTCTTGTACCATCTGGGACTCGAACCTCACACTGCGCTTTCTCGGCCTTTACACTACCGCCGTTGTCTGACCTAACATTTGAGAGCCCTTAGCATTCATTCATTCATTTATTACATGGTATATGCCATGTGTTAAAGCAACAAAATTGAAAGACAACAAAAAAAACACGAAACAAACTAAAATAGGGAACAATAACAAGGACTATTACGAAAAAGGAGCGAGGAACTAAAATAACCAAAACATTGTAGGAGAGAAATGAGACATTCTGCAGAAGCAAAGTTCGGGATCTGGAACGACATACTGGCACGCCAACGCCAGCGGAAGCTGGACAGTCAACGGCGGAGAGCCTTCCTAGCGGAAATTTTGAAGACAGACAGCTTTTCCGGCAAAACAGCGGTCTTGATCAAGCGCACAAAATTAGACCCGGCACGATTTGCAAAGAAGCGACATCTTGTTCCTGTACGAGCCCTGGAGTACGACAACTTGATTGAACCCCCTCTAGTTACAGATGGCAGCAATTTGAAAAACCTATCGCTGCTCATACGAGTAAAACCCTTGATAAGTTTGTACACCATAATCAGATCATAGAATTTCCTACGAAATGCCAAAGATTCTAGGCCCAACAGCTTATTTCTGTGAGCATAATTAGGTACACAGGAATAATCATAATTAAGAGTACGCAGTAAAACCTTTCTTGTAAAACTGTTCTGTACAGCCTCAATTTTATTGGAGTCTCGAACCTTAGTGGGGTTGAAAACCGATGTGCCGTATTCTAGAATAGGCCTAACGTACGTTTTATATGCTCGTACTAAAACTTGGGGGTCAGAAGTAGAGAGACCTTTAAAGAGGTTAAATAGACGTCTGCTTGCTTTATTCGCAACATACTCACAGTGCTTAGAAAAGTCTAGATTTTCAGTGACTGTGAAACCCAGGTCCATCGTCTCAGCAACTGCACTAAGAGGACGGCCCTGCATATGATAAGTCGCTTTTCCATTGTTGGAGCCCAAATGCAGAACTTTAGTTTTCTCCACCGAGATTGGTAAGCCCCAAGTATTGGACCATACACACATGTTCTCAATGGCAACGTGAAGAGCTTTGGATCCATTAGGCGAGCTGACCTCATCATAAATCTTAATATCATCAGCAAAAGCTTTACAATTGACTCCAGAGTCTTGCATAATTTTGGGAATGTCATGAGTGTAGATATTGAACAACACCGGGGAGAGAACGGATCCTTGTGGTAAACCACTGGGAGCAGATCTGATGGTGGAATACGCGTCGTTTAATCGCACCTGGAAGGTGCGACTTTCGAGAAAACTAGATATCCATGCAGTAACTCTAGCGTTAATCCCGACTGCGGCTAATCTTACACTAAGAAGGGCATGTGGAACCTTATCAAATGCCTTGTTAAAGTCAAAATAAATGACGTCCACTGATTTATTACAATCAAGAGAGATAGTCCAGTCATTAAGAGAAGCTAACATATTGGTCTCCGTCGATCTGCCTCTAACGAACCCATGCTGATGGTCAGATAGAATTGACTGGGAGTCAAGATGCTGTACAATGTAATTTTTGAGAATCTTCTCAAATACGCGAAGAAAGACTGACGTAATACTAATGGGTCGATAGTTGACCACCTTATCACGCGGAGGTTTCTTAGGAACTGGAATAACATAGGAGTGTTTCCACCGATCTGGAACTTCAGCGGTCATTAGGCTGAGATTGAAGATATTAGCGAGAGGCTCAGAAATAAACGGTATTATTTTCTTAATGTATTCCAGAGGGAGACCATCAGGCGTTACAGAAAAGGAGGTGGGCCAGAGCGAAATGACTTTTTCTATATCTTCACGGTAAAACCACGGTGCGGGAGTAGAAGTTGCATGAGATGAACTATCTACAATATTGGCGCTACAGTGATTTGAAGAATAGACAGCAGCGAAATGAGAAGCAAAGATTTCTACCTTTTCGCCGTCGGTGGTAACGTAGCGAGAACCTTCAATTAGGGCTGGTATTGTCTCCCTGACCTTTAACCTAGAATTGATGAGTTTGTAGAAAGCCTTAGGATTTTTGGAAAGTAACACATTTCTCTCAACTGATGAATTGTACTTCTTCAGCGCCTTAAAGAACTTGTGATTGACTGTTTTATAAAAGTTCCAATTCGCTTGTGTCGGGAAGTTACTTGCTAGCTTGTATGCATAGAACTTACGCCTATGTAGAGTATGTAAATGCTGAGGTAACTTTATTTTAGGCCCTATCACCTTCCGCATGGGCGTGAACATCTCCAAGGCAGTTTTGATAATTTCTAGTAACATTTCATACTTATCGTTGACAGAGTTAGCAGAACAGAAGGAGCCAACCCAGTCAATATCACCTAGAAACGCAAAAACTGAATCATAGTCAGTGTTCTTTAGATCGACACAATATCTGGAAGCTAGGTGGGGACGCCTACACATAATACTAAAACTTACCGAGGAATGGTCACTACTACCAATGGGCGGTCGCACAGTAGCCCTAGAAACTAGGAGTGGATTATTGGACAGGACCAAGTCAAGAGTATTTTCACCGCGCGTAGGCTGGTGAACAACTTGTACGTAGTTGCACACCGAACACATGTTCAAAAACGATTGGGAAACGGGAGTAGAGCATGAGGGAGGGGTATCCCAAGTGATGTCTGAAAAATTAAAGTCTCCAACAATAATCGACGACTGATCACATGCAGAGATATCGCTCAAAACTTTAATGAGATTCAACGACGATTTCGCAGGGCAGCTTGGAGTCCTGTATACGACAGTAAGCCTAAAAGGACAGGGACCGTTCGGAAAAACATCACAGGAAAGAATTTCATAGGAGTCAGGAACTGATTCTCTGAGAATAACTGCGTAAGGAATATCCTTTTTGAGAAAGGTCGCAACCCCACCACCTTGTTTCCTTGGTCTGTCACACCGTACTACATCGTAAAAATCAGACAGGCCACCTAAGATAGGGTGAATTTCATGAATTGATTTTAACCAAGTTTCGGTTAGCAAGACAAAATCGGGAAGACCTGTTGTAAGAATGAACGAGAGTGCAAGGCCGTTTTTAGAGATAGATCGTATGTTTGCCGAAAAAACTGAAAGATGTTTAAGAATGGGAAGGCTGTCATTCAGTTTCCCGAATCAGCTACGGCAGGATCTTGAGAGAGCAAGGTTGTAGCATGAACGGCAGACGGCGAGGGCATTTCAACACTAGATGTATTACGAGAGAGCGTACGAAGATTGCGGGCCGCCCGCTCCTCCCTTTCCTGCTTGGTTAGAGAAGGACGGATGAAGACGCCCTTAACAGGGAAGTGGCGGAGGCGGGGAGCACGTCGCAGAATAAGTTGCTGGAAGAAACGAGTAGGCAATACTACTTTTAACAAACGAGGAACATCGCGACGCGGCCTACCCATACGATAGCAAGTTAAAGGCATACACTCAATGCCGAGGAAATGAAACAACTTTTTGCAGCAGTCAAGATCAAAACTGACGCGAAACATCGGACTAGGATGAGAACATTCGCAAATACCGGAAATAACCACGGATCTTACTCTGTAATACTCATCCAAAGCATCAGAAGCACCGACTTGTAACGGAGAAGAAGACTGAGATGAGCTGTTAAATTGAGTTGAGCGGCAAGAACTGGAAGCTAGGCTGGCTTTAAGGGACGCTATTTCTTCCTTAAGTCGAGCATTTTCGGCCATTAGTTCACCATCTCTCCTTCTTAGCGTTTCCAGCTCCTCGTCCTTCTTCAGCATGCTGTCAAGTAGATGACCCAGCAGTGCTTTAAGGTGAAGAGGAATACTCGCATCCGCATTCACGAGCTCCGCGGCCTCTGCCAGGTCATGATCGCCAATCGTGTTCGCCGAGAGAGGTACGCCCGCGGTTCGCGAGCGCTTGGTACCCTGAATTGAAACCGAGCGAAGAGGAGTGCTCATCTTTTCACAGAATTAGTTATGGACCTTATTTAGTGGCAACGGAAACACGAGCTTTAGTTTCGTCCCTGCCACAAGGACTTGTGCAAAGATCAAAATGCAAATAGTCAATATGGATCGACGCTCAATCGCCGCAAAAGAAAACGGTTGAAAAAATAGACCTCAAGAGGTGGCTATAGAAACGATTCTTCTTCTTGCTCCAGCCACTAGAGCAACAGTAGGTCCCGAGCAGAATACTAGGTGAATCAGAAGACTCCTCGCAGTTGCGTAGAGGAGCGCAATAGAGTGGAATAGGACGACCGAGTAGAGCAAGTCCAGGCGCCGCCGCACGCCACTCAGACACGTCGGGATTTTTGAGAGACCTAGGACTTGACTTGCTCATCGCTTGACTATCTAGGTAGCTTCTTTCCACGAATTCATGACTTCCAGGCAGAGAAGTCAACGGCTACTGCATCTTCGTCCTAATACCGACGGTTAGCGACGACTCAAACGCCCTCCTTTCGCCTCTCAACCATGTGTAATGTCACCAAGGTCTCGTAGAGTAGTGTTGTGTGCTTGTAAGTTGTTGTTGTTGTTATTATTACCTGTTGTTATCACGTTGTTGATACGCTGTCAGTCGATGATTCTGTGGCAAGGAGTGACAAATGCTCACTGCGCCACCATAAAATCTCTTTATTCTCTAGGTCAGTCAATCAATACTCATCAATATGACAGAGAGATTCTGGTAGAACGCAAGTGAACGTGCAACATAACCGTATATAGATATGGTCTGGGCAGCAACAAACAGTACAAAGGCAATCTGTTGGCTTTGGCACCTGTGTGGGGTATCGAAGGCAGTGTTTATAGACCGCGACCGCAGCAACCTCATCGCCTAGGCAAAATATGCATATCGATTTATGTCGTGACATTAATCGATTTATACACTTGGGCGGTTGAGTTTTTTGCAGTCGAGGGCTATGAGCGAGTGCATGGGCTAGGTCTCTGGGTGGAACGATGAGCTGGACCGCTAGAAAAGAGGATGTAGAGCGATAGCATAGCTAGAAAATTCTAGTAACTAGTAGAGAGAAGTGGATATAAGAGTGTAGAAATCTGTTATTCTGAAGAGTGAAGCACCTCGCCGGCTTCACATTCGACCGCGACGCAGCAATTTGCCGACTTTAGACTCCTCGGTGAGTAGGCTTCTAACGAGAAACACCTAAACGAGCGATTTTAGTCACACAGCATGGGTATATAGCCACGTTCACAGTCCGCGACGGAAGCGACTTGCCACACTGACAAGGGATACTTATCGATTTCCTTTCTTCGGGTTATCCCTTGGTATCAATCGATTCATACTTACTCAGTTGCTCTCGGCGCGAACTATGAACAGACGCTTAGCGGGGTTTATTATATTTCAACAGCCATGTGACGCGTCAACACAAAAGGTGGCGATATCGATCCAACGCGCTGCCTAGCGATTTGTCATCCCGGAGTACCATACATATTAATTTCGCTACTAGCTGTTAATGTGGCCTACATGCAAAGGGGGTGGGACCAATCAGATAGCATCGAGCGACCAGAAAAGGCATGTACGGGCCGATGCCCTGATTAGCTGATGCGTTGCGGCCTCCTGTGTAGGTCACATTAGGGACCAGTACCGCTTCTGACTTCTGACAAGGAGTCGTCCAGAAAAAAAGCCGACATGAGTATGTATGGTTTTTCCAGTTGTGAACAGGTCCCTGCGTAGTTGTAAATTGGATACGCCACAAACCTGTGTTACAGCTGAGATGATCATCACGCATGTGTTCACGGTGCCGTACCAGTTCACTCGTTCGAAGTTCTGTTCTGCTAATGAGCGATCCTGAATGGTTACACCATTGCTAAGGCTAGTTTTATACTTCAGTCGCTGATCGGGTGGTGTCAACGAGACCACCGATATCGATCAGCTGTGTGACGTAATCGATACTGTTAGCTCTCACGGCGCTGTTCTGCTAAGCGACTCTTTAATTCTCGCTGAAACGATAGAGGCCCGGTAGTTTAGCCACTAAGAGGTCGCGCTATATACTCTAGTTTCGGATGAGATTACTGGTTATCCTTCAATGAGCACATTTGTTTGACCTATGCAATAGAAGCCAGTAGATCAATTATGTCCTTACAATGCCCGAAGAAACATGGCATTCAACAAACAACCAAAGAATATGAAGCATTTGTCAGTATGGGTGCGGAATCTTATTACTGCTGAATATTCGAATTGTTCTGAATACCGAGAAGCTGCAAGAATTCGAATTCGAATTCATTTTAAGAACAAAACAAATTAAGCTCTATTACATTCCAAAAATGTTATGGTCCTACTTCCGAATGTGAGCAGTAAAGGGAGGTGGGAAGGCGCCAGCCAATCAAAGCGCATCCAATGTGCACGCCAGATTGATCACAACCAATCAGAGTGCGATGCTCTGAGTGGTTATGATCAACTAGCATGCTTCTACCTCCCACTGCAGGACCCAAATTCGTGTTGAGCCCCAGAATAACGCCTTTCGTGTACTTGCATAATTGTTGTTTCTTGGAGTTTTCAATTTTCGAACAGTTTCAAACGGCGAACGCTTTCGAGTGTTCATTTCGAATATATTCGAAAAGTGCGATTTTTCTAGTTACTCGAATTCGAATTCGAGTACTATTCAAATTATATATTCGGGCATAACTATAATCACCTTGAAAAAGTAGAAAACCTTTGTTGTGTAAACACAGAGAGCGCCAAAACTATGAAAATCCTAAACGGTCCCTACAAATAATCTTTAAAAAATGCCACTTACAATGTTGTTGATCACTCGCACCTGAACCAGTAACCGATTGGCGTTGTCTATGTTCGATATAAGGTGTTGGGTAGCCGACTAAATTCTTACGTGGTAGAAAGATTCGGTCAAAGAATTCATGCGGACTAACCTCAAACACCTCCACGGCAACGTTTATCTGCTCCGCAGGGTTAAGAGCCGTTTGATTTCTCACATACTCGCCTTTTTCATCCAGCAGATGCAGGGATATGCTGACCTAAACGGGCTCTGAGTACTATGCGCCATGCCTATGGAGGAACGACTCACCGCCTTCGCCTCATAACTGTAAGAATTGTCGAGGCAGATGGTGTAGTCACCCAGTGAGCCTTCGGCTTTGCCGATAATGATGCTAAATATTAGAGGATCAGAGTTCTCCTAAAGATCACTTGGTGCTTTAGAGAAGTCTGGAAAGTGTGCTACGTACCGATGAAAGTGGTACTTTCTCCTCTCGTCCTCGACCAATTCAACTGTTCTGGGATCACGAATGCGCACAATGATGTCTCCACCTTTTCCAACCTAAACCCTAGGCCTTTAAGATTGATCGAGGCGTTGCCTTTAGCGTGAAGAGTTTCACTGAATACAATGGCCGCTCACAGTATAGCTGAACTCCATTGCTTTATATTCCGGCTTCAGAATTGGTACGAAGAAGCATTCCACCTAAAACGTGAAACAATGAATCCATGAAAAGGTTCAACAATTAATAGAAAAATATTGATTAGATTAGATGGGTTCTTCTATTCGCCTATACCTCGTACAAAGATCCGCAATGCGTATCTTTGCCTACCTTCTGTAGAAAGCAGGCGAAGGGTTGCTGATCTGTGCGTGGTGTATAAACTGCTCCACAAATTAGTCTCCATTGATTCTTCCCAATTTTTTGAACTGTTGCCCCTCTCGAACCAGACCTGGTGGAACTAAACTCTCATTTTCCAGATCTAGAACATCAGTCAGACGGAAATCATTCTCTGTCAAGGCAGGGCTAACCTATTTAAAACTTACTACTAAGACAGTTGTTCCTCCCTGCTTACTTCCCTCATTCAAAAGGTTTCCGCATACAATGACCACTTGACCGAGATTTCACTTTACTTGAAGGTATTACGTAATATCTATTTGGTAGTCTTTGCTTAACATACGTTGATAGTTGTTATTTGTTCGATTCTAATTGAATTTCTTTCTTGCGTCTGTTTGATACGACGTAATAAATATCATTATCACTATCATGAACGAAAAAATTTGTAGTGATCACTTAACCTGTTGACGATCGCGCGGGCCGATTTCGGCCTGCGGTTACAGAACTGTTTGCTGCGGCCCATTCCTCGCTTTTTTATGGTTTTCGAGTATTCATTAGATATGTTAGATCCTAGCAGTGCCACTGCACTGTGGTCCGGGAATCGTTTACTTCTAAGCATTGATAAAAACAAATAATCAGCACTACATACTATTCAAGCTGAAGAAAGGTCGGCACTATTCACAAACAGCTACTCGCATTTTGTAAAAATGATCAAGCAGAAAAATAACTCGTCAAATTTCTGTAAAACTTTTGAAAACAATCAGACAACTGATCAACTTCTTTGCACGATTCTTGGCGAACGTGCGCCCTTTTTCTTTGTAGAATTTCTTATAGCAGCAAATACATCTTATACCCTCTGCTTTCGAACCTGTTCTGGCCTTCTCCAATATGTGGCTAAGGCCGGGGGCATACTTCCATCGCCGCGATGGGCTCAGTTCGTGGCCATTCCAACGTACGCGGTCGAATAGTCAAAGGAAACTTCGCCGCGGCCGCCGCAACAGTGGCGGTCTGCATGCGCGACGGCTTCCCGCGCCCATCGCGGGCATGGTATACCTTTTCGCGACGCGCGCGGTGTTTAGCGTTGGTTATGGACGGACTGCCGTCGCGCTCCCTTGCAGAGCGATGGGCGATGCGACGAGCACTGAGAAGTTCAAATTCTTTCGCGTCGCTCTGCAAAATTCATCGCCGCGATGGAATCGCGGTAGCGGGAAGTATGCATGAGGCCTTAGCCCTAGTTTATACTTGCGCCGCCACGCGGCGCGGCCTTACGGTCGCCATAGATATCGATTTTTCGCGTTGCCCCGTCGATATCTAGTCCGACCATGGTGCCGCGCCGCCCAGCGGCGCAAGTATAAACTGGGGCTAACCCTTGGAGAGGGAGCTTCATTTGAATTGTCGTGAAGTAGTAGTGTCCGCGCGGTCCCACGCGCCAGACACACGATTTGCCGCGCGGTCAACAATGGGAATAAGAAATCGACCGAAGGGAAGCGTGGGCGCGAGTCTAAAGAGGTTGGGCTCCTCTCCCCTTTTTCATAACTCTTCGCTATAAAGGTCAATGGAGTTACTGTGAAGGCATTAGACATTGGATCCGACGCCGATTCCGATAATTCGGTTCCGTCATTTTTTCGAACCCTAGTTAAAGGGATTGTGCAAATAATTAAATTTCTGAAAAGCTTCGATCTTAGGGCGATTCAGATAGGGGCGATTTTCACCATTTTCACGATCTTCTTTATTTTCAGAAACTGATGTTGATCAGAAATCTGGTGTCCAATCCGATTCGGATATCCGGAGATCCGACGATAAATCAGTTAATAGGATCATCCGAAAAATCTTGTTAATACTACTCTTACCTTAATCATGCCAAGATCGGAGGGTTTTCAAAAATGTCATTATTCGCAGAACCCTTTTAACCGGGTTTAATAAAAAATACGAAATTGAAGCTATCCGAGTCGGTGGCGGATACAATGTCTAGGAGGCATTCAATGTAACCTACTGAGCATGTCTTGGTTTCCAATTTTTTATGGGCCTGTGGGTTGTTAAAGAATTGCGAAAACCGTAGCATCTTAATGTTGAGGTTTGTCATTTCATCAGTACGACGGCAGTTGCTGGATGGCTAAGTGGGCAGTGATGCAGGCTTGCAGGAAAATGGTAGAATGTTCGATTCCAAGATGGGCTTTGTGTATTACTAGGAGAAAGTGTTGCATTTATGTGAATATATGGAGTGCATTTATACTTCGGAAGTGTACCGCATTCGCTTTCTGATCTGTTTCCAACCTCCTAATACTCTATATGTATATGTTCCCTCTGTTTGTTTTGTATAAGCTTTGGAAATGGTTCCCGTGAGTATTACAGAAATCTTGAATCAATTTGAGGTACATGCGAGAATCCGCACCTCTTCCGCTGCGCTACATACGCCCCAATAGGGAGCATGAACAGCTAAAACGCCTCGATGCTACTCCGTAGAAATAGAGTGTATGGCGCATCCCACGAAGGCTATCCTCCACGTTTTTATTGAAGTAGACTGGAGTAATTACCCGACTAGAAGGCACTTGAAACGTCATGTAGATCTCGTCTTCGGTCATTGACGCTCGGCATGCTGGAAAAACTATGAAGCCCACAAGTAGCGCTAGAATCGTATGCATATGAAGCGTGTAGGCCTAGAATCGAGAACTGAATATGGATGCCACAGCGCTTTACGGGAATACGGTACAACGGATACAGTAATGGACTGACCGACCACCATATTTCCACGGTACAAATTGGGGAAATAATCTGTTTATTGTACTATCTTCTTGAAGGCACACACAGAGTCACTCGTGAAGAACAAGAAAACAAACAATGACCTGGAAATATATCAATATGGTGTTGAATTCATTGCACCAACGACCAGCAAACGGAGCGAGAATCTTGAACAATACAGATTATGCCTTTATATTATGATGATGATAACAAATCAGCGACGACAACAACTAGACGATAAAAGCTGATGCACCCAAGGAGAGTTCCCACGATCAATAAATACTATTAGTAGAGCTGCTGACTCTCAGATAGCGACTAGAAACCACTACTGCTGTACGCATCTTTGCCCTTCCTCAGAAGTCGTCCAACTTTGGAATTGTCCTCGAACAGACTCCTTATTAAGAACACCTGGAAGGAGAAGACGTCAGAGGACCTTTCGGCGGATCAGAAATAACGGTAAGGTCTTACCTGCAGGCCGGCCACACACAACATGACCAGCGTGTGTGTACAACTCCAGAACGTCACCCGTTCCAGGTTGGCTGTCATCACAGAGCGATCGCGTATCTCATGCGCTCTTAGAATAGCCTGCAAATGCATGAAAATTGACTGCATGGGCAAAATTGTGCTTAAGCCTAATAGCCCCAAAAAGGAGAATCAGGTTGCGAGCGCCAGCGCTTCTGGAAGATCACAGTGAGACGCGGCAGCACGGGAAAAGCCTGCAGCGATTGGACAGCACAGATAATCGACGTCTGTGGTTTACATGCCATTTTCTCGTAAAATTGCACAATTCTTGAAATCAAGTTTGGAACTCTTCTAGGCGACTTCGACGCCTTTGTAATCAATTTTAACATTTTCCAAATTCGCAGAGTTTTATCCACTTCAAAATAAAGGCTCTCAGAGGCAGAAAATTTAATAACACTTCCTTCGAAGTTTTCAAACCACCTGTCTCAACAAGTGAGCAGACTGTTTGAAGTTTTACAAAATTTTAATTTTTTAAAGAAAAGTAATGAATTGAATTTTGTTTTAAAAAACAGCAATCATTCAGCGTATCAAAAGAAGAGATCGTGCCATGTACTTTTCCACCTCGTCTTGATTTTCATTTGTTTGCTAGTGTAAATGATGCTTACATGAAACAGCGAAGTGGAGATATGTGTGTTTTCTCTATTGCTCTTGTTGTACTCTTTACTTTGCTATCGGTCAAAAATCGGAATGTCCTGGACGAAAGCATGGCGCTACCTCTTCACAAAAAATGGCTGCCTTCTTGGACAATAAGATAGGTTTAAATATTTATCTTTGTTCCAAATGTAAATTTTAAAAAGAATTCTGAACAATGTGTTCACTTTTTTGGAACAGGTGAATTAATAACTTTCAAAAAATATCTTACTAAATTTTCATTGGACAGAAGTTATTTCCACCTATCTAGAAATTGTTCGATTTGATCTCGAAGGCGCCTCTTTTGATCTGGAGGATGTTTATCCTAGTTTCAAATGCGCCGAGCTTGCTTTGAAAAGTGCCTACTTTGACTTGAAAACGATGTAAGCGAGATTTTAACCTATACTAATCTTTTTGCCAAGCACATCTTTTTACACAACAGAGTTGCTTAGCAAGTCAGGTGCCTAATTTTCCCCCCAGATGTACCAAAGATCGGACGCAAAAAAAGGTTCAGGTTTCTTGTGGGGTTATATTTTTGGTCACAGCTAGCAGTTCTTGTGCAGTATTTAAAAGACCCCATCTAGCATTCCCTTCAAGCCTCCCTGCTTTCGTCCAAGGCCTAAAATATAACCCGAAAAATCGGTATCTAACACTGAAAGCTTCAAAAACTACAGTGCCCTCTCGTTATAACGCGTTTGACGGGAAAGGAGAAAATCAGCGTTATAACGGGAGTACATCCTAACCGGATCTGACCTCTTTACGCGTAGATTTATTTATTGATTTAGAATCGCATACAATGGCTAAACATGGCTATAGTAATGAAATATGTGTCCACGAGGAGAGTGTGAAGGCAAAGAACATTTCTAGATTATCAAGAAGTCCTGTCCTTAGAGATCTTCTGCTATATGCATAAGTGTGACAGATGTGTAAGGAAAATGAGTACCAGAAAAAAGTTGAAAGTGACCAGCAGCAAAACTGTGTAACCTGATGTTACAACATCTTTGCCATCATCAAAACTCTCGCTCCAGGCGGGATATGGACCTGCACTCTCTACCTTCCGGGCAGGATGTTAGCCCATTACGCTATCAGCGCTACTAAATTGCGCGCGGCATCCGCGATATCCTCGCTGCAGTAGCCTCTCAGCATTCATCCACGTTATCGAGATGTTGCGTGTGATCAAACAGCGCTGTTGCTTTAATCCTGCCCAGAAATCAGAAGTTGCAGGTACAAGTCCTGCATGGCGCGGGAGTTCTGATCGCAACAAAACATCATATGGCAGCATATAGCCTCTGTACCAGCTGCTCTACGCTTAAAACAAAAGCATAGGATATTGTTTTTAATAATCTTAGTTTTAATCCACACCTTCCATCTAGAAGAAACCCTCCAATTTACTGCACCTTCTAACGACTACCGGTAGTCTTAAGTCTTCCCCACACTTTTCGGCAACGCGGCACGTGGAGGGCAGAAAAACTGTCTTCGAGAAGGCGAAAATGCCGTTAAGGCGGCACTCATCCTCAGTTTTGCCTCCCACCCCATCGCCAACGCGGTATCTTTGTCATTGCCATTATCAACTTCCGTTCGAGATCCCGCCATGATCATCTGCATGCATCTAATTCATCATCGCACAGGTGCTGGTGGCGACTAGGAACAAGGCGGGGCCGGAACTAAGCCAGGGTCGCGCTATAACGGGAGTCATTTTGAACGCAGAGTTCCTCCGAAAACCGTGCTATAACAGGAATAGCGTTGTATCCGACGCGTCTTAAGCGGAGTTGATTTGTATAGGTGTAAAGGTGAGAGCAGTGTTCGAAGTTTCTCAGGAGAAAGAAATGAGTTAGACGTGCAATTACCTGATGGTACTCGATCTTGTTCAGCTGGCCTTTTATGACGCTCATTGCGTTCTGAAACGAGAAATGTTTGCAAACACGTCACGTAGGTAAGCGAATGTAGCTGCTATTTTACCCGAAATCCAGCGATGGTGAGACCCAAGTCTCCCATCCTCTTTTCAAGCGTTTCATCCTTGGTAGCCAACTTCTCCAGATCAATGTCGTCTGTTTGGCCTTGCTCGTTTAGGAGGAAGATTTCGAAGAACACCACCTTAAGCAATAATTTTAGCCACAGAAACATTCCTGGAGCCTATTGTGATAAGCTGCATAGAAAAATCTTCGAAATAAGCGTAAAAGTACGAGAACAACGAGTAAGGATTAATTCTTTAACGATGCGCAGCACATAGCTTATTTGGCAAAAGTCGTTAATGTGGCCTACATGTGGAGGTGGGGAAAGAATAAGATCAATCAGGCTACGTCGAATGGTGCTCTGATTGGCTGGCGCGTTTACGCCTCTTCAATGTAGGCAACATGAGCAACTTGTGCCATTTGTTTAATAAGATGTGAGGGCCAATTTCTGTATTTTTCTGCAGAGCGCTGTTGAATTGTTTACTTAATTCCTCAGTTTTCTGTGTTTTCCATGAATTTTGCGCGCCTCGTCCTCTCTGAACTTGCTGATCAATAGTAGGCGTGATTGCCTCTCTGTTTGCTTCTTTCTCTTCCGGTGGGCATGTAACGGAAGGTGCCAATCTTCAACCGGTTTTAAAGCTGCTGCAAAGTGGCTGATTTGCGGCTCTGGCCTAACCTAGAAACCTAACGCATCTGCTGCATCATCGCATAACGTATTCGGCCATTTTGCCCTCAAAGAAAGCTATTCGTTGGACCAAGCAGTAGCAGAGCTATCTGCTAACATTGCGACGCTACATGCCGTCCCTCTGCCGTCTTAAGCAAGCAACATTTACACTATCAATCAGATAAAAATCTCAGCGAGTATTCGAGCATACGGCATGATCTCCTCGTTTAACGCGCCAAAGCTGCTCTTTTTTTGTGCTCTAGAACAACATTACACCATTATTTTTCTCGAAAAGTGAAAATTTTGTAAATTTTCAAACAGTGTATTCCTCATTGGGGCAGGTGTGTTTAAAAAAAACTCGTTATACCAACTCTTCTTTAGACAAGGTATTATTCTAACCGTCTGAGACCAGATCCATCAACGACTTACATAATGTAACGGTGAAAATACTGCCGAAATACCTCATAGCGCGGCTTATCAACAAGCGATATGGTGAAATGTTTCACCGTATCGTTTGATAAGCCGCGCTATCATGGATTTTGGCAGTATTTTCACCGCTAGATTGCTGTAAGTCGATGGTGAATCCTGCCCCCGTAGAGTCTATTATTATGTGGAAAAAATCTTGTTTTGATCTGTAAGATGTTCGGTTCGACTTCAAAAGCGTCAAGTAGTCCCAATTCGATTCGAAAAGCGTCCAATTTGACGTGAAGGATTATACGTTACTCATCATTGTGGGCACATAATCGAACACCAGCATGTTCCACACTTCTGATAGGGATCGCATTCATCTTTCCCTTGTACGCTAGGTTAGTGTGCTATCACTTCACCCCTCCGATCTCATTAGACCTGCAATCAATGGGCACCTGTTGGCTTTTTCTTCAATAGATGTGCTGTAATTGCACACATCAGTGCAGTGTTCGTCCTCTTCTCTCACAAACACACCAAGTTCTCAATAGATTGATGCGATTCGGAAACACTCCCGCAGCCGCATTCCACTGCCAAAAAACCTCCGCAAGGGAATCTGTACATTGACGTGATATGAAACGACGAGTACTTCAATCTCCAAAAACTGCTCAACGCTCTATGACATCACATCGAAAAGGATGCATGAACATGCCTACTTATACGATTCTTTAGTTCACTAAGCCGTCAGTCACGGTAAAAAATAAATCAGCGCAAATAGAGATAACCTATACAGTAAAGGGGAGTATGCCCGGATACGACTTCTGGGACCAGATTCATCAACCGCTTACTGCCCTCTAACGGTTAAAACACCGCCAAACTCCCTGACATGACATTCATCAGCATCGGCAGAGGGCAGTATGCGGTTGATGAATTTGACTTCTGGTCAGAGTTCTGCACCTTGTTAGTATTCCATTATGACTACACAATAGCGAGTAACGCATATCATTTTCACGTCGAATGGGACACTTTTCAAAACAAATTGGATACTTCTAAGCTAGCTCTAAGACTACTGAAATCAAAGCGAACTCGACATCGACAGAGATGAGTAATATTTCGATATTTTTTTCAATATTTTTTTGAGTAAGGTTAGTTCGATCAAAATATATAAAACTTTGAAAAATATCAAAAAATCGCAAGAACATATGAAACACCCTATTTCCCTGCATCGCGCTGTGAGTTTATCCTTTTCCTTATGGGCTTTTAATGTCGTTTTCTCTATGGAACCGGAAACGATAGAGTGGGTTGCCATTTAGTTGGACAGAGAGTATCTTTAGCACCCGTTTTACGTTCACATTTCTGAAGAACACGCGCACCTTGAAGCAACAGGTCTTGAAATAAAAGTCTAGCATGACAATAATGAATGGCTCAAAAACACTACCCGCGTCGCTCTACTGACCTTTCAGTGGTGATTTTCGCTATCAAAGCCATGTACATACCCTATTCATTACTATGCCACGACAGTCGAATACTAACAAGTTCGCAGCCTCTGTCTAATAGCAGTATAAGACTATGCTCTCGCTTACTGGATAAGGCATCCATATTTGTGGTTAAATTCAATTATCTTCCTCTTTTGCGCAGTTGGACTTAGACGCAGTTGGACGTAGTTGGACTGGAGTTATAGGATGGCCTTTCTGCTCGCGCTGCATTATATCGCATCCAGAAATGATCTATGAAATTAGGTTTACGTGAAAACGTATGACGGATCCTGAAGAACAGAAAAACGTCGCCCCTTACCACACCTAAATGAGAGGGGAAATAGGCACTACGCAGGCTTGCGCCTGCATCATATCGAAGCGTCTTGGCACGGATAAATAAATCAGCCACGTCCCGGAATTCCTGCTGTTGCCTTGTTCGAGGTAAAATAAAAGTAAAAATTGGATACTAGTAGTTGACGTGGCCTATATGAAAGAGGAGACGCACCCAACCAATCAGGTAGCACCGAATGGGCGTGCTAGCCGATGACAAGTGTACCGTTGATGCCCTGGTTGGCTGAGACGGACTGGATGGCGAGCTCCCACCTCCCACACCGGCCACATTAACGATTAGTATCAAAAATTGCAACCAAATAGCGAAGTGAAGCTTAAGCGCACCTTTCTGGCCTGGTAGCTGAACGAGTTGTCGAAGCAGAACTGATAGTCCCCACTCTGACTGACCTCCAACCTGCAAATATTGGCATAATAACCTTCTCGATAAAAGGAGCATGGGTTGTACTCAAGTAGCGGTGCGGATTACAGGATGAGTACTAGTATTGAAGAGGCTAGCATGAGGGCGGCAAAGCTCCAGATAGCCAATCGGAGCACCGACTCGACAGGCCTCTCTGCGTGACAGTCCGATTGGTCTGATAAGTACCCTCTCTCTATTTAGCTCTTTTAACTTGTACCGCAGAATGCTAATAGTCGATATCGATTAGACCGCGAAGGGAATCGATATAATTTGCTTGCTGCGACAAGGCTATATACCACTTTCACGTCGAATTGGACACTTTTCTAAACTAGCCTAAGATTTTTGAAATCAAAATAACTCTTCCAAACCAAAACAACCTTTATGCAGGTTAAACTACAGACTCACTAAGATATTATTAGGTTGGCAACTAATTTCGTAGACTCTCAAAGATCTACAGCAAAAGTATTTATTAACAGATAACGCCAGATCACACGTCACGAATCGGGAGCTTCAAGAAATCGAAGACCTTAGCTGGGAGCGTCTAACTCACCCACCTTACAGCACAGGCTGTGCGCCAAATGACTAGCACCTTTATAGCGCGCTGCAGCACTTCTTGGTTGGAGGACGATTTATTAATGTGGACCATGTCAAAATGCAGCTCCAAGGATTCTTGGCTTCAAAAGCACAAAAATTCTACAGCTGTGGATGGGCCAGGTAGCTGATAAATGGGAAGCAGTCCCACGTTCCAACAGATCTTACTTTGGTTGAAAACTGTTATTTGTTTATGAACACTTTTGTTGAAGGCGCTTGAAAGTCCACGAAATTAGTTGCCAACCTAATAGAATAATTTTTTGTTCGAGAAAAAATTGTCAGAACTTTCTTTGAATTTTTTTTTGTTCACCAGCCCCAAGATGTGCAACAATTTTGTAAGAAAATTATTTTTGAGAAAAACAATAAATTAAACTTTGTTTTGAAGCGCAACAAGACATCAATCATGTCATGCCACGCAATTAGAGTGGGAAGGAATGGGGAAACAGGCAGGCCCCTAGTGTCAGGGTAAGCATCTGGGTGGCTTTAAGAAAGGCACCCTTGGAGAGAACACAGGGTTCGATGTCATGAAGGCAGGTATAAGTGTCGATGTTAGCGCGAGAAGGCGATATATCGGCACGTAGGACACTCGAAGCGCTTTGGATCACGGCTAGGAACCCTCAGGTCAACCGGAAGGTGCAGAGTCTACCGATAATCCAAGAACTGGTACCTTTCGCAGAGCTCTGTAGATTCTGAGCTATTTGGTCTGATGTCAAGGGTATTTAAGGCGGGTGGTCAGGGGTTGAGGCTCATTCACCCACGTTACGTCCAGCTTACGGGTCGCTGGTGGTCCACTTCGGCATATCACCATGAAGGTTAATCGTCTCTTGCAGCTTTCATCCCTGATCATGTCTTTATTCTTCCCAAAAAAGTACACTGTAATATGAAATGGCGTTTGGGGGAGTAGTACAGTAAGTGGTTTCGGCTTTTCCGGGTTCTGAAGAAGGCGAAGACGCCGAAACGTTGGCCTCAATAAGACCCGACATCAATCTTGGTTGACAGCTAAAGAAGACATAGCAATAATCATGTAGTGCAATAAAAAATCGGATCGCGCCATGCACTGGAAACGCAAGCAGCAATGTTTATTTGATTCATAGTGCAAATACTGCTTACGTGGAGCAAGAGAGCTAAGACATGCATGTTTTTTTTTTTACAATTGTTTATGTTGCACCGTTTGCAGGCGCGAAACTGCATGCAAACAGAAATTTCGCTATCAATCGAATAAAAATCGCGGAGTTCCGGAGGGGACAATGCGAAATCTCTGCTTTGACAATAAAAAATGGCCGCCTTCATGCTCTTTAAAACCAGCTTTAAATTATTATTTTTTCTCAAAAAATAAAATTTTTATAAAATTTCAAACAGTGTTCCCTTATTGTTAACTAAATTAAAACTTCAAAGAAGGTTACTCGAAGATTTTCGTTGAGAAAAAAAATTATTCTAACCTTTTTGGAGAGCCTCCAATGTAATGTAGAAGAAGCTCATTTCGATTTGGAAGAGTTCGCTCTGATTTCAAAAGTCTTAGGCTAGCTTAGAAGAGTATCCAATTTGATTTGAAAAGTGTCCAGTTCGACGTGAGAATGGTATAAAAACGCTCTAAAATCTAATCGAAGCGATAAACTCGAACCTGTGCGAGCCGTCCACCTTCGTGCTGTCCTGGATCAGTACGTTGGCTCCAAGCAAAATCATGAAGTTGATCTTCAGATCGCCACCGTCGATGACCTAAAGGAACCAGGGAGATGTATAGCGGCCTAGTGGCTTGGACGCGTGCCCCACCCAATTTGAACTGAGCTGCGCCATGATATCTGACCTGGTAGTCGACCTCCAAGCTCTTGTGCTTTGTGACGTCGACCGGCTGGAAGAAGCATTGGAAGGTACCGGGCGGAATTTCGACCGTGAAGTCCAACTCTTCAGCTGCCACCAGGGCCACCAGAAGTGCTGGTATGAGAACTGCGAACAGTCGCATTTCCCGAAGCCGTAGCGCTGTGGACTCTGCAAAGGCTAGGTTAGACGGCACTAAGGAACATGGGCGCAACTCCAGGGTAAGGCGGGAGCGGGAGAGCTTGAATGCGTGCAAATCTTCGTGGGATTGCAGATTTTCAATATCACATTGGTCTCCTCCAACTACGACAGCACCAATTCTACAAAAGATATCATGGACCGAGCCAAAACGGCTTCCCAGGCGAATTCATCGACGAATAGGAAAGAAAAAAACATCTTTTAGCACTTGTAGCTAAAGGGGGACGGTCAGGAGGTACACTCGTCCCCTCCTGGGGGCGTGCGATCTTCCTCTCGTCCCCCTTGCTCACCCACTCCGAACCCCTAGGCTTCACCGAGAGTCTAACGGCCGCCTTATGAAACCTTTGACACGCAAAACAAAAGTTTCTGGTCCTCAGAACAGCGGCTGTACCTCCTGTCGCGCTGCATAGCTAAACTCCCAACGGTAGCGACGAGCTGTCTGGCGAATTCTTTGCGGTCTCAGGCAATCGTTCCAGGATCAGGACGCTTCGCCCACTTCAATCAATGTGAAGTGTGTTACAACAACTTCTTGCTGCGATCGAAACACCGGTGGTGTAATGGCGTGGCATTCCTGCTCGGTCAGCAGGAGATGCGGGTTCGAGTCCCACCTGGCGCTGGAGTTTGCATCTCAGCACGACATCGTTGTAACAGCTTGCAACCTCGACACCAGGAATCCATCCTGAAGCGTTCCTTACCCGTAGCTACCGTATTCCAGCGTAAAACACCGGATGTCAGACTCGTGATCAGCACCCCAAATAACCCCCTAGGCGAAGTTTGGGCGAAATCGGTGATTATGACCTTGGCAGTCTTAGTGACTTGTACCTACGTAACCTACCGTAATCGGCCGAAATTTCGAAAACGGATGTCAGATTCGTAATCAGCAGCCCAAATAACCTCCCTAGACGAAGTTTGGGCGGAAAATTTTTTCAACCTCTCCTCAACCCGTGGAGCTGCGAAAGTACAATAGTGCCCGAACAAACCGTAGACAACCACTAATCGTAAGTAGAACTGCAACCCGCAATGGATATGGTAACGATGTGCCAGAAACCTACCACAGATGGGAATATTCGTATCGCATGGGAAACCAGGTTGGCGAAGCGCCCAACACCAGTCACTTGAGATACTGGGTTAAAACCTAACCTTTACCTCGTCTTATTTTTCTTTTTTTTCTTTCAATCACGATCCAAATCATCGTCATGGTCTTCGGTCACTGATTGTGACACTTGCTGGGTCTCGAAACGACTGCCTGCATACGGTGCGAAACTCGCCGCTACTTAGGGCCTCTTCATACTTCGCGACAAGAGCGACAGGCTGCGGGACATTACGTACGAATGGTCGCCGCGGACGCGGCGAATAGCGCGGCGAGCGCGGCAAAAGAAGTCGCAACTGGGAGACTTCGGCAGCTAGTGACATCTAGACCTCCATCAAAACTTGCACATCAAGTGTTAGAAAGTGTATACAAAGTTAGTTTCACTGCGATAGTGTGTCATATTTTCAGCTTCTCCTGAAGAAGCATCATATGAAATTGAGCATTAGAGTTTTATAACTCGAACTCAATTTCTGAACCAGAGCATGTTTTCCCGCAGCCCCTGCAACAGCAGAAAGGGATATCAACCATTCAAACCTAGCTCTGCAGCAAGTCATGAGGCACAGCTCCCACTACCGCTGTGGAGCTCATCGCGCACGCGGCAGTCGCCAACGCGGGCGCGGTGACCATTCGTACATAAAGACCGCCCCTCAGAGCGACAAGAGCGACAAGGGCGATTGGAGCGACTGGGGCGACGGATGTAGTGTGGTATACGTAAATAATTACGCATTTCACATTACATTCGTCGCGGACGGAGTGTGGAGTACGCAATTGTTTACGTACACTGCACTACATCCGTCGCCCCAGTCGCTCTTGTCGCTCTTGTCGCTAGGTATGAACAGGCCCTTATGCGGCTCTAAACGCGAGTCATCTGAAGCACTTTCGTGACCCTGCAACGACTGTCTGATGGTGAGACCAACGGACAATTCATCCACTTGGCTGGGAAAAGGTGCCTGTTTATGGAGATCTAACCAAGAGTAAGGGGAGATTCGGAATAATTGCACATTTTTGCAAACATTCCCTTCCTTCACACAAGAACAGCGCCAAGAAAATGTGTAGGCAAGGACAGACGGCTTATGAAGTCCTTATTATGTCCTGAAGTTGTTAAGCGACGCGGCGTGACAAGTCGGTGCACAATGAATTGAGTTGACTAACGCTGCGTCATCGACGTGAAGAGAGGGGTTCGGCAAGGGGATACCATATCCCCGAAGCTCTTCAGCGCCACCCTCGAAAACGTCATGCGCGAACTGGAATGGGAAGACATGGGAGTGAAGGTCGACGGCAGGCAGCTGCACCATCTGCGCTTCGCTGACGACATCGTGCTCCTAACACCGAGCCTCTGTCTGGCGGAGCGAATGCTGGCCGACTTCGATCGTGTGTGTGGGAACGTTGGACTGTAGCTGAATCTTCCGAAGACGATGTTCATAAGGAACGGACGAGTTTCTGATGCCCCATTCTCGCTCGACGGAACGAACATCTCCGAATGCTCCAGCTACGTCTATCTGGGTCGCGAAGTCAATATGGCCAACGACCTAGCGCCAGAGCTGAGAAGGAGGAAACGAGCGGCTTGGGGAGCTTTCAAGAGCGTCGATGAAGTCGCGAAGAAGACGAAGAACGTCCGGCTCCGTGCCCACCTATTCGACTTCACTGTTCTTCCTGCCCTAACATACGCCTTAGGCCGGGGGCATACTTTCATCGCCGCGATGCCATCGCGGCGCTCAGTTCATGACCATTCCACCGCACGCGGTCGAATAGTCAAAGGAAACCTCGCCGCGGCCGCCGCAACAGTAACGGTCGGCATGCGCGATGGCTTCCCGCGCCCATCGCGGGCATGGCATACTTTTTCGCGCCGCGCGCGGTGTTTAGCGTTTGGTCCTGGACGGATCGCCGTCGCGCCCCATTGCAGAGCGATGGGCGATGCGCCGAGCACAGAGAAATTCAAATTCTTTCGCGTCGCTCTGCAAAACTCATCGCCGCGATGAAATCGCGGCGACGGGAAGTATGCACGGGGCCTTAGAGACCTGGGCTATACGAAAGCAGGATGAGCACGCGATCAGCGTCGCGCAGCGTGGCGTCGAGAGGACGATGCTCGAAGTGACATGACTCACGCAGTTGAGTGAAGGCCTCCGGAGCTCCGAGCTTCGCCGACGTTCGAAGATCAGAGACGCTGTCGCGTGGGCCAAGTTGTCGAAAATTAGGTGGGCCGGCCACGTAATGCGCTTCGCAGACACTTGCTGGACGAGAACCATCACCGACTGGATTCCGCGGGATGTCAAGAGAACACCAGGACGCCCACCAACGCGTTGGTCGGACTTTTTCGTGAAAGCCCTGAACGACCAATATGTCGCTCTTTGTGGCCCTCGAGCGAGGGGAATCCATTGGAGCACTGTGGCACAGACAGGGACGAATAGAGACGCTGCTGGCGCCTGCTCGAGCAAGTCGATGATCAACGGGACGACAGGTTATACAGGTGGACGCTGCGTGACTGTCAATTTGAATGAAACGCACAGCAGCATATTGCACTGATTTAGGAACCTTCACTTCCTTTCCACGGATCTGCTCGTAGTCAATTTATCTAGGGAAACTTGAAAAGGGTCCACTAACACTGCTTTTGGGTTAGAGACGCCCCAACAGGAATAAGGTCGCCTCTAGCGACCTGTTTCGACATAGGCGTTACAGCCTGCACATGGAACGAACCCCGAAACAACAAAAATTCATGAAAAAGTCGTTAAGCGGGCCATAAACGGCTACACGTCAGCCCCGAGGATGTGAAACCGCGCCACCACTGCGGCGAACCGCGCCGCCGTTGCGGCTGTGGAGGCGGAGCGACCGCTGGCGCCAGCATCGATGGATTCGTGCGCTGCTCGTTGCCATTACCGTTGTTTGTCGCTGATTTCCTGTGTTTTTTGTTCAGTTTCGTACTCAGGTAGGTGTGTGGAGGTCTTCTGTGTGCCAGATCAAACTGCTTTGCGACTAGCTTGTTTACGCGGCTAGTAAGTCGCGTCGTCTAATCAGGCTCTGAAATTTCGACAGAACTGTCGGCTCTTCATCCTATATCCAGGGTGCTTGTCTACCGGTTTATGGTCAGAACAAGGGATTCAGCTGCATGGATAACTTCCAGACAATATCTCTGTCTGTAACGCTGAAGCGGAGGGGGTGCTAGCTGGTATGGAAAGTGATTGGATTGCGATTCATCCGGAGGATGTCACAGCTGGTGAGAAACGTCTTCTGCGAGGAGAAAGGAATTCAGAGGAATGAAAGGCTCAACTCACTGAAACGTCGTCCTGTGTGTATTACGAACGTTCGATGAACATGGAGGACCATATGAAACACGATTTGGGGCCGGAGTCATCAACGACTTACAGAGATTTAACGGAGAAATTACAACCGAAATTCCTGAAAAAGCGAATTAACACGGCTTGTCAACAGGCGATATGGTGAAATGTTGGCGTTGTCAGGAATCTCGGCTGTAATTTCTCCGTTGAATCTCTGCAAGTCGTTGATGAGTCTGGCCCCTGGATAGGAGTTGAGGTGCATGGGCCGCTTTCGGACCTCTCAAGGAGCCTACAGACCATCTATCGGACACGGACCTGCGAGGAAACCTGTTCGATTTAGCGGTTTTCCATGCCCACTTGTTACGATTTTAGGATACTGTAAACATAAAAAATGCAAAGGAACACGCTTTGAACGCCAGAGTGATTTGTTTTGAAGTAGAACCTGTTGACTCAACACAACGCCGGACTTTGGAACTCTCATAGAAAAAGGTCCCGTCTTCGTGACACAGCTGATCATGTGTGGGAGGCGAAACACTGATGAGTCGGTCACATCACGAAGGGACAATACGACCGATGGGCGAAGAGAGCAGTGGAGTGCATCCTGATGAAGGGTCGTCGTGGGAGACCACCAACAACGTACAGGGTGCGCATTAATTATGGGCCTCAAATAATCCAAGTGCTATAGTAACGCAATCTATTCAAAACGGAGAAAAACACTTCGTAATCTAATAAAAATTTTAAAGCATTTTTCAAACAGCTGTTGTATATGGATCCTAAAAATGCTTTAAAATTTTTATTAGATACACTTCGTAATGTTTACTAAGGTCCTTAACAATCAAAAGTTACAGTCTTCATTCGAAGTGCCCTCTTCTTGCGCGTATGCAGCAACTCAGACGAGTTACGGAGGCGTCGCAGATGGCACGCAGATAGTCCCCATCGAGATTCCACTCTTTCCTAAGTGCAGTTTTGAGCGAAGCTAAGTTGTTGTATCTTGTAGCTGAGATCTTGTGCTCTAAAACTGACAAGACCAAAAAGTCAAGTGGGTTCAGATCTGGTGAACTTGATGGCCATTCTTCATGGACTATGAAATCTGCAAACACCGCTGGCGGACGGCACTCGACTTGTCTGCAAGATCCGAGTCTTGCTGAAAGCACCACGGCTTGTCTCCGAAGTGAGAAATGGACCATGGCTTCAAAACTTTCTCAAGGACCGATTTCAAGTACATTTACTTATCGGTCTTCACTCCAGCATCGACGAATACCAGTGGCGTCTTCCCATCTGAGGTTATCGCACCCCAATCCATAACAGAGCTTGGATGTGCAGTCCTCCTGATGACTTTTCCTCAAGAAATGACCTGCTTCTTTTCGGCTGCGATTGTTTTGTGCGCTCACAATAGGTTCTTTTGTAAAAATTTTCTCGTCACTGAAAGTGATGCTCCGGTGCGTGCCATCTGCGAAGTGCGTCAAAAGTCTCCTGCATATGTTCATCCGCACGTTCTTCATTTGGGGCGAGAGGAAATTTGCCGTCAGTCTCGGTAAGGGCGAAGTCCTAGCTTCCCTCTGACAATGTTTCTCACAGAGGTAGCGCTGATGCCTTCCTCTTTTGTCACATCCCTCACTGAGCGGCGAGTATTTTTTCTTACGAATCTTTTCGTGGTGTCAGACGTTGCAACAGAAACGTTTCCACCCCGTCCTTTCCAGTACGATGTACTTTCGAGCTCCACGAATCGTTCATTCGTGTTTCGGACCAATCGCTGGAAAACATAGAAGATGAGCAATTTTCTTCAACTCATGACCTTCCTGGTGTAGACCGATGATGGCGGCACGCTTCAGATGAGCTTTAACCATAGTTTAGAATGTAAAGAAGTATACAAAACTTTTCATGTAGCATAGTATAAACAAATCACTAAATAATAGCACTTACATTTTCAGAAAAAATGTTGCTCGCGGTTCAAATCCGCAAATTTTCGCCGAGACCCATACTTAATGCGCATCCTGTAGGCTGACGGCTTCATCGTCCTCTACAAGCCTCTAACCTAGCCTTTAAAATGGTTGCCGTCCGGACTCTGGACCATCAATCACCCGCAGAGGGAGAGAACAACGTGAGTAAAGGAATCCAGTCCTGGACACAACCCGGCTTAAGTGTCGTAGAGGGAAAGAAGCACTCTAACAAGGGAACTGTCTGAGTGGTGCGTCGGAACGGTAAGAACGAATACCATAGGAAGAATCTCCGTCCTCCAAATAGTAACAGAACATGTTTTGTTTTTGTCGAATCCTTGAGGCAAACGAGTACGAGGGTGTAATGGTTAAGGGTCCGCAGAGCGAGCTCATCACGGCAGCGCAAGACGGCGGTGTCGTGGCATTGGTGGCGCAGTGATAGAGGTGCTCCTTCATGGTAGCGACGTCGAGGGTTCCTTCCCGAGCTACGTGGGGTTTTTGCACTTTTACCACAGTATCAGACTACCATACAAACCTTCACATCATAACTTTTTCGGAGTTTGCTGATTTTTTCACTTCCTATTCCTAGTCGATATCTCGTGATGCACCAGCAATGTCCCAAATATGCAAAATACGATATTATATGAAATACTTATGAAAAACTTCAACACCAATTATACACAGGCACTGTGTGCATAAAACAATAAGACCGATCACAGTATGGGCAACGTAAGAAGGCTACAGTTTCTTCACATCTTAACTCATCACATGGGCCTACGTCTTCCGGGAATGCAATTCCACTCGGGTTTTCGAAGCAGTCAGGGGTCGGATTCATCAACAATTAAACTCGTGGGTATCCGAGGTTTAAGGTGTGGAGATAAGACAGGAGTCAGGTAGAGATAAGGTAAGAGTGAGAGACGCAGGCTTCATCGTGGGTATCTCTACCCCCTATACCCGCAGGTTAGTCGTTGATGAATTCGGCCCCAGGATGTGTGTTGAAGATGTTGATGACGATGTTTCATTTCCATCTGTTTCATTTTTTTAAGAGAAATTTAAAGCAGTGACTAATACTTTCTCTGCTGCGAGACTGTTTTACAGTTCCTGTCCAGTGGTACCCGCTACAGCCCAGGCCTGGAATCGCGATACAGTCCCATTTTCCCCGGTTGTCAACCTTTTGTAAAATAACAGTCCTAGTATGACCAAAGCTTTTTCTCCGAAACGGTCTGTCTCTCGAAAGCGTGATTGCGCCTTCAGTAGTTAGTGGCGTCGTGACTTCGGCACGATCCTCTTCTGGTTGAAGCTCCTGGTCCTCTTCTTCCACTGCCTCCATTTTCGTAGGTTTCCAGCTGTCGTGGTTCGAAATCCTGTAGGACACTTGCTATCCTTTCCGCCAGCTTCATCTCGTTTCTCGAAGGGACAGCATCTAGTGGAGATCCACACTTGGGTGTCAGTAGATTAATAACCACTCAAGATTACAGTAATTGTAGAGGTGGTTTAGAAGCAGGTTATTATGACCGCTTATTATGAGATCTTGCCGCAGCGAACTCCAAAAAAGTCGAGATATAGAAATCTGGATGGAATCGGATACTGCGGTAAAAGTGCAGAAACACGTCATAGCTCGGGAACCGAACCCTCGACGTCGCTACCATGAAGAAGCATCTCTACCACTGCGCCACCAATGCTACGACACCTTGGGCCGTCGTGATAAACTCGACGCCGTGGGCTCTTAACCATTACACCCTATTACTCCTTTGCCTCAAGGATTCGGCGAAAGCGGTTCTGTTACTATTTGGAGGACGGAGATTCTTCCTATCCTAATCGTGCTTGCCATTCTGGCGTACCGTTCAGACAGTTCCCTTATTGGAGCGGTTCTGATCGTTCCAGCGGCCTTGAGAAAGTAGATAGGAAGCTCATATGGCTAGCTAACCACCCGCTTAAACACAAACTTTGAATCGCGAGTAAGTAGATGGTTAGCTTTGCATACCATTGGAGGGACACTTAAGCCGGGTAGTGTTTAGGGCTGTATTCTTTCACTCCTTTTCTCTTTTTATTGGACGTTGCTCCTGGCCTTACTGTGAATGATATAGTTAATTTATCAACTGCATTTTAGTGCACTGGAATTAACGAACGGAAAGATAATCCGACTTTAGTCGACTTATTATTCGACGCTATTCCCCATCTCTAAGTGCGCGTGGAGAATTACAAGGAAGGCTTTTTCCCCTAATCACAGTGCTATAGTTAGGGCTCGCAGCATGCGCACCCTCACTTGAGGCACTTATATACTCTTTTTTTCGACCATTTTGCCTTTACTATTTCAGTGATTCAGTTCGATAATCCTACACATTTACTTGCGCTGTTTGTGCATTAGTAAAGCACTCATTTTTCTCCTGCATCTTACCCACCTTTTTCACAAATCGTGCCCTCTTTCCCTTAACTTCTCTTTTTCTTCCTTTCTTTTCTTTTGTTTCTTTGTTTTTTCTTTAATGGCCGTTTATGTGGTTTCCATTATGAATTCCCTTCCTTTTTGCAGCATGTGGCTTGCGTTGGCATAAATAATTAAAATAAAATATATACCACCGACTGCTTTAGCCGGAGACTGTAATATTCCCATCTGTCCCTGCCACATGCCGAAGTTGCCCACTGCCTTATTGTCGCTCGAGGAATGAAGAGCGTCTTTATAATTTCTTAAGTGAGTCGTAACTCCACTGACATGAGGTCAATTTTCTTTCTCATTTTGGCGGTACTTTGAACCCTCGCTGAAAGTTGGGTAGCAAGGTTGTGCATAAATGAAATCTGAAATTTAGTAAATCGTAAATCGCAATTGCAAAAAAAACGTCCTGAATTGTAAATCGTTAAAGTTGCTGACGTGTAGTACAGTACCACTAAATTTTTAGAGTTTTCCCATTAATTAAAGACGATCTAATATTTATTTATTCGTCGTGTTATTTTCATCGCGATCTGCTCAATGTTTTAACACATTTGTTTAAGCCTGGATCGGCTGGTAGAGAGGCTATGTGTTGTTACAAGATGTTTTGTTGCGGTCAAAACTTTTACGCCAGGCTGGACTCGAACCCGCACCTTCTGCTTTCCGGGCAGCGGTGCTACGCCTTACACCACCGAAGCTGTTTGAGCGCACCTAATATCCGAGATATAAAATGGACATTTTTCTCGCCAAAGTTTTTCCCTTCGTTCTTTTTTCTTCGTTATTTTTCTTTCTTTTTCTTTCGCCGCTTTTTTTTGTCGGACATTTTTCAATTCAAACTTTACACTTTTTAAGAATGTCAAAAATTGTTAATTCAACTGATTCACTTTGCTCTATACATTGGATTCCATCAAGGAATTTACATCGATTGTATAACCATTAAATTCGAAGCCTCTTAGCTATTCTTTAGCTTGCGTATAAATATAGGATTTAATAAAAGCAATTGCAGAAAAGGGACTGTCGGAACTAAAAATTTAAAAAAATCGGTTCACCGCCGATTATTGCGGCGAAGGCAGCAATTGCGCATGTGGCCCAACAAACATCACGTACTGAGCGAATGCATGGTGCAATTTTATCGTAGGACTTACCGAAAGACCTCCGCTTTTCTACATTTTCAGAGGAGCCCAGCTCTACTCCCATATCAGACGGATAGGAAACTTGCGGCCAGTGGAACTGTTTGACCATTTTCTTAGAACCCTTTATAGATTTGAGATTTTAAATGAAAAGTGTAACGTATATCGTCTGTGGGTTGAAATGGAACAACGAAATGGAATGGGACAGTTCAAAATGACGTGCCTTGCTAGCATTCGGCCAGTAAGGAGCCCAATCTCTTTGGAAGTGGCTTATTTCTTAGTGATGCATTGCTCCTGCTCCTCCTTTAGAATAGGTCTGATATCATACCGCAGTCCTCGGAATGTTAGAGAAATGGAAAAGTCAGCTAACGAAACAGTTAAGTTAAAGCCGGAAACCTTGTGCGCAGGGTTTTCGAGTTCGACTGTGTCTATGGTGTCTTTTACCATGGTTTTACATCAGAAGATAAAGAAACCTCCAAACTCCAGAGCTAAGCGAGAATGAGCTATAAGAGGAGGTGCAGATAGGCTTTGTTGAAATAGCACATATGACGGCGCCCATTGACAACCTTGGCTTGTTGTAAGCATGGATGGTCTAAAATTGACTCCTATGATCATGGGAAAGCGTAATAACAACAAACTGATATCACCTGTATCACCTGTCGTCCCGTTGATCATCGACTTGCTCGAGCGGGCGCCAGCAGCGTCTCCATTCGTCCCTGTCGCGTGCCAGAGTGGTCCAATGGATCCTCCTCGCTCGAGGGACACGAAGAGCGTCATATCGGTCGTTCAGGGCTTTCACGAAGAAGTCCGACCAACGCGTTGGTGGGCGTCCTGGTGTTCTTTTGACATCCCGCGGAATCCAGTCTGAGACGGCTCTCGTCCAGCGGGTGTCTGCGAATCGCATTACGTGGCCGGCCCACCTAATTTTCGACGACTTGGCCCATGCGACAGCGTCTCTGATCTTCGAACGTCGGCGAAGCTCGGAACTCCGGAGGCCTTCTCTCACTTGCGTGAGTCGTGTCACTCCGAGCATCGTCCTCTCGATTCCACGCTGCGCGACGCTGATCGCGTGTTCATCCTGCTTTCGTATAGCCCAGGTCTCTGAGGCGTATGTTAGGGCAGGAAGAACAGTGGAGTCGAATAGGTGGGCACGGAGTCGGACGTTCTTCGTTTTCTTCACGACTTCTTCGACGCTCTTGAAAGCTCCCCAAGCCGCTCGTTTCCTCCTGCTCAGCTCTGGTGCTAGGTCGTTGGCCATGTTGGATTCGCGACCCAGATACACATAGCTGGAGCATTCGGAGATGTTCGTTCCGTTGAGCGAGAATGGGGCATCAGAAACCCATCCGTTCTTCATGAACATCGTCTTCGTAAGATTCAGCTGCAGTCCAACGCTTCCACATACACGATCGAAGTCGGCCAGCATTCGCTCCGCCTGACTGATGCTCGGTGTTATGAGCACGATGTCGTCAGCGAAGCGAAGATGGTGCAGTTGCCGGCCGTCGACCTTCACTCCCATGTCTTCCCATTCTAGTTCGCGCATGACGTTTTCGAGGGTGGCGCTGAAGAGCTTCGGGGATATGGTATCCCCTTGTCGAACCCCTCTCTTCACGTCAACGACGTCGTTGTAGAATGGTGAGATCTTGGTCGTGAATCCACTGTACAGCTCTCGAAGGACTCTGATGTACTGAGTAGGAACGCCCTGGGTGAGCAGGGCTTCCATGACCGCTTCATTCTGGACGGAGTCGAATGCCTTCTTCAGGTCAATGAACGTAAGGCACAGCGGCAGCTTGTACTCTCGCGACACTTCGATGAGCTTCGTAATGGTGTGTATGTGGTCGATCGTGCTGAATCCTCTCCGAAATCCTGCTTGTTCGCATGGCTGTCCTTCGTCCAGCGTTCTACTAATCCTATTCAGGATGACTCGAGTAAACAGCTTGTAGACTACGGACAGCAGGCAGATCGGGCGATAGTTGCCAATGTCGTGCACGTCTCCCTTCTTTGTTCCACGGATCTCCCTCGATAGAGAGCCTTCGGGCTCTCTTGTTAAGAGGGATCTCGGGCCGCTTGTCGCAGGGCCACGTGGCGCGTCCCCGGGTGGTGGATAGGGGAATTAAACGCGAACCAAATGCGACCGTGTACTGCCCAGAGACGCAGGTGGGATGCAGGGGATGGACTCCTTGCTCCTGCTGTGTCGGGTCGATGCGTTCCTTGTGCGTGGGAGCGGCATGTTCGTGCACTGTGTGCGTGGATGTGTCCGTGACTGTGCGGATTGTAACTGTGTCGGCTCGGCCAAAAGCTTGCACTCGGTAGACTGGGAGTACATGTAAGGCGATTCGAGGCCGCCTTAAGTCTCGCCCCGTCCCTTCGGGCAGTCTGGCTGGCTGCCCGGAGTACCCCGCCCGCACGACAGAGCCTGACTAGCTACCCGTGTTGTATTCCAGTCAAACACAGCAGCACTAAAGGGCCTCATTCCCCTGACCCCGAAAGAGCCCCCATTTCTGCAGCGATGGGAAGGGCGAGTACGGAAAAGCTGCTAAAATCTCAGGGCCTAACCAGGCTGCGCAAATTGAGAAGGACTAGGATGACGACCTGTACTTACAACGCCCGCACGCTTGCGTCGGAAGCATCCGTCGAGGACCTGATGATGCAAGCCAGGAAGATCAAGTACGACGTCATCGGACTGACCGAGACGAGAAGACACCACCCCCTACACGCCGCCTACGACTCCGGAGAGGAACTGTTCCTCGGAACATGCGACAGCAGGGGAGTAGGCGGCGTTGGTGTCCTCGTCAACACGCACTTGGCCATGAACATCGATTCGTACGAGTCTCTGACAAGCCGAATCGGACGTCTGCGACTGAAGCGATGTGGCTCCGTGCCAGCCTTGACTGTGTTCGTCGCGTATGCCCCAACATCCGACTACGACGACGAAGACGTCGAGGCCTTCTACGTGGAGCTGGAGAAGTTCTATAAGGAAGATCACACCTTCTACAAGGTGATCGTCGGCGACTTCAACGCCAAGATCGGGCCACGAAGGTCGCCGGAAGAACCTCACATCGGAACCCACGGTTTGGAGTGGAACGAGCAAGGTGAAAGGCTGTCTGAGTTTATCATGTCGACCAAGACCATCCATGGAAACTCGCAGTTCCAGAAGCCTCCCTCCCTACGATGGACCTGGGAATCCCCCGGTGGCCAGTTCCACAACGAGATCGACCACATCATCTTCAATCGCAAGTATTGCCTGACCGATGTCTCCGTTGTCCCCAAGTTCTACACGGGATCGGACCACCGCCTCCTTCGCGCGAGGTTCCGCTTTTCGCGTCAAGGAGAGAAGGCCGCGAAGTTCAAGAAGAGGAGTCCCAGAACGACCATCAACTGGGACCTTTACACCTCTCTTGTCGGCCTTTGGGAAGATGCCGTCATGGACAACGTCGACGAGGAATACGATCGCTTCGTGCACCATCTCCACGATAGTGCTAAGGGAGCCGAGAGCTTGAAGACCACCAAGAGACGCCTGTCTCCGGAAACTCTCGAGCTGATACGCCAGCGTGGAGCAGCACGAGCGTCAGGCAACTATCAACTGACGTCCGAGCTTGCAAAGCTATGCAGAGCGGCGATAAAGGAAGATCTGAAGGAGAGAAGGGCGGAAGTGTTGGCTGAAGCAGCAGAGGCAGGGCTGAGCATCCGCAATGCCCGCCGGAACTTCGCCAACTTCAAGACCAAGATGACCGCTCTTCGACGTCCTGACGGAACCGTCACCTCTTCCAGAAGGACCATGGAGAAGGTCATCCACGACTTCTACTCCGATCTCTTCGATAGCCACGTCCACCTGCTCCCATGCCATCTTCCGCAGGATGGATACGTCGTTCCTCCTGTTCTCCCTTCCGAGATCCGACACGCCATCTCGTCGGTGAAGAAACGTACAGCACCCGGTCCTGACAGGATCAGAGCTGAACACCTGAAGAACCTCCCGCCAGCGCTCATCAACATCTTGGCGCGGCTCTTCACACGCTACCTGTCGGAGTGCAAGGTTCCATCTCAGTGGAAGACCAGCAAGACCGTCTTGCTGTACAAGAAGGGAGACGTGCACGACATTGGCAACTAACAAACTGATATGTGTAAAAATATCGGCAGTACGCGGACTCGAACTCAAAAGCCCGCAGGTGTGCTCTTATGAGGCGGCACTCTTATCACCTGCGCCGCCGAGGCACATCTCATGGGGTGGCGTAGGGTTTGATGATAGTTGCGCGCACGCTTTCACACCAGACCTTTTTAGGTCTTTAAAAAATCATTCAGCAAAAACTGACTGTGGTTCTGGACTCCGCTCACAGGACCCTATATCCTATCAAAACAGCATCGCAAAAGCTCACCTTGAGTTGAACCTTTCCTTGTCACTGTATGAATAACAAGTGGTCCGTCACGCTTATCTGCGTGCCTCGCACTTGCGCGCTTCGCGCGATGTTGCAGTATCACTAGGCTAAGGACATCAAGCTAGCTGCTCTACTGATACAGCTTTTCTCCCTACCTAGAAGTACAAAAGGCTCGCAGTACGTACACTGTATAGTATGATTATGCGATCTATTGGTTCCTCACTAATGGTCCTCCCTTAGTGAAATGGTCTCCCATTACTGGTACTGGTCTCCCTCAATGATCCACTCTTAACGAACAACGTCTTCGGCACACCTTTATCCCCATGCACATTGGACGACGTATTCCGCACGTCTTCTGAATCCCCTGCCACGTAGAAAACGTCTGAGTATTTCCCACTATTTTCGCGCCACGTAATTTGATCAGTATCGATTGACCACGATCGATACTGCAAAAACGAACTTAAGATTCGTGTTGTGCGAACTCAACTACCCCCAGGGCTGAAGCTTCCAGGCAGGTAGAAGACGTCTGGCTAATTTCCGCTATTTTCCCGCACCGTAATTTGATGAATATCGATTGATGGCGATCGATACTTCAAAAGCGAACTTCAGATTGATGTTCTGCGACCGGGGTTACCCCAGGGCTGAAGTTTCCAAGCAGGTAGAAGACGTCTACGTATTTTCCGCTATTTTCGTATCCTAATTTCCCCCCCATTTCCCCCCCCCCCACCCACATTTTGCCTCCCGATTTTCCCCCTATTTTATGGCCAATTTCTGCGGCGGCGCCGATCGATGGTATGACTCATCGCTTAGCGCGTTATTATAGAGTATGATTGTGTGTTGTTTGCGTTTTGTATTCGTATTTGTTTCTATTTGATTTTTTTTAGCCAAACTAATTGGTAATTCTTACATTTGCAGTTGATCCTTTCAATACTAGTGTTTGTGCACCTTAAATGTGTATAGAATAAATAGATAAATAAATAAATGATAAAAAACGTAATTTGACGCAGAAATTTTCCGTTAAATTGCCTTATCGAGATTTATGTATTGTGTTCGAAATTCGCCTTTAAAATGAACCTTCAGTTATGCGACTTGTATCTCGTAGGAGTCTTTTTTTGGAAGAATGTTCGTAGAGGCTTGCAGTATTGATGCGGGACCGCGAGAGCACTATATTCATTCGAATCGGTGGAAATAGGCAGTCGATGCAATCCTCATCATTGTCCGCTTCCGCCAGTTGTTCCCATCTTTTCTGCTTTATGATCAATTTATTTGTGAGTGTGCCGCGATTCTCGACCGCGTTTCCTATCTTTTGCAGCCTGCACTCCGCTTATCATATTTCGACTGTTCCACATAGTTTTTCGTAGTTGTCGACAGTTCTCTTCGCATTTTCAGTTTTCTTCAATGTTTTACGTTGCGATTCCTGCCTTGTAAGAGCATAGAAGATAGAGTATTTATTGAGCCAAAAGCAATTCAAAATCAATTTTGCACAAAAGATTGTAAAAGGTTTTTTTAAAGGATTTTTTGAATATTGGCAAAGGGTACAGTTATGCCGTATCTTTTGATCAAATCCCGAAAAAGCCGCGTTTTCCCGGCTTTTGCGTCTTTTTGATATAACTCGCCTAAAATTCATTAATTTCAAAGACAAACGATACATTTGAGCTCAGGAGCCCGAGTTCTATCGTATGGTATACATTGTTTATATGAAGCTATGGAAATGGCCGAAATTGAAAATTTGCGCTCCATTGCGAAGGGCGATCGCGGACGAATTGTCGGTCGCAAGCCGTCGAAAACCGAAAACTGTTCACTATTCCTCTAGTTTGAGGTATTCTGGGGAACAGTGGGTATAGTTCGATTCGTCTCTTTGAGATCTACACAAGCATTTGTACAACTTCGCCAGACCACCGCGTTTTCGCAGTGGGTGGTCAAAAATGACTGGGGCAGACCTTTTGCGATTGGAGAAGCTTATTTTCGGAGACTTGCATGTTCTCGGAGTATCTCAAGCATGGCGTGAAGTGCTCTGACATGCCAGGAATCCCTCGAGAGTGCGCCGTGCATAATGTATACAGGATCGGACCTATCAATCGAGTGGGCGCGACAGCTCGCAAATTGCAGGCGCGGGCGTGTTCGTAGCGCAATAACTCTGTCGAGATCGAATCGATCCGGCTGCGGCTCGTGGGTTTCGTAGGCAGCAGAGAGGTTTAGTAGTCTGCCGAGGTACAGCGTTGTAGCTTCTAAAAAGGCGAAATTATAGCGGTGTGAAAATGCAAGTGAGGCTTGTGTGGCCTAATTTTTTCCCGATTTCAGTCGATCACTGCGGGAAGACGCGATGAGCCAACAGCCCACAAGCGCGTAGGAGAGCAGAATACTGAAGGCACTTTGCGACGGCATGCTTGAAACTCCCCTGCTGCCTAAGCTGCTTCGTCCCCATCTGACATTTTAGAGCGGTGGAGAACAGCGGTGAAGTTTCCAGCGCTCTTTCTCGTCCACATTTGGACTTTCAGCACTCGCAGTGAAAACACGTTCTGTTCAGCTCGAAAAGCTCTATCGAACGGTACCAATCTCGTCAAATTCTGAGAACATCGATTTTTTGATAATTTCGCATCGAGGACGAGTGCACTTCAGGCCGCGGCAGAGGGGCGATGACGTCATCCAAAATTGATTTTTCCGAACCGGCCCATGTTTGGTACCATTCGATAGAGCTTTTCATTCTGAATTGAACGGTTCGGCTAAGAGTAGCGAAGACCGTAATCTGGGCCAGTAAGAGCGGGGAGAACATCGACCGTTATTGTTCTAAATTTGACACGCGGGTGTGTTCTGAGCGCGATAACTCTGTAAATTGTGAACCTTTCCGGTTGCAGCTTGTGGGTTTTGTAGGCAGCAAAAAGTTCTAGTAGTTTGCTACAACACAGTAATGTAGCTTATGACTGGACAAAGTTACAGCGCTGCGAAAATGCAGGTGAGGCTTGAGTGGCACGATTTTTCCCAATTTCAGTCGACCCCTGCGGGAAGACGCGGAGAGCTAACGGCCTACAAATGCGCTTGCTAGCAGAACACTAAAGTCGCTTTCAGGTGGCATGCTCACAACTCCCTAGCTTATTAAATTGCCTTAGTACCAGCTGCCATTTTAGGGTGGCGGGCTTAGCGGGTAAAGTTTCCTGCGCTCTTACTCACCCAGATCACAGTTTTTCAGAACCTCAATAACACCCTTCAATTCATCACGAAAAGCTCTATCGAATGGTACCAAACTTCGGCCGATTCGGAAAAATCAATTTTCGATGGCGTCATCATCTCTCTGCCGCGGCCTTAAGCGGTCTCGTCCTCGATGCGAAACCGTCAAAAAATCGATGTTTCCAAAATCAGTCGAAATTGATACCATTCGATAGCGCTTTTCATGCTGAACAGAAGGGTACCATTGCGAGTGTCGAAAACTCAAATCTTGGCGAGTAAGAGCGAACGAAACTCTAACCGCTATCTTCCGACGCTTTAAACTGGCAACTGAGGTCAAGGCAGTTTAGACATCTGAGGAGATCTGAGCACGTCGTCGTAAAGTACCTTTAGTGTTCTGCTCGCCTACGCAGTTGTGGGCTGTTAGCTCGCCGTGTCTTCCCGCAGGGGTCGTCTGAATTCGGGAAAAATCGTGTCACACAAGGACAACCTGCATGTTCGCACCACTGTAACTTTGTCCAGGCATAAGCTGCATTGCAGTGTTTCAGAGCGCTACTAGACGTTTCTGATGCCTACAAAACCCACAACTTCCATCCGGACAGGTCCACAATTTACAGAGTCATCGCGCTCAGAACACGCCCGCGAGTGCAATTTAGCACAATAACGGTCGAGGTTCTCCCTGCTCTTACCCAAGTTACGGTTTTCACTACTCTAAGAAGCACCATTCAATTCAGCACGAAAAGCCGGATGGTAAAAAAACTTTGGCCGGCTCGGAAAAATCAATTTTCGATGACGTCATGAGTTTCGGAAAAAATTGTGATCTGGGTGAGTAAGAGCGCAGGAAACTTCACCCGCTAAGCCCGCCACCCTAAAATGGCAGCTGGTACTAAGGCAATTTAATAAGCTAGGGAGTTGTGAGCATGCCATCGCAAAGTGCCTTCAGTATTCTGTTCTCCTACGCGCTTGTGGGCTGTTGGCTCATCGCGTCTTCCCGCAGTGATCGACTGAAATCGGGAAAAAATTAAGCCACACAAGCCTCACATGCATATTTACAGCGCTATAATTTCGCCTTTTTAGAAGCTACAACGCTGTACTTTGGCGGACTACTAAACCTCTCTGCTGCCTACGAAACCCACGAGCCGCAGCCGGACCGATTCGATCTCGACAGAGTTATTGCGCTACGAACACGCCCGCGGCTGCAATCTGCGAGCTGTCGCGCCCACTCGATTGATAGGTTCTGTTCCATATGCACTGTTCACAATGCACTCCAAAGGCTAGTTAGACTGTGTTAGAGCAATTCCTAACCAGGACGGCTGAGAATTTCTCACAAAACTCCCCAATCGTCCACTCTACACCCTGTTGCGTCCACTCGATTGAAAGGTCCGATCCTATATACATTGTTCACGGCTCACGGCGCACTCCTAGGTCTCGCCGGAACAGAGTACAGCATTTCCTTAGTAGACCGGTCGCAAATTTGTGATAAAACTCCCCAAACGCTCACTCTACAAGCTCTCCCGCCCTTCTCGATTGATAGGCTCCATCCTATATGCATAGTGCGCAGCGCACTCCAAAGACTAGCTGGACAGTCTTAGAGCAATTTCTGAGTAGAGCGGCTAGGAATTTCTGATAAACTCCCCAAACGCGCACTCTACAAGCTGTCGCGCCCACTCGATTGATAGGTCCTATCCTGTATGCATTATGCACGGCGCACTCTCGAGGGATTCCTGGCATGTCAGAGCACTTCACGCCATGCTTGAGATACTCCGAGAACATGCAAGTCTCCGAAAATAAGCTTCTCCAATCGCAAAGAGCCCGTTAAAATCATTTTTGCCCACCCACTGCCAAAAATGTTTGGTGTTCTGATAAGTTGTTTACATTGCTGTGTAGATCTCGAAGAGACGATTCGAACGGTACCAACCGTTTCTCAAAAACCTAAAACTGAAGGAGTTATGAGCATGCAACCGTTTTCGACGACTTGCTACCGACAACTCGTCCGCAGCCGCCCTTCGCAATGGAGCACCATTTTGAATGAAAAACTAACCTTTGAAAAAATTCGGTTGAACTTTGAAATTTTTGGCAATTTTTTAATGCCAACTGATAGAGCTTGAACTGCTGAACTCAAAAATGTGATTGCTTTCGCAATTGGTTAACATTGAAGAAAGTTATTTCGAAAGGCCGAAAAAGCCGGGGAAATGCGGCTTTTTCGGCATTTTTGAAAAGGCTACGGCCACAACTGTAGTTCTTCGATGCTCTTTTTTCAAAGCGATTTAGTATTTCATTCACTGAAAGAGCTATTACATATGCAAAAAAGCCGTATACTCTCAAAAAAAAAACTATTTCGCAGCTAACTTTACAACGACGTGTCTGTTTAAGAAAATTTTCTAACTTGTAGCTGAATGTTTTTTGGCGAATAACCAAGGATTGATGCAGGAAACTCATTCCAGATTTCCACAACGCGAGCCGAAAAAGATTCTTGAATTTTTTTTGACTGCGGTTTTTGTGTTTGTATGCTTTGTGCTGAATTCTAGGATTGTGCTCTCTGATTATCCCTTTGAATGAGGAAAGTGTGAAGAGTTCATTTTTATCAATACCCAAGTGATCATTAACATTTCACAATTCTAAAAACCAGGTTTTATTTATAGATAATTCGTCTTAGTGATAAGGAGGTAGTACCGAATCGAGCTTATCCTTCAGGGCAAGAAACTTCGGATAAACCATTCTTGATGAGCTTTTGTTTTGTAAATCTTTTTGCGCACCTTCTATCTGATTGACTCTACTTTGCCTTAATGGAGACCATATAGGTGTAAAGTATTCCAAAAAAGGTCTTATATTAATAGAAAAAAGTGTGAATAATGTTGTCATATTCTATAAGAAAACACTGAAAAGGTACAGGAAACGGCTGAGAAGTGCGAAAATGAAAAAGAAGCGATGCAAACGCAACGGAAAGGTTTTTTTTCCACAACTCCCCTTCCACCCTCAAGTTTCTCGGTAGAAAAGGTTGGACAGGTTTTCGTATGATCGCTTCAACTCTGACAGACGCGAAGACTGGAAAATTTTCCATCGGTTTTGTTTCGAAAAGTAAGCATTCCATTAATGGGTTTTGGCTCACTGCGAACTGTGCAGCATGTTGTTTCATCACTGTGGAAGAAATTTTGTTAATCCCGTTTCAAGGCTGCTCTCTGATGTTGTCAGGAAATTTGTTGATGTAGGCGTCCCGTTGTCTTCGTCTGGTTTAGCGGCCTCCTTGATCTTGCTTGTTTTAAGAGTCTTATTGCTGCTTTCCAGTGTAATGCCACTTGTGAAGATGAAAGTGTAGGCGTGCAATTGTAATGAGGATGGAGGTGTGTTGATTAGCCAGAGAATCTTGCTTTCCTTCGCATTTATGTCGCCAAACAGTCTGCAGTTTAGGAGTATTTATTTCAACGGATTTACCTCAAAAGTCTGTTTCGAATGTTGAAAAGTGGCTGCAGTTTATCACCCACCCCTGATTCCAACCAATATGTAGTGGCTTGGGAATCGTCAGATCATTTAAATTCATCGGTGAGCGTGAAAACCAGGCCTAGGCGCAGTCCTATGCAAATGCAAATATTATTTAGCCAAAATGACAATACTAATTCGGCGAAAAAGTTAAGCATTGTTTGGCGTAAAATTATTTTGGAAAAAAAATTGTATAGCATGTTTATTTTTTCTGGTCTTTAAGAGATCAAAATAGGTTCGCTTCCAGGTTCCGAGCGACTGGAATAACAGTGTTTTCTAGTGATTCACTCGCTGTTCAGTGAAAAAAGGGCAGCTCTCTGACTGAGACCAAAGGTTTTCCAGTATAAGCAAAAATAGATCTTTCACTGATACCAGGAAAAATTTTCTAGCATAAACAGACTTCTAACTGTTTAATAGGTGCTTTTTTACGAAAAGTGATGTAAGCAGTTCGCTCCAGGTATAAACAACTCGTGCGGAGCGATAGTGAAGTAATGCACGAAAAATATTGACAATAAATTGGAGTGCAAAGGAAAATCCGGGCTGAAACGGACTAGAACGGCAAAGCGATCACGAAGAGTCATTTCGCTTTCTATTTTCGAACCTGTGACGATAATACGGCGGACGGTTGTGAATTGCGTTCCTTTAATACTATTAGGATATCTTTAGCTCACGGCTTATGTCCTCCTATTTCGTTTTTTTTCTATTTATACACTTTTCTAGTCAAATTGGACCCTCTTTAAAGTTAGTCTGAGACTTTTGAAATCAAAGCGAACTCTTCCAAATCGAAATGACCTGTAGGCAGGTTAAACCACAGACTCACTAAGATCGTTAGAATAATTTTTTGTTCAAGAAAACATTGGCAGAACTTTCTTTGAAATTTTCTAATTCATCTGCTTCAAAATATGTAGTAATTTTATAAAAATTATATTGTTTAAGATAGAATATTGAATTAATTTTTTAAAGCGCAGCAAGGCAGCAATCATTTAGCGCATTAAAAGACTGTAACACGCCGTGCACGCAAAAAGCAAGTCGCAATGTTTACTTGATTGATAGTGTAAATACTGCATACATACGGCAAGAAAGTTAGGATATGTTTTTTAAAAGTATTTGTGCTTCACCGTTTGCAGGGGTGAAACTGGGTGCAAACAAAAATTTTGCTATCAATCGAAAAAAATCGCGAAGCTTCGGACCTAAAAAGACTTCGGAAAAGGGTATGGCCTAATTCTATGTTGTTAACAGAAAAAAGCCGCCTTTCTGCTCTTTAAAACAAGGCTTAAACCATTGTTTCTTCTCAAATATTAGAATTCTTATAAAATTTTTAATTATGTGTTTCCTTATTGGGAAGTAAATTAAAACTCCGAGGAAAGTTTTACTAAAATTTTCCTTGAATAAACAATTATTCTAAAATTTTTGGAGCCTCTATTTAATGTAGAAGAAGCTCATTTCGATTCGGAAGAGGTCGCTTTGATTTCAAAGTCTTAGGCTATCTTAGAAGAGTGTCCAATTTTACGTCAGTATGGTGCATTTATTTATTTATTTATTTATTTATTTATTTATTTTCACTCTAGTTATCATGCTTCTTATTTTTTATTTGCACTGCATATTATTTTCCTTCATCTCATACCAGGCATACAGCCTTAAACTTGCTTCAACATTTTTTTGCGGGTCTCCTGGAAATTCGCCCCCTCCCCCGTCCTCAGTGCGAAACCGTTCTTCCTCGCGCCTGTTGCTCGCACAGTCAGACTCAAGGTTATGTTCGAGAATTGAAGGTGGTCGTACTGCTTCTCGGGTTGGAAGAGGATTGTCTCGTAATTTTTGAAAATTTTTGATCATTTTTGTATTACTTAATGATTTTGTTGGGTGCTGTGAAGATCAGGGGAACACCCATAGGTGTGGATTTCGTCACTGCGCAGCTCACGGTAGGACATCATGTTGCGCATTCCTTGACGTTGTCGCACCAGCCTAGGATCCGTTGGAATATGAATCTACGGTAAGACAAGAAAATAAGAAAAGTCATCAACAACGCATCCCCTAAACGAATTGCGCGAATTGCACTTTCCAGATGTTGCTTTGACAACGTGAAGACTCGTGAGCAGCTTTATTTTAGGGAGACATTTATTCAAATAAGTAAACAAATAAAAGATTAGAATTAGATAAATTTCCTTGCGGTCGACGCAATTGAAAAAAATTTAGTCCTGAGAAGAAAGACATGCTATAAATATGGAATTGAATCCTATAAAATTCTGCAGGCTGATGGTTGCACACTTTAAAAACACATTTCCTTCGGTTTACTCTTTGTTTTTTCTTGATGATTTTTACAGAATGTCGGCACATTTTTTAATTTGATGGAGCGACATCTAGGTATGGAATTTACTCCAGCAAATTTTAAGTGCTAATTGCTCATGATTATTTCAAACATTTTTGGAAGCGCTCTTCGCACCGATCAAGGAGTCGTAACCGAATTATTCCTTTGTCACGAAAATAAATTTTCCCTTTGAAGTAGATACTTTGGGAGTTGAAATTGTATCTCATGGTATTTCGAGCCCTGTTCATTATGCAGTGGAAAAATCAAGCTTTCATACAGAGGTCTGGATGAGACGCCAAATAGAGATAAGATCGTCATATCCGAAAAGTACTGTGTAATGAGCAAAACTTGAAATTTTATCCGTACCTATGTGTCCATCTCCTAGTTTGTCTCCCTCAATAGAAAAGATTTCCTGATAGCATAGTCTTCGCATACTACCGGCGAAGCCAGAGTGTGCAGTTGCTTGCTGAATGAAGGAACCAGAACTTCAAGAGTTGCGGGAGTGTTTGAAAACCCAATATCGCTGTGAAAGATAGAGGAAAGGAGTGTTTTAAGCGTAGGAGGCAACCTCTGAAGGTAACAGCTTTTATGTGGTGAAGTAGTTCGATTTTTCGCCGATTTCTTGGCATAAATAAAGCAAGAAGTTGAACTAGCATTAGCAATTGGCATACGGAATATTATAGAGTTCAACTTGAGATCTAGATGTCGCTCCATCAAGTAAAATCATGAAAAAATTAGCAAAAAAATAGATTGATTCAAAAACTGCTGCCGGAAAATCTTCATTTTCTAACTGTAGAACAATAGTCATCCGAAAATTTATAGGCTTCAGTTCCATATCCACAGCATATCTCCTTCAGAAAACAAGCCTGGGCAAATTTTTCCCAAAAATCGAGCACCACCCTTGATTATGCGCACAATCCCTGCCCTTGTGTAGTTCTGTTTCCTCTGCCTCTGTCAGCCTTTACTTCCAGACCTCGTCGTTTTTGTCGTCTGTGAACCCATGTATGGTTTGTGGAAGGAATTTTGAAGTGACCCTCGGGCCACTGTGTTGCCAGATTTCTTGGTTCAAGGCAGATGGTCACTCTCGTCGTCCTTCGTAATATCCAGAAAAAGTTCCCTGAAAACTTGTGTGAGAAAGCTAAATACGGTCACGTATCCTCTACGGCTCTACCGGGTCGTCTAGCTCTGCTACGGTTAAGATAAAGCTGTCAGAAATAGAGGTGAAGGGTGGAGCCCTTCTGTAGACTTGCACCAATTTCTTTACTAAAGACGGTATTGGTCCAATGATGAAGTAAAAATAAATTTTTGACACTGTATCGTCCCTCAAGGGGTTATCCTGGGCACAGTATTTATTTATTTATTTTATTGTTGGAGAGCCACGCAGGTAAACAATTCAAGTGCGGTTAACAAACAGCATGTCAAAAACAAAGAACAAAGCAATTCGAAGTCATTCAAATGGGATATACAGTCCCCTCTCGTTATAGCGCGTTTGAAGGGACCGGAGAAACTCCGCGTTATAACGGGAGTCGCGTCCTGACCGGAGCTGACCTTTTATACACCATTTTACCAACAAATCTTTATCTAAAATCGCATACAATGACTAACTATGACTGTAGCAATAACATATGTGACCATGAAAAGAGTGTGAATGCATAAAACAACTTTAGAGTAATATTAATGCTTTGTCCTTGGAGACACTCTCTGTTATATGCTTAACTATGACTAATATGTGTGCGGAATAACGAGTACCAGGCGTAGGTTAAACGTGGTCAACAACAAAAATGTGTGAACTAATGCTGCAAGATTATTTGTTACGATCGAAACTCTCGCGGCAAGCGGGACTCGAACCCGTACTCCCAGCCTTCCCGGCGGGTTGTTAGCCAACTATCCTATCAGCGTCGGTAAACGCACTACATCCGCGATTTCCTCGCTGCAAATGGCTTATCAGCACTCTCCTACTATTTGGGAATGCTGAGAGCGATAAAACAGCGCTGTTGTTGCAATCCTGGACGACAAGCAAAGGACGCAGGTACAAGTCCCGCATCGCACGAGAGGTCTGATCATCAGTTCTGATCATCCTCTAACAGTGCATAACCTCATATCAGCCGCATTAAGCTTATAAAAACGTGTAGGCATTGTTTAATAATCTGAGTGTCACCCCACATCTTCTCTGGTTCATGATATAGAAATCTCCCAACATACGGCAGCTTCTAACGACTGCCGGGAGTCTTTATCTGTGCTCGAATACTGCTGACTATGGACACTTTTATGGGCTGCGCACGAGCGAAAAACGTTGATGTGCATCTAATACATTGTTGCAGGGGTGCCGCTCGTAAGTATGAACGGCAACATAATGGCAGGTCCAATCACAAACATAGTCAGCATCTTGCTCGCCTTCATTTTCTGTGTGGGACCGGTACTGAGACCGGGTCGCGTTATAACGGGAGTTATTTTGAACGCAGAGTTCCTCCCAAAACCGCGCTATAACGGGAGTAGCGTTGTATTCGACGCGTTTTAACCGGAGTTGGTTTCTATTGGCCTTATCCGGAGGCGCTATAACGAGAATGGGCTGTACTAAAAAGCGTCCTGGAGATATCTTTCCACGAGTCTTTTATACTGCCTCAAAGAGTTTGGTAGCTTTTATGTACAGATGTGATCTATAAGGTCGATATAGCACTGTAAATGCAACAGCGACGAAAACGATGACTAAAAGTATAAAGGATGACAGTGCTAATAAATTTCTTTTTGGGTGCGCCTTGCATTTTGCTTCTTCGGAATGTCATGGGGTAAAATGAATCCGTATTTGACCACAATGATAGGTTGGCCAGCCTGTAGACAAGCTAGTTTATAACCCTTCCCAGCCATCTCGCCGTATTTGACGTTGATCGACTTCATCAGCGTTGTCGCCTTCCTTGCCAAAGAAGTTAGCCTTTGAAAAGGGGTGGAGGATTCAAGCTGTAGTGACGAATTGTCCGCGAAATTGAACGAGTTTTTCCGGGCGATCGCATCGGAGTCATGAGAGTATTCCGCCTACTTTAATCAAAAAAATGTAAAAAAATGTGTTTGTTATAAAAAAGGGAAATGGCAGCTGGTAATGCCATTGCGACTTTTTCTCTCTTCATCGAATTCTTCCCATTGCTCGGGTTTCCGAATATCGAATTCTCGTGTTATTTTTATCGGCTGACTGCTACATCTGCTCTTTTCCTGTTCTTCAGACTTGCTCTGTTTCCAGCCGCTTTCTTCTCACGATGAAAGAGAGTTGTTCTGACTGACGATTCATATACCACACCTGTGTCAAAGTGAGCCACATCCTGGAGTTCCTTGCCTTGCACTTTTTCTGTGCATAACATAATCAGAAGCACTAATTTACGCGCATTGGCCCGCTTCCATATAAAGGAAAAGGGAGATTATTAACGCCATCCTCCATAAAGGTGGAGAACGGCGTTAATAAACTCCTTTCGGAATGCGCCATTCCTTCTTCTTCTGCGGGATGTCGTGGAGGCAATTTGAATGCGTATTTGGCGTATATAACGACTTGCGGTGGCGGCCGATGAACAGCTCGGACGTCTCGATTTGTATCATTTGCCGAAAAATATCGACACCACTAATCACATGGAAGCTGCTACTTTTAGAACCTGTTTTTTTGAATCGTAGAATTCAAATTTCTTATAGTTTTCAAAGCTCTGTGAATTTTTCAGAAACTCCAAAAAATGTACGAAATATAGTAGGTTACGTGCGGCCATTGCGTTCTCTGATATCATCGATCACAACTGAAGGATGGAATTCTCGCGGCAAAAATTTTCTACCTTCTGAGGGAAGAACATCAGAGAGTGAAAATTGTGCCACCTAAAAGTTTAAGATGTGATTAATATACAATAAAAAATAAAGCTTAGCAGCGATCTTGGATTAGGGCGGAACGTATTCCAAATTCTCATTTTTTATGAAAAATAAATTTTTTAGCTGAAGGAGACAATCTACACTGTTAAAATTCTGGCACAAAAGATTTCAGCTCTTGACCAATGCACAGTGTAAAAATCATGGTTTTCTGAAATAGATTGGATAGACCCCTGGTCGATATGACCAAATTCAAAAATCCCAATGATTTTTTCAAAAATAGAAGACAGCTTACCATATAAGAATCCTTTTTGTAGCAAAATCGACCAGACATCGAACCCTCCCTGTCCCTATGAAGACCTTTCTATTGAAAACTGATTTTATATCCGTTGAAGAGCGCTTTTAATCTATTTTTCAAAAAGCCATTGGGATTTTCTCATTTCGAGGAATGATCCGAGCTATGAACATTTTTGTAAAATCACTCCAATAACTTCGGTGCCATATCGACCAGCGGTCGATACAATGTGTTCGTTTCAGAAAACCATGGTTTTCACGCTGTACACTGATCAAGGCTTGAAACTTTTTGTGGCAGAATTTTAACTGTGTGATGATCTCCTTCCAGGTAGAAAATAAAGTTTCCATGAAAAATGAGAATTTCGAATGCGATCCGTCCTAATCATAGGACGAAGATCGCTGCGAAGAAGCCTAGGTTTCTTATTGTGTATTAATCACATCTTAAACTTTAAGATGGCAAGAATTTTCACTCTCTGATGTCCTTCCTTGAGAAGGTCGAACATTTTTGCCTCGAGAAGTCCATCCTTCAGTTGCGATCGATGATATCGATTCGAAGAGTCTCTCGAAATTTAGGTAGGGGAGCTCTTGAGTCAGCCTTAGCAATTAACACCCGATATTTGCTTTTCTAGCAGATCATTCTATCAAACAATTACTCAATAGGATGTCATTCTTGAACCAATCTGATACTGTCGATGCTGCACCTGGAAAGAAGGACCAATTAAAGGGTACAAAAATCGCATAAAAATTTTAAAAATACAATTTAGATAAGAAGTAAAACGGTGATCTATACAAGGGGGTCGTACCACATCCGCTCTGGGGGGGGGGGGGGATTTTCGGCAAAAATCGAACCCCACGCTTGACCCTGCCTCGAAGGGATGGAAGGCCTGGTTGACCGGGGCGAGAGATCCGAAACGGGTGCACCGATAGCCGGTGCCACCTCTGACGGCGCTCCACGCACTGCCCTATAAGGCCTTTTGAAAAATGAAGGTCTCCCGTAGCTAACCGAGCGGGGCTCTGCCTTCAACTTGTAGATATTTGTGTTCCTCTCCTTATTGAGTAGCACGGCAAGGGGTCAGGATATGGCCACGTCCCTCGCCGGGAGTGGGAGGGGGCATGCGATCTTTCTCTCCTCCCCCCTTCCTCACCCACCCCCAACCCCAGGCTTCACTAAGAGTCTAACGGCTGCCTTAAGAGACCTTTGAGACACAAAGCAGAAGTTTCCGGTCCGCAGACAGCGGCCATACCTCCGGATGTCATACCTCCCTTCCTTGAAAGGCTAATGACTGCCTCACGAAACTTTAGAAGCACAAAACAAATTTTCCCGGCCACTCGGTGCACTAGGATAGAAATTGACTCCGCCAACTCGGCCGTACATCCCGCGCGGCCGTCTGAGGCTTGGGGCAGGGACCAGTGCAATAGCATTGCGGGATACTAAAATTCATCTGCATCGGTTAAAGGTGAGACCTCAGTCGGGACAAAAACGCTCTTCTTTCCTCAGTCGCGCTGGCAGGCAGGCTAGAAAGGTCTCTTAGAGTAACAACACATGGCCTCACGGGAGTGCCGCACAAGGACTACACCGATGCGGCATACTTCTGCAGGTCACGACATGTGGCAATGCTGCTAAAACTCAGTCAAAGCTTGTTCATAGTCCGTGGCGGGAGCAGCTGAGTCGCTCATGCAAAGCGTGCCGATCGATATTGATCGATAAGCATCCTATGATGCAACGAATGAGTTCCTCACGTCGCAGAAGATGAACAGGATCTCAGTCTCTGGTCTCGTTGCAATTTGAGCAGCGATTTATGGAGACGGCATACTCACACTCCCACGAGCGACGCAACCGCGATGAACTTTCCGAACGGAACGCATTAGCCATTGCAGCGTGGGAAGAGGTGGCGTCGACGTTGCAAAGCGATGTCGCTTGGGAATTTTGCGCTGTAATAATTCAGCAACGTGAATGAATTCTCAAGTGATAAGCGAAAGGCTCGCTCGGTATCTATTGCCGTCGTTCCGTGGCTCCAGAGAACAATTTCGAGAAGTCATCGGCCTGTTTTTCTTCGAATAACCCGAGCAGTCGTTCTCTGATTTGTGTCGTTGTTCCTGCGGCGCTCGCGTATTCTCTCACGTTCTTCGCTGTGAATGCAACAGTAGCAGTAGCAGTCTCTTCAGGAAGTTGTCCGCCGCTCGGTTACTCTGTCGTTTTCACTCTGTCAGACCGTGGGAGCGCTTCTGGAACCGGACATGACATGAAGTCATTTCTCGACATTCATTATACTACGTATGCTTTCTTCTTACTAGGTAAGTTCACGAATTTTTAGTGAAATTTTTATTCTTACACTGGCTGCTCAGTTCCTCAAATTGCAGCATTACTTACCTACGCAACTGCACAAGACATTGTTCGAAGTAACTCATCTATATTCTCTGTTAGTGCTATTGCTCCAGTAAACGTCCCATCAATGCCGAACTCTTCTTCATTATTTCGTCCAATCAATACATCAACGAAGTCTCAGATTGCTCGAGGAAACGCTATCCTCGAAGAATTGAAAGAACACATCTTCGGTAAGCTCATCTTATATATCTCTCCATGCAAAAGAGCACAGTAAGAATTCTCGCCTAACAATAAGGCCCCGTTTATACTTCCGACGGCGAGCGACACGACGCTACGCATTGTGGCCAAATTGATCGATCGCGTCGCCCGATCAATGCGGCCCAATACGTGGCGTCGTGTCGCTCGGCGTCGAAGTATAAACGGGGCCTAAAAAACATCCAAAATGTTCTAGAAAACGGGCAACAAAGTGACCAGAAGAGGCTGGAATTAGAACTGTACGACCAGGTATATGCACATAAATGTGCCTGTTGAAAGAAGTCAAATGTCTTCAATCCGGGCGGGGCAGGGGACTCCTCTTACCAGCGTTTCTCACTATACAGGGTGTCTCAAAAAAATGTATACATGTGTGTATTGAAATGTGATAATGTGATAACTTTGCTCACAGTAAAAGATATGATGAAGTTAAGGGCTCAAATGAAAGCCTAAGAACATGGAAATTTTCTGACGTATGAAAGGTGTGGACTGCGCCGTGCACTCGTCGGAATTCCTCCATTCTACACTCGATTGATTGTGTTTCACTTAAACGCTTGTTATAATTTCTTCACAAAGTGACCGCTTTGATTGATTTGAGCCTTTTTTTAAAGTTTAAAACTTGAAAACACACTACGGCTTTGTAGGTATCCCAAAGAGATGCGGGTACTACTTCAAAGGTTCTAACATTGCTCGTAGTGAAGTATTTGAAGACGTTTGCGACTCATGTGAAAGCGCAGGGTAACGAGATTACTGTGGCGTGCAAATAGTCAAGATTGCGCTAGGCTCCCGCCTGAAACCTTGCATTTCAGACTCGATTGATTGTGCATGAGCTGAAGGCCTGTTACAAACTTGTTGCTACTTGGCCAAATTAAGCTGTGTTATGCTTCTTTTAACGATTAGAACTTGACAATCTTGTGAGAGACACGTCACGTAGGAACTGATTGATCGCAAGATTTAAATGTGAGCAGGAGCGACATTTTACAAGACGGATTCTGTGGACAGATGAAGCAACATTCAAGCTGAATGGAGAGGCTAGTCGGCATAATTGCAGCTACTATATACGGAAACGTTAATAGAAGCACAGCACAGGTTAATTTGGCCAAGCAGTAATAAGATTGTAACAGGCTTTCCGCCCATGCACTCAGTCGAGTCTGAAATGCAAGGTTTCAGGCGGGAGCATGGCGCAATCTACTGTTTGCACGCTACAGTAATCTCGTTACCCTGCGCTTTCACACTCTCAAACGTGTTCAAATACTTCACTACCAGCACGTTAGAAACTTTCAAGTAGTACCCACATTTCTTTGAGCTACCCCACATTTTTCGCAAGCCGTAGTGTGTTTTTAAGTTTAAGACCTTTAAAAGGCTCAAATTAATTTAAACGGTCACTTTGTGAAGAAATTATAACAAGTATTCAGGCGAAACACAATCAATCGGGTATAAAATGCGAAATTTCAGATGAGTGCATGGCGTATTCTATACCACTCACATAGCAAAATTTCTATTTTCATAAGGTTTCAGATGGGCCCTCAACTTCTTCAGTACCTTTACTGTGAGCAAAGTTCTCAGCTTCAGACAGTGTATAAATTTTTTTTGAGACATCCCGTATTCCGTTCTATTATAACTGATTTGTTCCAGGTGAGGATGAGATGATACATGACGGAGATCTCATTTGCAACTGTAACTCTGCCTTGTGTGACGCGGAGCTGGTTCATTTGCTTGGCGGCGAATTCAAGGTATGCTTTTGTGTGTTTTCTGCATTTTTTCGTGGTTTTGTTTTTGTTAACATTTCCGTTTCTTCTCGTAGTGGGAAAGTCAATTACACGATTTCCACGTCAAATTGGACACTTCAAAAAAACTGGACGCTCTTCCAAGCCTTAGCGTAAGACTTTTGAAATCAGAGCGAACTCTTCCAAATTGAAATGACCTTTAGGCAATTTAAACTACAGACTAATAAAATCGTTAGAATAATTTTTTGTTCAAGCAAAATTTGGTATAACATTCTTCGAGGTTTTTAGTTTAACTGTCGTAATAGGTGTAATAATTTTATAAAATTTTTATTTTTTGAGAAAGTGTAGTAAAATTGTCTTAAATGTCAGCAAAGAAGCAAGCATACAGTGCATTCAAAGATCAGCTCGCGCCATACGCTCAAAAAGTTCGCCGCAACTCTTGTTTAATTGATAGCGTAATGGGCACTTACATGAACCATAAATATGAGCATATGTGTGTTTTTACAATTTATTTGCTGAATCGTTTACAGGTGTGAAACACCATGCAAACAAAAATTCTCCTACCACTCGAATAAAGATTGCGATATGTTGGAAGAGGGCATGACGCAATCTTTTTTGGCACTAATAATGGACGTCTTCCAGCTTTTTAAAGCTACATTTAAACGATTATTTTTCCTCAAAAAATAAAAATGTTATAAAGTGTCAAACTATGTGTTCTATTATTAGGTAAGTGATTTAAAACGTCATATGAAGTTCTACTAAAATTTTTCTTGAACAGAAAATTATTTTAACCTTTTTGGAGAGTCTCTCAGTTTAATGTAGAAGAAGTTCATTTCGATCGGGAAGAGTTCGCTTTGATTTCAGAAGTCTTGGCTTTAGGTTAGATTAGAAGAGTGTCCAATTTGAGTTCAAAAGAGTCCAATACGACGTGAAAATGCTACAATGTACACGTTTTGGTCCAGTGTGGTTTAGTTCAAGCGAGGCCAGAGATCTTTTGTTGCGTGGATTGGCGAGGTCAGAAGTGCAAATGATCTGAGTAGGCCGTCCTTGACAGCTCCTGCCGGTTTTTGTGTTTCGCGATCATCTTCAGCAACACTTTGCACTTATGGGGTAGATAGTGAACTTCATTGCGGAGGTCGTTTCTTATTTGCTCTCGATCATTGCTCGTAACTGAACGGTGTATAGAAAAGCCATCACGATCGTTTACAATTAAGGCATGGAGTCAGCTATTAGCTCCACAGAGGTCCATTTAGAGAGGCGATTTGATGACTGAACGGTATACAAGAGACCCGGACAGTGTCGGTTTGATGGGTGTTCCTAAAGAGTTTGGCACTGTTTGAATGAAAAATTCGTACTGTTATAACGGGAAGTGCGTCACGAGCAGACGCAGTGTTCCGAGTTAATTACCACACGCCCTTTTTCTCATGTTGTGTAAGGACGGCGTCAGTGTAGGTCTTACATAGGATGGCTTTAAGTCGCAAGGTTTTCCGTAATGCGAAAGAACTTCAATAAGAAGGATTTTATGAAATGTCTAAGGTGAGATGAGTTCGTGAAGAATGTAAATGTCTAATTGACCCACTTATATGTGTGCAGAGAACAAGTTTTTCTTGCCGATGCGATAATGGCACATCGAAAAAGATCGCGGAAAAGGTGTAGTTTGGCGAGTGACGAGTTGTACCTGGACTATAATCTTCGATATCACCTTTGTTCCACTAAACGAAATTAAGCGCCATTGAGAGACAGCTTTAGAGTGCGCTTTCAAGGCCTTGAAGATCTTTTAGGTCGAGTAAACATAAAGTCGAACATTTCAGGGGAAATGCAGAGCGAAACGTGGTCGATGTTTCAAGGTTTTCGAAGAACTGTACGATTTTCGGATGTCCGTTGGGTGAGTGGAATTTGGACTTTTCCATAGTGATTTTGTCTTTGTCTGTTTTTGGGTCCATTTACTTATTTTTGTCTTTTTGCATGTGTACACTTATTTATCTAAATTTATCTATCTACTTGCCTTCAGTTGCGCGTATATTGCACTTAAACCGACATGCGATGCACTTTTATTAAAGCAAAAGACTTCGATTAGGGTGCGTGGAGAACCGATATATGATCTGTGTTGCGGTGACCATGAACACGTTTATTTCCCACACTTCGTATAATTCTCCAGAACAATGGCAGACTATTAATATTATTATTGGCAAATCACATGGGTTTGAAAGCGTAAACAACGGAAGTTCGCCGCTAACAATTAAAGGCGGCTATCGCATAGGTTAGAACAAGTAGTGAAATTGAAAACAATCAAAAACACTGCAATTTGCATCGGAAAAATTGAAAATATCGCACATGTTAGGGGACTGACAAGAAAAGGTTCCCAACTCATGGAGAGCTTTTGCGAAACTATTTTGACAGGATGTAGAGCCGTGTGAGCGGAGTCCAGAACCACAGTCAGTTTTTGCTGGACGCTTTTTTAAGATTTGAAAAACAGTTGTGAAAACGTGTGAGCAATACTCTTAAACACCTATGACACTCCATGAGATGTGCCTCCGTGGCGCAGTCGGTAGGAGTGCCGTCTCATAGAAGCACACCGGCGGGCTTCTGAGTTCGACTCCGCGTACCGCTAATACTTTGCACATATTAGTTTGTTGTTATTACGGTTACTCATCGTCACAAGAGTCAATTTTAGACCACCAATGCTTACAACAAACCAAGCCTCTCTATTTGCGCCTTCACGTGTGCTAGAGTTTTACTGGGTGGCAGTAGGCTACGTCGTTAACCCTCCTCTACACCACGGATCACACTTTAACGAAGAAGTGGCCATTCATGCCAGGGAGAAGATTGTTCCTCACTGGCTTCTGGTAAATGCTGCTGGTGACACATGTAAAAGGGAAGAGCAATAAGACCTTTTATTTCCAGAGAAATGATGTGGTGCGGATACGCCTCGTTGAAAACCTGCACATATGAAGCGCAAATAGACAGCCTTTGTTTGTTCTAAGCATTGTTGGAGTAAATTGGTTCCTGTGATCATGAGAACAACAAAATAACAACAAACTGATACGTGCAAAAGTATTAACGGTACGCAGACTCGAACTCATAAGCCCTCCGGTGTTCTTCTGTGAGGCGGCACTCCCACCGACTGTGCCGCGAAGGCACATCTCGTGGAGTGCCATAGGGGTTGATGACTGTTGCGCACACTTTTCACACCTTTTTCCGGTCTCTAAAAAAGTGTTCAGCAAAAAATAACTGTAATTCTGCTCACACGGCCGTTCTGTAATAGCATCACAAAAGCTCACCTTGAGTTGGGAACCCTTCCTTGTGAATATAACGCTAAAAAATCGATTGCCTTCCCCAGAGATGAATCTTCCAGCATCTCGCAGGCTATAGGTGAACGCTTTGGACTTTCTTCCAGTAACATCTGCTTGCCCTGCTCCAAGTAACTATAGTTTGGTTACAGCTAAAAGGATAAAACGACCATTCGAGTGGCATTGGTCTCGTTTCAAAGTTGTGGACTAATTGGAGACATTTTCCTTGTAGGGCCGCCCCAAGTGCGGCGCTTCTATCCCTGTCCCCAACTTTACCTGATTCTGTAGTGAAGATAAAATCGCGACCTTATAATAATAATGATAATAGAATAATGGGTAGACGTTGATTGGGAGCGGAGCGAACTAATTGGTTAAATTTTGTTAAATTTGTTTTCAAAGCTGCTTTCAAGGTGATTATGTGCTCAGTACTTTTTAAAACAACATGTCCAAGAATTTTCGGCCGTCTTCCTTGAGAATAAATGTTTCAGCTGTGTCGACCACAAGGAGATTTATCCAATTCCAATCTTTTGCTTACCACATCCGAAGTTCCACATGACATGCTGCAACTACTCATTCTGCGATGAGGACATAACACTAGACGTAAGTGTAGTTTTATTTTATATAAAAAACATACCTATCCCCTTTGAAATGCATTTGAAAATGGATTATAAAGGATAAGGATAAAGGACGGCGTTACTCAATCCCTTCTGGGATGTCGTGGAGGCGACATGAATGCGTATTTGGCCATACAATGACTTGCGGTGGCCAGCCGATGAACAAGTCAGCGCTTTATCCTTCCCAGACAAGTCTGGTACCAATTCACCGACTCCGGAGGAATGGAAGGCTTGGTTGGCCTGGGCGGGAAATCCGAACCAGGAGCCTGGTATCGGGTGCACACGACAGTCGCGCCTCCTCCGACTGCGCTACACGCGCCCTGAAAATGGATTAGCGTGGTTTAATTATAGAGACACGTTCCTAATGATATCCTTTCAACGGCGTTTCCACGGAAAGGGAAAACCATCAGTCGGAATGATAATTTCCTTGAAGCCTCCCGGCTTCGCCTGGTTCTCACCTTCATAGGAAACAGTATTATATCTTAACCTTTGGTACAAGTCGTTATTGTGGCCTACATGGAGAGGGGCGGGTGGAAACGCACCAGACTTGTTACCTGTGGTGCTCAGACAAGGTGTGCACGATCGTTTCTCTGCTTGGCTGGTCCGACCGTTCACCCAGTGTGGACTATATTAAATGCTTCTATCAATTTTTTAGATGTCTATTTCTCTCAAAATTTAAAAGAATGTCCTCTTTTAGCCTGGGATTCTAGCCAGAGATGCTACAAACTTCCCGTGGCTATGGATCGCCCTTGGAGTTTTCATTCTGGTAAAATGTTTAGCTTCAGAAGCTATCGGGACTGCTCCAAGCTCCACTGTGATCACCTGTTTCAGTTGGCACTGCTCAGTGCCGTCTCAATGGCCCTGCTGCGAAACCAGAAAGTCGTGTCGGTGGCGAGGAAGTACATCCGATTAGGGCCCAGAATGACGGCTGCGCTCAACCATATCTCACCGTGAGTGACTTACATTACTGCGTTGAATATTGGCCGGTTCGGTCTAGGTTTGAGTTGATGGTTGACGATTTGTTTGAAGAAAACCGAAGAACTGTACATCATAACGAAGTAGCTGCTATACAGTGACCTTTTAATCGTTGCATGGTCATGATAGTCATCATATAATGCGACAGATTGTAGACTAATGCGCAGCTGTATCCTACCGTGAGTGATGTCCTTTAACATGCCTTCGTTTTGCGGCTCTACTGACTACTTTATGGGGTTTCGCTGTGGACGTCGACCCCATTTTGCTAGATTCATCGATATTGTTCCTCCTATCCTAAGGCGAGATTCATACTTCTCTCGTCGGACTGCGCGGCGTTATGAAAGCCATCACTGTCGATTAGGCCGCGCATACGATTGATACTGGTGGGTTTCATAATGCCACGCAATTCGGTGACAGGAATAAACTCCTGCTAAGGCTCCGTTTACTCCGACGATTCCATGTGTGCCTATGTATTGTCTATTATATATATCTATAGTGGCCAAAGTGATCGAGTAATGCAATCAATCGATTTGCCACTGCAATGCCAACGCTGCCGCTCGGCATGACGGAGTATAAACAGTGCCTAGGGAGCACGTCGAGCTGTTGTGCTGCTTCAAATACGTTGTAAATCTTGCCTACCTGTGGAATATGTAGAATTTTGGTCGTTCTTCGCGATCTAGGAGACATCCGCAGCGCAGAAATGCTTCAGTACGCGACATGAAACCCTTCCTTATGCTTTCAGAGCGAGCTCGTATTGACGTTTGTGAGGAACATAAAACTTATGGTTAGAATATTTATTGGGCCAAAAGTGATACAAAATCAGTTGAGCACAAAAGAATACAGCAAAAGTTGGCTTTTTGAAGAATAGCGAAAGCGAAGAACATTTATTGTGCCGGAAGTGATACAAATTCAGTCCAGCGCAAAAGATTATAAGAAGAGCTGTTTTTTAGGGATTGGCAAAAACGTTTTGTTCCATGATTTGCATTAAGTGAAAAGTGTTTTTTTTAAGCGACTCAGTAGTTCTCTTGAAAACCTACTGCATACTCCATCAAAATATCGTCTATTTTCCTTTAAAAAGTCTTTTTTTAAACTAATTTGTGAAATTTGTAGTTAATTTCTCAAATGTCCTTTCTGTTTAAGAAAGTTTTTTGACTTGTAGTTGAATGTTCTCGGTAACGAATTGAGAAACGATAAAGAGGGGAAAGAAATAATAACGTGAAGAATGAAGAAACGAAAAGGAAACGATGTATTTCCATCCCATAAAATTTCATTGAGTGGCTCGGTGTCGGGAGTATAAACGGGGCCCAATTCTTCATCTTACTTAGCTGTGGAAAATGTAGAATTTTGGACATTATGCGCGATCAGCAAGACCGCAGATGGCCAATGAACCCGTCCGTCTGTCCACACACGCAAAATTAACGATAGCTGCTCTGGATTCACGATACGGATCCGGCCTAATCCAATCGGTTGGTACTAAACTAAACTAAACTTTGATCTTAGCCAAAAGGCCGAGAAGCGATGGTATTATCGATCTTTCTCTCGAAATGCCATGTGACGGTCGGCAGATGGGCTCAGTCAGAGCATGCGTTTAGTGTCGACTGTTAATCAATATCGATCTATAAATCGATTTTTTGGTTAAATGTTTCCTCTAATTGCTGTGGAGAGCTCTGCTTTACTGCTGTGAATTGCAGACGAGACGACGAGGTGCCAATGATGGAGACGATGTCGCAGACCACGACAACCACTGCACCGGAGATACAGCTTCTGCTACTGAAGGGCTTGGAATCGACCAATGCAGGCTCGGGTTCTGGATCGGGTTAGTTTTTTTTTGGTGGGGTGCTGAGCTTTGACCGTCTCTGAGTTATGGTGCTTTGGAAGTTTCCCAGCAGGGAGGGGCACCCCTAAACAAGTGGCGAACTGCTGACGCTAGGTGGTGTCTGCCGATTTATTTTGTTACTGACGTGGTTAAGAAGTGCCGTCTTCAGCTGAATGAGGGCGGAAAACTCCGTTTGACGTGGTATCTGCACCCCTCCCTCGTATATATTGCCTAATCGGGAAATCACCAGGAGATCTATTTTAACAGAGTTTTCGTTGCGATCGAAACTCTAGCGCCAAGCGGGACTCGAACCACCATCCCTGCTTATCGGGCAGGATGTGCCATGCGCGATTACATTGTGTGATCGATACAACATCCACACCTCGCGAAAACAGTCAGCACTCACCCGTTTATCGGAAGGGTCACACTGCGCCGGTGCAGTTATGGCCTAGGGCATCCCGGGACCACTAATCAGGGGATGGGTTCGACTCCTCCATCCTGGCGCTAGAGTTTTGATCGCAAGAAAACACCGTTTTAACAGATTAAACACTCAGTAACGGCTAAGGTTTAACGAAAATTACGTGAATCACCTGGAAATCACCTCCCTTCTACTTACAATTTTCTCCAATTATAGGCTTGCCCCTGCTGACCCAGAGAAATATAGCCAGGCAGATTGAGCTGGTCCGAGAAATTGGACAAGGACGTTTTGGTGACGTAAGTTGAGAGGATTCTGCCCCCTTCTGACAGATCGTCATCACTCCTTTCAGGTTTGGCTAGGAGCGTGGAAAGGCGACCTGGTGGCGGTGAAGATTTTCTCGTCCAGGGATGAAGGCTCGTGGTCGCGTGAAGTGGAGACGTTCCAGATTCATATGCTTCATCATCCGAATATCCTTCAGTTCTATGCGAGTGATAGGAAAGGTGACGTCTACTGTGCTCTATCGGTGATCCCGTAGTCATCTGAAAAGATTGATTGTTTTCAGATACGGGTACGGCGATGCAGTTGTGGTTGATCACGGAGTATCACAGTCATGGTTCTCTGTACGACTATCTGTCTACTTCTGTAGGTTTTTGTAACAGTATATATCGTAACTAGTAAGCGGAGAATCTAGAAGCCAGCGCTTGTAAGATTTGAGTGTGATGAAAGGAGCAAACTGCTTTTTGCAATGCGAGGAATGAGGAACTGCTGAGGTCTAGCGCATGCGCGCTTGAGACGGAATCGAGAGAGAACGTATCGGAGTTCTCATGGTCGACAGTCGTGGAGCCCCTACATTCTTATGGAGCGTTTTCAGTTCTTCGACCCACGAGGGTTTATTGTAAGCTTTATTAAGCCTCACGTTTCGACTGTATCGTTCTTTTAAACACCTGAAGGACAGCCTCCGAATTTTTGTATTAGGTTGATCGAAAAGTCTTGATAGGGTTCTCTTCTAAGGTCTAGAACTTCCGACTTTTAGTTGATATCCACGATCTACCATGTGGCAGTTTTAGAACATTCTCGAAGCTTCTCTTCAAGCTGCATATAAGCGCGCATGCTCTTTCTTGGGTTATTGTGCAGTGTCAAATCCACAAGGCCGTCTTCGAGCAATCGCCTTCTACGAGCGGCGCCGCGGCACTGGAGCGACTGCAGCTGTCCTCAACATCAACGGCGCATAGGAGAGGACACCACTACCATCGACACTGTCCACCGGTGGTTCACTCGTTCACAGAAGGAGACACGTACTTTAAAGACGAACCTCGGCCGGAACGCCCCAAGCAGTGAAAAACTGCCGATCTCGACGCTGTTAAGGATGACCCGAAGGCTACTATCCGGAATCTTGTGACACTCGGGTGTACCCAACCGACAGTCGTCCGCCGCCAACAAGCCCTCGGCTACCGAAAATTGCCGACTCGATGGATCCCGCATTCCTTGACCGATATCATGCAGTTCACCTGCGTATCCATATGCCAGTCTCTTCTCTGCTTGCCTCGCAAGGAGTTTCAATAAGACGTGGTTACCGTAGATGAGAGTTGGATTCTGTACGACTCCAACGCTCACTGTGTCGTATGGTTACCACTTGGAGAGGAGCGACCTCCGCAAGCGGTCGAAGGTGCACCCCCAGAAGTTCTTCTATGCTGCTTCTGGGACTCGGAAGGGAATGCTGCTCTACGAGTTGGTTCCACAAGTGCACACGGTCACCGCTGTCGTTTATGCCACTCAGCTCCAGAAACTCGTGGACAGACTGCGTGCAGTTAAAGCGACGCATTAAAAAACCGAGGAGCCTGGGTGGGAGACCGTAACCCATCCGTTGTATTCTCCTGACAAAGCCCCTCAGATTGCCACTTGTTCCGTTCCCTAGAGGCTTTCATGGCTAGGAAAAGTTTCACAAAGTTTGAAGACTCAAATCGGGCGGTCGCCGGCTTCTTTGACTCTCGGTCTTTCCAGCAGGAAAAGGGAATCGCTGACCTGTGTTACTAACAGTGGTGATTATACTGTTGATTGATTTGCATTGTATTCTGAATAATTGAATGAAGAAAAAATGAAAACCTATCAAGGCTTTCTGATCAGCCTAATTGATCGTGCGCTCATAGTCAGTAGTCAATAACCTTTTTCAGCGTTTCCTTTTGTCCTTTCAAGGATGTAATGGTGGATCTTTAGCTACCAGGCGCCTAACATGTTGACGTACTCGCCTGCTTTCGTTACCTGAACGTGGAGCGAATATTAGAGATGCGATCTACCCCTATCGCCATTCCCACTGTAGCAGTGCTAGGGCTCCAGTCTTCCGAAGAGGAAGCACCACCGAAAATGCGGCATTCAAAGAAGGATAGACTTTCATTTGATCCACCTAAGGACAGGTTTTTCTACGTTAGTTTCAGAACAGTACTCTGGCACGGAACACATCTTTTGTTGCAGCAAGTATTAGGTTGTCCGGAAAGTTTTTAGACTAATTCCATGGTAAGATTTAAAACAACGTATCTTGGCCAACTGAAGCTGTTAGCGGACCGGATTTCGGAGATTTGTGTTTCATGTCCAGTATATGTAACTGTCAGCAGCATATGCGGCATATCGTCTCCTGTTCCCAGTGGCGCCTTCGCAATGGACGACAAGAAGATGCTCTACCGATCAGCTCTCCTTCCCAGTACCGCTCCAGCCGATCCGCGGACGAGGCCCATCGCTTTCTACAGGAGACAATGAAGGAGCAAGTCCCCTCTCAGACGACGAGCTTCAATTGGTACCGCAAGTTCGACAATAGTCTCGAATCGCTTGAGGATTCGCGACGCACACGTCGACCCCATACGCAGAACAGAAAACTCGTACTCGCCACCTGCGGTGCTCGACTTGATCTTTCTGTACGCGAATTTTCAGACCTTACGAATGCTCCTGAATCCACAGCACACGATGCCGTTCGATATTCAGGCAAAGCTGCGAAGTTGGATTGAGTCGTACCACATGCTTTGACGCCTCAGGACAAACGGAAGCGTGTTGATACCTGCACTTCTCTCCTCAACCGTCGCCGTATGTTTGCTTGGATCGACCCGGTCGTTACGATGGATGAAAAGTATTCCCTCTACGATAGTTTGGTGGCGTCGCAAGCACTGGGTGGGCTTCGATGAGTTGCTCCAACCACAGCCGAGACGTCTTGATCACAACAAAAAGGAGTTGCTTTCCTTCTGATGGAAGATCAATGGCCAAGTTTTCTGGGAGTTGGTTCCTACCGGTTCCATGGTGGACTCGAACATGTTCTGCGCTCAGCTGGAGGAAATGGGCGAAATCCTACGTAATCGCAATCCCAAAAGAGGAAAAATTCCTCATGGATAACGCCAGACCTCACACAGCAAAGAATACGCAGAAGAAATTGGAGGAACTCGGGATTGAACTGGTACCCCATCCGCCGTACTCACCTGATTTTGCGCCCAGTGACCACCACGTTTTCCGGTCGCTGCAGTTTTTCTTAGCTGGAAAAAAGTTCGCGAATCGGGAGGAAGTCAAAAGTGGTGTCAACAACTCCTTGTCTTCGTTTATGGTATTCGCTCTCTACCGGATAAGAGGGCAACATATGATAGACCATAATGGTGAATATTTTGTTGAATGATAGCGGTTGTTAACAAAGTTATTAACTACACAATGTTTTCAGACATTAGTCTAAAAACTTTCCGGACAACCTAATAGAAAGTAAAGATGCAAAACGGCAACCTGTAGTTGAATTTGAACTTCATACCTCGGTCTTATTAGGCACTTGCGATGCCCACTGCGAGAACACAGCTTGGCGCTTTTCGTCACTGGACGTTTCACTCATTCAAAGCGGCAAAGTCATCTACAGCGTACCAACGTCTCAGTTTCAAATTTGGCTCGCCATTTTTCCTGAAAGTGGCGGAGATACGAAACCCTTTGCTTCGGATTCCGAGTAGTTTAGTAGTGTGGAGTTCAGGGGTGATCGCTCTCGTAGGTTCATGGCGGCGGAATAGGAAGCAGAGGAATAAATCGAAGTCTTCCAGACTGTTAGTCTGATGACGCTGGTCCAGATGATACGAGGAATCTCAAACGGGCTGTCATATCTGCACACTGAACTAATGGGTATTCAGAGTAAGTAGTAATAGCTGAGATACACGCCAACGGACCTGCAGTAACGCTGTTGACGTTTAGAAAAGCCAGCGATCGCCCATCGTGATATCAAGAGCAAGAACATTCTCGTGAAAGCCGATCTCTCATGTGCACTAGCGGATCTAGGTCTTGCCGTGCGTTACGAGGCCGGTCATATCAGCCTCCCGAACAGCAACAAAGTCGGCACTGTGGTAGGTGTAGGTCTCGTTCGGTTTGAATTCGGCAATCTGTTTATGATCCTATTCAGCGTTATCTTCCGCCTGAGATCCTGGACGAGAATGTGGAGTCCACTCGGTTCGAGTTCTATCGCACGGCCGACATGTACGCGATAGGTCTGGTGATTTGGGAGATCGCACGGAGGGCGACGTGCCCCGAAGGTTCGTTTTTTTGTTGAAAGATACGGCATCCATACAACTTCTAAGGAGAAATGAAACCAGATGCGAGACAACACCAGACAACATGAAGATGACCACATCTTAACCTACCTCATTTATCTAAAACCCATGAATTTTGGAGAGATTCAATTATTACTATTGTTATTTATTACGTGGCTAAAATCCATCTGAGGAACAATGCAATGGGAAATTGTAAAACGATAACTATACAACATTGGCTAACGTTCAACGCCAAATTAGTGTACCCAATTTTCACGTCGAATTGAACACTTTTCAATTCAAACTGGACACTTTTCAAACCAAATTGGACGTTTTTCAAACCAAATTGGGCACTTTTAAATCAAATTGGACACTTCTGAGGTAGCTCTAAGACTTTCTAAATCGAAGCGAACTCTTCCAAATGGGAATGACCTTCAGGCAGGTTAAACTGCAGACTCAATAAGATGCTTAGAATAATTTTTTGTTCAAGGAAAATTTAGGATAACTTTTTTTTTTTTACTTCAACTGCCCGAATGAGTGAAATAATTTTACAAAGTTTTTATTTTTATAGAGAAAAAAATTAAATTTTGTTTTGAAGCGCAACAACGCAGCATTCATATAGCGCATTAAAGGAGGAGATCGCGCCGTGCACTCGAAAATCGTTTTCCTACATTTATTTGATTGATAGTGTAAATGCCACTAACATGAACCATCAAAGTGAATATATGTATGTTCTTGGCAGTTGTTTTCTTTGTACTGTGTACAGACGTGAAACTCCGTGTAAACAGAAATTTTTGCTATTTCGAATCGAATAAAAATCGTGTCGTCTTGCACGAGGGTATGGCGCAATCTCTTTTTTGGCACTAAAAATTCCTGTTCTTCAAAACAATCTTGAAATCATTATTTTTCCCAAAAAGGTAAAAATTTTATGAAATTTTGAACAACGTGTTCACTCAATTTGAATTGAATTAAAACTTCAAAGAAAGCTACATAAAAATTTTCCTTCAGCAATAAATTATTCCAACCTTTTTGGAGAGTCTCTAGCTTAATGTAGAAGTGGCTCATTTCAATTTGGAAGAGATAGCTTTAATTTTAAAATCTTAGGCCAGCTTAGAAGAGTGTCCAATTTGATTTGAAAAGTGTGAGTTTGGTTTGAAAAGTTGAAAAATTTCCAGTTCGATGTGAAAATTCTGTAATTACAACGAACATACAAAAAGGAATACCCAAGAATAAACGTAGAGCAGAAGGGAGAACAAACCAAAAGGAGCTCCAAGATGATCCCGTTGTTACCTAGAATTATTTATTAATCAACGATTTAGCTGTGTTTTTGCCAATTTTCTTGTACTCCAAACCTGCTCTGTTAACAAAAAGCTATGCCGAATTGAAGATTTTGTAGTATTTAGTGAAAGTTTATGTCCACCACTTCTGGTTCTAGATGGTCTCACCTAAAGAACATCAGAATGTACACAAAGATAAGAAAACTTGATGAAACATGCCTACAGAAGCCCTTAAAAATGCCTGAGCGCCGTCAATTTGTGCTTGAGACTGCATATTTGTGCATTTCAGGGCCTGCGTCGTCGTTCGCCGAGTCCCTGCCCTATTACGACAAAGTTTCGAGGGATCCCACTATTCGAGAGATGCGAGATGTCGTCGTGACTCAGGGGATAAGGCCATACGAGTCGGCTCACTGGAAGGACAACGACGTAAGTGATGGACAATGCACGGTTCACGGTACTCAACCTGACTAACTGGTGATTTTCCTGTTGGTTAGCGCTCTGGGAAACCGTACTGCGTCTCTTCGTGCCGCACCTCTCAACTAGGAAAATGTCTAGCGTTTTAGGTGCTCAAAGACGTGGCGCGCGTGATGCGCGAGTGCTGGTCGACGAACCCGTCATCTCGCCTAACAGCAATGAATGTCCGACTATGCATGGATCGCCTAGCTCAGACGGAGTTCAACATGCGGTACAGTTGAGGTGAGTGCTATGACTATCTAACCAGGAAACTCTCAACGGTAGGTCGGAAAGGCCCAAGTGCTGTATATGGGCACAATCGCCTCTCTCTGGGAAACAACAAAATGCAAATATCTCGACCCCAGTACAACTCTGCGCAGAGTTAGGGACGACGGAAGTTGGGCCATTGACGGCGTTAGCTCTCTGTCTGCACGCGGAGGGCGTCGTCACTGTTTCCAGCGAATTTGAGCTCGCCCTCCGCGTGCAGGCAGAGGGCTAACGCTACCAGCAGCACAACTTTCGTGGTCCCTAACTCTGCGTAGAGTTGTATTGGGGTTGAGATATTTGCATTTTGTTGTTTCACAGAGAGAAGCGATTCTGCCCATATACAACACTTGGGCCTTTCCGACCTACCGTTAAGATAGTCTCCTGGTAGGGCTTATCCTCCCCTTCCTCCTCTTCACCTTAAGGCGGTAAGACATATTCTATACGTTAACACTAATTGGAACCGGTAGACGTTAATAGGAGGCGTCGTGGAAGTACCTAAGGGGCTGTTCAAATCTCTTAACGGTTTAGATGTATCGATTTTCCGTCGCGAAGTATGAACAGACCCTAAGCACCACACGAAGCTGTCGCGTTGCGTCATTTTTCGTTGGAGCGCGCTGTTTTCTGGCTGTTCTATAGGTATGATTTTTTAAGGGCCTATTCATAGTTCGCAGCAGGAATGACTTGTCGCCCGAGCAGAGAATACGTGTCGATTTTTGCCAGGCGATCGCTTGATAAAAATCGATTTGTATGCTTTTTCGAGTGACTCAGTCATCGCGGACTATGAAAGGCCATAAAAAGTTTCGGCCCGACAGTGAATACTAGAAAAAATAGTCGGCTCGCCCAATCACTTCCAAAGTGACGCCACGCGGTACACGACAACAGATATCGAACGGCCACCACCGTCGAGTCGAAAGATATCTCAAACTTGGGTAATTAAACCTTTATCAAACAATTAACGCAACGAGACAACGATATGAGAAATACCAACAATAACGATGTACATGAGATCGATGATAAGTAGCCTAAATGGTGAGCACAGCTAGAACTGTCGAGTGGAGAATCCCCGTTGGTTGCTGCAGGAGGCCACTAGCCGCTAAGACTCCCACTTTGGTCAGAACTTGCTTCCCTTAATGTTTCTATCACGGAACCACTTCAACTTGCTTCCCTTTCTGCGCTCCCTGACGAGATCGTCCCCAGAGTCAAGCGCTTCCCAGCGAAATCACCGGTCCCCCGACCCCAGAGACCCCCAGAGGCAAGTGAGACGACGAGCAAAATGAAAAGGCCGGTCCGCGGCCGAAGACGGCAGTCCACTGCCTCGCGCTGCCTTCTCTCGCCCTCGCTTCCCGCCTCGATCGCACCGACCTGAACGATTATCGATGGGTCACGTTTGCGATCACTGCGGGCGCCTCGAAGGAGACGGCAATGCCGTCAACGTCCATGCGCTTCCCAAGTGATTGCCCGTAGGTCGCGCCTTTGACCACGCGAAGGGCTCAAAGGGGACGAAAAGAAAGGGTTAAAAAGGGTCGGCGTTGCCGACACTCGCGCCCGCCAGAGGATTGTTGTTCCAAAAATTAAAAAAAGCAGGCGAACGATTCACAAGAATACGGCTTTGCCGACTAATTCGCAAGAAGACGGCTTCGCCGACAGCTTCACAAGAAGACGGCTTTGCCGTCACTCCCGCCCACCTGAGGGTGTTGTAATAGGTTTTGTTACAGGTGGGCCAGCTCCAGTTGGCAGTGCTGGATGTCGTTTTCCAGTCGATTGAGCTCCCTTTTTGCTTCCTGCATCCTTTTCGGAATGCTGCATAGCGCGGAATGATGTCTGTCATCGTTCGGCTTGCAATCTGCGAAGACGGTGTTTTTCGCTTTAGAACAGTAGAAGCATTCCTTGTTCACATAGGCGCAGTAGCCTCTTCGTTCGCAATGCTCCATGCAGCGAGGACATCGTCCGCGCCTCCTAACAATTCGACGGCGTTCATCGCCATCCGTAACCACCGGGCAGGAATCCGAATAGTGGCAACCGGCTATCCTGCAAAACACGCACTCCATCGTTGAGCAAATGCGTGGCGACTGCCATTCGTGCTTCCTTTCCGGGATGGATATCAAGCCTTTTCGTATTGCTCTCGCCCTTTCCTTGAGTTGCTTGAGTCGCTGTCGAAGAAACGCTCTGATCTGCTGACGTCGTTGTTGTTCTTCGTGTTCTAGATGGCATTCCTTTATCAGTTTCACTCCCTCTTGGGAGTTCTTCTCCGAATTGTCCACGTCATGTCGGTGGACATTCTCTTCTTTGGCGATCCGGTCCCCATATGCTTGATCGTCTGTGGGAGTTTCCCGGATCTCATTTGCTTCCTTCTGTTTCCCGAGACAGTCAACCTGGTTCTCGAGCTCCTTTATTTTTTCCTGCAGCTGCTGCACCTGCGCTTCCTTCTCTTTTTCGAGACTTTCGAGCTGGCTGTGGAGCTCGTTTACTCGTTCTTGCAGCTGCTTCGTCAGCGCTTCCTTGTTGTCCACATGTTCCTTCGGCACATTCAGTTGTCGTGCCCGCGTCTCGTAGGAACATCCTGCTTCCTTCGATGGGTATTGCTTCATTATTGCCTCTTCCGTGGATCTGAGGAAATGGTACCTGTCGTTGATGGTCACCTGAAGAGTGCGTTTTTGCTCCCTTGATGAAACGCTCTTGTTCTGACGCCGATCACCGATCAGAACTTGTGCTACCTGTCGTTCAAGTTGGACTTGTCCTGTTAATAGGTGTCCTAGGCGAGTGGGCAGTAGGTACAGACCTGACGGAAGTCGCACTTGCGGTTGGTCTTCACGTATGAACTGGAATAAGTGATCGCTTCCTAGCAGAATCCTTGGCTTTACTGTACGCGCTTGCACCATGTTGACCTTAAGCTTCCTGTTCTTGATAAAGGCAATATCTTCATTCAGTATCGGAGGCGTGCGTAACGCGCTTGTCAAAGCAGTATGAGTGAGAAGCTGCAACACGTGTGGCTCCCCATTGTCATCCCATATCTCCAGTGGGACCTTCCTTGTTGGGCACTCAAGCTCGTTTTCTGAGCCGAATGTCCGTACGCGCAAAGTTGTGGCGCTCATCGTTGGTAGATTGAGTTCATCTGCCAACTTCTGGTCGATAAAGGAACACTCGGCCCCCGAGTCTAACAAGGCCGGTATCCTTCTCAACCTACGTGTCGAAGGATCCATGATCGTGAGCTCCCCTATCGGCAGGTATGTCTCCCTGACACTTGTGAGAGATTCGCTTGCATGGAACTCCGCTATTGGATCCTCCTCTTCCTCGTCACTATTCACTTCTTGATTGTGATAGTGATTGCTGAGGTGTTTTGCTGCCTGTGGTGTGGAGTCCGGTTTCTCGCTAACCTTAGCTCTCCCTTTTGCTCCCACAGAAGCTTGCTTGTCCTTACGCGCTACTAGTGACGTACCGGGTACCGGTGCTGTTGTCTTGTTGTCAGACTTGAAACAGCAGGACGTGTGGTGTCTTCCTTGACATGCGAAACAGACGCGCTTCCTGCACTCCGCTGTGCTGTGCTGTGGAGAAGCGCAAATGAAGCATAACTTATGCTCTCTTAGGTAGTTCGCCCGCTCTTGAGGCGTTGCGTACCTGGTACATGCTGCGGCTTTGTGATCCTGGCCGCAGTACATGCATGGGAAGGTCCTACGCGGAGATTGTCCTTTGGTCAGTCTCTCCTCACGTAGTCGTTGTTGTGCTGTGCTACCCTCCTTTGAGATAAATAGCGCGATCTTCTCTTCGCTGGAGATATACTTGTCCAATGTGTCAAGAAGATTTTGCATTAGAAAGGGTTCCTCCATGGAACACTTCCTTTCTAATATCTTCCTTTGGACGTGCTCGGGGAATTTAGACAAGACTTGCTTGATGAGCCATTGACTGTCTACTTGCTCCCCTTTCTCCCGTAGCTGAGAAATGATGACTTGAAGTTGATCGAGTAGCGCACGTTGCTCCTTGATGGCTGGAGAATTCAACGTGGCTGACTCCAATCGCGCTATCAAGTGGTGCATTAGTTCTTCCTTATCGCCGTACTTCGCTTGGAGGAAGTCGACTGCCTTTTGGTAGTTAGCCTCTGTGATCTGGAACCGCATTATTGCTTGAAGAGGCTCTCCCTTTAATGCGCTGAGGAGGTGGTTGAACTTGAAAAGCGCTGGTATGGGTTGTGAGTGGACGTTGGCATTGAACAGGATCCAGAAGTTATCCCAATCCCATATGCTTCCTGTAAACTCCGGGATGGGCAAAGTCGGTAGGTCGATCCTCCTTGCTTCTTGGGTTGTATAGCCATGCCCGCTTTCCGATGCGGATGACTGCGGAGCGCTGCTGCTCCCATTCGATGTCCAGGATCGGATTCGACCATGCAACTGCAATGTTAAGTCGAATGCAGCGGAGAGAGTTGCCTCCGCCATGGCCCTGTATTGCTCAAAGTCGCCCAACTCCGAGGCTGATGCTCTATTCGCTTCCTTATCCAGCGCGCTTGCGTACTCTTGTAGTGCTTCCTCAACCTTCTTCGTGCAGATATCCACTGCATCTATCCTTCCTTGTGTGGCCCTGTAGTCCTCCTCGGTCGTGCTTCCTTGCTGACGTGCTTCCGCTGCTACTGCTTCCAGCTTCTTGCAGTAGTTTGTAAGCTTCCTTTTGCACGTGCTCAGCTGGACTTCCATCATCCAGTAGTGCCCAATAGACTACAGCTTCACACAAATTAAAAGGTATGGAAAGGTTGAGAAAGCGAAGATAAATTACTTTTATAGTTTAATTTCCTTACGTGCGCTCCCTTTCCTTAGAAATCTGGCGCGCTTCCAAAAGTAATTTATCCTATAAATGTGGAAAGTGCAAGCGCTTCCTTTGAAAACCGTTAGCTTGCTTCACTTTTTCCAAGTTCTCCAATTACCCACCTGTTGTACTCGTCGTCCTCGGCGCTGCCAATCCTTTGGCCGATGCACCAATTTCGGCCCGACAGTGAATACTCAAACTTGGGTAATTAAACCTTTATCAAACAATTAACGCAACGAGACAACGATATGAGAAATACCAACAATAACGATGTACATGAGATCGATGATAAGTAGCCTAAATGGTGAGCACAGCTAGAACTGTCGAGTGGAGAATCCCCGTTGGTTGCTGCAGGAGGCCACTAGCCGCTAAGACTCCCACTTTGGTCAGAACTTGCTTCCCTTAATGTTTCTATCACGGAACCACTTCAACTTGCTTCCCTTTCTGCGCTCCCTGACGAGATCGTCCCCAGAGTCAAGCGCTTCCCAGCGAAATCACCGGTCCCCCGACCCCAGAGACCCCCAGAGGCAAGTGAGACGACGAGCAAAATGAAAAGGCCGGTCCGCGGCCGAAGACGGCAGTCCACTGCCTCGCGCTGCCTTCTCTCGCCCTCGCTTCCCGCCTCGATCGCACCGACCTGAACGATTATCGATGGGTCACGTTTGCGATCACTGCGGGCGCCTCGAAGGAGACGGCAATGCCGTCAACGTCCATGCGCTTCCCAAGTGATTGCCCGTAGGTCGCGCCTTTGACCACGCGAAGGGCTCAAAGGGGACGAAAAGAAAGGGTTAAAAAGGGTCGGCGTTGCCGACAAAAAGTGCCTTATTCTTGATCGCTGTAAGGTTACGATGTATTGATCATTCGAAGCGAGCGAACGACAAGGATCGATCTGGCATTCCTATTCATTTACTATCGAGACAATTGTACTAAATACTCCCACTTTTTAGCTGGTATTCGTATCTCAGTTTTTTATTTATTTACTACATGCTGCGATAAGAAAGGGAATTGATGAGAGAAACAAGATAAATTGGACACTAAAAGAACAAGGATAGAGAAGAAGAAGAATAAGAAAGAGATGGGAAAGAGGGTATGACTTGTGAAAAAAGAGGAAAGTGCACAAAAAAGCCAGTTGCGTGGCTGCATGTTGTAGTGAAAGACGTCCATATCGATTAGGCGGCGCAAACAATCGATATTCGCAGCTTTCATAACGCAGCGCCGTCATGTGACTGAAGTACAAGTCTCGCCTTACTTTTTAGGACCATAGTGCTTCAGGCGCCCCGCCACAGGGCTGTGAGAAGGGCACCATATTGATCGGTATTGTTCCGTTACGCGACTCCATTAATGTTGCTGACGTCCTACGCCGCAACTGTAGTGTAAACTGCGACTTGAAAGCGTGTTATTATAATTGCAGTTGTTGTTTTGCGGCACTCTGACTTAGCCCAGCAGTACAAGGCGTGTTCGCAGTCGGAAGAGGCCAGTCTTAACGCATGCGAAGTGCATGAGAATCCTGTGTTTCGCTAAAATATTCATTCCCCCTATATTTGCTCCGATGTTTTGCACATTTCTTGCCTCGAAGCAAGTTAACCCTTTCACGACACGCGTTATATTCTATCGATCGGCGGCGCCGCAGAAATTAGCGGGGGGAATTACGACACAAAAATAGCGAAAAATACCCAGACGTCTTTTCCCTGCCTGGGAACTCCAGCCTGGGGCAATCGAGGTCGCTGAACACGAATCTGAAGTCCGTTTTTGCAATATCGATCGCCATCAATCGGTATTGATCAAATTATCGATTTTTTGTGGATGTCGTCCAAGCGGTCCGAAACTTTACTCCTGGGGGTAGTCGAGGTCGCTCCACACGAACCTGAAGTTCGTTTTTGAAGTATCGATCGACGTCAATCGATATCGATCAAATTACGGGGCGCGAAAAGAGCGAAAAGTACAGGCTTCTTCTATCATATCATCCCACCATATATACTCTATAATAACGCGCTAAGCGCTGAGTCATACTATCGATCGGCGCCGCCGCAGAAATAAGCTACAAAATAGGGGGAATGGGGGAGAATTATGGCACGAAGATAGCGAGAAATACTCAGACGTCTTCTACATGCCAGGGGATTTAGAAGGTAGACGTGCCGAAGACGTCATCCTCTAAGGGGGATCGTTGATATATAATCGGCTAATGTCACGTGTACGTCACGGGGAGGGGGACTGAAGCCAAAAGATGCCTACTTCAGTGCGGCGTATGCCGGCCGGGCTTTCTTTGAGCTTAACCATGGGCAATTGCTGGCTAGCTATATCCTTGGCGGCTGATCGTCCAAGTTCACGATATATTCAAGAGGCAACGCGTCAGGGTATGAATGGGGATCGAGTGCAAAGCGTAGGGATTCAGGAGGCGTGCCCTAGACGTCGTTCAGCGTCTGGATTACCAATTTTCGTAGGGATTCAAAAGACCTTTGCTAGTCCTCGTGAGTCAAGATTCAGAAGACCTATGCTAGACGTCGTTCAGGTGCGTCTGGATTCAGATGACGTGCTGAAGACGTCGTCTAACGTGCGTAGGGATTCAGAAGACGTGCGATAGACGTCGTGAGTCAAGATTCAGAAGACCTGCGCTAAACGTCGTCCAACGTACGTAGGGATTCAGAAGACGCGCTGAAGATGTCGCCCAACTTGCTTAGGGATTCCGAGCAAGGGCGACCAATAAGCGAGGACCAACAAAAGGGGACCATTAGAGGGGGAGCGTGAATAAGGGGGGGGGACCAGCATTTTCCCTCAACACCGTTCAGTGTGTGTCGGATTTCCGAAGACGGCTTCGTGGCAAGAAGTCGTGGCACGTGTGTCAGAGTGCAGAAGGAGTGTCATAGACGTCGTGGCAACGTAGTGGTATGTGAATCGGTACTCAGTGTCACATGTGCGTGCTTGACTCTCACTCCGTTTCTTTGCCAGCACATAGGAAAGGAAGTATTTCGAGGGGGGGGGGGGGGAGGTAGAGGGTGACCACGGGATTCGGAGTATTATTGCCGTCGGACAGTAAGCGGTGTCAACCAATACCGATTAATGTTAGCTATGGTTTTGCTGATTAAGCACCGGTTTGGGACTCTCATTACCTGTTTCTCGACACGTAGAGAACGAGCACTTCGGAGAATAAATAGCGTGCATGTGATGGAAGTTGGATGGGCTTCATATGCGCAGGGAAAATTCTGCCCTACTGCACTAATCTATATAGTAAAACCAGTTTTTTTACTGCAAGAAGGACTAAAGAAGAAAGAAGGAAGATTGGAGTTGTTCTATTTTCGGGGTTTGGCGGTCGGTAGGCCGCTGAACGTCTGGTACTATATACTGTACGTACTCCTTGGTAGGGAAAAAAGCTGTACAGGTAGAGCAGCTAGCTTGATGTGATTGTCCTTAGCTTAGTGATACTGCAACATCGCGTGAAGCGCGCAAGTGCGAGGCAGGCCGATAGGCGTGTCGGAGCACTTGTTAAATAAATATTAATAAAACAGTAACCAATGAAGTTTCCCATGGACCATCTTTTCCGTGGATATTAGTGGACTCGGCGATTAATATTGTTCTATTAAATGTTTGATAACCTTCCATGAACTATTTTTATGATGGGACTTGTCCAACGACGACGTCGTTGGACAAGTCCTACGCGGCAAGAAAGTGTCCAACGGCTTCGTCGGACAATGTCGTGAAAGGACTAAGAAGACGTGTATTGCACAGTTTTGCTTGCATTCAGACCTTCTTTGACTAGTAGATCGCAAGGGATAGTTCATGCTTCAGTGACCGTGTAGCGCGCCGTCACGCCATCTCCTGGATATCGATTTTTTTCTCATCGCATCGCGGCATTGCTGTGAACTATTCCCTGTAGATGCACTGCATGATGTTTCCTCATTGATTTTTCTGTTCCAGATCGACTCCGCGATGTGATAGACGTAAGCTAAGGGTGTTCTCGCCCGGGTATCACGAATCTTGTACCTCGATGATGGAATTGTTAAATAGATCTACTGCAAGCTCAGCAGTTTGCTGTTGAATGGTCAACGAGGCCGCCCAGTTTCTTTCTTTCGTTTCGTCCGATCTCAGCCCATCATCATCATCGTCAGTCAGTCATCTGTGAAGTGGTTGCGCCATAACCAGAGCTTGTCCTCTTCCTATGTGTCTGTCGGAGTGATCTCAGCTCTTCCCTCTGTGATGATTAATGCTTAAGCCAAATTGTGATGAGTAGAAATTAGAAATCGCGGCCGTTTCCTGATTGATTGGACAGTATCAAACCCCGCCCACTTCACTGCCACTAACTAGGAAAGCATTATTGAATCAGTAGATTGGCATTAAGTAATGGTGTACGTTCAGGATAGTAACTCTAACATAATCCTTACTGTATTCGTACCGGTTGAATTTCTGTTGGCTTCTATATATTGGATCCGACGCCGATTCGGACAAGGCGGATTCGTCGTTTCTTCATGTTCCATATAGTTGAATCGCTCCAATGGTAGCATTTTTCAAAACCCGGAACTTAGGATGGTTCAAGTAAAGGGTGATTTCCATCGGAGCAGATTTTCTACTGATTTAGATAACTGATTTGATCGGAAATCGAGCATCCTACCGAATAGGATATCGGATATCCGAAGAGAAATCGACTATTTGGATTGCCTAAAAATCTGCTCTAGTGAAAATCACTCTTATCTGAGTCATCCTAAGATCCTAGTTTTTCAAATGTGCCATTATTCTCATGATCCATGATCAAATTCAACAAGAGGAGTCTCACGACGACCATAAACTAGGACCTCTACACCTCTCTTGCCAGCCTTTGGGAAGATACCGTTATGGATAACGTCGATGAAGAACACGACCGCTTCGTGCACCATCTCCGCGATAGTGCTAAGAGAGCCTAGAGCTTGAAGACCACCGAAAGACGTCTGTCTCCGGAAACTCTCGAGCTGATACGCCAACGTGGAGCAGCACGAGCGTCAGGCAACTACCAACTGACGTCCGAGCTTGCGAAGCTATGCAGAGAGGCGATAAAGGAGGATCTTAAGGAGAGAAGGGCGGAAGTGTTGGCTGAAGCAGCAGAGGCAGGTTTGAGCATCCGCAATGCCCGCCGGAACTTCGCCAACTTCAAGACGAAGATGACCGGTCTCCGACGTCCTGACGGAACCGTCAGCTCCTCCAGAAGGACCATGGAGAAGGTCATCCACGACCTCTACTCCGATCTGTTCGATAGCCACGTCCACCTGCTCCCATGCCATCTTCCGCAGGATGGATGCGTCGTCCATTCTGTCCTCCCTTCCCAGATCTGACACGCCATCTCGTCGGTGAAGAAACGTACAGTACTCTCCCGACAGGACGGACCCGAACACCTGAAGAACCTCCCGCCAACGCTCGTCAACACTCTGGCGCAGCTCTTCACACCTGTCGGAGTGCAAGGTTCCACCTCAGTGGAAGACCAGCAGGACCATCTTGCTGTACAAGAAGGAAGACGTGCACGACATTGGCAACTATCGCCCGATCTGCCTGCTGTCCGTAGTCTACAAGCTGTTCACTCGAGTCATCCTGAATATGATCAGCCGAACGCTGGACGAAGAACAGTCATGCGAACAAGCGGGATTTCGGAGAGGATTCAGCACGATCGACCACATACACACCGTCGTTCATTTATGTAGGGCTTGAGAAAAAAATGATGGATCCAATTTCGAATCGGCGTAGGATCCATTGCAGAAGCCAATGGCTACTGTTGGGAAGTATCCCTGGGCGTGTACAAGGAGGTGATACAATGAAAGACCAGGCAGCCACGAAGACCTCGCACTGTCCATCGGGGCCAGTGATTGGATTGCTCGGTCTAATCGAGGTCCTACGCACATATTAATGCCCAAATTTCAAGTCATCGGCCCTATTGTATAAGCCTAGACGTCAAATCCAGCTGCAGTCAGAAAGACTTCTAAACGGATTCAGCCTTAATCAGCTGGTCTCATTGCATTCGCTCCTTGTACACGCCCAGCGTATCTCCCCAAAAGGAACATCCCGTTGTTTGGTGTGCGTTTCGCGAAACTTGAAAACTTCTTATATTATGTGCATTATTCAGGAAAACCGCCCCAGTTTTCTTCATGTGACATATATTGCCATGTACCATTTTCGCGTCAGATTGAGCGCTTTTCAAATCAAATAGATCATTCTTCTGGGCAACCTTGACGCCTTTAAAGTCAAACGGAACATCTTCCAAATCAGAACTGGCTTCTTTCACATTACATTGGAGGTTCTCCGGGACGGCTAGAATAGTTTTTGCTCAAGCAATACTTGGGATGACAATTTTTTAAGGAAAAATAATGATTTAAATTTTATTTTTAAGAGCAGAACAGTAGCAATCATTTATTGTATTAAGACAGAGGTCGGGCAATGCATTTAACTGAACCGTCTCGATTTTTATAAGATTTATAGCAAAAGGCTTGGAGTATTACAGAGGTGAAGGCACAGAAAACAATTATAAAAACACATTCCAACATCGACGTTTAGAAAAAGCAGTGTCGCATTATTAAAATCGCGACAGTCTATTCGAGTACGCGGTCTCTTCTTTTAATACGTTGAATGAATGCAATCTTCCTGCGATTTAAAACAAAATTTAATTCATAATTTCACCCTGAAAAATGGAATTTCTGTAAAGTTTGGACACTATATTAACTTACTGAGGCAGATGAATAAAAAAAATTGAAGGAAAGTTATATCAAACTTTACCTGAACAAAAATTTATTCTAATCTTTGAGAGTCTACTTAATATGGAAGAAGCTTATTTTGACTTGAAAGATGTTCACTTTGATTTAAAAATCGTCAAGCTTGCTTAGATAAGTGCCAGTTTGATTTGAAAATGTTTATTTTGGATTGAGAAGTGCTCAATTTGGTTTGAAATGTGGGCGCAATGCTACTGTGAGGGGGTCAGCCCCCCCCCCCCCTCGCATAGTACAAACGGATAGGGGCCAGCCCCTCATAGGAACGAGTTTTTACCCGTTTGACCTAGGCCCCTCTCGCTGCAACTTGCATTACACGTATGTACGCGTCAGTTTGTGTACAATGTGGGAATTTCCACGTCACCATATCAGACTGCTACGCTTAAGTCGGTCGAAGTCCATGGGCTACCCTCCCCCCCCCCCCCCCCCCCGTGGTATCATTGCGCCGAAACTAGTCTGATTTGAAAATGTCCTAAGTAAGGCAATACATGAAAATGGCAATTACACCACGTTTTTCCTGTTTTGACATGTTTCGATCATGACAGTATCATTTGGCAGCAGCCGTGTCACGTGATCCTTCCCCCCCCCATCATCATTACACTGGAAGTTCGCAAATATTTCGATGAATTCTTTCTCGGGTTCTTTAATATACCTGCTGGTTGTTGAACGGGGTTAGAACGAAAAAAAGTGTGGAAGCTTTGAATGCCGTCGAATAAGATGTGAGGTACTAGCTGCACAAGATTAGTTTTATGCTACGCCTAACTATTATGGTGACCCGGCCTAGTTCGCATGAATTGCGTTGCTTGTTACGATCAGTGTTATTTTGTGACCATTGTCTATCGTGATCAGTCTCATATGATATGCTACGGGTGAACGTCTCTTGTTGACGGGCTTTTTGTACATATGTATTCTAAGAGTTTGCTCTATTATTAAGGTTTTAGGTATTGTTTGATAGCTGGAAGCTTGTTATAGATTTTCACGTTGTGGACACAGGCGATAAAATGATATTTTCGATTTTAATCGTGAAATCGATCACAAATCATCGTCATATTATACAAACAAACCGATTCGGGGCAATGTAATTGGGTGAAGAATTGAGCACACAGTGAAACAGCAACAATCATAATGGATACGGTAGACGAAAGGCGGCGTTTCGTCTGCAATCACGAACAGCGGGTCGGTTTATACTTCGCGCGGGAATTATAAACGAGAACGCACTTGTCGAAAATAAATAACCTAAATATCGCGGCTATATATTGTATCTCGCGAAATACATCACAACGTAATACAATGACTAAATGCAGGAAATGTAAACAGAAACAAAAAACGGTACAGGTCGTCAATATGGCCTACATGGGGACCGTGCAGTCGCCAACTAATCAGGGTGAAGAATGTAATACGGTAGACGAAACCCCTCTGGCAAACACATCTCGGCCTCATCTAAGCCTTGTACGCTCTCTTTCCCATGTAGGCCACATTAACGACTACTACTCAGAAATGCATTCAATAAGAAAGAGACAGATCATTGATGGGCAAAGCAATGTATGAGAGGCGAGCTCGGATCGGCTCCGAGGTCAATATCTATTGATAAAACCAACTGGACGTTTTCCTAGTTGGAGACGGAGCAGTTTAAAGCCTGTCTATACTCCGCGGCGACAAGCGAACTGGTCCGCATGCATATCGATTAGTGACGGGTGATCGCACGGCAAAAATCGATATTTACTTTTTCGCGGACGAGATGTAGCCGCCGTCGTGGAGCGGGATAGGAGGATTTATACTTAACTTGCCGTGAGATGTGGCATTGTGACAGCTGTCTATATCGATTAAGCCGCGCAGACGATCGATGCGTGCTTACTGAAGACGCGCTTCCCGACGAGTGAAGTATAGATCCAGCCTTGAAGCGGCGATATTCTGAGTTGGTCACTAGCCATACGGGCGTCTGTATGACACACATCCAATGCTTTAAAAACCGTTATATACAAAGTTGGAAACAAAACGACAATTATACAAATACAAATGACGGAAATACAGTAACCCAACTAGCAAGAGAGTTGTGTCATGGAATAAGAACTTGAAAAAATGCCAAAAGAAGTAACACCTGAAGCTTAAAGTTTTGGATGAATGTGTGCAAAACGGCGTCACATGCAACAGTAAGGCGCAATATTGCGGACATTCAGGCCGGCCCTCACCCCAACTAGGAAGACGCCGTCATCCGCTAAAGTGTAATGAAGGACACGAGTATTTCACGGGCAATGGTTGTGAAGAATGAGATTCTCATCGAAATGACTGCTCCCAGTCGTCGTTGTCGTTGTCGTTGTCGGATGGTGACAGCTCTTCATAGCGCACGCCGCCATCATAACCGTTCCCATTGGTCCCCGTTTTTGCCCTGGAAACAGCGAAGCATTGACTGTGGACATGCGACGACGTCGTGGAAACTCCGTTACAAGCCGATAACACTTCGGCTTATGTTCTGAACGCTGAATGTGATCATTATGTTCGTGCAAGATGACCGAATACCTACGTGGATGGGTGAAATCGTCGTAAACGTACAATGAGGTTAGAATTAGTGTGTGTTAGTAACGATGTCTTCTGTATCAGAATCCGGTGGCCGCCAGTCGGTCGATCGTGTTGTCGTCGGACTAAAAAGGGGGTTAGTGGATGGTTATCGGAAGCAACTGGTTATACGCACACAAGCACACAACGAAGAACCAAGTTTGAGCGTTTACCCATAGTCGACGCGTACGTTGCCCTGAAATCTCCGCTTCTGATTGTCGACCGATGCGGATGTCTGCCAAGAGGCCTTCAGACTCACACTTCTCTATGTAGAGAATCAAGGCTAGGCGCTGACTTTAGCAGAAAATGGACGATCGTAGTGTGGAGCATTTCACTTCTAATTGCAGTTTTCAAATTCAAATTGATCAATCTGGACAAAATCATCCAAATCAAAACAAGCGCCTTCCAGGTTAAACGAGAAACAGTTTGTGACAGCTAGAGTAATTTTTGTCAATAAACTAGTAGCACTTTATTGAAATTTTTTATTTGGTTGGTCGGAATATTCTAGCGGGTTCGAGACGCTTTGTTCTGGAGATTTCAACCTTGAAGATGCATCCCGAAGTGGCAGACATGCAGCAATGCAGGGCGACGATTTGAAGACCTTCATGGAAGCTAATCCATCGCAAACAGTCCTTCAGATCGCGGAAGCTCTAGGAGTCAGTAAAACTGCCACTACAGATGGTTTGAATTGCCTCGGAAAGGTAATAGAACTCGAAAAGTTGGTGCCCCACGATTTGAGTGAGCGCCAGAAATTGTCGCGTTTGGAAATCTGTTCCTCGTTACGATAGCTGAAGACGATCAGGACAGTCAGTTGATGTCGACAAACGAAAAGGCTCTTCCCAAAGTCGAAATCCGTCCATAAAAGGGCGATAGTAACAGTGTGGTGATCGACAGCTGGCGTGATTCACTACCGCCTTCTGGAACCAAGCCGAACCATCACAGCAGAGTTCTACTGTTACGAACTCAGCGACTCGACGAGATGTACCGAAAATTATGTGAACTGCTGCCGGCACTGGTCAGCAGAAGTCTCATTCTTTTGCACGAGAACACCGCCCATACGTTTGGCAAACCACCACGCGAAGATTAAACGAACTGGGAGTTGAAGTTTTGTCCTACCCGCCATGCTCAACAGACCTTGAGCCCACCGACTACCACCTTTTTAAGCACTTTCAGAGCTTCCTGCTGGTAGAACCTTCGCGAATCAAAATCAAAAACGGCCTTCCTAGAATTTGTCCACCCAGTTTTTCGCTGATAGAACTAATCAACGAGTGTCGCGTTGGAGAAAATGTGCTGATTCGAGTTGTGCCTATTTCGACTGAATCCGGTGAGTATGAACAAGATTATGATCGCTTGAAGTGGACAAGTCACAACCGCCAGAACTTTCTAGACAACCTAATATGTCCCACTGAACCGGAACTTCATACAGGGTTGCTCCACTATTCCTAAGCACCTGAAAGTCCTGAAGGTTTGGCCGAAAGTTTGCTCACACCGTAACGGTCTGTCCTGGCTGCAGACCAGGGTATGTATGGATTTAGAGGACCAATTCGTAGCAATGGGAATCGTCGTCGAATCGATGCGCCTGGAGTGCAGTTGTGTCCACTTGGCGTAAATGGTGTTCGGAGTGCGGCCACATTCATGAGGATTCATGAGCGTTTTCTCCGGAAAAGCCTACCCTGACAGCTAAGTAGTGGAGCACAATGCTTCGAACATGGCCAAAAAATTCGAAAAATTCAGTAATAGTTGAACATTCTGAAAATTGTGTTCAGTGCGAATGATCTCACCTCCATTGGTTTCCAAGAGCAATACGGTAACGGAAGGCCATCGGGACCTGTAGGACATGGAGCATCCAGACCAGGGATTCCCTGAAAACAGAGAGCTTCAGAGGTAGAACTAGCCACTGAGCCATTTCTGGAAGAAAAAACCCACCTGGTCTCCTTTTTCTCCTCGCATTCCTGGATTGCCATCGGCTCCACGCTCACCAGGCGCACCTGGATGGCCCGGTGGTCCTTGGGGTCCCTAAATGAGGGAGGCGCTTGTTTTGCTAGCGACAATGATCGAAGCAGATTTTCGCCTTGGATAGGTCAGATGGCCATCGGACTGGGAAGTTTATCCATTTAATAAACTGTCTGAACTGCAGTGCGGAGCCCTGCAGTTCAGACATCTACCAGCTTCTTTACCTCTTCGTGATAGCAATCACGCACTGAATCCCAATTGGATGGATCGCTTCGCAATACACACTTCTCTTTGTTTACCCGTTTGCCATAACCCTAGGACGGATAAAGGAATGAAGGAAAAATCCGGCGTGGATCAAGCCCTGTTTGGGAAGCGCCACTCATTCCACCTATACGGGATGCCGTGGGAGCAATTTGAATGCATATCTGACCTACACAATGACTTGCGATGGCCAACAGATGCATCAAGGTCATACGCCTGCTACATATTCATCGACCCCGGTGAGATAAAGCCGTAGTTGGTCTGGGAGGGAAATCCGAATCAATAATCGATTCGGTTGCACACGACAACCGGCGCCTCCTCGGACTTCGCTTCCATGCGCCAAACGAACAAGATAGTTCGAGGCTCCGTGGCAGTATAGCACGAAATGCTGTTTCGGACATCTTGGTTAAATTCATGGGAGCGATTATATAAGAAAACAACGTCTGTCGTCTTTGTCGACAAAAGAATGGAGTTGGTAATCTGAATTTTTGCACACGTTGCGATTGGCCCCTCCAACTAGGAAAGCGCCTAAAAACGTCCAATACCCATTGAGTCCTTCAGTGAGTAGTAGAAGGCGTGGTACATTTGTGAGACAAAGTTCGAAAGCGTGTATCAGGGCTCCGCCCACTCAATACAGAGTCCCACCCACGCTCACCAGTTTGACAACGAACTAATTTTGAGGAATTCATTAATCAAGTCGCGGTTGGAGGAGTCTCCGGCCGTCGTGTGAATCTTGAATCGACGGTTCTTGGTTCAGGTCCCACCCGTGGAGAGCAGAGGTTGAATAACTGGTATCAGACTTGTATAGCAAGGATAGAACATTCACTTGTCCATTGTTTGGCAGCCGCAAGTCATTTTACAGGCCAAATACGCGTTTCCCGTAGAAGCATATAATGCGTGGCGCGATACAAATGGGGATTAGTTATCACCCTGCTTTATCCCTATTCTTAATTAACCAAAAATGTACTTTTAAAAAAACGTACCGTTTGTCCCATATCGCCTTTTGGCCCAACCGGTCCTTGTTTACCCTGGAATAAACACATAAAAAATAGCCGATACAGTAATCCGAATAGGCTAATTTTAGTAGACAGAGCGTGTACAACAAGTTGACAAACACGAACTGCTCCACTGAGCGCTCTAGGACCAACACAACTGATCTACTACGTACGCGATCGATCAACGGACCTATCGATCAATACAATCGATAGAGCGTGCTCATGCATTTTACCCTGAATTGGGTGGTGGTTTCTGAAGATTCCGCCTTCACAGCCGCTGTCAAAAATAAATGCGAAGAAAAAATACTAAAAATCGATTGGAAGCTTTGCGAAGGGTGGTCGTTTCTAGAAATTTCGACATCTCTAAACATCGATAATTCTATGAAGAAGTCAAAAAGTCCGAAAATCAAACTAAAGGGGAAGAAGATGTCACCCACCGCTCGTCCTTCGACGCCCTGCGCTCCGCGCAATCCCATTGGTCCAGGTGGTCCCTGAAAAGGGTATGCTATTTACTCTATTGATTACTTGCGCTGACTATCGATTGGTGGTAAGAAAGATGTCCTTGAAGTACATACCGGTAATCCAAGCGAACCAGGTTGTCCGGGTAAGCCGGGACCGCCGGGTTCTCCTTTTTCACCCGGTGGTCCCGGCAGTCCAGGTGGCCCTATCGGACCAGGTGCACTGCCTCCGGACGTCCGCGACTCGACCACTTGACCCTGAAACCGAGAGATTAGTCATTAACAGCGTTCAGTTTCAACAAGAGTATTTAGCTTGCTTCCTAATTGGGCGGATCACTCTAAGCATGGCAATATTCCGTGACTACTGCGGTCTTACGTAAAAATGCACACATCCAGTGTGGTCCAACCTAACTGGGATGGTGTAGAATTCAGTAGCCACCAAGCAGGTTTCATGCGTCGCGGTTACGTAAAGTTTATACTTGATCGCGTGAGGAGAGCGGCTTCATAACCACGACCTATATCGATCAGCTGTGCTCGATATCGGTGACGCTTTTGCTCCAGCGCTGAGCGACAAGTACAGTATAAATCTCACTTTGTCTGTTAACGATGTATTTGGGATTTCAGAAGGTTCGCCGGAAATTCAAGACGACTGCTACGCCTCCGCTCGCGTGTGTGAAAAAATAGGGTACTGGTAGTTAGTGTGGCCTACATGGGAAGTCGAGGCGCGCTAGTCAGTCGCAACCAATCAAAGCACGAGTGAACACGCTCCAGCCAATCAGAACAGCGATAGTACATGCTCGCCTTGGTGGCACGCTAGCTCGATGCGGTCTGATTGGTCTGATGCGTCTCGTTCCTCATGCAGGCCACATTGACGACTAGTACCAAAATCTCTTTGAAGCTTAATGATACCGTGTAACTGCAGATATGCTGCTACTCACGATGAAATGCCCGTTATCTTTCACGTCTAAAAAGGGTTTTCGTAGATTATTCAAAAGGGAAGGCCATTTTAAGATGTAAAAATCCGGAATTGTGCAAGAAAGCCCCGAGCGAAGAACCTACAGGCTGTCCGGGAAGTCCAGGTGGTCCGATCTCGCCGCGATTGCCTTTCTCGCCGGCATGTCCAGGAAGTCCTTGTGGTCCTCGCGGCCCAGCCGGTCCGATTCGTCCTGGTGGGCCCTGAAATACTAGCAGTTCATCTTCCGTCTAGCCCCTAGTGGTGACGTTCAACACCTACCGGAGGGCCAGCGACACCCGGTGGACCGGGGTAGCCGTGTTTGATGCGGATCTCTTTGAGTTCTCGTCGAAGGGTCGGCATCAACTCTCGAACAAAAACCTCCGGATTCTCCATCGCAGTGGTGGCGGCGGTAGATGAACAGTTCTGTGGACAAACTCCAGGCTCTCCGGGTTTTCCCTTAAGTTGCGAAATAACATCACATTAGTGGTGAAAAATCAAGGAAAAGGGATACAAAATATTAGCGAGTGCATCGATGAAGGCCACACTAAAATAGAAGGCAAGGAATACAACTGAAGCCCAGTCCACACAATATTAGGAACCAATTCTGGAGGCCAGTTACTTGATTACTCTAAACCCGCCGTTTGCCTGATCCTCAAAAACTTGGCAGGAAAGCCGGTACAAAGCGGACCGCTGACCTGGGCGTGTCGAAGGCGCACGCTTCGGAAAAACCAATTCTGGGATTATCTGGCCTTTTCCTGATATACGTGCCTCGCACCCACTTCGCACTGAGGGCGCGTTCTATTGTTTAGTGGCAGCGTTGCGCGGTATTATGCAGGCAGTCATGGTATCGATCCCTCGCGCTACCTAATCGATATCGGTGCTCCTCAATGGCGTCACGGGTAGCCCAACTATAAACAGGCATAGATTGAAGGCCGACGACAATTATGCCCAACTTATCCACCTTATGGAGGTAATCCACCACATATGGGCCACATTCACAACTAGCATCAGAAATCAACAGTATCGATCAATACCGAGAAATCGATTTTATTCACATGCGGGTTATCGACAAAAAAGCAATTAGTGTATTGATCGGCGGGGGAATTTCACGAGCTTATGGAGCTCTTTGTGTCAGTTAGTGCACTTCTACTAAAACTCGATAGAACGGTCAACACTGATTCGTCCCAGTTTTTTTTTAAACCGACAGATCGATATTGTCGATAATTATTGATCGGTCTGTTGAAGTCATCTGCCTCTTGTGAAGTCTGTCCAGTGATCATACTAATGTAATATTCGAATCATTCCAACAGAAGTGGCTATGAGTCAAGCATTTTAAAAAGCAAATATTATTTTCGCATGGACTGGAATACGAGAGGAAGCACAGGCCGTATAATTTGGCTACGAATAAAGGGTTTAATTTTGCAATCTTGTTATACTATCACTAGGGCTGTTTTACTAAAAAAAGGATTATATGCTGGTCACATTAATACGCCTAATCTGTCCGTGCGTCTGTCTACCACCGATTAAATGCTCTCGATCAAAGTAATCCATTCTTCCTTCCGTTAATACGACTAATCTGTCCGTGCGTCTGTCTACCAACTATTCAATGCTCTCGATAAAACTAGTCCATTCATTCGTCCGTTAATACGACTAATCTGTCCGTGCGTCTGTCTACCATCGATGAAATGCTCTCGATCAAAGTAATCCATTATTTCTTAAGCTGACCGCTTGAGGATGATGCGAAAATAGTTGCTTCTGATCGGGTCTGCAACACTTGGAGAGAATATAGCAATCGATCAATACTGGTCGATATAAATCGATCAGATGATATCGATCTTTGACACAGGCTTTTACTTTCATCGTTTTGGGAACTCTTATGATTAACCCTTACCAAGGAGTACATTTGAAGGTCTTTCGCGATCAGGGTATTTTCGATATTCTTGGGCTGATGCCCATCCACAGGGGATAAGTCTTCGCCTTCTTCAAGAAGCCTTTCTTAATAAGGGATTATGGGGCTTTGATGTCAGAAGATGGTGTCTAGAAACCCGACAATTGATGCCCTTTGTTTGAAGAAGTTAAAAACCCACCAATGGACTTTTTTTGTAAAAAAAAATTGGGCGAAATTATTAAGGCGTTGTTTAGACTCACCGAGCTGCTGTTATCGTGTTACACACAACCCAACACCAAAACACGACACGCTGAGATCTACTATGGTCGACAAAACACCACAACAACGACGCTGACTACGGCGAACACTCATGCAACACGCCATGGATGACGCCACGTGGCGTCACCTTACAGTATCCCCCCCCCTATGAAATGGTCATGCTTACTCGTCGTCCTCGTTTGCCGGACATTCCTTCGGGACCCATCGGTCCCATCGGTCCCGGTGCACCGCTTTCACCCTGAAATAACGACTAGACACATTGGGTTAGTGTGGTTAGAGCAGCGACAGCAGCACAGCCGATCAATCGATAATCAATCGATTTTTCAGCGATGCGACACACGAAAGTTTAGACGACGATCGTTAGTGACCTATGCGTAGACTGAAGTGCATAGGTGGCAAATCTACCTTTTCTCCTTTCTCGCCGTTCATCCCGTCCCGACCAGGTGGTCCCGGTGGTCCAGCAATCAACTAAAGTGGAAAATCAATAATCATCTGGGTTAGTGATCTAGCAGGTTGGCGAGCATACGCAGATTATAAACGATTAGCACCTTTCCTCCGGCTACAGTACCACCTCCTGGAGTTCCCGGATAGCCACGAGGTCCAGCGATGCCTGGCTCACCTCGATCGCCTTTCTCGCCCTATAAGTGGAAAACCTTTTAAAACTTTTACAAATTTTTTGTGTAAGAATATGGTCGCCTTCTTTAATGGAACTATTATTTCAGCGAATTTTGCTAAAGTGCATCAGTGTTCTACAGAACAAAGCAATTTCCTACAAGATGTCACTAGACCTAGTGGGCGGAGTTTTTCCCGCCCGTGGGAAATAGTACCCACTGAAGGCTGTCAAAATCGTTCTGTCAGTAACCTGAAGAGGTCCTAACTTTCCAACAACCAAGTAGAGGTAATTCAAAAATTTCATGCTACTTAGTAAGCAGAGAAAGGAAAAAGAACAAAAATTACGCTTTCCCAATCGGGTGGAGGGGGTGGGTGGGTGCTTTAATGCATTTTCAGCATTTTCGCACTTGAGTAATTGCTAAAATGAGAGTAAAACTAGGAGTGAATAAGAAATCCAAGGATTGTCTGATAATCTGTTTGCACAATCTGTTTGCATCAAGCACCTCAAACATGGGTAATTAAACCTCGATCAGTTAAAGTTTCGAGATCTGAATAAGAAATTATAGAGGAACTCTGTCCCGAAGAAAGCTTGCAGACTCCTAATGAAACTCAAACGAACGCGTACAACGTAGCGTGATATCTGCAAACTTCTCGCGTGCGGAAGCGGTCTGCTAGTTTTTTCTCTCTCATCTTTAGCATTCGCTTTTGTAGTCACGTTTTTATAAAGCTCTATTATATAAAAGGATAATCCGTCTATCTGTCTGCACATCCGCGAAAAATTAATGGCCATTGAAGTGGCACCAGGCCTCGATCGATATTAGTGAGGCTCTACGAATGGCTAACCAATTTGAGGAGTATTACGCGAATATAATGGCCAGTGGACGGGTTTCACAAAAAGTCAACAGTATCGATTGATATTGTCGATCTTGTCCAAAAATGCCAATTGGGAACCACGCTAATATCTTGCCACATCGATTTGTTAGTCAATATCGATCGAAATTGTTCATTTTTATGTCGAAACAACTACTACTTATGTGTCCAACTACCACTTATGGTTAGACTACTCGTTATGTCAACTAACTGCTTGTCAAGCACATATATGTATTAACAGTCTCTCCCAGCCCCCCCCTCCCAATTGGGAAAGCGCCCCAATGAAATACAATACGTCATACAAAGACCACCACAACACTACATAGACGTCGCTGTTTACCTGTGGACCACGTGGACCGGGACGTCCGTCGGTTCCGCGTGCTCCGGGTGGTCCAGGAGGGCAGAATGCCGGTGCGGCCGGCTCTCCAGGTGTGCCTGGAGGTCCCGGAGGACCGGGTGGTCCGGCGACAACATGCGCTTGTGAATGACGATGATGACTGTGGGCCATAGGAGCCGCGGGTTCACCCTGCACAACACAGCCACTCATCACAACATCAAACAGAAGAAAAAACAAAGGAAGCTGAGAAAAGGAAAGCGAAAAACGTGCAGCAATGGCAAGGAAGTAACAATGATCAAGGATGTCAAGAAACGTGCGTACAGCAACGATTTCGCATGGCCAATGTCGTTCGGTAATAAATTTTACATGAAAATTTTTCGAAAGCTCGGCCACTCTAGAATAGGATGACGCACAGATAATGGTTCATGTTCGCCTCCCGCAAGAAGTAAACAAGAATTGATCGATACTGATCGAATAGATTAACCGATCAATATTAATCAATAACGCAGCTTTTTGCTCAAAGTCATTCGCTTAAAATGGCTGTGACTTACGTGTTACAGTTCTTGGTGATAAACGAAAAAAAAGTTCTGCGGCCAATATCGATCGAAAGTTGAATCGAGACTACCGTTGAAGGTTTGAAGATGAGCCAACTTAAATACCGGATATCAATAGTACAGTATACCAATAGCTCTGCACAACTTCCCTCGTCCCGTCAAGAAGTGAAGACAATACAATTCCACGACCAATATCGATCGATATCTTGATTTTAGAATGCCATCGGCTGTTCGAATGCCAGTCAACGTGAACGATGCTGGTTTGACCGGTTTGACAGGATCTTTGAAGTGGAAAATGACGTTTGGGTTTTTTAAATAGATAAATCGACTCCGCGATCAACATCGATTGATGTACTGATTTCGATCACTACTTGCTATATAGAAGCGAATGACATCAATCGTGATTCGACCGGCTCTGCGACAACTGAATAAAGCCGATTAGTTGATAGTATCGACTATTAAAATTGACTTTCTCTGATCGTATAAAATCGATATGCTGCTCAGTCAACACTGATCAAAATTAATATATCCACCGATATTGATCGCGTAGTCGATTTATCCTCTTTAAAAAACCCAACAGAGTGCATCAATTCGCGTGATCTCCACTTAAAGTGTCTGCCAGGCCGGTCAAGCTAACACCGTTTACATCGACTAACACTCAAACAGTCGATAGTACTCGAAAGTCAACATATCAATCAATATTGATCGCAGAATTGAGCGCGAGGGTTACGTCGTATTTCGAAGGAAGCGAGGAAATAATCGATACTGCAATCGACATTGATTCCGGTCTACTTTGCTGATCGCTTGGAGTTGAAAACGCGATGGCCATTGAGCTGGGTTCACCACGTTTAATGAAAACCAACAGTATCGATCAAGGATTTCGTTTTTAGCGTAAACTGGGCCCTTCAAAATCACATGATACTACCCGCCGTCAGTGGTCACAAAAATTGAACGAAAATCCGCGATCCATACTGATTGACACATTAATTTTGCTGATATCGATGCCTAAAGATTAGTTGACGTGAATAACGCCATCCGCTTTACAATAGGTGATCAAGATTGATTAACCGATCGATATCGATCAATAATCCCGATGTTCTTAGCCCTCACGTTCGGGATGTTCAAATGATGGTGATAACGCAAGTGTGCTATTAGGTTGTAACGAAATAAATGGCACTGAACCACTGTAAATTTAAACAGTTAATATCTCGGCTTATAGGCAAGTTTATTAATCGAAATAAAAGCCTTCTGATTCTACACATCTTTGCCAACGTGACACAAGCTTTTTTATCCCAGTAGCATAAAAATCAGAAGTTCTGGAATTGACGAAATCTTCGAAGGCATTTTCGGCATCCTGTTGGTATTTGAATATTTTCCCTACCAAGAAGTCGCCAAGATGCTTGAAGAAATGGTAGTCTGTTGGGGAGAGGTCGGGAGAAGACGGAGGATGTGGTGGAGTTTCAATGCTCAGCTCATTCAATTTCTGCAACGTCATTCGTGCTACATGGGGGCGAGCATTGTCGTGCAGAAGGAGAACTCGCCTTCGGTTTACCAAGGCCGGCCGGACATCCTTCAACTTTTTCATCATTTCTTCAATTTCAATGCAGTACTTCTCTGCCGTGATGGATTCACCGGGAGGGAGGCAGCTGTGGTGAATAATTCCCAGCGAAGACCACCATACTGTCACCATTACTTTCTTTTGGTGCAATTCCGGCTTCGCAAAAACCTTGGGGCTCTCATCGCTGTCCACCCACTGTGCCGATCGTCGCCTGTTGTCGTACATTATCCATTTCTCGTCACAGGTTACGATGCGATCAAGGAATGGGTCCGTTTCGTTCCGTAGAAGCAGTGCGGACGAGATCTCATATCGTCGGTTTCTTTGCTCCTCAGACAGCTCGTGAGGCACCCATCTTTCCAGCTTTTTGGTCTTTCCAATTTCCTTCAGATGCCGGGCAGCTGTGTTGTGACTGACGCCAAGAACCTTCGCTATCTCCCTGGTACCCTTGTGTGGATCCTCCTCTACCAGATCTCTCAGCTTGTCCTCATCAACATCACTATGCCTCCCACGACCTTCATGTTCTTCCAAGCTCTCATCTCCATTCCGGAACTTCTGATACCAACGACACGCCGTCCGAATTGTGGAACATCCTTGACCGAATGCGGCGTTGATCTTCTCGTCCGCCTCCTTAGCTGTAGTGCCCAGCTTGAATTCATACAAGTAAATGCCTCGGATTACCCTTTTGTCCATCTGCAAAAAGTCAATAAAACTCTAAAGTTTTCCCACTTTTACATAGAAAGCTTGGTACTCACCGGTAGAGCAAAGTTTGCGCTTTTAAATGATATGCCACTTGTTACGGTTTGTTCTTGATCAAACGCGTAAAGACGCGCCAAAGAATGGCGCGAGCCAGTGCCATTTAATTCGTTACAATCTAATAGTTTCTGGCCGAACTTCGCATGAAATGAGCGAAAATCGATTCCGAGATCAATAGCGATCAATATCTATGTTAACATACTGTTAAGCGTATATGAACTGGAACTAACATGAATATGGTGACTGTTCAACGGGTCACGCGACAACTATTCACAATTGGTTGATATCATTCGATCAATATCGATCGATGGCCATCGGTGTTTCAGGCAAATGACTGATGGCATCTTTGCCACGATTCTCGAGAGATTGTTCAACATCTCTCTCGAGTTCACCTATTTTTTATTGACGTCAAATAAGTGTTCTGTACGTGACCACATCCAGTATGGTCTAGACAATGCTAATCGATTAACGACTTGCATCCAATCGATCCGTCTACACCGGCTGAATGTTTCACGGCAGCGCGAAGTATGAACGCGTCTCAGGTGTGCGGAGAAACGGTAATGATGAGAATACTGTAGCAATCTGTTGTGGATCGTACCTTTTCTCCTCGTTCGCCCGGTGGTCCTCGAAGGCCAGGAATACCATCGCGTCCCGGTTCTCCGTGGTCCCCTTTAGGTCCGACCTAGAAGTAAAGCTATTGGTGAACGACGCGCCTACTGTCACACCCACGGGGTAGAACGCAACAGCCAATATGTGGAACTCACCTTGCTCTCGCCGTCGAAACCTGGCAGACCTCGTTCGCCTTTCGTGCCCGGTTTGCCTTCGGGACCTAGTGGTCCAGGAGGTCCTGGAGGACCGGGTGGGCCGGGTGGTCCTTGGATCATCAGCGGTGAATTGGGGACGACGGATCCGACCTGAAGGTCAAGGATTTAGGGCGGCCACAGAGCTTAGATTACTGGACAAACACATAATTTATTATCGATTTTGATGGAAGGTCCATACCAGTGTTTTTTTTTTGTTTTCGTGAAGATTTCTCTGAAATTCTGACAAAATAGTGCCACATGGGGAATCCTGACCGCCATACTCCCTCCCCCTTCTTTACTACCACCACATCACAGAATATTCGCAGCTTACACCGAAGGACTGATCAGCTGAAAAGGTGCGCCGCGTTTGTGGCGATGCCCCGCCCACGAGAATGCGGCAGGGTTTTCGATGTGCGGCTCTGCTTCTCTGCACTCTAACCTCTACCTGATTTTCGCCCTAAACGTCACAATCACATGGGACCAAACACGCCACAATCAGCAGCACAACGATTCGATTACTTTGTAGGCGTTGTACATGTTCGACTTCGACTGATTCAGAGCTCGCCAACCGTCCGGTGAGTCTGCCTAGTAAAGGTTCAAAACAAGTGAAAGAAACCGAGAAGGCACTGCAAATACAAAACTACACCGTAAAAGTAAAAACTGAAATGAGCCGCGATTCCAGAGGCAAGCTGTTCGATCATCAATACGCAGAATTGAGTTAATCTGTCTGTGAGTCTGTGTTTGTGCACGTGCCTCTGTTCGATCATTCAACGACACGTCTCGTGTCCCACCATGGAAGTAGGCCACGCGTGCGTACCACCATCCCGCAACTCGCTTATTCATCTGTGCATCCGACGTGTGTGTGTCCAGTTACCCATATATGAGAGTATCGCACAGCTTAGTTATCTCAATTGTGCTTAAACATTGCCGACCGTGTGACACGATGTTATGTCACACTCTTTTGGCCATGTGAGATCGTGTGACACAATGTCGTGCACAGTTTTATAATTATTAATTTAGTTATTAATTTATTTTTCTAGTTGAATTAAATTTTTTCGAAGGAACTTTCGGTGCAAACAACGATGACGTTTCAAAAAACGTGGTCCCATTTGTCGCCAGATTCGAAAATTGCGTGGTCGTCAAAGTGTAAATGCGGGCTATAGCCATGCCCGCGTTCCTACTAGCACCTAATCAATAAATCAGTATTGATCGATAGCTATCTTCTAGTTGGCAAAGACGCAGGCATTATATAATTAGCAGTGGATTCATTTCACAAGAATTACTGGAACCATTCAAGCGATCAGTGAGAAATAAGGGGGTCGATGTCATTCAATCGCTTTTTTGGAATGCGAGACGCAATCCACTTTCGTTTGAGTGCGTATTTGGCCTATGAAATGATTGACGTTGGGGATCCAATAGAAAAGGCAGTGCTTTATCCTTGTGGTACCAAATAAATGAACTCTGCGGATAGAAGGTTAGGCTAGCCTATGTGTGCCCGAACCTTGGATTGATTCGGGTTGCTCATGAAAGCCGACATCCTCTCCGACCGCGCTGCATACGCCCTAATCGATCTAAAATCGATCGATTTTCTCGCTATTACGCACCGTTTGACGGCGGACGCTGCAACATGACGTCTTTGTGGCTGGCTCGCCATACCGTGTCAGACATTGTAGTTCAGACTTAGATTTGTGTTAGTGCTCCGGTAAGGCCTGTTCATGGTCCACGACGACAGCGACTGAGTCACCCGCGCAAAGTGACTGCTGATTTTTACGCGCGATCACTTGACGCTAATCGATAATCAGGCATCGATTGAACAGTCAACAGTCTTCTCCTTTGCGAACTCTGAACTGTCCTTCATGGCATCCGACGTAATGCTACGTGTTGCCTCTCTTTCAGACTTCCGCAGATTTCTGACCTCAGCCTCCTTAGCCTCCTTACGAGACAGCAATCTGCTCAATAATCTCTTCCCTTGCGTCAAACATCTAGCTACCGTATACTCAACTATAAGACATTGAAAGGATTAATCGAAGCAAATCAGGCTCAGCCGATGATGAAAGCGGCTTTGCTTTGCAGCCGGAGACGACAGACCATAGTAAATCCCGATGATGAGGTCGGACGAGAGACTCAGTAGTGGCGGATAACAAGACGGAACTGTCGGATGGGAACAAGGGAACAGTTCGGATCACAGACCGCTAGGATTCGCCGTGCATCCAGTTCCTTCTAGGTAGAACTTTGGATGTATACGCAGTCTGCGTGCGGGACCCATCCGATTGTTTTATCCGCTAAGGAGCAATTCCAATACCCGGCAGTGATTCATTTACCATTCTCGGAATCAAGATATGCTTAGCCTGGTTACGGAGTCGAACTCTGGTCGGTTGTCCCATACCGGTTTTGCCCAACATTTGTTCATCTATAGAGCAGTGGAACAATAGGAAACTAGTGGAGTCAAGCCGTAGATTTTGTCGCTACGATCTGCTGAAATCCGTGAATCCGTGTTTGATATACGCCACGCATACTGCTTCTAAGGGACGTTATGATGGCGGTGTTCGGTCTAAACAACTGTTTGCAATGGACATTCGATCGACTAGAAGACAGAGGAATAGATTACGTTTCTTGTAAACAGTACTCCGAGAATCTTTGACGTTTGGGTGAACGAAAACCATTTCGGACTAAACGTTGTCAAGGTGGGCGAGTGTGGCGCAGCCGAAAGAGTCACCATCTGTCGCCTTCACCCCGAATTGAGGTTTTCGGTTAGGTCCGCGTATAAGCCGACAAAGCCTGCAATCCCACCGCGATCCATCAACTTCTACCAGAAGTGTGACCTTACACGACTTCCTCCCTGAATTCCTCAACCGTTTACCGCTCTCTAACGGCCAAACCCCCAGACATGACGTTCATTCAGCATCAGGTTTGGCGGTATTTTCTCCGTTAAAGGGCGGTAGGCGGTTCATGATCTGGCCACTGGGTGTCAATTCATTGGCCATGGCGAGAAAGGAGCCTTAGATGACCTGGGCTGGACCGGAACCAAACCCTCTTTGTGGGGTACTTGTGGCAAGTGACGCCCCTCCGTCTGCTCTATACACACCCATTTTGATACTGTTTTTTGTCGAAATTGTTTCACACCAACACCAAAGAATCTATTATATAATAGAGGTGCTATGTGTAAGCGACCTACATAATCCGTCCGTCTGTCCGTCCGCTCAAAATTAATGGCTGATAGATGGTAAATGACTGCTATATATTATCGGTATTATTGATCCCTGCTCAGAGTTAGCTGATTGAGGAACTATGCAGGACCCGAGCCAAGAACCTCGATTCCGGAAGGGAGTCGGGTGCACGTGAGAGGTGATGCCTCCACCGACTGCACTACACACGTCCATTTTGATATTACACCGTCCGAAATGGTTGTTGGTTCACAGAACGCCAAGAAATCTAGGAATACTATGTATATGTAAGGGGCCTAATCCATCCGCCGGTCCTTCCGTCCGTCCGTCCGCTCCAAATTAATGGCCGATAGATGATCGATGTGTACTATTGCTATTATTGATCTTTGCTCAGGGTTTACCTCTTGACGTTAGCATCATGCGAAGATTGGGAGGGCCGGTGGACAGTAATATTCTCAGGAAAGAGGAAGTTGGCGTAGTGACAACTGGAGGAGGCCACCCATTATTAGTTGGTCATCGGCGAAAAAGGATTGGTTGGGCAGCTGTCGCTCTACATCCACGTTTTCTGCTTTTTTCTTGTTTTGCCCTGCAGCGGCGCCATCTAGCATGGCTTCCTATCTTGGTACCTTAGCGAGTGCTGGGGGTGTGACCCTAGTGCCAGTGGGCGGGACCCTGGCGCTCCTACTTCCTCGCAACCAGCAAAGGCCCAAATTCGGAATAGTTATGTTTAGGCTTAGATTTCAACTAGAAGTTTATCAACAGTTTACCTGTATCTGTCCATGTGCCATCATGCCGCCGCGTTCTCCTTTTTGACCCGGATAACCCGGCGGCCCGACCGGACCTCGATCACCTCGATCGCCTTTCGCTCCAGGACTACCCTGGAACTCGAGTCTTTCAGTGGAAACTCAAAAACTGGGTAGAAAGCGACGAAACAGAGCCAACACAACACAGCACAGCGCTAGTGACGGAAGCGTGAAGCCGTTGGTCTTCCTAAGCCGCAGCGGATTGTTGGCAAAACGTGCTACTATCGTTCTTAGCAGGTTGGGGCTGGATCCATTCCGATCACCACAGTAGTGATTCTAGACTCAACTAGGTTCTACGCTAGGCAAGAACTAAGAGTGGTTCTAATGATTTTACCTAAAAGAAACTACTAGAAACTTCTAGAGACTACAGCTCGGAGCAAAAGTCGAATGCATGGCGCACTCTTCAAATTGGATTGGAATCGCACAGCGCTTCTGGACTTCACGCCACCGTCACTACGCGTATCACTATTCAAGCACGCACACTGTAACCTACCGGTAAGCCTCTAGGGCCGTCCAAACCTATGGGACCCTGAAAACGTCGATTATTCGATGATATTGATTTTTTACGGAAAATTCAACAAAAATCGGGGATAATAACTGAGGAAACTGAAACAATGACACACCGGAAAGCCAGGATATCCACGAGCGCCTTTGGTGCCCTGAAAATGTGGAAACATGGAGTGCATGAACAAGAAAAAGCACTGCAAACGCTATGCAATTTATCTGACCCACCGGGGTTTGTGAGGCAGAAACTTATTGTTAGATTTCAAAATCCTTCGGAATTGACTTGGGCATGTGATTGGTTGGTAATAATATCAGGGAATTTTTCGATTATATGGAAGAGTTTAACTGTTTTCGTTGAACGGCAGCACCTGAAGGAGATCAGATGTGCGAGATTTTGTGGCAAAAATATGAATAATTTCCACATCAAATTGTGGACGCCATCTGATTCAAACTGAACAGGTCTTGAAGAAATCAAAACAGATTTGTTCCTTTTCCGCGGACGGTCTATGAAAATTTATCTGTTACTTTCACAGTGCGTCCCCTACAGGGTCGGCCGTTAAGTTCTGTTCGGTAAAATTTTTTAACGAAATGCAATATTGTTAAATTTTATTAAGAAAAGCGGATAACGGTCTAGTATTGTTTCAATCAACAAAAAAAAATAGTGGGAACGTTTTATATACCATTTACTGACATTCTTCGAATAAGATCTTTGAATGTTTTGGAATTTTAACGACTATTGAGATCACACTTACAAGGGAGGCCCATGAACTTCCCCCAAAGATTCTCAACGTGACCTATATGATCTTGTAGAGCATCGGACGAGGACCACAGAACTGTGCTTCGTTTTTGCTACGGGCCACTGGGTGGTCTGAAGATGGCAAAAAATTGTATCGCTTCAGGGCGGGTTGATAATTCAAAAGTGACTCCTAGAATGGCCCTGTCGTGGTCTGAACATAACTTTAAAAAAGTTTGGAGCTGAAATTAAAATTTGATTATAGTAATTTTCTAGTTTCCTAGACGAAGCTGCAGTGTACATTCAAGTGATTCATTCGCCACCACCCGCTGCAGCGACTGGACGACCGAGTGGGTAGCGTGGCGGACTTGCGGGAGGGGGTCGAGGGTTCGACTCCGGAGGTGGGGTTTCTGCGTCCCTAGGTGGACTGTTAGCGTTTTTGCAAATGAAGATTACATTTTGGCTCCGGTAGGGTATCTTCTCGGTGTCCTAACCCCGCTTTCAAACTGCTGTCAGGTGTGGAAGAAGCTGGTTTTGTTGCGTGGAGCGATATCGCCGCATCCATTAAACGATGCTTGTCTCGGAAAGTTCCGTTAAATGCTATCCCGATATGACCTCTTTGGTATGTTCTCGATTACTTTTCGAAGTGTTTCTCACTATCACCTCATTCGTGTACAAAATCGACAAGCATTGATTTGACCCATCATCAAGGCAAGCTCACTGCTCTTCGGATTTCCTCATGGACTGCTTTTTATTCTTCTCCAAACTTTCACTACTTCAGCTAATTGTTCCAAAGTGCTGCATATTTTATCCAACTCGTGTGCTTAGTCGCCTTGCTGTGTGTTTCTTCCTCACCATTCTCTTACACACTTACGGGAGACGGGTCGGGGGCACTGCAGATAGGAGCACTTGCACTCACTCCCTCAACTCTGGAGATCGAAAAAGATTTTTCGCCCCAAATTCATCTCTAGGGTTATCTGGGATGCAGATCACCAATCTAGCCATCGTTTTCGGTGAAACGATGGATGGCAGAAGGTTACGATGGATATGTGCAAGCTAAAGCAGTATACGCAGAATAACCGGCTCTGCTGCCTTTCACAACTCCAAAGGTCGAGGAGAGGACGAAAGAAAAAGTTTTGCCCAGACATCGCCTACGGGAGTTATTTGGGGTGCTAATCACGGATATGACATCCATTTTTAAAATTTCGATCGATTACGGTAGGTTACGGTAGATATGGGTGACTAAAGCTGCGCACGTTAGTGGGATCGCTTCCTTCTCCAATGTTGTCAGACAAATTTTCCAACCTTCGACTGCAACTTTGACGAAAAGTAGTGCAAGCAAAGTGGTAATTTAGAAAAAGAACGACAGATTCGTGATCAGCAGCTTAAATAGTTCCTGACAGGGCTATTCTAGGTGTCACTTATTCCTTATCAACCCGTTCTGAAGTGACATTATTTTTGCCATTTCCGGACCGCTTCGTTTTTGCTACGGCCAGTGGCCCGTAGCAAAAACGAAGCGCAGTTCTGTGATTCTCGTCCGATGCCCTACAAGACCATATAGGTCTCGTTGAGAATCTTTGGGAGAGTTCATGGGCTTCCCTTGTTAGTACCTTTAAAAATGAAACGGACGCCTTTCATATTATTAGATCGTTGCATATGAAGTGACCGATTTTGTTGCTACTTCAATTTCTGGTTTCTGGTTTTGCGTGGCTACGAATGTTCCCGTTTCAGGCATTAGTTTCTGAAGCGCAGAATCTCTGTTTTCTTACCATTTCTGACTTTTGTAGCATAACATAAGTTGCCTCTTATCGAGATTTTGACGTCGTTTTTACAGTATGAATCAACGTGATATTCGGGTGCTGTACTTATATGAATGGAAAATTGGACACAACGCCACGGCCGCAGCTCGTGGCATCAACACTGCTTGCATTTGGGGAGGATTTCGCTGAGGAACACACAGTTCGCCACTGGTTCGAAAGGTTTCGATCTGGAGATGAAAGTCTTGAAGGTGACGAAAGAGGTAGGCCGCCATCACTCCTTAACGGCGACAAACTCAAAGCCGTGGTGGAAACGGATCCGCGACAATCTGTGAGAGAGCCAGCACAGCATTGAAGGCATTGAAGGCAGCACCATCAGTCGACTTGAATGCGGTCGGAAAAGGAAAGGAATTGGATGAACGGAATCCCGCACGAACTGATCTGCGGGCAGATGCTGAAGCGCCACGACACCTGTGTCGGGCTGCGCAATCTAAGGAAGCCTTTTTTCTACGGGATCGTGACGTGCGACGAAAAATGGCTCCTTTATGACAATCGTCGCCGCTCCGCACAATGGCCGGACAAGAATGAGAGTCCAAAGGAAATGCCAAAACCAAGTCCCCATCCAAAGAAGACCATGGTGACCGTATGGTGTCAATGGCTGGTATAGTCCACTACAAGTTCTTAGAGTGGAGAGACTATCCTAGCGAGGAAGTGCAGTGCCGAAATTGAGGGGATGCACCAGAAGTTGACTGAGAAACAGCCGGCTTTGGTCAGTCGAAGAGGCCCGATCCTACTGCTTGACAATGAGCGTCCACTCGTTCAAAAATTGTTGTCCAGAAACTGGATCAACTGTGATACGAAACTCTGCCACATCCAGCATACGTAGAAGATCTGTCCCCTACTGACTATCACTTTTTCAAGCATTTAGATCGTGATGTGAAGGATGAAAAATTCAGCAACCAAGATGGTGTCGAAAATGACTCCTTAAGTTTTACTAATTCTCGTAGTTCTGGTTTTTACAAAGATGGAATGCCTAAGCCACTGTCAAGCGTACTAATTGTAACGGTGCCTATTTCAATTAATAGAATTGCTTCCAGGCAAAGTTATGATCTGTCAAAGTTTTCAGTCAAAATCGGTCGTATGCAACTACCTAATAAAATATGTAGGTCCTCCTTCACAAAGTTTCAATAAATTTTTTTATTTGAATGATGAACTAAGAGCCAACGGGGGATGCTACAATAAAAAACGTTCGTGTGAAGGTTATGGCGAAACGAACCTTTTATTATTTCTTTAATTTAATAATTTGACAATCATAATTTAATAGTTACTACTTGTTGTTTTACAATTTTTTAATTAATTTATTTTTTATTTTTATTTGGAAGTTCATATTTCACCTGTCCCAAAAAATAAACGGTGTTTGCACTGCCATAAAATTTGTTCTTAAAGCTAAAAAATGGCGGAAAGCTTATGGTTAGTTTAAAATGCAGAAACTACCTATATTCGCCTTCCAAATTAAAGTAATTCCTTTTCTATACAGTTTTCAAATTAAGTTTTCATTTGAATGATTAACTATGGCTTTATTTGAAAGTTTATAATTCACCTGTCCCAGAAAATGAACGGGGTTTGAATTGCCCTCCCAATTTTTTTCTAAGAACTAAAAAAATGGTGGTAGGTTTATTTTAAAGTGCGAAAAATAGCAAATTTTTCCGTGTGCCCCGAGGAGAGGTCGCGACATGCCGTCGCCTAGCACAGTGCGATCTTCATCTTATTGATTTTCAATCAATATTTTATCAACTCCAAAGGGTTGTGGGCCAATACCAAAGAGTTCGTCTCGTCATTTTTTCACTGAAGCCGGAAAATCTTCCTTATACCCCCACAAGTTTCTTTTCTATCTCTTCTACACTCCTCGCATGCTCTCATACCGGCGGTCCAGGTGGTCCGGGCGATCCACGCAACTGTATAGCCTGTCCGTCGGGCGAGTACAGCATTCCGAAAGCGCGAAGTTTCCGTTGTAATCGTGCGTCCAACGGCTACAAACACACAAACACAATCACAACGAGGGCGGTGTACGGTAGGCTACGGTACGGTGGGCTACCGTGGTACAACACACGTACATGTGGCGGTGTGGCGGTGGTGGTCCGACGGCGATAGTAGTGCGGTGCTGACGTTCCCTGAAGCCACAGAAACAATAACAATAACACATGACACTACCACCACGATCACAAGCACTTGAACTCGGATGCCGGGGAATTTTTTGAAACACCGTAGGTCCTTTACATGGACACTTAAACCGACAGACGGCACTGATATCGATTAGTCCGCGCGAGCGATCGATAATGTCACGCAGCGCCGCTTCGGTGTTCTTAAAAATTCCCCGGCCATTAGTGCTAGGCGGTAAGCCTTTCGAGTGGGGTAAGTCTCAGTGCCAGCAGTGTATAAGCACTCTAATGCTAAGCAGCAATTTGGCTGATAGAACCTACTGGCCATCCATTGTATCCTCTATTACCCTATAATAACTGCATTTAAAATTCTCTCAAAATCCTCCTAAATCTAAAAATAGAAAAAGAAAAACGCCATTGTCGTCCGCAACTCACCGGCGGTCCAGGTGGTCCTCGATCGCCCTTCGGTCCTGAAAAAGGCACGAATTCACTGCAGATTTCGCATCTCTGCAAGAAATGGCCCCAGGAATCCCAGTGACGCGTTCGCTACAAGGTTCTCGACGAGCCCGGCGGATGTCATTCGTCGGATGTAATGTGACAGTTATGATGTTCGAGATGATGTGCGACATTACAACCCGTTCCGCTACGCACTTGTGACGAGTTGCACTTGTCACCGGTGCCCTTTGACTGCTGCAGGTTCGCGCTGACTCATAGGCGACGCGCGTGACGCGAAATTCGGCTAATCGATACTGTTGATCTACCCGAACGGATCAATAATGCCATTGGCATCACTCCTGCCCCATAGCATAGCACAGAAATCTGTAATGAGACCTTCGGGAAGGCCTGCAACTTGTCATGCAGGTCACCAGTTGGCCACAAACTGCGAAAATGATGGACGTTTCTGATGCAACAGAGCTCTCATGTTGTAGAGTGCAATATTGCCCCCCAAGTTAGGCCGCATATTGATCAATGTTGAGTGGCCGACCGATTTATCTCTTGTTGTAGAACGAGCTGGGGGCAGAAGTCGTCATCAGCTCTAGATGTTAGCAGAAATCGATATTATTGATCGATATCGATTGCTCCATCTGTTTCTTATAATTGATGGGAAATCCTCTGCCGAACAGCAAGATTGACTAGCCAATCAACTGATGGATTACATTAGCATATATTGACCCACTGGTCATTGATTCTGCGTCGACGGATCGGTACTTAAGAAATTGCGAAAATAACGGCCATTTTTAAAGCAAAAATGTTCTCACTCTGATCGCTGGCTTGCATATTAAAAATTATTCTGCCCGCACTTTATGCCAGCAACCGATAGTATCGATTTGGTGATCGACTTCATTCACTGCTGCGAATCAATATTGATTAGCGGACCAGCTGAGTAACAATATCGATTGATATTGATCAGTTGACTAATTACGTCTAGTAGTACATCTTATCCTCGCTTCAGACTGCAGGGGAAAATCAGTATTATCAGCTGATCTTGATTGATCGATCCGTTCTGTTTCGCTCACACGTTGAGGCAGAGACCCGTCGAGTATCTTTCTCTGAAGTACGTAGAACGGTCCACAATTTTGTGAGGACGGATGGGCGGACTCACGGACAGACAAACGGATGGATTAAGTGTTTCAGATATAACAGCTAGAATAGGACATGAATTTTGCTTGTTTTGAAGCATGCCGATGGTGGCGATGTCCGTTCCTCCACGTGGTGCCACTGGAAACTGCTTGCTTTTGCAAGCCGAGCCAAACACGGACATTCGAATGCAGGCGACAGGCCCTAGTGACAGGCCGGCCTACGAACATTTTGTGTCACATCATATGGTTGATGGCGTTTCAGACTTCTCGAGATAATGCTACGGCGTCCGCGGGAGCCGACGCGCACTCGCAAAGCCCGGCGAGTGTGAAAAGTGTGCGAGGGTCCCTGATGCGAGGACGGCATCGGGGGGGCAACTGAGTTAGTCCGAAAGTCCCGTAACGTAGGCAAGACCCGCGTAGCAACGTTGAATGTGGGTACGTTGACGGGCCGCTCGTGCGAGTTGGTAGAAGCACTGGAGCGAAGAAAGATAGATTTCTGTGCGGTGCAGGAGACGAGGTGGTCCTGCAGCAAGTCAAGGGACATAGGACGTGGCTTCAAGGCCGTTCTATGTGGAAGTCCCAGGACCACCAGTGGTGTCGGTGTGATCGTCTCCGAGCGTTTCCGTGACGCGATTGCAAGCGTAGAACGTTTCGATGACCGCTTGATGAAGATTGTTGTCGCCGTAGAAGAGCGACGATGCCATTTCTTTTCTGCGTATGCTCCGCAGACAGGCTGTTCCGAGCAAACCAAGGACGAGTTCTGGTCCCTGCTTGATGAGAAGACAGCGGAAGTACCGTCACAAGATATGGTTGTTGTGGCAGGTGACCTTAATGGTCACGTCGGAGCAACGAAAGACGGCTACAACTGTCATGGTGGTTTTGGATATGGGTCGCGCAACGCCGATGGTGAGCGTATACTTGAGTATGCAGACTCACATGACCTCACCATCGTGAACACCAAATTTCGAAAGCGTGACTCCCACCTCATCTCGTTTTATAGCGGTAATGGTAAAACGCAGATTGACTATGTCCTTGTTAGGCGTCGCGACCAAGGCCTTGTCACAGACGCGAAGACCGTGCCGTATGAGACGGTTGCCACGCAACACCGTCCACTGATCTGCTCGCTGAAGATCACACCTTCGAGGTGTAAACATGTCGAGCGATGTGGGTCGGCTAGAATCAAATGGTGGCGACTGAAAGAGAAGGAAGCGGCAGTTATTTCTCGCATTCGGTTGCCGACAGTGACAGCTGTCGACGAAACCTGGAAGGACGCTACCGATGCGATAACTCGGGCTGCACGCCTTGAACTCGGCACAACGAAGCCTGGACGACGCTGGGTCGACAAGCAGGCATGGCTGTGGACTGATGATGTCAGAGAGAAAGTCCGAGAAAAGAAACGGCTCTATCACGTGTTTATCGGTGATAAAACAGTCCATAATTGGCGGAACTATCGAGAAGCAAAGAAAGCGGCAAAGAAGGCAGTGGCCGCTGCTAAAGCCGCATACTACGCTGATGTCAGCAAAAATTGGAAACGCGCGATGGTGAGCGTTATATTTACCGACTCGCCAAAGCTCGCTGTCGCCAAGCAGAAGACATTGAGAAGTTCTTTGGCATTAACGACGAGAGCGGTCATCTTCTGATGGATCGTAAGAGGGCTGTGAAGCGATGGCACGACTACTTCGAGGAAATCTCGAATGTAGAATTTGAACATCCTGCTGTTCCTTTTGCATCACCTGTATACGGTCCCGTTCAGAAGATCACAGTGAGCGAAACTGAAACAGCCCTGAGGAAGATGAAGTCAGGCAAAGCCACTGGTCCCGATGACCTGCCAGCTGACCTGTGGAAGTCGAAGGGCTGGTGCCCTGCTGACTGGCTGACTGCGTTTTTCAATCAGGTTGTTGCTGAGAAGAAAGTGCCTGAGGGTTGGCAGCAAAGCACGACCATCCCGATTTGGAAGAAGAAGGGCAGTCCTGCAGACTGCGCCAGTTACCGTCCAATTCGTCTTCTTTCGCACACCATGAAAATCTTTGAGCGAATTGTCGACGGACGTATCCGGGATGTCGTACAGCTTTCCACGAATCAGTGTGGTTTCGTATCTGGCTGTGGCACCGTTGATGCCATTCACGCCGTTCGTCTTCTGCTAGAGAAGCACCGCGAGAAACAGAAACCGGTGCATTTTGCCTTCCTGGACTTGGAGAAGGCCTTCGACCGCGTTCCGCGAGATGTTATATGGTACGCGTTGCGACAACATGGTATCCCTGAAGAGCTTATTGAGTGGGTGCGCATTCTATACTCTTGCCCAAGGAGTCGAGTGCGAGCGCCAGCGGGCACCTCGATGGAGTTCCCCATCTCTGTAGGGGTACATCAGGGATCTGCGCTATCCCCACTGCTCTTCGTGGTCGTGATGGATGCAATCTCACGAGATCTCCAAATGGCGGCACCTTGGACGCTGCTGTATGCTGACGACGTCATGCTTGCATGTGAAGACAAAACCGAACTCGAGCGACAGGCACAGGCGTGGTGCGATCGTTTGGCATTGTTCGGTCTCAAGCTAAACGTCAAAAAGACGGAATACTTGACGACGGATGTGAATGAGCACGGATCTATTAAGATCGATGGTACTGAGCTCTCACGAGTGACATCTTTCAAGTATCTTGGGTCAACAGTCACGTCCGATGGCAGCCTAAAGTTGGAGGTGAACGCACGTGTGAGTGCAGCCTGGTCCAAATGGCGCTCGCTGACTGGGGTGCTTTGCGACAGGACAATACCTGAGCACCTCAAATCGAAGGTTTATAGAACAGTAGTCCGCCCAGTAGCGACGTACGGTGCTGAGTGCTGGCCCGTGACGAAGGAAGTTGAAAGCCGCCTCAGTGTAATGGAGACGAAGATGCTACGGTGGACGGCTGGAGTTACGCGTTTGGACCGCGTTCGTAACGACACCATACGACAGAGGTTCGGTATCGCCCCGATATCCGAGAAGCTGCGCGAAGCTCGTCTTCGATGGTACGGCCACGTCCTTCGCGCTAACGACGACACCGTGTGTAAGATTGGCCTGAATCTTGTGGTCCCTGGAAAGCGGCCCAGAGGACGCCCGAAGCAACGTTGGCTAGATACGTTGCGCTTGGACTTAGAGATGGCTGGTGTGCACCCTGATCAAGCATTTGATCGGGAGAATTGGCGTCACCACACCAGAAGAGCGGACCCCGCCACCAAGTGGGACAGACGCTAATGAAAATGATGAAAATTATGATTGAAGCATGCCGATCCATAGTCATCTGCAACACAAACGATCAATTGTAATCAAATATCGATCCCATCGATCGGCGTTGATCGGGTAGCTCGTTTTGTTCACCAGCTGAGAGCCCCGTCGATTAGCAATATCGAGTTTGGTTGATCGGTCTACTGATTGCCCTTACATGCTATGGAGCTCGCCCGATGGCCATTAATTCTGCATGTTCTACCAGACGGACAAACGGATGGATTAAATAGCACATACACCCTCCGGACTTGTATCCACGGATATCGATTGGTTAGCGCATGCAATCAATATTTTCAATTTTCTACAGCTGGGACGTGCGCCGCCTGTACTGTAGTCCTAGTGCTTAAGACTTGTTACCTTGCCGTATAAATGACTAGCTAACCTGGTGGACAGGCACACTCGCCACTGCGCGCGTGTCGAATCGTTCGTGAACCCGTTCTCTCTGACGACGTGGCATTGTGTAAATCGATAATATTCTAAAAATCAATAACTTGGATGGAGGAACAATGAAAACCATTCTTAAGAACTATTGGGACATTTTTCAAAGGCGAAACATAAGGGCATTCATATTCTATGATACTATCCTGATTTGTTGCAGATTTTTTGCAGTAACTTGTAGAACTTTATTAACCTAAATAAACGCACTACTAATAAATGAAAGTAGTAAAAATGGGTATTATTATAATGAAGTAAAAATAATAAAAATAAGTAAAAAGCGTTAAAGAGTATGGAATGAGTATATGAAGAATATAAAATATCATATAATAAAATATCATATAATATTATATAATAAAACAGAAAAACGACCTCAATAAAAGCCTTAATCAACGTTCTGGACGTCGGAAGATTCAGAGCTCCACTAACGCCACTCGTCAAACAATAGAATTTTCTCGTCAAACTGGGCGCTTTTCCAAGCCTCTTCTGAACCGCTTTCAAAGCAAAATTGTCCTCTTTGAAACTGAGCAGAGCTTGTTTTAAAAATCTCAAAGGAAATCTTTCCGATTGAAGAACTAACCTTAACTCTTCTCTTAAATTTTATTAGTGGACTACACACGATATTCAAGAAGATAGCTGCACTTTAGAATAAATCCTTTATGAAATTTCATTTTTCTACAGTATTTTGAACGGCAGAAATGCGAGATTTTTTAACATGTAAAAAAATTCGTCATGCAGTCGCCTAGTACGCTGCAATTTCTACTTAATCGGTAGTGAAGAAATTTTACTCACGAAGTGGAGTTGACATAAATACGCGGTGCAGCGCAAAAGATCGCAAAAAATCGCGTATTTCTCCACTGTGCAGCTCCACATGAACATCATTTATACTATGGACTATGTTATACTTCGGCGACGCTGTTGTCGGCGACGTCGGCGACAGTGTTGCGCGGGCTTCTACGCACTGTGTAGCACCCGCTCAACGCTGTCGCCGACGTCGCCGACAACAGCGTCGCCGAAGTATAACATCAGCCCTGTCAGTCAGATAAAGATGGTGAGGTACTGGATAGGTGCACAGCCTAAACTCACGGCGTATAGTACACCAGTTTTCCTGCTTTCTTGCGTGTTATCAGATGCTTGATACAGTCCCGTGTTAAAAGATGAAAAATGAAGGAAAAAAGAATTGAATGAATAAATAAATAAATAAACTGTTACAAAAGCAGTTTAAACAAATAAATATGAGTTTTTTAGAAATGAAAATCAAAAGAAGTTAGACTTTTTTCATTTTATGCAAGCAATTCGTAATTTTCCAAAAAAGTTCAATTCCATTTAAATCTGAAACTTGACCTGACTATGAATTCTATTATTGCATTATTTTATTATTGTATCTTATTATTTATCCTTTAGGACGCGTGGAGCTCAGTCGGAGGAGGCGTCGGCTGTCGCCTGCACCCGATACCAGGTTCCTGGTTCGGGTTTCCCGCCCAGGCCAACCAAGCCTTCCATCCCTCCGGGGTCGGTGAATTGCTACCAGACTTGTCTGGGGAGGATAAAGCGCTGACTTGTTCATCGGCTGGCCACCGCAAGTCATTGTATGGCCAAATACGCATTCAACTTGCCTCCACGACATCCCGTAGAAGTAGAATACGTGGCGCATCCCAGAAGGGATTGAATAACGCCGTCCTTTATCCTTTTATCCTTTATTTATCCTTTATCCTTATATTATTCATTCTTTTATTTAGAGCCTCCATTAATGCCATTCTTCAGGCAAAGGAATTTTCTCGTCAAACTAGTCATTTTTCCAATCAAACTGAACTATTGCAAAGCAGAATGGTCCTCTTTGAAACTGATCAGGACTCGCTATAAAAATCTCAACAAAAAAAAAACTTTCCGATTGGAGAACTTATCCTAACCTTCGCTTAAATATTGTTAGTTAAACTTGGAAATCCGATAAAACGTGTCCGATTTGATTTGGAATTTGTTTATCTTGATCAAAAATTCCAGCTTGACGTGAAAATATTTATGCTGCACATTTTATTTGAATATCCTTATATTGTAAATTTTATGTATTTGTCACACTACATTTAAAAAAGGTGACGAAATTCCTTACAGCATGCAGAGCAGAGATACATTGAAATTGTTGAGGGAGCAGGACAGGAAGGTAAATAGGGAGATGCTGATTAGATAAGTATAAATGTCAAACGTCTTGCGGGACAAGCCATGCATTCTACTTCTGCGGGATTTCGTAGATGCAGTATGAATGCACATTTGGCCTACACAATGACATGCGGTGAATGGCCGACGGAGAAATTAGTGTATTATCCTTTTCAGACAAGTCTGGTACCGATACACCTATCCCGGAAGGATGGAAGGATTGGCTGCCTTGAGAGGGACCCGAACCATGAATCCTCAACTCGGGATGGACGCGACAGTCGGTACCTCCTCTGATTGCGATGCCATGTGCCCAATGAATACAGAAGAATAAATATAACTAAATAATTATAAACCAATTGAAGCCGTGCGTAGTCTTGCCCTTGTCAGTAAACCACCTAGTGGTAGTTCATGGCTCAGTTGCCCTATTGCCCTGTGTATCAGTCAATAGAAAAGACACCCGCAGACGAATTGCTGCTCTCATTCCAAACAACTCCCCCCACGCCATCAACTTCTTTCGTCGCACTTATAAAATCAATCACTCGTCTGTTTTTAAAGCCGGAGCCCAGTTGTTTCGCAGGACAGCACCGCTTGTTAAACGGCTGATTAATTGCCGCGGAGCGCACAATGAACTGCACTGCTTTCTGGATTCCATGAGGTGTTTGATTTTCATCTCTGGCTAGCCGATGTTAGCATGGAAAATTTAATAGCTCCCATTGATATCGGCAAACTCTAGTCGATAACGGTGTGTTTGGAAGTCATGCTATAACCGATGGCACGGCGTATACTGCTACATCAAGTGATGCGACAAAGGGACGTCTGTGAACTTACTGCAACCTAACGATTCTCAAGAGGAGCCATATGATCCTGTAGACCATCCAATAAGGAGCACAGCGATGAAGTTCGTTTTTGCTGCGAGTGGTCCAAAAATTGGCAAAAATTCGCTTAGTAAAATTCAATGCCCTGCAAGACTATAAAGACGATATAAGCCTTTTTGAGAACCGTTGGAGTAAGTTCACAGGCGTCGCTTGTAAGTCCTGAGTTCGGTTTGACTTCCACCAGGCTCGACGAGGCTTCTCATCTATTACACAGAGTTTATACTTAATCCGGCGCTCAATACGGCAGCGTCGCGACGATCGGTATTGATTGGTCAGCGCATTCGATCAATATTAGTGGCTTTCACACTGCCGACTGAAGTACATAAACATTGCAATTGAGCTCCAGACTTATCTGTACCATTCGACCCACTGACAGTGAAATTGTTAGAGTGGGTGGTGGCCATGTTTTTAATCGTCTCTATCGTGTGCCAAAATGGCTCATGGAGGTTTCTCGATGGGGCTCACGAAGTTACGCCATGTGTGTAGTTGAGGACTTGAAGCTTGGACGAAGAGATTTTTCCAAAGACTAGATGGACCTTTGCTGTAACTCTGAGGTTTCTTAGTGGCGGTTTCTCATTTGAGAGGGACCAGCATGGACGTGTGCAACATCGCGTCCCTCTCAATGTGGCATCAAGGGTGTTGGCAATCGGTTTGTTCATGAGATGGTCAGGTAGTTCCACATTCATCCATATCGTATGCCAAAGTGACCCAGAAAGGTTTTCACCATGATGCAACGAAAAAGCATCGCAGCCTCCGTTGAATGCTCAGGCTTTTGGCGAGGCAGTCTACTCTAGAGGGAAGATAAGCCTTTGTACTCTCATTACCTTTATAGCGTTCGAACAGCTTCTTCTTCACTTCTATGAATTCTAGAGTTTACGATGGAGGCCTTAATTACTCGCTCGAGTATCCTCCGGTCCCGTCTCAGTCCAAACCGAAGATTGCGGCGATTCAGCGGCGCCGGCGGTGATATGTCGGCTGATATTTGTTGAGATTTATGGCTACATGCCGCAACAACTGGCTCGTCGACATCGGCTCCAGGAAGACCACCGATCAGCCAGAACAATCGGCCGCACAGCTAGGAATAGACCCTGGCTGGGTACCGTAATCCGATATGGATGTCGCAAACGCCTTGAGTAAAGCGGTACTGGCCATATGAAGGGTCAGTCGAGGTCGAGGGTCGAAGTCAGTGTGGAGCCTAAGGAGTCCCAAGTATAGAGGAACGGGCTTCACTTGGAGAGCATAAATTTCCCTGGCGGATTCCTGGTTGGAGGAAAGGGAAGGTGTATACTGTAGGCAGACAAACCGGCAGACGACATGTGGCGTGGGTGCTGTTCTACAAAGAACTTGCAAAAAGGTCTAGTGCAATAGCTTTGTTTGATATAATTTCTTTTTGTATTGGCGTATACAAGAAAGCAATGACCCCGCCCATTATGGGCGTGGTCATTGCTTCCTGACCGCCACCCATCATCAAGCGGCTCTTGATCATCCATTTTCAGGCCTCCATCAGCCGAGGAGAATCGAAAATTCTTCAGCCTTCAGCCTGACTCAGAGGGCAAATGCAGCAGAGGACAGGTGTGCTGTGAGCCTTCTAACACAGCTGGTCGACAAGGTTAGAACATTTATTTGAATTATTGAGCCCCTCGTAGGCAAACAGAGCACGCGGGGGAGGCCTAAAGGTCATCCAGAGTGGGGAGGACTAGTTTAAAGCGATTTCGTAGCATTAGGAGACATAAGCTATCTCTTTCATGGAACGATATCAGCCCCACGACTCCATGGAGGCGTCTCTCCCCAGGAATCAATAAATCGATTTAATTGGTCGATCCTGCAGTTTTACTCCATTATTATAAAACCCCTAACGTTGAAGTGATTCCCAACAAAGTCGATCGCAAACTCTGAGCTAAAATAAATATTATCGATCGGTATCGTTCGCAGCTCAAAGTTTTGATGTCCCTTGAAAAAAAATCAGACCGATCTACAGAGATTGGTTTTAGATGCAATGAAGACCACTTAGCGGTCACTAATTTTGCACGGACGAATACACGCGCGCATGGACAAACGGGCGTATTAACG